>JAYKKO010000025.1:5000000-5625000 GCA_037074685.1 Glyphodes pyloalis
TTGTAGAAATATTATTCATAAGACTCGTGGATACAGACGTAAACTAGATTGAAGGAGGCGTATTTTGTAAGCATACGCAAAACGCACAAGGGTAAATAAGGGGATCCGTAACAATCGGAAGCATTAACCGTTTGGGTCGGTGACGGGCTCTGTTGGCTGGAAAAATGGAACGTGACATTTTAAATTTGGCGCAAAGCTCGCGACATTAATCTGGCGCGTCGCCGCCCTCGTGCCGTGCGTGGCCTAATCCGGCCGCTCCCCAAACGACCCGGGAAGATGGAAAAATCTCGAAAGACTCACATCAAATTACCAGCTTTAAAGCGTAGTGAATTCCCTCGGGCCCGAGACGACACACCTTGCCTTTCAGAGGCGCCCCTAAATAACGTCGCAGTGTCCTTCGGGAAGTTTGGAAGGTTCGGGCGCGCACGTGCTTTTGTCATAGTCATACTTTCGAAGAGTTTTACGTACGACGTGCCGCGCACTTCGATTGAGTTTTGAAAGCGCGTGCTTATACAACTTTGCTAATTCTAGTTTTAAAGTTTTTACGGGAATACAAAAGTTTGCCGCTTCCCCACCTCGTCTGGATCTAGGCACTCCTAGTTTATGCAAGCGGATCTTCTATCTCTGAAATACCGCCTCAAAATTTATAATAAAAGTTCAGGTTATTTACGCAGTGTGCCTTTATGATGGTTGCGTCTTCGCAATAACGAAAGTTGGATTAAATATATAAGAAATATCAAAGCCTGCGTTAGTTACCGTGAAATTCCGCGTTAAATCTTCAAGAAACTTTGTGCCCGGAATAGGAACTGCGAAATAAAACAGATAAGGTTAATTCCAGCTTCGGCGTAACTGTAGTGTAAAGTTTCCCTATTGTTGTCTGGCGACGACTCGGCAGTGATTTTGTGATTCCCCTATCTCGGTACATAGCTCACGTGACACATGTGAACAAACCCGAACTCCGTGACGGCTGCAGGTACTACCCTGGGACTTGAGATGCTAACTTATTTACATACTACATACTTAAGATATATTTTAGTCCTTATTATGCAAACTAGTGTCAAGGGACGCGCACTACCCTATCCGACTTGGGTAACTGTCTTTTTCGTCACTCAACATTTTATTCTTGTCTCGTACTTTTATTTGAGTACCTTTCTATGGTTTGCTGATACTCAAAATTGTTCCAGATTTACTGGTTCAGTTCATTGGTATCTAATAGAGCTTAAATTGCTTGAAACAATGCAAAAGTTAACTGGTGATTCAGAGTAATAATTAATTAGCATATCAGACCCACTTAGAACAGGCGAAGGAAACCACTAACCATTTAATGTGCAATGCACCGCTGAAAAGGCTGTGATGTGAGAGATACCAAAAGTAAAATATCTTATTGTTCTAGAAAATGCATTTTGCTTCTGGTTTCATTGTGTCCCACACGCGCCGAGCGAGGCTAGCTTGCTCCTTTGAATACTGTCAGTCTCGGTCGCTCAGTCGCCTGTTAAGAGACCGCTGACGCCGCGAGCGCAGAGTTGCTCTCGAGTGGCACCTCGCGGCTTAAAAATACAACTTAGCTGTACTTTTGTTTAACTTATGTTAACTTACTAAATTGTGCTTTAATTCTATGGTTTTGCTGTTTATCAAATATATTTAGTTTGAATACAATTATTATACTTTGAACAGCCATTTGAATTTTAATTTAAAGTTAAAACTGAGACCATGAATTTTTATATTAATATTAATTAATTTTAAGTTGTAAGTAATGTCCGCTTATAAGACGCCCTTAAAACGACACCTACGCTATTCCAAAAGAGCGAAGAAACATCTTTGCGCCACTTCGTAACTTGAAGCCAACTTCAACTAAACCCTGCTGCTTCGAGAGTTTTTAATTTAAACGCAAATGCACTTATTAGGTGCAGGCAGTTGTGGCAAATGTTTCTTAGCTATACAGACTTTAATTAGGCACACCGCAGTCGGGTAACCACTTTTGTTTTGTAATAGTTTATCTCGAGTCTTTACTAAAAGTAAACATGTCTTATTTTATATCCTATTGCTGCAGTACAAAGCCAAACTATTTAATCAATGAGTGAAATAAAGGCTTTATCAAGACGCTAGCCAAATGCGGTTTAGTAAACACAAACCCGAGTTATGGTCGTAAAATCCGTAACATTCCGTTTTGTTCGGGAATCAAACACCAGGCACACAGCCCAGCATTTAAATTACCAGACCATCGAAACGTCCGAGATAAAATAACGTTCAGGTATTTTGGAAAACCGATCTCTTGGAAATGGTCCCTTGCCTAAAATGATTTCTGGATCACCAATGGCTTATCTTATTGGTTATGCACTACGTTATATCATATATTAGACGCGAAAGCGTTGAAAATCCTTTACCTAATTATATTGGTTGGTTGTTCTATCAAACGTAACATAATTCAGCTCAGGCATAAACCCAGTGATGGATCGTCGTCTCAAAGACCTAAAAGGACTTAGAACTGCTTAGCCTTTTTCAGTCACCCGTTTCTGTAATCAACGAAACGCTCGCACATATATGTAATAAATAAATGAACACTTGGAAAATGAAGGTCGCCGCACCTTCGGAATGAAATTGATAGTCCCGTTCTCTCTAAGCCGAATGACGACAGTAATTGTTTACGCAAGCTCCCATTTCGGGAGAGCAGAAATATCTGAACTAATGTAGTGACGGTACGTAGTCGTATTTACGGAATCCAATCTTGCACACGTCACCGTGCCGTAATGAATTCAACAATAATTAGAGTTGCCGCGGGAGAACGCTCATGGAGCTTACCGGCGGATGTCGCAAATCCTAGCCAAGGGCCGGGGCGTGTAATGCAAATAACCGTGTTTACTTGCGACTCGAGCCCGCGACCGCGCCAGTATGGCTCGACAGTCGACAGCCCGACTGATGTCAGTACGACATCTCCCTTATAACGGATCTGAACGAACAGGCATCATTACAGCCTTTTCCCACCATGTTGGACCGGCAGATTTGCCGGATAGCGCCTATTGGACGTAACTCCTCACAAAACACCGGATCCCCTTAAGAAAACCAAGCAATCAAATACTTACCTCAATTGAATTCAACCGACTACAGGGTCAGTAAATATGCCGAGCCCAGTATTTTTGCCGGATCCGATATAGCTTGAACAATTCCATAAAAATTCTTAAGCCACTAGCTTATTCCGGTACTGGTCGGAAAATCTGCCAATTAGGAGTAGTGGGAAAATGGCTGTAACATTTTTGCGGTAATTTATGCTAGCTGAATAATTAAATTTTCCCACGACAGAGCCTAAAGTTATCATACTATTTACCTAAATAGTAAATGTTCTAAATCAATTATTAACTAAAAACTAAACATTTTAATTATGTTTATTTCATCTTCTTAGCACAAAATCATTATATATTAGTACATTGAAAGAAACGAATTAATTTTGACTTATGACAGTAGGTGAAAATGAAAATAACACGCTTGCAAATTGCGTAACATCAGTTAACGTTAAAGCCTACACGTGTTGTTACAGTGTTCAATTATTTTCCCAAATCATGAGGTCATAGTCACCTAGGCAATGAGAGTCCTTATAGAGTGCGTGCACCGATTTTATAATTCAGAAGGTTTTAAATGTAACAACCTTACTGCAGTCAGCTGCACACTGTGGCTTCATCCTCGCGCGATTCATAATAACGGCTTTTATTTCCGTAACTAGCTACGCGACGCTCTCATTTTGTAGGTTAACGCGTATTGTGTCACGGCGAAACGAATGCCGCCCAGTAATGGAGTTTTTAAGCGCAGCTTTTTCGCGCCGCGCTGCAAAAGCGAATTATGTAACCAGAATAGCGACGTGATTGCACGGCAAACACTAATGCATATCCTGCACGTTTATTGTTTCAAATTCTGAATGCTAGAATTGCATTGCGACTAAAGTTTGGTTTTTTATTCGGTTTTCGGTCTTCGGTTTTTACCTTCGGCCTTAAAGTACAAATAATTTGATCAAAAGCCAAATGTGGATGTATCTGCTTGTACTATTCCATTGAAACAGAAAAATTGATAAGAATCAAAAACAAGAATCAATTTTAAAATCTTACTGACATCAATAAAACAATGTAATTGTCATAGTGAAAACGTAGTTCGTAAAAAAACAAACATTTCGAAAATATATGCAGTTCACTAATGTAAAACCTACGCATTTTTTTTGTTATCATCACATATTTATATACCTTTTATTTGAGAATGGATTGAAAAAAAAAACATTTCATAGAATAATGAAGAAACAGCTACTATCCACAAAGGACGACTCTTTTTCTTACCGAAGATTCAAATTCTAGAAATCGTACAAAGTGCACACATAACACTAGTGTGCTAACAAGT
This sequence comes from Glyphodes pyloalis, assembly GCA_037074685.1. Taxonomy (NCBI): domain Eukaryota; kingdom Metazoa; phylum Arthropoda; class Insecta; order Lepidoptera; family Crambidae; genus Glyphodes; species Glyphodes pyloalis. The sequence continues at coordinate 5,004,378 of JAYKKO010000025.1, forward strand.
AAACAAAGACAACTGAAACTTGAAAGCGTCGTTACCTTAATTTATGAAGTCGTAGTTAGTACATCTATAGTCTCCAGTTCCTAATGAATTCCAGCATTAGGGGCTTATGGTTATTATTTACTGTCCCATTTTACTCTAGGAGAGGAGGACTAGTGGTCGGGTGACGCGAATCACGGCACCCTCGAATTAAAGGTCCTTGAACAGGTATAGATTACGAGATAATGAATTTGGGGCGCACCGATTGCAATCATGCAAGAGAAATGACGAAATATAAGCCTTATACGCCCTTTTCGCAACACGTAATACTAAAAAGTATTTTTTTTTTACTTTTAGAGTTTTCATTTTGATTTTATTTATTTTTCCGTCGACCGTGCAAACAGCGCATTTAATTCTACATACAGTCGCTATCTTCGTTTTCGACAATCTATCTACATCTTAAATTCAGATTTGTAAATAATATTTATTAAGAAGTGACTGGATCAATAAATCAATTATGATCTATACCTATTTTGGTTGATCTCTGTCAGGATTTAAAAATAAAAAGGTAATAAAACAAAACAAATTTAGAAAAATTTCGCTGCGTGATCTACTTTTCAACTTTGTTTAATGTGAATATGGGTGACTGGTACGAAAAATCGTGATAATTTCTGTAAAATGCATTAATGATCGACAGTAGGTGCTTTCCTAGTATACCATAACTCCATACAAAAATACATCAAAATCGAAATGAACACATTAAACATAACAAGTGACATTTAAGAGTGAATACTGCAAAGATCCAGTTACATAGTTTTTTATGTTTAGTTAAAATTCCGTACACGTCCATGCTGCCCATATGTTTGGGGCCCATATGAACTGCAAGTGTATACTATGATATGCTGTTGACTTTACAACAAGTGGGATATCTTCAGTATTCCCTTCAGCCAGACTGTGACTGGTGAACCCCAACTTCAGCAGGCCTCAATCTAGTAGGGTTGTTAGAGATAAGAGGGTTTTAGAGTAAATATTTTGCTTATGTTGTACCAGAGAACGTCGTAACGGATAATTAATTTGTTCTTTAAACTAAATATCTTTATCTACCTCTGCCTACCGCCCGAGTTTGAACGCTTTGAATTTGAATTTGACGTAAAGTTAAAGGGCATCTTTGCCCTTTAACTTTTTTTTAACCATTAAACATAATGAACTGTTTTGTTCAAATTACTAAAATAGTACCTACCTACTTATCAAAAATACCTTGTTAACAAATTTATAACATATTTTACTTTTAAATATTAAAAAAAGAAACTAAAGTACCCACAATGAGCATTGGTCGAACCGATCAAAATCAATATAATTAACTAAGATGTAACCGAAGATCGAACAGAAATGTTAAGCTGATAATAAAGCACTCAAGTTTGGGAATTTTACTTGATTTATGAACAAACTTGACATTTTGTCACCACGCCAGACAAGATTTTAACTAGATAATCTCCGTGCTGGTACACGTATTGGACAGAGATGCAAAAACTTACTTTGTACCTTACGGTTATAGAACAAATATTAAATTTGGTTGAACTTGACGTTTTTAGTTTAGGTGCTTCATAACGTACTAAGCAAATGCGTCTCGTGAGGTCAGCTGATTAATTTCTATGTTTTTAATGATTTGATCACAATTTTTTTCAAGATTGACCTTATTCCACATGATGTTAAGTGGTAATGAGTTCCTACTTTAAGGGCGACAAATTTAGGACTTGTCGCCCTTACCATGAAAGCTTGACCCCTACTACTAACATAGCACCCCTCAGGAGCTCTGGAAACCTTACTCATACGCAGAAACACCACAACACCAAAGTGATTGTTATTTCGCTGTGGCCGTTTTGAGGTATTTCACCAGTCGGGCTGCTCCAGTTCAAGCGATAAATCGCTATGCCCTACCTCTCTTAATATTCTTCGTATAAGACGGATTCGTTGCGTCGAAAACGCTAACAACTTAAATTCGATGCGAACTCACAAGGAGGCTCTTGGAGGGGCTATTGCAAGTTTAACATTGGTATAATTTGCCGGGCATATTGGAAAACTTGTAATTGGTTTAGTTTTATATTCGAACCGCAGTGTGTGCCGAGTAAACTTAAACGATATCACTTAGGAATTGATCTTCCTTTTTGTCGTATGCAAAGCGTTTGTTCGCGTTACTTACACAAACTTCTTGAACAATCAAACAATTGATGTCGGTACGACAAATATCTGGTAATTTTTATATCTATTCCAATACCGTGAACTTTTGTAAAATTCGAAAACGATTTACACAAGTACAGATGTTTTCAAATATCCATACTAATATTATAAATGCGAAAGTAACTCTGTCTGTCTGTCTGTCCGTCTGTTACTCTTTCACGCCTAAACGGCTGAACGGATTTTGATGAAATTTGGTATAGGCATACGTTGAATCTCAAGAACGGACATAGGCTACTTTTTATTAAAAATAAGGGGGGGATGGGGGTAATACCACCTTTGAAAGTATATATGGAAAAATGTTTATTTTTGAAGTTAGAGATATGAAACTTGGCACATATATAGCTCGAAACTTGGATTAAAATATAGACTACTTTTTGTTTCGAATATTATGGGAGAAAAGGGTAAAACCAACCATGAAAGGATGTAGTCCACGCGAACGAAGTCGCAGGCACAGCTAGTAAATATATAAATAAATATTGGACAACATATCATACATTGTTCTGATTCTGTAAGTAAGTAGCTAATGCACTTGTATTACAGAAATCAGAAACAACGACGGTACCACAACACCCAGACCTGAGACAATATTGAAAAGTTCATTTCCCATATTGACCCAATCGGGGATCAAACCCGGGTCCTCAGAGATGGCGCGATGCCTAAGCCCGGCCCGCTAGCCTGTCGGCTTAAGAGGTCGTCACTTATAATATAAATGTATGTGTAAGTTACTTTTTTACGCAAAACCTAGATTTTCGATTTTCGAGGTTGATGTATGGGCAAAGACGGGCAAAAACAAAATCATATATTTAATGGACTGCCACATATTTTGCCTGTTAATTGTCCAGTAACTAAATTTAAACACGTAAGATTAATAAATCATGTAAGAATAAACAAGGAACTACGAATAAAACATTGAACTGACCTCAAAATCGTAATTACTTTTTTAAAATATGACTATTTCTAGATTAAAAAGACTTAAATTATTTTTACTTGTTTCAGATTTTGGCTCGGAGTCATATATCATTGTACAGGAGCTCACTTAAAAGTAAGTCAAATGTTTAATAAATTATAAAGTAATTAGATCTAACTCTCATTAATTCACCTTACTTGTCACAGTTATGTCAAGATACACATTTATTTCGTATTTTAATATCACGCTCGGTTCTTCTGCCATATTTTTCATGATTACTCTCTTGGCAAAACACCAAGGTCTTATCTATCGTAACTTTGCTCGGCAAAATAGATCAATATTCCTAGATGTTTTCCTCAAAAAAAATCAGGAACCTTATACGCTTATTTGAACTTTCGTCTCTGTTCATTTATTTCGGGACCAGTAATTGAACTTCTAAAATCCGCCTCTCTCTAAACAGTTTTGAAGAGTGATTCGAGTTCTCAATAGCTTATCTCGATAGCTTTGTTCGGCTAGGTTCTATGATCTGTCTAGGTATACTTATACAGCACTCGTAACTCACTTTCACTTGTCTGGTCTAGTTATAATGTACTTTACAGACTTGAAGCCAGTCGACTTCTTGAGTTTCCAAGAGGGTTTTGAACGTGTGAACTAATTTGCATAAGCAGTATTGGTTTTTGATAGAAATGTCGCTGTATTGTAATTTACCTAATGCGGAAACTACTTAACCTTGGAGCAAATAGCCAAAACACGACATGTTGTCTTTGTCCTGTTACTCTAAGCAAAACTTGTTTTGCGAACTTGAAAACTTGAACAGCTACAACGCAAGTCCGACTCCGACCAATTGTCGCTGCTTAGATATTTATGAAAGAAGACGTGTGCGTAGTTGTTTTGTTTATTCGTACCTTCTGAATTACTTATGCAGGGCGTCATTTACCTTAGGTTTGTGTACGTGCACCCGACTCCGGCTCAGTATAGTGCGAAACAATTGCGGAGAAACATGAGCCATTGTCCGGGCCTGCCGAGGCGATCCACATTTATAAATGCCAGATTGCCTCTCCGAGACCCTTGACGAGTAATTTTTTTTCTTCTATATACATTTTTAAAATGCAGCCATTCAAACAGAATTCTACCGACGGAGGCCAAAAATAAATTTGAATAATACATCGAACCCCTCCAGTAAGTTGATAGGCACAAAGCGATGACATCGTCAAAACTTCGACAATTTACCCACGCTAAGAACGCAAAGCCCCTTGCCAGCTCTTGTCCGCACTGGGTACAAAAGTGGAGGTAACATCAAGAGAACTTTCCACTCGGAGTACAGTCGTACTTACCTTGTCTAGAAAGGGATCAAACTGCGGTGCATTCGCCGCAATGTATTATGCAGTCCCCGAGCGAGGTACCCGTGTAAGCGGCTCGGAATCACTTCCACTACCCCGCCGTTGAACAGAGCCATTCCTTGAAAATTTTCTATTCCAAAAGTTCGGGGGAGCCATATCGCTCCAAATAACTTTTCCAAATTACTTGCGACCGATGCCATGATTGTAAGTTACTGCACTGTTTACGCCAGCCTCTGCATTAGTTATTGGAAAGATGCAACCTCATTTCATTTTAATTCTTTGCAATCTCTTTTCACCTCTCTGGGGAAAAACTTCAATCTTTCCTTGCCCATTTCTGAACTCTACTTTCAAACTGCGCTAGAATTTAGTATACATAATATCTACGTACAAAATGTTAATATAGTTGTGCAGATTGTGGGAAATAGATTATAGTGCGGTTCAGATAGGTAGGAAATATATGCCAGCTGGGTAAGCTAAGCTAATCGCATCTCATTTCCTACATGTCGCTCGTTCTACTGGGTAGCACAAATGAGATTGTGGGCTGACGTGTCGTTCCGGGTCTGTCGCACTCGACATACGAACTAGACCACGCCACCACACCAAGCCGACCACTCGTACTTTATTTCGGTCAAACCATTAAAAAAAGACAACGTGTTATTAAAACACCTTAAACGCTTAACGCTCACCATTACCGCAATTTAAAGCAATTTCCTTAACCGTATTCGCCGTACGCCTTAAATGCCCTAATATGTAGATCTCGTGTTTTTCATACCGTATTATGAAAGCAATCTATTTTCGGCTATTGTTTCCTTGACGTCCATACAATTTTTTCCTGACCGTCCGATTGATTGATTGTCGTCTTTATTTAGAGCGTAATAAGGCTGTACGAGAAAACAAATACCTACGACTACGTAATAGATATTGTATGGTATTGAAATATCACTGACGATAAGTTCATACTTGATTTATGAACTCATAACACTTATAATGAACGCGGTTCGAGTAGGTAACCGTCTTAATTGCACGTTTGGTTCGTAACAGATTATTAATTGTAATTGCCAAATCTTCTAATAACGCTGCACATGTTCTCGCTTTAGAGAAGTTTACAACGGGCGAAAGTCAATTTAGTTAAATCGCAATGAACGGCTTTCCAAACGAACACAGAGGTCCTTTATCGAGTTTCACGCAAGTTTCCTCGGGCAGCTCTCTACTTACACGATTAATTTAAGTCGATAAATCCGCATTAAAAGCGGGGCCAGGGGCAGCGAACCGCGCCGCTCTGTAAGTAGCCGCCATTCCGACCTTTTTGTTCTCGCTCCGTTCGGCACTCTCTAAACTCTTTAATGTATTATCGTTTGATCTGTAACGTTGTGACAAGACGTACGTGGCCGTCCACGTAGCGGATTGATCGGAAATTGGCGAGGCCTGTGTGCGGGCCGGCCGCGCCGTCACCGCCCTCTAGACAGACAGGCAGCGCGCGCGGCGCCTACAAAACCATTAGGCGTCTGCCCGATGTGGGACGCTCGATAAACTTGTAAAAACGCCTTCTACCCATTTAATTTTATACCCTCGCTTTAAGCTTTGCTATTGGCAGATTTCTTCCTTCTTTTTATGGGTCCGTCATTAACTGTATCGCGCATTTATTATTTCTCTTTTATTTTTAAGCTCAATCGCCTCGTTAATTCCTTGATGTCGCTTCAAATACAGGCTTTGCCAGTTTTGTTACTATTAACGTGCATGATTTACTTTTCCGAAACACTTTCACGAGATTCAAGAATTTATTTAGGCAGCGACATCCATAGCATAATTCTTTTAAGACTATAAATGCAGTCGACTGTACTAAGTCCACATTTAAAAGCAGACTGCGCCCGATCGAGAACGATATTGATACAAAATATTTATGAGTTCAAGTGATAAAGTTTATGTTGCGGTAAGAGTTTTATTCCCCACATGAAATACATATATACATATTTTAAAGGTAAAATAGAAGACGTATTGACCAATAAAACGACTTTCGTACACCTTTCAGAGGGAATGATGTCGTTTTGAGTCGTTATGATCCCCGCATTAGAATTTTTATCAGGAGAAAAAGTATGGAAATTAGTATTTATAGACATTCCCAAAACTTTATTTACTAAACATAAACATGTGAAAGGTTTCAATTGCTGATGCATTTAATAAATACTGTTATTAGTTATAACGTAACTTACCATTAAATTGATTATTTTATCGCAAAGAAAATTGCCGTTTATATCGTAACACAATTAAAAGCAGTCGCTATATCTGTCATATGGGCGCATAATAAAGTAACTTTGTAAAGTAGATTCCGCGAAGCGATATATACTCGACGATTAAACGCTTCTAAACTCCTAATTAGAATGTAAAGGGAAGTTCAATAATACTTTGCCAGTTGTCAGGGCACGTACGAGAACTTTTATTCAGCGAATTTGGTTACGTAATTCGTTGGAAATATTCAAGTTTTCCCTTCGCCTCGACGTTATCGTAGTCGCCCTCTCATCGCATGGTGCGGGCATGGCGCAGTGTAAGCCTAAACAGCAAAGCAACTCAATACACATAATTAATTCAAAATCTGGTCAGATATTGTTACGTATGTGGACCTCTAGGGTCGTTGGAAGTTTGTAGGTGCCATTGGCTAAGTTCGTTTCCCAAATTGACCTGATCTGGAATCAAACTACTGTTGATTAGATGTGTTCGATTAAGTCAAAATTCAAAATATTTTTATTCATGTAATTTATATTTGTAAATCGTATTAATAAACCAAAATAACCAACCTCGGCTCGGAACCTATAACTACCGTCAAGTTACAGGCAAGAAATTCAGTAATTTTCATTAAAAAGGCGGCTGAACTTAATAATAACTAGCTGTTGTCAGCGTTAATTCCGGATAAAAAGTACCCTATATTTTAATCAAGTTTGTCATATCTTCCTGCCTTATGAGATGCAATCGCTCAAGACACTGTCTCACGATGATATGTACGACTGTGGCGCGTGCGGCGCTGGCGCGGCTCCCCGCAGGGACTTAATTTGTTGCTCTCCTGGCGCCTCGCGAGTCGCGTCTCACTTTCAAACGCGTAACGCGACCTCGCCACTTCCCCTACGCCCTGCCGTGTATACGTCGTGTTCGCCCACGAAGCGGCTAAATCGACACCCGGCCTGTAACAGCCTCTAATGAGTTCACGCCTTGCCGAAACTGAGAACGCACTTATGGGCAATTATTTACATACCCTGTCTAGTGAGGCACAACAGTGCACAGGCACAAGGCCAATTAATTACCACTCGTACAATGCAATTAATGGTATGTGACCTCAAAATCGATGCTGATAATTGTTTTGTAGTGTTGTCCTCGTGTTCTATGGATTTTGCTGAATAACAAACGCCAAAACGACCGTCGGACACATGCATGGTAAAACGACTATTGAATTCTCACACGAGATTACTGTTTAATAATAGAAAACAATACCAATTTTTCATGCTATTATTGTAGAAATGTAATACGTAACATTTTCCTTAAACTAACTAACAATAGAAATGTAGGCAATGATACGGATAAGTATAAATATTCGAATACCGCATAAAATGCCAACATTTACGGTTTTCAAAAAGCGCAATGATCCATTATCCTAAAGCAAAACCATAAAAGCGCAAATCTGCTGAAATAACGCGAAACAAAAACATCGAACTACCCACGTTCCTTTTATAGTGCAATAAAGCTCATATTTTAAAATGATCGTATACGCAAAATAGACGGCACACGGTCGCCTTATTGAAAGTTTGATACGGGATCGATCCTCGGCGGTAGGTGCGCGACAATCTAATCACAATACTATAAAGGAGTGCACCGTAAAATATTTATGGGCCCGGGAGCAGGCACGCTGTGGTACGAGCCGTGAACGCGAACGACCGGTGCTGATACAGTTTCTTGAATTTTCAAGTGCACTCCTACAATACAAGACGGTATTGTCGTAACCCCCGGACTACACAACCGCTCCAATTATAAACGATGTGCTCTTACTTTATTTAGTTAGCAACGAAATGCTTTTAAAAAAATATAGAATTGCTGACTCTTGTTTTTTTTTTGCTGACAACGTTAAAATAGAAACGGAGAATACTGATGAAACGAGCTTTTAGCTAAGTGTTTTGTTTTTATCTATTCTAAATTAAAAACAACGTAATACTATCAACAGTCAAGAGACACATAGTTGGATATGTCAATCGTTGGGGACGTTTGGGGACTGGTCTGCTCCAGCTTACCTCTCAAAAGTAAAAACTTACCTGAGTACTTATTTGTTTTATCACTCATCAAAACCAAAACTATATGACTTAGTCCAAAGTGAGCTACACATAGCAATAAGTTAGATACTGATACTGTAAATGATCTGCTGAGTTTCTTACCGGTGTTTTCACGGTAGATATAGGTTCCGAACCGAAAGTAGAATCACTTTGCATTGTATTCAATGACGATTAAAAAGTGTTATATGTAACCTACTTGAATAAAGAAATATTTGAGTTTGAGTTGTCTAACTCTCTCATAGAACAAAAACAAACCTACTCGGTGTATTAAAAGTCGTCACTTATATGTAAAGACCTAAACCAATAAAAAAATCCTAAGAAACGTATTTACAAATACAGAATAATCGTTCTAAACAAATCTTCTAATACGACACTAATGTATAATGGGTCCATCTGAATAAGTGTACGTATGTAACTCTTACATAATTGAGCCATTTGAATAATAGATTTCCAGCAAGAACTTTAATTAGATCTCACTTTTTATTCGGAGGAAATCAGCAAACTTACTCGCCCGTTCTCGTTTTCTTGGAGCTGCAGTCTTTAAATATTTATACAATGAATGTTAATCACATGTTGGAGTGCGATGTTGAAACGTGGTTAGGCAACGCCACAGCTCTACTGTTTGCTTTTAATCGAAATCAGAGTATAGGTCTTATTTGCGTAACAGGTTTACGATACAATTGCCTTATTTTGTAACTTCATCTTCTACAGCAACATGAATTGCAAGAAAATAATGAAATTCTAAAAATATCAAACTAGTATATACTCTGATATATCATATACGCTTAAACACTGCTGTTATAAAAACAAAAAACAACGGTGGTGTTATAAACTACTATTGAATATATCCTCAGAGAACGAGTGTCTTTTAAAAATCCAGTTGGACTTTCTATTTTCTCTGGTTTTCTGGTTCTAACGACAATTTAAATAATTAAATATTGTAAATGTATCAACAATGTTTGCTAGTTTTAAAAATGGGAGCATACAAATTAAACTGCATTAAAAACTCTGTTATAAATTGTCTTCAAGATTCTAGATAGCAAGGTATCAGTTGATTGAAATTTGTAGGTAGGTATGCAATCTGAAATGCGATCCACGCAATGTAACTTTGCTGTGTTGCGTGAGATATATTCAAGGAATCTACGATTATAGATTTTCAGTTACATATTAAATACAGAATTATGTCTCGCATCATAATTAAAATGTTATGTATATGAAATACATTTTAGGATCTTTAATATCAAGATAGCCTATCTTCGGTAAAAAAAACCGGTTGAAATTTAATTCAAAAGAAAACTGAAGTTGGAACTGATTAACTCTTATCTGCAATGGCATCAACAGAAGTTAGGACATAAAAATAATATAAACAAACGAACGTATGATCTCTAGTTTGGTTTTCCCAAATCCATCTTTAGTCACGAATGTAGGACTTTTTCCTCAACGAAGAGCTTACTCATAAGTATCGTAGGTTTTGAACAAAACGGTCGTCACTTTTTGTTTATTTTGCCATTACTTACCAAGAATTAAATCCGAACGAACTTTGTAAAATCAATGATCTCATTAAATCTTTCAAGAAATGAAAAATAAGTAGGAAAGACTGTTGCACTGTTTTTATTTTTACAAATGTGTTCGTACTAAAATTTCCCGACATTTACTTTTTATTCCAACACTCCAACCTAGCCAAAAAGTTCGTGTTTTCAAAAAAAATATTTCGTCTAATATTTGCTGAAAGTCTTCTCTCGCATTATCAACCTGTGTTATTTAAGAAGCAATTCTATGCTTTTGCAATAGTTTTAAGTTATCATCAGGTCTTAAGTCAAATGCTGTATTGTCTAGCAGAGAAATGCTTTCCTTAATATATTTTTCATATGAACACTCATAACTTTACTCATTATCTGTCTACTAAATGTTTATTAGTGCGCATATTAGTTAAAGCAGAATTATTTTCTCCATTTGGCATCGGCACGTAACTTGGCGGTATTTGCGGGCATAAACAACGAGCACACGTGCGCCCGCCACCGCTTATCGATTGATTTGACTTAAAATGCATAGTTTTGTGCGTGCTTGTCGATCATGGTCCGCCAAATTTTCCGCTGCGGCCGCTTGGCAACCGCACTTTGTGGCAGGCCACAATCGCCCATACAAATTGGGTGGCTCACTTGAACGACACAACTACGTCGTATCGTGTACAGTGTACTGAGTATGGATTCGTTTCATAAAAATAATTTTGGTTTCAATCGTTTTTTTTTTGACAGAGCGTAGGTAAAAATATATGATACGCTCTGTAGTATACAATTTACTATTTCCATAAGTCGTTGCGTATGAGTCACTAACAATGTCGCATATAGACGAAGGATACGTATAGGTAGTATACAGTGCGTAAGCCTTCACGGAATAATTTTTAAACACCGTTTATTATGTAAGGAGTCCATTCGTTCATGATTCGTTGTAATGTGTTATGATGTTACCTTTTTATTTTGGCGCCTTTTTTTACATTTTTTTGCGGATTGCTACAAGACGAAAATGAATAGGCAATCTGTAAACAAATATGTTCTCATTGCTTGCCGTGTTACAACATAAGTCTAGACGGGATGTTTATTACAAAATGTGTAAGAAAATAAGTATGATGTATTATTTAGTTACATGTGGTAATATTTCGCCAGGCTAAGTATGTTATATGGTAATGATTTACAAAAGTTTCTAGGCTTTGTAAGTTTTATTTAATTAGAGAATTAAGATACGGTTTTTATATCAGGCAAACCGTCGGTGTAGCCTACCGAGACTTTAGTCCTATTTGATTTCTGTTTCATAGCGTAGAAATTAATACAAGGTATGTAATTTCCAAATAGTAGCAAGTGGTCTACTTATTTATTTTAGCATTGTATCTAATTTAAATTTTTGTAACATTTTGGAGAAATATGACATAAATATCGCTCACATTTTGTTCAAACAGCCGTCATCTACGTGAGCACAACTCTACGTTTCTAAGAGATGATGACGAAATGATCTCTTAGATCGTAGATTTGTGCTCATACAAACATTGTATCCACACAAAATTACATATGTTGCATTACACATTAGCGATAAGTTGGATCGCGGCCATGTATCGGCAACTCATAATCATAGCGAGTGCAATCGACCACTGAAAGCTTTTTGAAAGCTCGCAGCGATGCGCGATGAAAGCTTCATGTCGTGATTTCGAGCGAGTCATTGCGACCCGGCGCGAGCGAAAGTGACAGTATATTTTTTTTCTTCTCCATTACGGTTAAGGTGATGCTTTCTAAGTTAATGTTTTGTTAGTTTAACGAACTTTTGGGCAAATGTGAGCCGGAATTGTTTTTAAAAGAGATCCTTGTCTTAATCTCGATTGTACGATTACACGTCACGGTAAACACTTGCACTTCGATATTGGTTCTTATTCGAACATCATAAGAGCAGTTCAAAGTCCAAGGTGTAATGTATTGTCTTGACAAACTTTTCCCTGTACTTGAGCATAAAATCATCGGATTGTTACATACAAATAGTTAGTCTACCTTTCTGTGCTACTGAGAGTGGAGAAAGGAGCGTGCTCTGGTGTGTAGATAGCCTTAGTCGATATCAGTTGCAAGGATATTTTACCTGGAATCACAACATATTTTGAGCCAAAAACGTAAAATGGGCTCCTACGTAATTTGGGAAAAAGACTTAGTCTTATGGTCAAAACTCACAAAATAATGTAAAAAATAATTAACATACATTTCAGTCAGACAACGATACCCCTTACTTGAAGAAAAAGTAATAAAATACAGGCACATAATGAATTGAGCGATGTGCTAGTATTTAGCTAAAAAATCTTGCAATTATTTAGCAATAATTTCGCCGTCGCATCAAAATGTGAAGGCAACTTTTTTCATAAAAGTTGATTATTAAAAAACATTCTCAAAACTCGAAGTAGAGTTCGCACTCCGAAACCTGCTCATATTCCTCAGGCATCGGATACTTGATAAATCGCAAAATAATGCGCCCTCTGCCGTTCCTCCACCGGCACCCCTAATGTCTTCTTAATGCTGCATGGAGTTGTCACATTGCACATTCACAACTTACGTTTGCCCTTTTCGCTTCTCCGCGCTCACTGCGCCAGAAAATTGTCTCCCAAGTAGAAACGTATATTGATATTCATTGACGAATTAAATATGTATAGTATTCGGTACGTAATGGTTATTAAAGTGACACCGGCGCGACAGCGACGCTCCCGAGCACTCTATAAGAGCACCGAGTTTGTTAAGTATGAAAAGCTCCATTTGAACGTAAGCTTTTTTAGCTCGTTTTGCCTCCGCCGGCTCGCAGAGCACTCCTTTTGTTCCAGGAACGTGATCTGGCCGAGATAAAGCCGACCGACATTATTGCTCCGTTCCTCACTCCAATCGAGTTTGTTTCTGCTCGTCACACTTTTGCTGTTTTACGTATTATCATAACTGAAATGATTTTCTGCCTCGTCGTAGACTATTTTCATCCGGCGACTGCGAAAGATTCTCGCGCCCATTTGTTTCCGTGACGTATAAGACGTAAGCGCATTACATTTTTGTAGCATTCCCTTCGGCTCCATATCTCATGGTTCCATAAGGCTTCGCTTCCAATATAACGCCTCGGGATGACAAACGGTGTACAGTCAAATGTGACGTAAATATTTCTCAAACACAATTTTAAATCGAAGAGCGACGACGCTATTTCCAATATTCGTTTCATTCGATACTGTACAAAATTTCATGTTATAAATGAGACTCTTTTACTTTATCTGAAGATCAGATCGTGTGTGTCAAGAAGTTTCTAAGGCTTATAATATTTTTACATTTCTGATTTCGAACCACCCGCCCGTCCTTATCATAAATTACCCCTGCAAAAACTTTTAAAGCTATTATAACTCTGTTCTGTAGATATAAATCGTAGCGATCGTCGGCAATTCATTTTACTATAATGCGTATGTTCGCCAGGATATTATATTCTCTATTTCCAACGTATTTAATGTTTTCGGTTTAACGTATTTAATATTCAGAGCGAGAGGATCCCCTCTTATTAAACAAAACAACTCTTTAGCACCCACTCAAAAGCCAACGGGATAAATTTAGCTCCACTAATTAAACCGTGTATTTGTGACGCAGCACTCGCATGTCACAACACGGATCCGCGCTCGCCACCTCGTGCTGGAGCAGTTATCTCGGTATCGGCTGACTACGCCCGTTGTGACCGCCATGTTTATTTTTAGTCTCGCGTGTACATTCACTATTGCGATGAAATTTACAGCGATCACCGCGGCCTGCCGTCCGCCGGCCTCCGATACCGACTACAAATGACAAGCTACCGCTATTTCAAAAATGTCTGCTATTTTACGCTAGAATTCCCGCTTGGCCGTCGATGAGCAATAATTCTTTTGTTCAATGCGTTTCATAGGATTACTTTTATTACACGAGATTAGGGAGAGAATTCCTAGCGATTCTGGAATTGCTGACAAGTCTTCTTGTTTATTGCTCAACTAACTTCATAACGAGTGGCCTTAAAGATTATCGCCATTGTAGGTATTGTTTCTGAACAGCTAATAAAATCTAAACAAAATTGTAACGTATTAGTTTCGGAAAAGGTAGACTAGCGGCATTTTTGGGCATAACCCTTGTGTCGCGGCAGCTAATACCCTTGTTCGTCAAAATACCATTACCCACACGGCGCGGTCCCCCTGTCAGGCCGAGATTTGGCGTAACTTAGTGACTGATTAGCAATTGCTTTGAACTGGCGGGCGCGACAGGTGGTCGGGCGGGGGCCGGGCCTGACCCGCGGCCTCTTGTCTGATTGATGGCCGCGCTTCGCTCCCGGTCTCACTTGTCTGCACTCTGCTTTATATCTAATGCTCCATTTTGTAAAACAACATTTAACTCGCGACTACCACATACTAAGACGCCAAATTCATTCTCCCAGCGGTTGCCATTTTGGTACAGCCTGTCTCGACTATGACCCCGGATGCCATCAGACCATCTGAACTCCTAAATCCAAGTTTTGAGCCAGACCGATGGTCTCCACTTTGTCACGATGGTTAGCTGCTGGTAATTGTTTCGGTCGGTCTACAGTAGTAGTCATAGTGCATCGAGCTAACACTATTTGTTAAACTTTGTAAAAGCGTAAATCATTTTCGAACACGCGGCGAGTGTCACGTACCACACTTACCTAAATCAACTTGGAGCGATTAATTCTGTCTCAATGATCTCGATAACCGGTTATGACGGTCATACATCAAGACGTCTCGCAAAATCTCCGGGAAGCGAGCAAGTTCAAGCAAATGTCAAATGTCGATTGTCTAGGTAGATCGGTCCCACGCTCCGCGGCCGCGGTCTAATAACCCGAGGTCAGTCTCAGCTCATGCATATTCACGGATCAGCCGCCGGGGCTCATCTGTAACGGTCCTGCGACCGGTTGTATGGGCCCATTGTTGCATTTGCCCACATGGCCAGCGCGCCTATCACCCGGCGACACAAGCCACTCTCCTTGCAACCCTGTGGGGATCGACCTCTTTAAACATTAACTGTAGCATCGTTGAGGCAATGTCACCGCAGCGCGTTAAATCCTAAATGTTAATGAATGTACGAAATCCCGCCGCGGTAACGAGTTTTTTCAAATATTAGCTTTCCGCAGTGCTAATTACCCATCGCAAGCGTTGGTTGGTGCACAGGTTACACGCGGAAGAGATGTCAAAAAAAATCACTATTGCTGCATGAGCGTAGGTTTTGTCATCTAATTTGCATGTACCGAATGCGGAGCGCGGCAATTTTCGCCAGTGTTGACGTTGCGTTGCACCCGCGTTACGCTGTTCCCTTTATTTTTTACTTTACGGCGGCACCGCACGAACGCGACAATATTTTCGCGAATTCACATCGCCTTTTATTACGAACGTCGGGTTATTAAGATTACAAAGGCCGGGTCAGTTGTTAAACGCCGCCAGTAGATATTTATATTCTAATTAGGTGCCAGCGACAGCAACCCGTGAGGGTGCATGCGTAATTCGAAAATACGTTTTTCTTTGCGTGGAATATTATGACATTATTTTAATGAACTAAACACTGTGTCGTAGGCGACAAAAAGACCATTTTTAGCGCGACGTAATTTTTTATATTCATGTTTATGCAATCAGCTTTAATAGATTATGTTGTTTATGGATTTTTTTTTCAATTATTACGTCCGTTTTAGCATAATTTGTAATACACACGCCACTATCACTAGAGCCAACCTCGCGTTTGCAAAGGCCCTGACCCAGCAGTTTTTAGTCGGTGTTTTAATGTTTCCGGCAATACGTAAAAGTATAACAGACCCTAAACCATAGTAATTAAATTTTAAATCACTTATTTCAACGCTTATGACCAAATAAAGTTCCTTAATAACCTACTTGGTCCGAGACTAATTGCGTGAGATACTATTTGAAAACTAATTTCGCAAGGCGTGTCTCGTTTTGTCAAATAAAGCGGAGTCTAATCTATCTGATTTTTTTTCTCTACATACAAAAATGTTATTGGACTATGGAATTGTGATTGGTCATGTTTTTATAATTCGGCCGTGTCTGCATATCGAATCGGTCCAATGTCGCTGCAGAGGCGGAACAAAATAGCGCGGCGCGCCGGCCAGACAAACTGATTCAGTGTTACGTCTATTTCAGTGCCATTTGTTGGAATTTATTTGTAATGCTGGCTGCACTTTTTGCTTTCCACTTTGCTTTTTTTTTCGGCGAACATTTTACGCAACAATATTTGGAATAGAGTTAGAAACACTTTTCTGTGTAACCCAATTCAAAGCGTGATTCATAATCAGAACACTTAAGATTCGGTTGGTAGACCAAAAACGAAGCGAACAAACGAATGGTTTCGTATTCGATGACGTGGTAATAATATTTTTGATGTAACAACATCTAATAACTCGATATTACGCCTGCCTCATGCACGAAAAAGATTACGTCATTTTTTACGCTTGATTTGCATTAGAAGTGTATTGGTTCCGTTTATGAGAAAACATCGCTATTCGTCATCGGATCGGACATATTGAGATTTTGGTAGAAGGTCTACAAAAATATGTAATGAAACACGAGGCCAACTATGTATGTATATATACTTCAGTACTTATTTCTTGGAAATGAGAACCTGCATTTTTCTTATAATAGAATATCTGCACTAGTAGAGAACTAATTGAATCAAACTCCCTTCTACCGTTTAAATTTCAATATAATGCTTTAATATACTCGAGTGTTCTATAATGATTCAATTTGCCTATGAAACTATAAAGTAATAATATAAACGAGACTAGTATAAAAATGCTCGACTTATGTTTAATGTGATTCAGAGCACGGCGCGTACTCCTCGCGATCTCCCGTCTTATAGCGGATAGTAAAATAAAGATGGTGCAGTAATGCATTTTACATTTTGAAGGATCATTAAATAGCACATTACACGGACAGGCCCCGTCGAGTGGCAATTAAAAAATAACTGTTAAGACGCCCCTCGTAAAACTTAACTCGTGTTCTTTCGAGACTGATTAAAAAGTCTCTCCTCTAATCTTTAATGATTGCGAATTTTTTGCGATAATCTACGAGTATGTATGGTCTTATAAGATCTTTTCCTAACAGACTGATGCACTTGAAGTCGAAACTGGAAATTTAATGAAATTCAATGGTTTTGGCTCGGGAGTGGAAATCATATTTAGGAGGAAGACTGTTGTGTAATTGTTGAACAGGATTTTTCAAAGTTAATTTATTGTAAATAGAGAGGTACTTTCGAATAGTATCAATTGGTAATATCAAAGACAAAATTCTAGTGTTACAATTAAAATGACCAACTATTGAATATAAATTTTTTTAGCAAGTTTCAATCAGAGTTTAGGATAATACTGTAAAGAATATAATCTTATAATTATTGAAACGAATAAACTGTGACTCTACAACTACCTTAAATCTTTATTATAGCCATATGAAGAAATTCAAATGGGTATCCGAGGAATGTTCTATAAAACTATCCATAAAACACACAAGTACGTAGTCTGAAATATGAAAAGTTTCCACATGTCCAACGTAAACATTGGATAATGTTTTCACAGTTCATGCGCGGGATTTCACGCCGAAATCGGAGTGTAAACAAGAGCGCCCTTCAAGCGGTAAAGAATTAGACCCGCTCGAGATATGATGTAACGTGCATGTTGTTGCCAGAGGCGTATTGTGTGATGCGGAAACGGTGACGTGAGCTCTGTGGTCTCACCATTAACAAGCTGGTGGCCATGTCAGCCTCAGAATGTGCTTGAACAGGCGATATTGGAGTCGCTTTGGCGCTGAGATTCATCTATGAATCACTGCCATGTCTCAAAACATTGACATAGACGAAAACTCCGCGGCTCTCAAAAGACACTAATTCCAGATCAAAATGCTCGACTTATGACTCCTCACGAAAGAGTTTCGACAATCACAGCAGTTATTTCCTAATGGCGATCTGTACAAATTGACGCGTTAAAAACTAGTTTGAGTTTAGTTGCGTCGGATGCGCTGCCTTTTAAATACTAAGAACTGCTGTGTCATCGTGGAAACTCATCAGGTGACACAAGCGATGTGAATATAACTTGTACATTCATAATTAAAAAAAATGGTTTTTTTTTCTAGGTCCTTACTTAAAACCTGTCTTAATACCTTGATTATCTTTTACACGGAATTTTACCAAAGGACAAAAAACTACCTCGAGGAATGCCCATCTACTGACCAGACCTTTAAAATTTGTCAAATATTTCAATAATACTGAATATTTCACCCTTAATAGCGATGTAAATCTGTCTGAAACAAACAACTTTGAACTCATCGACTAAACCTCACATAAACCATAGACGGATATTTCCAATATAATTCCGGAGCTAGTTTCGCTGTCTCAAGATCTATCAATTAACACGCAAACTCCATCGGCCTTCAGGTGAATGTCAATTAATGTCAGGTCGGTAGTGCTCTCGCCACAGAGATGTTCGTTAACCGCTGGAGACCGTGATCACTTGGGAGTGGAGTGTGAGAATGGCACAATACTTATCTAATGCAGCTGTTTAATATTGTCGTCAAACTGCTTTTTCCTTTGACGTATCAGTTTGATGCGCATATTTCTCTATCTCAACTTATCCAGTCCTAGATTTCCATGTCTCATAAAAAAAGTATCTAGTCATTAAAGGCACTTCCACATGACTTGTAGAGATATATCAAGTTAAAATCCACATCAAATATGCGGTTCTCAGAAGCTGGAAAAGTACCAGCTTGTAAGATAACGTAATTAAAAAAATACGTCCATATTTCTGACATTTGGAACGGGTGGCTCTTTGCAAATATATAGGAAAAAATCAACAATCTGGTTGCTAACCCAAAAAAACAGTTTGTATGGAAATCCGAGCTCGTTACGTCAGTCCGACTTGCACTTGACTGGCTTATTTTTCATCAATTCGCCTACTATCGACCACCTTTTTTTAAGAGAGGTATATATCGCTTATCGAGTCTGTCACAATTTATATTCTGCGATTGTCATTTTCGTCGCGTTGACCTGTGTCTATGTCTTGAAGCGAACGTATTCTGTGTCAACAATTTATTTGTCGATCATCCACTTACATGGTCAATGCAAAAAGTGATTTCAATTTTACAATCCACTTCGATATTTGGCACGATTGTGTCAAATAAACTACCGTGTCAATGGTGTCAAGGAAACATCCTCATTGCATACAAGAGGTTATTTAAATGCGTGTCTAGCAAAATGTAATTTCCTTTCATACATTGGATAATGCAAATAACTATGTAGAGCCCTATCTGGTCTAAATGCGCCCAAAAATTTTAATTAGCGCCTTCAGTCGTTTGAGTAGTATGAATATAGGTATTATGATATGTTAACAGAATGAGGAAAAAATTATTCTTGTTTGTCACGAATAAGCACACTAAACAAATGGTATCTATTTTAAACTTATTTCATCATAAGAATGGTGAATTATTCCTAAGTGACATACATAGTAAAGTAAACATGTTTCATAAAAAGGGTTAATCACTTCTCAAATTTTACCTTTTTGTTTGAATAATTCAATCATAGGAACTTAGCTTAATGCCCCACCCACACCTTATCACATGACATCAATACTTATACTGCAAATTCGATTAATCGGATTGAAATTGTTTTATACAATCAGAAGATTACTGCAGTGATAAATTCCATTGTGTTGATAAAATTGTAGGCCATAATCTAATGCGTCGCGTGCGTTCTCTCCGTTATTTATTTTAAAAATACTATTAAATCTAGCATAAATATAAGTTTAAAGATAAAACTTATTTTTAAAATTCAGGCAAAAAATATATATAAAAAGGAAAGTTGGTACAACAAACACCTGAGTTTTTGTTAAAGAACAGTATTTTTTATTACATTGTTGAAAATTCTACTGATCTTAGTCGATTAGAACACGTAGTTATACTACACAACTTAGCTCCATGAAAAAAGCTAAAACTGATAAAAGTTTATAGGGATCAAGGATATCCGATGTGATTTATTTATTTTAAAACTTTATTGCACAAAAAAATACAACAGGTGGACTTCATGTTAGGAGCATTATTTTGATTGTCCTGGTCCCAGACTACATCTACATTAAATCTCGTCTACTTCCATGTAACCGTTTTGACGTGATATGGCATTTGTAATACTAGTAAGATTAATATGCATGTGTCAGAGTGTGCAATCAAAAAATTACAATATTTTCTGCATATTTCATTCATTTGTGCAGCTATTTAGAGTTATTCCAAATGTATTCTAATAATTCTGACAATAAGCCTGAGAATCAAAACGAAGTGAATTTCTAATTCTGGAGACGAACAAATTAGGTCGTCGCAGTTACACGCCCGAAGTTCTGTTAAATGTGATTCCTTGCAAAATTATCTTTCATATTGAGTTTCACCTTAAATTCGAATACAAGTAATATGTAAAAACTATCGAATTTTGACACAGTAAATCTTTCGTAACTTTTAGTATTTCCTTGTGTAAAAATAATATTGGCTTTAATTAAAAAGTTTACGTTGCCAGAAAATATCCATTTCATAGTTTTTAACGTAATGATCAAAACAGTACTGTCACCTACAAAGAGATAGAGTGCTGAAGGATATAACTAGCATTAAATCGTTTTTTCCTATATTTATTTCGTCCGATATCAATAGCATCGAAACAACGATAATCACACGCCATCAAAATGTCACTCGATAAAATATTTTTCACGAGTCATTACGACTCTAGGTTGCGAAATATCGTGTGTGGTTACTTACAATGATATCGCTTTGTACATATTTAGAAACCTGCACAGGTCGGTGCAGTGTTATTCAATCCGCGACCCATTTGCGGTCAAGCAGTCTCCGGCGTCGTATCAACCGCGACTTGGGTACCGTGGCCCTCGCTCTTGTATGCCGCAGAACTAGTGATGAAAAGGATTATTTGCAAAATTATGTGTTAAAAAGTATGGTTTAAGACTTATTTTATGCCAATTCTCATACTAATTAAGTCGAATGAAAACTTTTACTTCGTTGCGCTCATGTAAAACCACATTTTTGCATGTCTCGATTCTGAAAACCGCGCTTATGTAAACTATGAATTATAAGCATAATTAAAAGGCATGTTATAAATATTAAATTACTGAAACCTAAATAATATTACAGTATTTCTTTTTAAATGTCATTTTAAAGCGTGCCAATTCATTAGCAAAATTTTAAGAGCGCACACTGCCGAATTATTGCGCTCTGTCTTTTTGAAAGCTAACTTTATCATCTGCTTAATCTCAATTAAGAATTATAATTAGCAATAATTATTTTTATCGTCTCTCCCGTCACGGTCGCCGCTTTAATTTGTACATAGTTTCATAATAAAAACCACATTCGGTTACAACACGGTGGATACATAAAAAAAATCGTTGGATTTTCTTTTTTTCTTTTTAGATTAAAATCGATCAACCTGGAATTCGGTGCTTAAAGACTTCAGATTCGAATTTGTAAAGAAGTCGAATCGTTGCGAAAGCATTATATGCATTAACATTAAAAATAACCGTAGGTACAGTGCGAGTAAATATTGAAACACTTCTTCATTTCCACGCTTTTCCGGCTAACGAGGACGCGTGCGACGAGCCTAATAAGTGGGTCAAGTAACCCTTTGGCGGGTAGAGGAGTGAGCAATCACACGCACCGCCCGCCTAATTGAAGTCCAATGTCGCCCGGCACGCCCACGGTGATTGATACTGCCCGCACATACCCGTTTCTAATTCGATTCTGATATTGTTTGGACGCACAGTGACGTTACGCCGGCCAATGCGCGCTTCTATACACGAATGATGTCATCGGGAGACGATTCGCTAGCGAATGCTCCGCCGAGATACGCCAGCCAAATTGATGAACTCCCGTCAATGCGCGGTCGTGTTGTATCGCTCCTCGCACGAAAAAAACGACCGAGCAGGATAGCGGAAAGGTGGCAGGGGGCTAATTAGTCGCGGCATCGCCATCAATATCCATTAGCGGCGCCACACGCGACGCCCGGACTGCCGCGGCGCCCGCCGACGCCGTCGCCGTCGCCGTAATCGACGATTACCTATAGCCCGGTCTATCTGGCACCCCGATAAGGGTTTGCACTTCCGTGACCGGCGAGGTTCGAGGAAACTACCCGGTCGGCCCACATGTCGCCGTCAAACTGAACAGTAATAACCGCTTTCACATTCGAACAATAGAAGCGGCACTGCCTCTATCGAACCGACCCGTAATAAGTTCGTTACTTTACTAAAGCTATATTCGTACGCAGTACAAAGGGTGCGGGCTTTTATTAAAATATCAAATTGTTTGAGCGTGCATGGACTAAAGGGGTGATACGATTTAATTTCAAACTTCTTCACCTCGCCGCGCGTTCCTAGCAAAGGGTTACCCTCTAACCTAATCTTTGAACTATGTCTTGACCGTTAATACGCATTCATAATTTGCTCTTCGATTATTTAGTACGTCGGAATGGTCGCCGAGATACGAATAAATTAGTTTCGTGTTTGGGAACAAAGCCGGTCAAAGTTTTGAGTAACGGTCACAGGATCGTTGTAAGAGTTAAACTTATTCCTCTATCCGTTCGAGTGTTGTTTATTGGACTGGCTCTTGTTTATTTAGTTCGCCTGACTACTACCTCAATTTAACGTGATGAAAATCACGACTTCGTTTACTTTGACAAAACACACAAACGTGTAGGTATTACGGGAAAGTTTAGGACTTTATTTCATGAAATCAAATGAACTTAACTTACCTGACTTAATTGGGTAAATATTTTAAACCGGTTTCAAACCTATTAGAGGGAAATTAGTCTTTCTAATTATTTTTTTATATAATTTATACGTTGTGCGCGTAAAATGTAAAATGTTCATGTCTTTTCGAGTGTAGTAGGTACGCAATAGCTAGATCACCAATTTAATCTTAGTTTAGCAGGACCATGAGGTGTCTTGATATGCGCAAAATATATTTGTCTCTTTTTTTTTTCAATTTTAAAACGTGAACGATATTTCTTAGTTCCCGTATAAAACGGGGTCAAAGGCGCGTTGGCTTGATTGAACTATGGCCGGGCACCGGTCACGCGTGGCGCGCCGGGCCCCGCCGCGACCCCCAGGTGTGTCGGTGACACAGCTTCCACACACTTCATTTACATAGCGAAGGTATCTTATGCACTCCGTATGCACTCACTTCTCACTTTATAATTCAAATGACCCGCGCGAATGCAGGGTGAATTCGAGAAATTGTGAGAATTTGTAACGGAATATTTAGCGGCTGCTTAAAGTAAGAATACTATTTTCTTGTCTAACGAACTGGAAAAACCTTTTATGTTTTCTGATGTATGCAAAAATGTATGCACATTGTTGCATATCTTCAACTGACAGTGTCAATAAAAATAAATCTAGTATACAAACTAAGCCGTCACAAGAATAAATTTACAACTTTTGAAAGTGAAATAAAATAAACGTTGAACACAAAAACTTAATTTAGAACACACGGAATGTACAAAAGAAAACATAATTATATTTTAAGGAAAATACTCTTCTAAGCTTATGCGCACACAAAACAATCAGAGGCAAAGTAAACATTCAAAGAATTTGTTTGTTTTCACGGAAAGCAAACAATCACCGCGTGTTCTTTAACCGCGGTTAGTTTGACTTTAATATGAACATTTGACGGCCATTTAACGTAAAAGAGGTAGGAGTGAGGGCGCATTGTTTGTCGTTGGCTTTCGCTGGGTAATTATTATAAATACTTCCCCCAAAACTACAAACAACCTGACCTAAAATTTTGCTTAGATACTGCTGTCCCATTCGAGTTATAAATCGTTTAATATTGTAATCACGTATATTTGAACTTATTTTGGTTCCGAAATATGTCAAAATGGAAATAACTGCTTCTCAAATAAAAACAATCGCAGAGTTCTGAACCAGAAAATACGACGTTCATTCCCTTTAACGATCAAAGTACAAACAGCACAAAAGAATATCAATTAATTGCCGGTACAAATCTCGCATCATTCGACATGACCTCATCTTGTTGGAGGGCCTTGCAAAAGTTTGAGTTTGTAAACTCTTTGAAGTCCCGCGCGATTTGATAATAAAGTTGGCTTTTTATATCGGATTCATGTTTATTATTTGATGATTATTATTTTTTTGGTTGCCTTGTCAGTTTGTTTAGATTCGATGTGAGACCAAAGCATGTGTTCTTGTGTTGCAAGATGACGTGTGGCCGCCCGCTCACCGGTGCTAACCACAAAGGCCTTGCCCCTATGTAATCAAATTAGATGTGTGACGTCACTGACTTCCAGCACTTTGCTAATTAACGTGCATAGAGATCAAAATCACCGTTACCTAACGGACGATAAAGAATCCCAATTTTTAAAATATCAGTTTGAAATTAATACAAGTAGTTATTACTCTACAAACACCCTCCAGATTCGGTTAAATGTGTACAAACATTTTCAGCTACAACAAGTATATAAAAATCGTATTGTGTTATTATGTATTTTATGTAGTTGAGCATGATCTACGTAATAAAACCATAAGCACTTATCATCAATCCTAACATATAAACTAGCACAGGCGCCAAATGGAAAGGTCAAATTAATGTCTTGACATTTTTAATAAGTACCTCTACGAGATTCGTCGCAATATACTCTGAATATATTGCAATTACAAGATCAATTTTCACGATAATTATTCGATTTGGTTAGTAAAATTGTAGCTAATGTTGATGTTAGCCATATTAATTAATAATAGTAATGGAAGGCTGATTTGCTGTTATTATGCTAATATTGGAAACTTTATCCGCCTTATTAGAAGTGGAGGCGATGTTGAACCAAAGTAATATTTTTGCAATGTTTATTACGATGGTGCCGGGCGGGCGACGCGTAGGCCGCGTCCACACAAGTGGCGGCTTCCTCCGTGACATCACTCTGGTCTGATTCACCGACCTGCTGATATTCCGTAAGACGCAGTTTAGAAGCATTTCGGCATTGAATCTCGTACTCGTCTAGCCGTCCGCGACCTCGCCGTGCTCGTCCTTGTCACTCATCAGAGCACACATCGACGCTGCTTCATGGATGTTTGCTTTGTATATGATAAATGATGCTTCGTTTTGTTTATACCTGACTAGCTTATCGGTCCGCCTTTCAGGCTAATCTTCGAACGGATTTTGTTTTGCTCGTTTTTTGTTTCCGAGCAAAAATCAATTCTACTGTTTAATGAAAACAGAAACTTTGGAACTATTGTATAGAGTTGATTGCAACGGAACATGAAATACAAATCCAAGCTCAGAACAATATTACGATTACGTCATTCATAAAGTAAATGCATTTATGTTAGTTGCGAGGGAGCCATCTTTGTGTGGTTACACCGCATCGCGGCCCGCTGCTTCTGATATGAAAAGCAGTTTTCCGAGAAGTAAATAATAGAGCCAACCAGACACTGCATCACAGAAGAGACAGTAAAGCAATTGTCTATGGTATTATCATTCCGACTTCCCAATACGGTAGCATTTTCAGTCAGTCTTTTCACTTCTAGAAGAAAAGATAAACATGGTTTTATCATTGTTATGTAGGTGGGTGTAGATTTTACACGTCCCTGATTTACTAAAAGTATATGAACGTTACCAGATTAATCCTAACACGATACAAAATAACCAAAATCTTAATCATAATCCCCTTCACTGGTTTTATCTCAAAACTCCTTTAGCGAGTGGTTGAAATTCCGCACACAATTCAAGCAACATGATACCCTAAGTAAGTGTTCCCAGACGGCTAATGAAACTTTGCGAAGCCAACACGAGACCGCGCTTATTTAGAAATGGCGATGTCTCGCAGATGACGCTCAAACAAATCTCAATATCTGGCATATGGTATGAATATTTAGAGCGGGAGAACGCATCGAGCGTTTCTCTGCACGGTTGTAAGACATCGAAAATAGATTGTGCGAACGGGGTTAGGCGCACCTGTTATTTGGGCTTACGGGCGAGTGCGGCCCGGAGTGGTGGAGGGTGGGGGCGGCAGATTCATTAATAATGGCTCGCAATGAGACGCCCTTATTTACGAGGTGCGGCAACCGAGTCAAACCGCATCGCACATAACGCGATGCTGCGTGCCGTGCTGGCTACAGCCCCGTTCATTACCTATGCATCACGTCCCTACCGAACACCACCAATAATAATGTAGTGTCCATTAATGCGAAGGCGGCCAAACTCTGAGATCAATCAGCCAACTACACTTTTACGTGATTGTTTAACTTTAATAATCCGATAATAGAAAGTACAACCTGTATCACATTGTCCTTTCCAAATTTCTCAAAATGTAGAAACCAACTGAAATTTAATTATATGCGGTTGACATTAGATGAAAATTAAATTAGGTTGCAGAAATTTGACAGGTATGTCAGAGGATTTTAAAAATACCGTAATCAACTGGAAACACAACACAAAAACAAAAATATATGTCCGCTGCGAAATCTTCTCCTTCTAGATTCAGTGGGTTCATTGAACAATAGTTATAGGTAACACAAATACTTAACGTCACCAAAGAAACTCAGTTTTTGCTCGAAACTGATGTAGCTTGAATTCAATGAGATTAATTTTCACAATGGGTTACTTAATTGGCTCTGATCGGTTTGTCATGTATGTAAGTTGCACTTATAAGGCAAACAGTCCACAGATTTTGGGCAACAGACGAGTTCAACATTCTTGTAAGGCGACTGGCACAAGCTTGTTGTCGTGATGGGGCTTTGACTAGAGCACAAAAACGTTATACTTTATTGGTAATCGTGTACAAGAAACGGAACAAGAAATACTCTGGCTGGAAGTTTTCTACGAAGTACTTATTGTACTTAAGAGCTCTTTAGCATGGGGTAATATTTAAAGTTTAGAATATCTGAATTTTAAACTGTATTGTAATCCTTTTTGATATAGTAAGCCTTTAATTTTTTGTGATTATCGGCGTGTGCGTGACTCCATTTTTGATTTCATGCTGGCGTGCTATGATACGCTAAGAAATGCGCTGTGCTTTACAATTTAGATGGTCTGAAAAGGTGAGACTTTCATTAGAATCTATGATGTTACGTCAATTCTGTATACATTATATTATAAAATATTCTTTTATTAATATAAGTACAAATCCTTAAATTTGAACTGTAATTTTTAGATTAAAACTTGATTAAAATATGAAACAATAATTCCATTGTTTGACTGTTTCTTCAGACTCTTCTTTTAAAGTAACTAAGTAATGTCGTTGAAAAAGGCATTTTAAAAATCCACTCAGCTAAAGTTGCTGGCAAAAGTCAGTAGAAAATAGAACTTAATCAAACCAAATAGAATAATTCGATTTATAACGAAGCTACAACAAAAGAAATGACTTAAATAAATAAAGATCGGTTGTTCACTAAATGGGTGTAGGAGCTCGGCAGAGTAGCCCCGGCGGAGATGAGGTAAGTGACCTTAGGAGCCACTTAGCACACCGTCAGCTCCTCGGCGGAACTCTCGCTGCGTTTCTTATTACTTCGGGAGTAATTCGGTTAATAACAGCGTCATTTAGAGCGATCTAAACACGCCACCGGCGCACTACCGACATTCAGACTCCACATAGTTCCCTGCAGACTCAGAATATACAATAATGCGCAATGGAGCACTGCACAATTATGCAGCCAACCATGTTGAGGCTAACACACCACCACTAGTGTTAAATATTATGATTTTAAAGTCTGATTAAAGTTTATAAATGTAACTGGGCTGTTGAATGGTACTAATTAACGTTCATGAATTTGATAATGGCCACGTTTATGGTCATCCATAAATCTCCATTATTTACTCAATTAATGGAAGTATAAAAATTTATAATGCTCTCGTTTTATTCGTTCTAGTATTTCAAAGCTGTATTTTGGATGCTTAACCCTGATTTACTCGCATAAGAGAGCATAAGATTCGGGGGTTACGTGGAGCATTTTTATTTAACAACGGCCACGGCTAAAACCTTTTCGCGCGGATAACAACAGAAGATATCAGTGGATGCCAATAGAAGTCTTTCATTTCCGCGCCCACGTCACGAATCCGGAACCCATTTCAGCACGTGGATCAACCGAAAATGGGCAGAGATACGTCTCGGCTGAAATACGGAAATCGCACACATTCGCCTCGAACAACATTCGCTCGTCTCTCGTTTTTTACAGTACGAGAGACAATTATTAATTTTCTCGTCGCACCGTGTTGGATGATTTCACAGTTAGTATTGTTAATACGAAAAGGGTATGCGGGAAAGTAGATGAAGTCCTGAGTTGCAGTAGTTGGATGTTAACGTTAAGTCGGGTAGAGCGGGTTAATTAGCGTTTATGCGCAGTCATCAAAGAGGCGCGGGCGCCTTGCCTCCCGGACGGGCCCAGGAGCGCGACTAGATTCGCCTCGCCGCTTTAATTAAACGCTGGGACCGCGTGAAGCACTCATCCACAATCCACTCATCCACCCGTTTCCTCAACTCTTATACTTTTTCCTGGCAATACCGAAATAACAACGGCTTCAAAAATTTCATTTGTTGACCACTGCAGCATTGTAATGTAAAAAATGCACATGCCAAAGAAATTTCTAATACACATTTCAATTCGCATCTCCATTCTCTAAACCACGTAAAATATTGTGAAAGTTATAATGAATACGCGGTAATTGCCTTCATCATTACGCGCCTGTCTTCTGAATAGTGTCTAATTGCAAAACAATAAAATATTATTGAAGTATTAACCCGTAATGGTCTGTCTGCAAGAAAAAATATAGCAATAAATATACGACAGGCGTTGCCTCCGTGCTCCTACTCGGGTTAGCCAATTACAGCGTTGCGCTTCAAGGAAGCTAACCAGTTTCTAAATTCTTCGTATATTTAATTTAGCTTAATTGGTGTGTAGATACGCGACGGCAAGCAGTCGACCGAGAATCTGAGCCTCTTTGTTGGCGAAATCGCGCTTGAAACGGTACCCTAGCGAATAACGCCAAACGCATTCTCCTTTGTTATCACCTACGTGGCCATTACGTCTGCTGTAGCCTAGCTCGAATCCAGTTTTTTTTTGTTTCACGGGCATTACTTCAAGGTGAATATAATCGGAAGCCACGAATTTAGTTTTAGTGCGATCATCAAAGCCGCAGAGGTGTCGAGGGAATGGGTAACGTTGAACAAATTGCAGACGTTTTAGGCGAGCGTGGGAAGTGATTCTTAATTAGGATTTAAACATGTCTATATTTGCGGAATCTGACTTTCAGTTGAACTGAAAGTCTACAAGTTTTGCCAATATGATATGATACGCGTAAAAAATTAATCGAATTAATGTTATCTCTATGCTTCATTTCAATCAAATTATAAGATGAGTTTTTGGTACACTGGCGATGATGTCAGTTCCATCTTTATGATTATGATCAATAAGCTCATCGTAAATGGAAAGGACAATCGTGTTTGTGGGTGCTCAAACTGTGTTGATGTGAATGGTACAGGAAGCAGAGCGCGTGCGCGGTAAACTGATGTGAAGATGAGCCGCGTGGGCGCACCCCCGCCGGCTCATTTGTACAACAATTGGCTACTCAAATGTTTAAGTAGGACCGCAAATACAAGCATCAATATGGACACGCTTTGAACCAAATAATTCGACATTGCTGTCAATTTAGTTTAAACTTCCGTGCTCTCTCTGCCTAAGGTCAGTTCTGTTATTTATTGGAAGTGTCTCACTAAAACATGTTAGCAATAAACATTGTTCTCGAATTGTTCTCTGGTATCCGAACAAGGAGAGAGGTGAGGTGTACGGTTACATGTGCGCCGATTGGCAACAGTGGTCTTGGTATGTGTTTCAGCGTGTACGGAGCAATGGTACCTACTTGCACGTGTGTGGGTATTGCGTTCGGCGTGGGACGGGGCAGTGCATTTTTTGCGGGCACGAGATGAACGGCAGGTTGTTGAACCCCAACGCTTGTCTCGGTACCGAATTTCGCCAACGGAGCGCATCTTCCAGTCTTTTTATATTGAGGTGCATTTTTATCGATGTACAGTCATATACTATTGTTGCACAGCCGTATGTGCACGCTGTGACGTAACTTCAACAGTATGTAGTTTTATATTGTGCAAGTTTAAGACACATATTCTTCTAATATTAAAGTTTACGCTTGACCTAGTCTCGGACAACTTTGATCGATATGATTAAAACTGCAATGGTGGAGCCATTTTAGAGCAAAAGAGAAAGGGTAATGTTATTTTATAAGATTTTAAATGTATTTCGGCAAGCATTGTCTGTGGCAAAAGAGGCGGTTGCGTGTGCCTGCACGCATTGTGAGCAGGCGGGCGGCGAAGAAACAGCTGTCGGTATCATTGGCTCTAGTTAAACGCTGAAAAAATCGTTCAAAAACAATTAATTAGTGCCGTTCCGTGCTCATTCCAAGTCTTTCGTTCGGGAAGAATGTGTGCTTTATGAATTTATGAGGCGCAATAATCTTGTCGGCTGGCATTGTATGGCGAGGCGCAGAGCCCGTCACAGACCAAGATAATGTGTAATATAAATTCAGAACGGTGCTTTCGTTTAAACGCAATATAGGCTAGCTGAGTAACGGTAACGTTATTACTAACTGCTAATTACTCATTAGAATGGATGCCCATAATATCATAAGCTCTGTCGTAATCTTGTTATAAGGGGCAATTAAGTATTTAATTGGTGAAACCATAAGCCATTGGAAGTGTCAATAGACAAGTGTGTTTTATAGTGTTCACTAAACATGACACTTCCACACTTGATCGCTAATTCAAAAAACGAACAAAACTGGTTCGCGTAATAAGCCTGACTACGATCTATCAATCTCAGCTAGGTTGAAGGTAACAATAATATTGGCCTTGTCTCGGCCATTGACACGTCTTACAACAAATGATTTGCAGCTTTGCATTATTAAGATGATAGCTAGCCATAAAAACGGCTAGGTATTTTGAGTCAAACTACTATAAGAAGCGTATAAACGAGCTTTTAGAAGTCACGCTTGGCGGAGTGGGCGCGCAAAAAGCAGCACACGACGCATTCGTGACCGGCGCGGGCGCCGCGCTCTAGCTGCATACTCCACCAATGGCTACCATTCTAACATTAAAAAACTCATTTGAATTACGCTTAAAAAATCTGGACTCGTGTTCAGGCACACCGTCTATCTGGCTCGAAGGACCAAAAAAGCATGGCGTGCGTTGTAAATGACTTCTTTTTCGTTTTCTTTGTTCGATTTTCTTATAGACTTTTAGATGTTGAATCACTTTAGTCCGAAAAAATTCGAAAAGAGTAGATTATTACTAATTTTATTTGTAATTTAAAATTTAGGTTAATTTAAAATATCCGTTTTTTTTTTTCAATAGATCAAATGTCGGTGGAAGTGTTCTTGAATATATTTATCATTTTTTTATATTACGTTTTATGAGAGACTTTATCAAGAAGGATTACGAATATTTTATAACGTTGCCATAATTCATGTTGTGCAACAGAAACTTGCCCCGCGCACTCTAGACGAAATTGGAAATGAAAATATTTGACGGCGAACCTGGATACCGGTTTGGGGCGAGTTACAGTAGAGTGCATATTGCAGAGTGGTCCG
This sequence comes from Glyphodes pyloalis, assembly GCA_037074685.1. NCBI lineage: Eukaryota > Metazoa > Arthropoda > Insecta > Lepidoptera > Crambidae > Glyphodes > Glyphodes pyloalis. Next base: position 5,036,307 of record JAYKKO010000025.1, read on the forward strand.
CGTGTCCTCGGCGGGTCACGAGGCGCGCTCAAACTCGTTTCGCGGCGCACTTTCGCCGCTCGACTCGAACGCTCTTCGCCTGAGCTGCGCCCGCGCTTATTGCCTGCTCGCTTACACGTAATCCTTCCCCTTCTGCCGCCCCGCAGATACCCGCCCGCTCGCTCTATACAGGTTATTAAACTGACTCTTGCAGATTTCGTAACGACCCATTAAAAATACAATATATTGTTTGACTTTGTTTATGATAAAGCTACTTGCAGTCGAGCATGTTACATATTATAATTAGAAAATTTAGATAGGCCATCGTTAATTGTGGTTTCCATCCCTTTGATACATACAATATTCGCCACATCCGGTTACACAATCGCATTAGTCCACCGGCTAGTTTATTTGTAACAGGCGGCGAACTGCGAATGATGTCATCCAGATACAAAACGACCGACAAAAAAACAAAAAGCCTAGCTCGCGTCTTTTGCTCAAGAAGTGGAAATAATCGGTGCAACACATTGACCGGCTAAAACTCGACACAATCGACGGGGCGGGCGGAAGTGTGGCAGTGGCGAAAAGCTCGCAACTGCATGAGGAGAAAGGAAGCGGCGCGCCGCGCGGTGTGATAAGGCGGCCGGCTGGCGTCAGACGCGGGGCGATGGGGGGCGCGCGCGGAGGGGGGAGGGGGGCGGGCGAGCGGCGCGGGGTGCGCGCGCAGCGGCAGCCCCCGCGCCGCGCCACTCGTCTCCCGTCAGTCGCCCGCCGACTCTGCTTGTGCTTGTGTGACTCGCGCTGCTCCGTGCACCGCACTCGTGCCCCGATCACGACGCGCGCCGCCCCGCTGTGGCCGCGAAACGCGACCTCTACGCTACCGGCGAAACGTTTCTCCTAACTTACGTGCAACTTGCTATGTTTTAACTTTCGGACTATTACATCCCCTTACCCGGCTTGTTTATCCCTCATCATGTAAGTGTTACCGCTCATTCTATTAAAATGCGAATAGTCGAATTCGGAACTCGCGTCGTAAACTGGAAGTGTGCGTGAAAGTTTGTGAATTAAAAAATAGTACTGGTGCATTTTTGCGTGTCATTTATAAAATTTTTGTGTTCGTTTGTGGACGGAGTTGAATCGCCGACGATTTCCGAAATTCGACGGTAAAAGTTTCGAGGATAGGGGCGAGTGAGTTTTGTTAACAAACAGTCGGTGGTTGGTTTTGCTCACTGGTCGGTGTCCCATTATTAATAGTGTAAATTTGCCATATGGTGTATGGTCGCCTTCCTTGCGACTCGCAACACAACGAACTGCTTTCATCGATATTGCCCATAATGAAAAAGTTACGCTAAGTGGAACTCTTCCCTAATCCCCTGACGAAACTTTCCTTCCTCATTACTCAACTCTGTCTAATATTGCGTTCGTAGTTTGTTGTCTCGGTAATATTTCCGACTCTTCCAAGAGTTGTTTTTACGCGGCCAGCCACGGCAAAATGTAAAAAAGTTGTCATTTCCAACATTTTGGACTTGTTTCATTCGTATCTTTCTCTTCTTTTAGTAAGTAAATTACTTAAGTCTTCAAGTGTATTTTGTACTTGTTCTGTGTTTTGCCATTAATTTTTGCTAGAATTTAGACTAGTTTTTTAACTGTGCTTAATCCATTGTTATTTGTCGTAACACTTTCCTTGAATTTTGATACAGTTGGAAAGTTTTATACTGGTACCGGGTCGGTCTCTTATCTGATATTTTTAACGTTGGCACTCCTAATCTTATCTCTAGAACAACATGCACACTATCCGATGAGTAGCCGTTTTACATTGATTTTGATACCACGGTTAAAAAAATAATTCTAAACATACGCATTTTTAGAGCCTTTGCGTCATTATAAAAACATTAGTAAAATTTAACATTAAACTACATAGGTAGATGTTTCCTAGAAGGGTGACTAAGAATCTCGAAAATGCTGCAATTATAAAATTACATGTTATTGACACTGTAAACTTGAGAATGATGTCATTACAAGTGCTAACGATGATCAAATTGTTCTGTGCACGTAATTACTACATGACTGAAACTGACCATGAGAATTGACAAACGACGTGCTTACCAAAATATAAAGGATAAAAGAGCGTTATTCAATGCGTTGTATCAATGTGTAAACCTTAAAAATGGTTTCCTGAACCTTATTATTTATAATAATACACTATGATATCTTTATTTAGATCATGATAATGCTGAAATAAAATCCTCAAATTACTTAAAATTTTCGTGATAACTAATCAAAATGAAGCGACTTGAAATAATATTTGATTTGCTAGACACGAAAGTTGAAAAATTCAACGTGTTAATTTTTAAAATAACACGTTTCGCTGCAAGCTAAGGTCCACAATAGATTGAGTTCAAACATTTGTCAGCGAGGGTAGCAGCTGGCGCACTACCTGCTCCCGACAATAAAACGTTGTCAATAGGAAATACGCTCCAAATTATTATTACGAGCTATGTTTAACTTTGAGGTGGAACATAACTTTGCCTAGCGCTGCTGTTGAGTTTGCTAAACAGAAAATCCAGTCCTAATTTTAGGCCGCTTTAATAAGGAATCGATGCAGTTTCGAATTATGAAACATAGCATTTAAAATGCACAATAATGAAAACACTTTGCCCCAATTCGAGGTTTCAGGAGTTGCTTTGCTTTGTATTATTTTACATAGAAATAATTGTACAAAAAATTCCTTGTAAGAACTTGAATTCTCAGCTAGTACACATTACACATATAAGTTTCATATTTTGATTCCCACCCAGTATTCAAAGTAATTATTCTTTTGGTATCATTAGTCCCGAAGAATTGTTGGAATTAAAGCAAAAGAAAAAAAAATATTGCGTTTCGAACTTATTAAGAATTATTAGAAACAGAAAATGTTTATCTCCCCTTGCGGTGCGGGAATCGAACCCCAATAAGTATGTAGTTCTAAACATATTCGGCAGAGGGCACTTACCGGAAGGGTAACGGTTGATACAGCAGAAAAATTTCATCGCCTCCGATAACTTGCGGTTAGCTCAGTTGGTAAGAACAGCACGCACGATACGTGAAGGTCGTGGGTTCGATTCCCGCACCGCAAGGGGAGATAAAAAAAATCTGTTTCTAATATTTAAAGTTCGCTGGTACGGCGTTTAGTACTATAAAAATAATAAAATCATTAAGAAATTGTATAAGATATAATTCTCAAGTTTCGAATAACATAAAAATCATTAAATAAAGTTTTGGACAAAGAAAGTAAAATAATGGAAATGCAAATTGTAGAACATGAAACACAGGTATCTTCGATTTATTACTTGCATCGCTTATCTTATCAATGAAGACAAAAATTATGACTATTTCTGATTACGTACGTGCAAATGACCATTAATCATTGATAAAGCTAAAGAAGCAAACACAATTCCTTCATTTCATATTTAATGTAACATTTATAAAAAGTGGATTTCTAAATCTTTACAATAGCAATATCATGCAAAAATGTACTTTACCAAATGTCAAGAGAATGCAAGAAACGGCCGTATTCCCGTCTGTTTCGCAGAGCAACTAGCACAATGCGGTGTATAATGTCAACAATCGGGAGCCGCCCGCGGCGCCATATTCAGAATTGTATTTTTGTACGTTTTGTTGATGCGATCAGTTTAATGTCGCCATGGCCGCAGCCCCACAATGTTCGATAAGGCGTGTACATTAACGAGCGCGCTGCAACGATAGCGCCGGAATCGTGTAATTTGCGCCTCGTAAATTTAAGCCGTCGCAAATTTTTCGCCTCTCCTGCTAATTACCAGTCCACCGTCGTCCCCTGAGACTGCTAAATGTGCTTCGCGCATGTCCCGAATGCAAGAGTAGCTCTAGTTGGGACTTATACCGCATACACTGAACAGTGAACAATGGCCTTTGTTTTGGCTGACTGCGCTGACCTACGCGCAAAGTCATCGCTTAGTTCTGTAATTTTGGCGTGCTGTTCATACTTTAAATAAATAATACATTAATTTTGTTACCATAATATCCGGTTATTCGTGAAGAGAATTAAAAGTCTAATGTTACAACATAACACAATCTCCTAACTTTCTAATTTTAAAATATTTTAAATGTTCGACGATGAAATTTAAAATATTTTTCGATTCCATGGGTGTGTAGGTAACAAATTAGTTCTCAAAATTGCAGTTAATGATGATTTTCCTTAACGCCAGTGAGTCGACTATCGCCCGTGACCAACAAATGGAGAGGCACACGTAGAATAACAAACGATGACATCATTTCGCGTCTGCTAACTCCGCATGCGAAATGAAACGCATAAATGTTCAATTTTCAGCCATCACCCAAAGATTTATGACTGACGATGCGCCGCCTGTAGCTATCTAAAATGTGTCCCTAAACGCAAACAAATTACAAACATGACTCAGATCGATAGATATATCGGAACTTGATTTACCGTCTCAAATGTTTTTATGACTCTAGTCATTAATACTGTTACATTTTCTGTCCTTTAAAATAAATGTTTCCCCATTCGGAGGCCATAAAATTTGCTTAACTGCTTTTTCATTAACCTTCCTCTATACGCCTTAATATTGCACTAACTACCAATCCAAATCATTAGCAAATACTGCAAATGGCAGACGGCATACAAAAGTAATTGGTTACGAATGAGCTGTGATCCGACATTGTCTTTTTGTCTTACGTGATTTGTGCCTGTGTTCAGATAGCTTAAATGTGCGGAAAAATTCTCTGTCGTGATTGTATCGATTTCTAAAGGAGGATTTATAATATTGTATGTTTGCATGACTCTACATAGAGTGGATTTCCGCGTAGGTTTAAAACTAAATTACGTTTCAAACTATACTGTTTCTAAGGATTTTTTACAATAGCGTAATGTTTTTTTTTTTCAATCATGCAATTAACTACCGTAATATTATTTGTATAAGAATTGTATGTGTAATTGTTAATAAATATGCCGCTAGAAAATAACCTAACGAAAATAGTACTATCCACATTTTCAAAGCTAGAAATGGAAAATTCAAGAGCATGTAACTATTATTTTATTCAATTTTAAAAAGCTCTTCGTTGAAAAAACGACTCGAATTATTTGATATCCAAATAAGACCCTGAGTAGACTAACATTAGCACATGGAAATATTTGTCTGCTTGCGTTCAAGCTAACGATTGATTCGGTTCCTTTGTCTTCCTCGCGGGCACTAGCAGCATTGAAACTCTGAAGTTTCGATGAAGCGTGTCGCAGGCAAACTCGCATTCGTGGTTTTGCGTCGTCTAGTCTTCAGCAGAGCGCGACTTCAAGGTCTTCCTGCCTCACGTCTGCCTTGCTTTCCATCTGGTTCTCTATTGTGCGTTGACCTTGGTCTTTTAGCAGTTTTTATCAGCCTCTACCTCGCCGCTCTATTTTATTACTGCAATCTCCGGCACCGATAAGCATGGTTAGCACTGATAACTAAAGAGGACAAGCTCGACCACTGGTTATTTTACCGTGAATTATCATTGTAATTTATTGTGAGACTAAAATGCTTATTAATAGAAGTGCTATTGATTCGTTTGATCCGAATTTAATTGCGGGTGTTGCCGAAACAAAAGCCTGTCGAGTTTGTAATTATAAAACATTTCCAATAGGTTAAATGTTGAACGCCGATTGTCTTACACAACAAAGCAAATGTCAAATTATGAAGTGACAGGAATTATCGGCGAAGGCGACGCTAACAGTAACGGCTCCTTTCGAACGGGCACGTGTGTGACCTTACCCCGATTTCAGCCAAGTCAATTCTATCGTGTAATATACCAACCTTCAACTAGATAACGCGTTAACCTTTCAGACCATTTAAAATTTTATTGCACATGAACATTTTGCGACTGACGGTGTATAATTTCTACTGGGAAAGGTTGAAATCGTAGCCGCATAATAAATAACGTTGCAGTTATTCGAATTGATATAGTGCATGTCTTTTAAAGTTCAAACGTGAGTTTTTACATTAGTAATGAGCAATAAGTGCGGTTGAGTGTTTAAAGTGACGTATTTTATTTAGAGTTTCCTTAACAATAGTGGTAATGGCTGCTACTGATTTTCTAACTGCTTTAGGAATAATATGCAAAATTCCTGATCACAGTTGAAACAACGTTAAAAGAGGTATCAGTGTATTGTACAACATACTAGAGTTTTTTCCAGGTGGGCTCTTCGCATTCCGATTGTCTTGATAGCTCAGTGGTAAGAGCGCCCCCCTATACGGTGGGAGGCCCAGGTTCGAGTCCCGGTCAAGACCGTGAATGCTGGCGAGCCGACCAGGCGAGCTTATTATATAAAACAATACTATTGTCATACACTCAACCGCTCTTCCCGAATCGATATTAGTCGAATTGACATGATAAATTTCTTCGATGGTAACTTGATCGAATCGGCGATCTCACAAAGGCCCCACGCTCAACTGTTTTTCTCCCTGCCTCCCCACTTTCACCCCCGACCGCTCTCACGAGATTCTTATTTAGATTCGCTTCCGTCTGATTGCTCTTGGTAATCTTTTCACTAGGTTATTGAATGTCTTCGCCGTGCGTGTCGAACACTGAAGGAACCTCAGTGCCGTCGGCGCCGCCGTGAAAGAAATAAGTTCCTTTGAAGCCACCATTCTCAATTTCTCGTTTAATGCTCAAAATAAAACGACGTCCATTTGTTTTGTGCTCGCTCTGTGGTAGTATTTGCGTTGTGCATGCCAATATCTTCGATTCCCTTTTAGATTCCGTTCTGTCTCGATGTCATCTGTTTAGTGCATTCTATATAAACCAGTACTTCGATTAATATTCTATCAACTTATATATGTTAGTTTACATTCAAAATTTGTTCTACAGCTTTTGGATTATACAAACTCATACAAGAAACATGTTTATTTAGATAAGACTGATCAATGTCAACAAGCAAATAGAAATTTTGTTATATTTAAATTAGATAAAAGGTAGTAATAAATTAAATTGTCCTAACGGATGATTGAGGTTATGAAACTAAGTAACCGAAAAATGTGTGCCAATCTTTTATTTCACTGTTACTGCATCAGAATTGCGCTTAATCCAATTTCACGGCAGGTGCTGACGGACAATGTAATCTGTTCTCGTTTTATCGTTGATTACATAAACGTCGCGTCCCGTAGATCGAAGCGAAAAAATTGGAACGAAAACTAGTTTTGTTGTTTTCCACTCGAAGCAGTGACGTCTGTAATCGAGGAGCACTCCGACGACCGCGATAAAAACACCGTTGCATCCATGTCGAAAATAAAATTTAAAGATTTATGCACGATGGTGAGCGCGACGTTGCGTTGCCGCACACCGAGCTATTTTCAACCGAGTTATGCTTTAAATAGCGCATTACGATAGGATTTGGTTTCACGAGTTTTTCCCTGTTCTCGGCCCCAGACTGCCACGTTTTAACCGACCGGCGCGCCCACACAAAGAATTCTTGCACAGGATGGGCTCCAACACTTATTAGGTGGATCTTGGCTTGTTTACAAAGTTTTACGATGATTTGCGTCTAGCTCAAGGGATATCGTGATACTTCAGCATTTTAATTAGTTCGACAAGTTTAGGCTTTGTTTTCTTTTATCAGCTTCTTCATCCCAAATAAGCTAATTATTACCTACATCCTTTATAGTAGTAGGTTTAACCGTTAGTTTTAGAAGACCAGAATAGAATGCTTGTTTTACATTCCACAGGCCTCGCGTCATGTTTTAACGTCCAAAAGATAACACCGACTGCATTTATGTAACATACTAATTAGTACACTCATGCCGGAAACACGAAACGTATAAAATCTGTCAGTACCTCTGAACTGATCCGTACTGTTAAATATACTATTAGGCAATGTTTCTTAATTTTAGATGTGTAAATTAAATACTTTGTTATTGGAATAAAAAAAACAGGGCAGCAGGTTCGAGGCGGCGATCTTCACCTTAAGGTATCATCAAGCAGCCAGCATCTGACTTTGAAAAGATAACAGCTAATTTTCTTGCGCACCTATCATAGTTTATGCTGCATCTGTTGCTGGCAAATAACATACGGGGTCATGAATGAGATCTAATCTGCCTTCAATCTGCTGCCTGGGTATCCTCGTCAGCGCGGGCCTAAGAGCGGCCGCCGCGCGCGCTTGCTAACCCGGTAGCCGCTTGTGCTTGGCTCCGGGGCGAAATGCCCGGAGAGTAACCAGTGTGTTTTGTTGTTCGCAGAGTTGAGCCCCGCACCGCACCGGCTTGCTCGCTGACCGCCGAGCCGCTAATCGCTTTTTTCGCGCCCCACCGTCGCCCGCCCAGACCCGCACCGGCCGCCGCAATGCTCGCGCACCAAGCACCGCTCGCCCTCTACTAAACTCAAACGTCAACATCGACAAGAACGCGTGTGATAATAATATTTTAATACTTGCCTAAATAAGCTTGCAACGTCGGTGTCTTTAATTCTAACTTAATTGTAAGATAAAATTAATCATCGTAGTAAGTAACCGTCGTCGAGCGCGTGCTAGTAGCAGCGGTGCCGCGTACGCGTGTGTAGTAGTGTGTGGTAGTGAAGGGTGCGCGGGCGCCGAGAGTGGCCGCAGCAGCACGTGCCCTGCCAGTGAGAAGTGCATGCACAGAGCGCGCGGGCGCGCTCGCCCCACGCGGCCTATGCGCCGCCGTTCAGCGTAACTGCGCGCGCAACTACCGCCTCCACTACACTGCCAACGATGGCCACCATGGTGAACATGAATAGCCTCCTAAATGGAAAGGACTCACGCTGGCTCCAGCTCGAAGTGTGCCGTGAATTCCAGCGGAATAAGTGCTCTCGGCCGGACACCGAGTGCAAGTTCGCGCATCCCCCGGCTAACGTCGAGGTGCAAAATGGAAGAGTCACCGCCTGCTACGACAGCATCAAGGTAAGAGTCTACTTTGAAGCTACTGAAGGTGGACCCAAGCTTCTGATGTTTGACTAAATACTTCTACTACTAATGAAGATTGGAATATGAGCGTTTGTATTTGCGTAGCGGTTGCTCCACATCTATAAAAAAGAGTGGCAATTCGCTTTCCCAACATTGCGCCGAGTACCGGCCAGTATTAAAATTATTTTCTATTAGTCAGACACTACATCTCCAAAATGTCATAAGCGTGGGTATATCTTCTTAACTCTCTTACTTTTTTGTATTGTAAAAAGGATTTACCCGAAGATGGAAGGAATCAATGGTAGTAAGCATTTGAACCTGTTTGAAAGAGTACTTATTCCGTTACGATTTTCCGGGTGAACAAGAAACAACCCCTCAAGGCGACATTTCGCCGCCGCCATTCCGCTCGCCGACCTCAATCCCAAGGCTAGCTTGGAATCGGTGACGTCACCCTCGCCGCCACCGCTGTCTGCAATTGTATGAGAGTTGGCATCGTGCTAACATAATGAGCAGGACGATGACTCGCCCGCTTCGACTTGTTGTATATCTCATTTCTCATATAGCTTCAGCTGTCTCCACACTCTTTACATTAGCCTGCTCTCCGGGCGTCGTAATTTATCCCGAAGATACCAACACAATAGAATGAATTTACTTGACTACAAATAATACCTAAACTGCCTGTAAGAATTTATAACAGAACTAGCGACCCGCCCCAGCTTCGCACGGATGTAATGTAAATACTTAGAAATATTGACTTTTCTATTCTTTATTGGAAACAAAAACCTTCCTCTTGAATCACGCTATCTATTAAAAAAAACCGCATCAAAAGCGTACAAAGGGATATAGGGACAGAAAAAGCGACTTTGTTTTATACTATGTAGTGCAGACTTCAATTCAAGGAAAAAGGTCGAATGCAGTGCTGTAAATGCGCACAGACAAAAATCTCTTGTCAAATATTGTTGACGGTCAGCTTGTAAGCGCATTACATGATACGCTGTTATCAGCCAACAAAATGACGTGATAACGTGCAGGCATTTCGGGGAACAGGGCACGCGATAAAAATTAAAACTGATATTCAACGCTCCACCACGCCAATCGCCGTCGCCTCGGGCCTACAGCTATCACGATCGCCCAAATCGACCAACCTTACTTTACGGACACATAACAGGCAAAAACCCCATTCGCTAAACTATAAATAAACAGCGTTTATCTCTTTGCGGTAATAACTCAACTGAACTGTAAAACTGTACCATCAATTCACTTAATTCCTCCTCAGAATTATACAATAGGACAAATCGTTTCCTAAACAAAGAAATTGAGATAAATAAAAGGCACTTTCTCATTTCTTAATATTTCCCTTCGTATTTTCCTTTGATGCTCGGCTGAATAACGCGATCAAGAGATAAAACGCACCGAGATCGTGCCTGTGCCCGTTCGCTCGGCAAAGATTTTCACGACGGCCGTTTCTCATCCGCTATTCAATATACCGATGCCAGTTGATCTAACGTTACCCACCTTTGCTGACGTCCACGACTACTTTCTTTATCTTTGAGCCCTGTGGGCGGCGAATGACACATGCCCGTCCCAAATACTGTCGAAACTTGTATCGCGTATTTATATTTTTAAACATCCCACGGACCGCCAGCGATAAGTCACTACTATTGCTGTTTTTTATTTCATATCGCCATTGGCAACATTCCATAACATCAGCATCTACGACTCAACATGTTTGTCATGTTTCGGAGTTTAAAAAAGTCGAGGGTAACGTTTTATCTGGCTATCTTTTGTTATTATCCGGGGAGGTGTGTGAAGATCGATGTGGTAATTCGCTTAAGCAAAGCATCGTGTAGTCGGAGACGCTAAACAATAGGCGGGCGTACATTGTGCGGGCTTTGTGCATCCTGGTATCGCTCCATCGCGTTGGCACATTCCGTATAATGCCGCGCAGTCCACGCGCCTGACGCGACCAATGACGGCTTATCTCATCCTAACAGTTTTCCTCTTTAAAACATTCACCAGGAGAATAAGTGTATCCCGGAAAATGGAACACATTATTGCTTAGTCGAATACAATACGAGTTTCGCTTCTCGGTTTACATAGACGAGCTTTAAAGTCGTCCGCCTGCCACTAAAGCCTGCCAATAGAACCGCACACAAACGGGCGGCTCGAGAAAACTTTAAATAATCCCCCAGAGAATGTGCGATAGTGCAGCGCGTCTCCGCAGCATTAATCTGGCCGATAAAAAGCAACTGTGCGACGGGAGCTGCTTATACTGTTGACCGTCGATGGACCGTCCAGATATTTAACTGGGAGGACGAAAAAGTAAACAAGTACTTTGTGTCCAGCCGTACCGTCTCTCTTTGAGCCAGGGCGCAGGCAGGACGCCGCCCCATCCTCCGCCTAATCGTGTAAAACGAAAACTCTATTCTTTCACTTTTGGAACTCGTATCGTTATTTACTGTTCCCTCGGACAAATAGTTATTTCGTGCAATTGGATTACGGTCTAAGAGCAGAATGCAGTTATTTTATTCTCTCAAATCTTTGCGCCCATAAATGTCGCTATGCACTTTACGTTCGTGTTTTATGAAGATAGGACTTTTGAACGGTTTAATCTTATCAGTTTTGATGTTTACATTTACAGCATTTCTTTTCACATTCACACGTCAACATATTTAAATATATAATAAACCTAAACAAGAAAGGATTATGTAAAATGAGGAAAATTAGGTTCATACTAAACCGCTCTGATTCATCATTATGGGGATTAGGATTTCTTAGGATAAGGTTCATCTCTTGATAAAATTGATAATTTTTTATTTCGTCACTAAACCTACGTAGTTAATACACCTAATCTTTATCATAGATAGATACTAATGACAAATACGAACATGATGATAATGTATTGACATATTTCCTAAAATTTCGATCATAGTAATTACGCGACCTGTTAGGTAGGTATCATGTATTCTGAGTAGCCTGTACAGAGTTTTAATTTTAGTGCAGTAGTCATATTTGCACAAGTGCATCAAAATTACTCCCTACAAACACTCGTTTGAAAGCAAAAGGAACAACGCAGTTGTATAGACTGATTCAAAAGGGTCTTACTTAGTCTGACAGCCCTAGACTGAATGTAAACACGAGAATCCCGTTAATCGCACCATTCTCCTGACGAAGCACGGCGCCCACGCGAAACTTGTCACCGGCGCAATCGAGGTCTGATCAAACAATCCGCGACTCGTCCTGCATCCCGCGTCCCGCCCGCGCCGCGTCGCGTCGCCGTCGAACCGTCGCCGCGCTGAACGTCTCCCGTGATTAAGCCTTCAATTACGCGATATGACGAGGGGGTCATATTTGATTAGGCTACGTGTTGTGTTGATTAAACCGAGCCTATTGCCTTATTCACTTACCTCACCCACACGCGCTATATCCACCAATCAACGGTGCGCAACGTCAAACCGGATTTCGGCGTATCTTTGTAGCCTATCATTTCAGCTGACATTAAAGTTATCGTGAATCACTTGACCGCAGATGTTTTAATTATGCATATCCACAGTGCTATGTGTGGGAAGATCTATGCTTATTGTCTCTTCGTATTTCTTTTGTTATGTGTTGGTAACAACAAAGTACCTTAAAGTTTCCCTAAATTTAATTCAAAAAGTCCTTAATTGCTTAGAAAGTGGTGGAAATTGGGCAATTGTCCGGTGGATGATGCGCTTTTTAACCCCTGCCTAAAAAAGGGTGTTATAAGTTTGACGTCGAAAACTGTCTGTCTGTCCGACTGACATTCTCTCAGACTGGACTGATTATGATGCGGTTTCGTTGTGCTTGGTTTTAGCTATTTTTGGTTAATTCTGTCCAGCAGTGTAAGAGTATCAGCTATTTTATAAATAATGTTAGACATTTATGGCTTATGATTACTCAATGGTAAAGAGTTGTTCCTTAAACGACATAAAAGCATTTACATGGGTTTATTTTGTCCTTAGTTGTTATATTGTCTCACAAAATAGAAGCAGTGATCTTAAAGTTGAAAAGCTATAAAATTTTGCGGGAAAACACGTGAGTTTGGAAACACTGCTCGCTCACTTCTAGCTAGGCAATAGGTATGTAGGAGAAGATTTTATTTTATTCCCAATTCCGAGAGCGTGCCTACAAGGTAAAATGTCCACTTTATTTAAACAGTACGTGGGATACAACACGGCTGGATCAATTTGCACAATGAACCGCGATGATTATGTCATGCATTTGACACGGTGTCGGCTAAACTTGTTGTGAAATCAACTAAAGTGACGTCAGCTAGCCGACCATTTTAATAAGATATTTTAGGTTTATCACGGCTACGTTTTGTTTTGTCCAACCAGTCGGGAGAACCGATAAAAACTCGTTTCGGTCAACACCGCTTCACTTTTTTTTACTTTATCATTCTCCTCTAGTTGTCAATGTTGATAAGGTAAATACAAGTCAAAATGTCGTTAAATTATCTTAAAACTCATTTGGGATTATCATTAAACTTGCAAAAAGTGCTATAATTAAAGAAATAAAAATCGACTGCACAAAAATGAGACCGTTTGCATAAAAACAGTTGATTGAAGGAGTGTTTCATTATTCTCATTTATGCAGTATAATACCAATGCATTCAATGAGGTCGTTTGCACAGTTGCCGTATTAATATTAATATGAACCTGAATATAGATGTTTACTTAATTTTCCTTCTTATTCGAATACTGTTTTCATTTTATCCTCGTTTTACCAGCCAGTTGCACTTGAACAACTCTGAAATGAATACTACTGGTACGCACATAACTATTTTACTAATATAATTGCGTAATAATTAATCGATTAATTCTATTGATAAAGGAATGTAAGTTTTGCTTTATATCTAAAAATATCATGAAAAGGGGAAAGGAATAGAGGTACATTTCAGTAACTGATTTGAAAAGAACTGTAGGGTGCTTTGAAGTTAACGTTTGATTATTATTTCAATACTATGCGTAAATATCCATTAAATCCTACCAGACGTTTATGCTAATTGCTTGTGTATTATAATTTCATGCAGTTAACGACCGAAATACATCTACCGGTTTTCCTTATCCTTATTTTGTGGAGCGATCGCTGCTGGTCGGATATTTACTCGGTCTGTTATGTACGAAGTTTGTACGTACGTACATTCGTTACCGGCATAAATTTGGTTGCCGTTTTTGATATGCGTTATGAAAAATAATAACATTAACCTCGCCGCGTTCGTCATAAAGACGTTTATTGTTTCAGATTAAGCTTTATCCGACAGATGCAACCCCTTTTCAACGCTTTTAATTAAATAAACTCAGTAAAACGGAACAATGAGTGCGCTTAACAATGCCTAAGTGCTATTGAATTTACAAAATGGGTTCATCCAGTATCGAATTAACATGCAAGCAGTTTCGAAGTGAAAGTGTGCCGTGGGTAACAAAACAGCTCACATTCTGTGGACGTAGGCAGTGCAGTGATATATGCACCGTCTGCCAACGCTGAGCAACAAATAGAAATAGGGACCGCAGCACCGACCCGTCCACCCACTCATTCACTTTCATCGTATCGCAAACTTTACAACCGTCTCGAGCTCCAGATCAAAACATGAACCTGGTCGTCGACTTTATTAGAGCGGAGATGACACGATTCGATAACAACTTTAATCACGGTGTGGAAGGAATTCGTTTATCCTCCACGGTAGTCCAAAGTTCACAGTCAAGAAATACAAATTACGACGTTGCGTAATGAGTACAATCCAAAATTAGCCACCAAAGTGGCACGCCGCCATCCTTGCTTCTTGGAAAGTATAAATTGCTTCCAGCAATGCCCTCCACTCACTAGGTATTGCGAAAGTTCTCGGTTTTTTTTTAGTTTTATAAATATAAAAAAAGACTGCACAATTCTTTTGCTGTCGTTCGAGTTTGTAAGCAGAGAAAGAAAATTAATTTACTTTTATTCGTGCTAAAAATGAAAACAAAAATCCTTTGACAAACTCCGATCGGTCGAACTCGGTACGCTCGCAAATGAGCAAAACTACCGCTGCCAAAGGCTATCGCTTTAGTCCCCCTTTAGGGTTTTCAAAACCCGTCCACCGAGTGTTCAGCTGCGGAGCGATGGAAACGTTAACGCCATCTCGCGCTTTGTCCCGATTCTCCAGTTAGCTTGAAATTTGCGAGTTGACCGGTCGGTGCTTATTTTGGGATACATAAAGAGATTTATTGAATGGAGTGTAGCACAATGTTGCTCGTTATTTACTGCCTGGGTAACCAGGGCTTCCGAATATCAGTTATTATCTAAAGGAGCTTGTTAATAATGTAAAGGTAGATAGGTAATAATTGTACCATCGTATAAGATAAACTATGGTTAAAAACCCTTGACCAAATTACAATAAAAACTTTAGCACATTTAAGAGCTGGCAAAACAAAGTTAAACATTAAGGTTTTTTTAAATAAGTAGTTTAAGCCTGAATATACACTTCCTTCTTTGTAAGTTGCGAAGCACTGCGCGTGCTTCGTTACGCACGAGTTTAAACATTGTAATGTCAGGTCAGTTTATATAGCAGGCAGTCACGCAATGTGTAGGTAGGTACGTAGACACGGCCGAGACGGCCACATTCAAATGACATTACGTGATTTAATATAGTCCTACCTATGTATAATCGTTTCAATCAGTCTGCCCGAGCTTTGGAAACTCACTGAATTAAAAATATCTATTACATAACACAGTGAGAGTAGATACTCATGTGAATGGTTCAACAATAAAAGAAATCTAAATTTAATTCAGCACAATCAAATCAAAATAAATTCTAATGAATTCCACCACAAATATTTTGATCGCACGCTGTAGACTAGTTGGTCTTGTTTAATAATTTTGTGAATGTATTTCGAAACAATCGAATTAACTTTTTAAAATATCTTTTAACTTCCACTAAAAGATGCTTGTTCGTATTCAAATGTTCTTTAAATGAGCACTGGAGTGTTTACTTTGGTTGGATTTCCTTTAAAAGTCAATACCCGATTCGTCTGAAACCGAGTGTTTTGCCGGCGCGCGTTCATTAACTCGCTCGGACCAGAACAACGACGCCAACGTCTAGATAATACCAGTAAAGCAATAGTTTATGTAACAAGCATATTTAAAATTAACACAACTGCATTGCTTCCATGAGACCAAACTGGTTTATACATGCAGATTTTTGTAAAGAGGTCTACCTAATTTGTTATTTTGTTATAATGTGCACCACCCTAATGATACTCAGCTTATCGCAGAATTGTTTTGAAAAGAAAAGCAATTCCTATTTAAAAGTGTAACTGTTTTTTTTTTCGAAATTATTGAGGTACAGTGAACATTTTCAATTGCGCATTTGCCTAAATATCTTAATGTGTAGTCAGTTTAAGAGTATGTACCAATATAGTTCATAGATTATTCCAGACAAGTGTTACTGTTACTTATGCCGTTGTGGTGGGTTGCGGCTCCGTCGCGTGCTATCGTTTGCATTAGTTTTAAAAATCACTTAATCTGACCCAGATTGAACGCCAGCCTGCCTCAAGTAATTGCTGCATAAATTGTCGTTCTTCATTTTAATTGTGCCAGCTATTTGGTTTCGTTCGACAGTTTTGATATCCAATGTTTTTTTCACCCACTATAGTTATGCTCTGTTTTCTGACGTTCTCATCAATTTATCTACAGTTATTATTTGAGGGCGGATTTCTAACGAAGAGAGCCGACATCTCTCCTGAAGTTCTAACCGAATCTTCGTCTCGCGGTCCCTTTTAATAAGATTCACAACCCCACGTCCAAATTCTTTACGCAGTTATAAATAACAGAATTTAATAAGATGTCCAACTTTCACATCGTGTGATAAGTGGGGTGTCACGTTCCGTTCGCTCTCGAATTTCGCCATTCGCCGTTCAAATTGCACTCCCGTCGTTCGTGCGGTCTCCAAAGCCCGACAGATAACCCGATAGGTATTGCTAAATATCGAAACAACCTGTAATCAGTTAATTACTATAATACTTCAGCACGAACGCTCCACTCTTACGCAAAGCATTCACGTCCCACTTTCGCGTCAAACGCTGCTAAATTCCGGAGGTAGGGATAAATGTTTTCCGTGTGTTCACTGAAATCGTGCTTTCTAAAAACGTCAGTCTCTAAATTTAATCTTCCCGCCGAGCGCAGAGTGCGGATGAAAAATACTGTCGTGGCATGTCCATTAGGCAAAGTATATTTTTAGATAGTACTTTCAACCCAACATCGTGAACATCCATTTCGATTTCAGACTGCGATTTCCGTCTCATAATGCCGGTACTGGCGATATACAAGTAGTTAATCAAGATTTCATTAATTATATATGAAGTCGTAACATTTGCTGCGGTCAATCGAGCTGATTAACTATAATTTCACTAGCCTAAGGAGGAATGGAAATCGGATGTCTATTTCTACTATAGCATTTCTAGAGTCGTCAATAAAAAATACCACGAATCGTTCGCGAATGAGGAGGGGCGGCGTGCGGCGCATTCCTACATGCCGCGCATTTCCATCCGATATTGCGCCGCCATTATGCCCTGCTCTCCCCCCCTCCCCCCTACTGTAGGCCCCAACCCGCCGCCCTTTAATTAAACGGTGAGGCCCGAGAGACACGTCTCCACCGGCAACGTGGAAAATCACGTAAATAGCTCCAAAGTTTCCCCGCGTGCTCCGGTCCACTCCATTGATAAGAAACTTACTCAACCTCCACATTTAACAATTTTAATTTCCTACGGCCCCGTCTTAATTGCTTTCAATGCTGCGAATCTTCCCAGTGTCCCTTCTGTCCACTCGAAGGTGTTATGGCGCGCGCGACTTCGTTGCCACGGCAACGCCTAGATGAAACAATGCGTGTAATTCGTCGACATTAACCTCCTTTCGGAGCACATCCGCATAATAAAATAAAGGCGGCCCCGACGGGGCCCGTAATGGCGGGGCCCGGCGCCGCTATCGGCAGTAATGAGCGCGACTTATCTGGGCTCATTTGCATGCGGAGTGTATCGGCCTCGACCTTGGCACCTTGCATCATGCCATACGCGCCGAATTCGTCGAACGTCGTCATGTTTACGTCATGGCCTCAACCATTACACGATAGCGAAAGTCTATTCAACTAGTCCTGCCGATGTTTCCACGAACATATTTTACATGCAAACTCATAAACAGCTATATCATCCATACAAATGTCCCGCGGATCTCTTCGGTGTATTGTTCTTGCATTTAATTTGATTAAATTCTGTTTAACTGAAAATTGAACGTTTTCTTTAAGACAAACGCCAAGAATACATTCGCCGACTGATGGAAATCCGAAACCGCAAACATAAACTGGCATAATCGTAGGTAGCAAAAAAAAAACTACTGTAAACAAACATGTCCTCCGTAGCCGAGAGGCGAGCGGGCCTGACTTTAGCGAGCGCCATCTCTGAGGTTCCGGGTTCGATCCCCGGTCGGGTCAATATGGGAAACGAACTTTTCCATATTGTCTCGGGTCTGGGTGTTGTGGTACCTTCGTTGTTTCTGATTTCTGTAAAACAAGTGCTTAAGCTACTTACCACAGAATCAGAGCAATGTATGTGATGTTGTCCAATATTTATTTATTTATTTATTTTATTTATGTCTGGCATAATAATGACGCATATGAACAGCGCGTCTTCGACGGCGACTTTTTCTCTTGATGTGTGGCGCCCTTTACACTCGCCTGATCGTTATCCGCACTTAGGATGCTCTGCCGTCTCGCTGAATAACTCAGATCGACAGGCAATCGCTTCGCAAAAGTGCATTTTCAGCCAGCGGCTATGCCGGGACCGACGTAGTACCCAATATAAATGATACTCGAGTCTGGAAGTTTGGGATAAGAATCGTTGTTTTACAGTATATACCCTAAGTAATTAGCTCATTATTTTTAGGTAATAACAATATTGTAAATGGTTTCTAAATGTTAAGAGCAGTGAACCATAAAAATCAATTTTTATTAAACGGTTTTATTTTTGTAGAATCAGTCAAAATCTTGTCTAACGATATTTGTAATATCAATTTTTATGTATCTTCCATAACTTATTCATAGGACCTCTGGACTTCGAGAAACAGTTTGGAAACACTGCAACTGTACGTTTGGAAATACGTAGTTCACTGAGTGCGTGTTTTCGGCTTTTTCTGCTTAGCCGAAACTAAACGGTCCACTTATTCTTTAAAATGTAGACTACGCATGGGTCGCTCCCATAAAAATATAGACCACGTGTGGCTGCGTAGCCGCTTGTTGCTAACCTCCTGACTGTGGTCTACTTAGGTTGTGGT
This sequence comes from Glyphodes pyloalis, assembly GCA_037074685.1. NCBI lineage: Eukaryota > Metazoa > Arthropoda > Insecta > Lepidoptera > Crambidae > Glyphodes > Glyphodes pyloalis. Next base: position 5,055,529 of record JAYKKO010000025.1, read on the forward strand.
GGTACGCTTAGCCCCGGCGACGCTTTACATGACAATTGCGATGTCCCCGGGGCTGGAGACGCGCTCAGCTGCTCCAGTGGCATACCTATCTCACAGTTTCACTGCTTTCTGCGATATTGAACGGAAATATACACAATGGCATTTACGATTGAGGACAATCCTCCTAATCCTGAATTTTCTCTTTTCGTTTTTAGTAAACGTTTTGAAATTAGAAACTTGTTTATTTATACTGAAATTCTCACTGACTGCTTTATTGACACGTTTCCTTATGGATCTAAATAACTGATAGTCTTGTCAGTAGTTGTCATCTAAAAATAAAAGCATATCGGTATTTTGTTTCTGAATTCAATGTTTATTCCGATAGCATTTAAATCCGTTTCTAGTATAGCCTCAAAAAGATACTCTTTTACGCCGGTAGATAGCTCAATCAATGTCAATAAGTCACCGGATAAAAACATAATATTGTTAATGGTTACGTTTTTTGTTGCTACGGTGAAAGTGTAGTATCATGTAGGCTACATTATTTTTGGTTGATCCAAGTGAAAGGCGTGTGGTGAGAGAATATCACGCTAAGTATAATAAGCGGCAAAAAAAAATTGGTTTGTATTCTTTGGAAAACGCGGTTCCGCGGGCCCTAGCGGTCAATAACTGGGGAAGGCGGGGAGCTTTGGCTGTTCTTTCGCGACTCAGTTTGCATAATTGAATACGTTCACTAGTCGCGTCACGCGCGCCTCCACCCGACTTAGCATCCTTAATTGGCCTACGTATTATTTGCCAATTAAAGTGAATTCTCATCGCGGACGTGACACGAAACCTGTACGATTCCACCGCTGAGATACTCTCTCCCCAGACGATGAAATTATAATAACAAACAAACCCAGTTTCCGCTTACAAATTGATGGTATGTGCGAGAAGATACTGAGAAAATCACTACAATTAGTCCAATTTACGCGTGATTACATTCATTATTTAACGACCGCAATTACATAGTTACGGAATACAGCACGTTTATTTTAAACAGAAGAAAACTCGATTCCCTTCGATCAATGCATTACATTATTGTTTTGTGATTAACCAACCAACTTAAAAAGCCTACCTCTTTTTTTACGTCTCCCACATGCTAATTAATAGGTAGAGCACGGTCCATAACGTTGGAATTCCTAGAAGATAAGAAAAGCGTGTGAAAACAACGCTTAAGTAAACATGATTATAATAAGGGTGTCTACTTTCTGAGACGCATTCGGGAGAATCAAATCGTCGTTAGTGGGGATCAGGCCGCGAGTGTTCCACGTTTTCGCGATATTTTTACCTTTAGAACGCGTCGGGATTCAAGGCCATCAGTGCCTTGTAGAAATCGAGTTCCTGATCCGTCCGGGAATGCCGCGAGCTTAGAGATGGCGACTCTAAAATGTTTGATTCGATTCGAATCGGTACGACAAGAATCGATTCTTAAAAAAGTGTTTCTGGGGATGACTATTGATACACGAATTTTAATATTACGAAAAGGTTTATATAGCAATATCTTTTGGTGCTTTTTCGTTCAAAGCTTATAATTAAGTTTTATTAAATTTTTTTCTTGTCTAATTTGTTTTCTTTTATTAAATTGTTTAAATTTCCATGTTGCTTCCGAGAATCTAACTACTCTCGAGAAGAAATCTTTCTTGAATAGCTAAAATTATATTCAATGATTAAAAATATATAACCATAAAAAAGTCAGCTGTACTAAATCCAAAGAAACGGTCTAATTTCAATTCACGCACATTTTCTGCAGGCCTTAGATTGATTCAGGCGATCGATTCGCTTTTAGTATCGATATTACGTCTGTCTGTTAATCGGTTAATCGATTCGAGATCGCCATCCTTACTCTCGCTCCCGGCTGGCCGGCTGGAATGCGTGCAAAATAAACAAGCATAACCGGTTTTTGTTGCGCTCTGCCTACATCGGGCACACTCGGCCTTTTCACCTCTCCCGCTACAACTATGCACGCGCGCCGGCGCAAAATGTATGTAGAAGAAGCAAATTTTTTATCTTAAGCTATTAAAATTATCTCCTTATGCATACTTCGTTTTATTTTATAAATTCTCACAATAACAATACCGCACATATGGGTTCAGTGTTCTTTTATAAAGAGTAAACTGCGCAGCTATGTGCTTAATACTATATTATTACACCGATGTGTGGTAATTGGTGCCATATTTTTATGTTTATCTCACAATCAAATCTGTAGGTTTGTGTTCGTAATTAATGTAAATTTGTTGAAAAACATTGAGTAATACGAGTAATGTGATGTCAATTAAATTCTATTTATAAAATATATGTTTCGATAACAATATCAGTGAGATCACTTAAAGTTTTGAAACAAATTGGAAATTAATGCGATTTAATGATGCAGAATTTTGAAATAGAAAACAATCTTCGTTCATAATTATGATTCCTTAAATATTTAAACGTATTGGTCAGTACAATTGTGTCCAAGATCCAGCTAAACGTATTATATGTATGCTGAATGTGCATCAGTTGGCATACCAACATTAGTATGCAGGTAGCGCTGCGTCTAAAAGTCAGTGTGTGTAATCAAAACTTTTATAGTTCATAATATCAGGGATGGCCAGCCATTGGCACGCGTGTCATAGATGACACGTTAACTAATATTCTGCACGCCCATTAAATAAACAGTAATAAAGCACCGCTTACGTTTTTACCAATATCTTATGCTAGTAAGCCCTAAAATTGACATTTTTTTTTAGATCTTATGAACAAATTTAGACATTGGGCTCAAAAAGGTTAGCCATCCCAGGTTCAGAATATTTATAGCGAATATTCGGGAGAGAAAAACACGCTTTCACACTTGTCTAATCAGTAAAGTTTTCTTAGACAACAAACATAATATTTCAAACTGATTGGATGTGTCAAGGCTGTGATATAAAAATTGAAATCCCTAGGAATCGAAGAGAAAATATCGTTCCAATAATAGATAATATTACCGAGAGAAACTTTTAAGACGCGCCGGTGTCGTCCTTGTAATTATAAATACTGGCATCGCTTGTTTAAAAATCGTCGATCGACCTTTCAACACCAGTGTCCTCGTGATTGGCTTGCGACTGGCGCCGACCTAAGCCGCTTACTTGCAAAGAGACGGGTCGGTCGCAAGGAATTATGGTCTGTGCAATAAAAATGCAATATTCAGATACTTACGCAATTTGCGTGCGGCAAAGTTAATTAGATTCCTCAAGAGTTGCAGTGTGCGCTATCTGATTTGTTGTAATACGAAATAAGTTATGCCAAATAGTATTTGAACTCACTTTCACCTATTTTGCTGAATCAGTTAAGTAAATGTTTGACATGGCTCGTCAGTCAATTGAAGAGCAGTAATGTTATTTTTTCACGTTACATTTACTTCGAATTTAATATGTAATTTACTCGTCTCCATCTTAATTTTTGGCATCCTTAACTGTAACTTATTATTCTTAAAGTTTTCGTTGTTAATCGGTAAATAATAACGAGATAACATAAGCTTCATTTGCGAACAAGAAAGTAGATAAACTTTACTAACATAGTATTTGCTATGTGAAAAACATTATGATTTATATTTCAAATAAAATCGCGACAATGTTATTTAAAAGCTTGCCCGAAGTAGTGTCATCGTAGACTATTTAGACTTTTATTGAGAGTGATACAGTATCTCATCTTTTAGAATAATATACGACCAGTTTGATTTACTAAATGTCAACCGGATATCGTCTCTAGCAAGGACTCAAATAAATCTTCGCCCGCCACGTGTGTCTCATCGGCGCTGATATTAATAGTATAACATTCATAAAATATGCGCCATTTAAATTTAAAGTTTTAATCAAGTGTTTAGATATAACAATATCAAATGTTATCTCCTAGTTACCTCAGTTATGTAAATCCCAACGTTAGTTTTGTAAATCTTTTGCACATATAGAAAGCTGAATCATAAAAAAAAACAACACATTATAACTTTCATCTGTCAGTGCATGACATCGTACGTTAAGACTTTCCATCTGCCTACAAAACTATAATCATTAGCATTGCTTCTATGAGGAAACGTTTCGTTTTATTTCGTTAGCGATGAGCAAGTATTAATTATTTTCGGTCATAAAGTTTCAACATAAACAATTTCTTGTTAATTTGAGTAACAAGCTTAAGCGCTTACCTCGTTTCGGTGAATCCAGTTTAATGATCCCGCGACCGAAGCCGCAATCTCAATATTAAAATCTGGAGCTCGATACGTTCGCGTGCTTTTGATCATTTGTCTTTTACGGCCCTTGCGGAAGAACATAAATTGAATCCCTCCTTCGATTATTTTTTATTTTCGCAATAATATACTACTTACTGTTTCCTTTTGAGAATTTCGTTATCAAACAAGCGTATCATCAGATTCTGGAACGGCTTTCAACTTTTTACGAATAACGTCCTGTTTTATGTCAACGTGTTGAAGATACACGTTTTATTTCTGTGTAGAAAATATACCACTAGCCCAGAAGGACGTGAAACTTTACTAGTTAGGAAAAAAATATGAATTGTGAAAATCGTTGTGTAAATCCGCTTCGTAATGAAGCAGAACTTTTTGATGTCGTTTGATGATGTAAATAAGTGTGGGTAACCGACTGACTGTTTTAAGGTCCCGTGTACACACTGGAGAAGTTTTTATTCTTTCGTACAAAGCGAAAGCGCGGCAAGCGGCATCGCGAATACAGTCCAGAAAAGAGCACAGTAAAGTTGTGGAATGCAACTTGGCTTTGATGCGATGCGATGAGAGGCGATTTCATACAAATGTACACCGTAATAAGACCTGCTTCGTATTGTGTACTCTTAGGTGTTTATTGTATAGTTCAAGATAGTACACACAAATCCGTATCTACAAATAAACGGAAATTAAGTGAATAAAGTAGGTATTAATATACATTGCTCATTGTTCGCATGACAAGGCAGTTTGGAATTAACGACTATCTTTCTTATCTCAATTTAAAATATACCACTTTATTCAAATTCAATAAACTTCAGACTTTATATATTTTTAAAAAAATCCTAACCACGCACCGCAAGGGGCTTTGATGAAATTTTTCTGTTTTTTTTAAATATTCAGATTTATTTACTCTTTGGATTATAGATTCATTGGCTATTGATATGACAATTATCGACCTCAAACTTAAACACAACTATATCTGGAAGTTGTGCTTTTTAAAACATGACATTAATGCAGAAGGGAAACCGAGCTGCACGTTAGCGGCGAAAGATCACGCGTTTGTGTTTGGTGCAAACTATGGGTAATTTGAGGCAAATGAAGTATCAGTCATAGCAGACTTAGTTCACTGGCACTACAGTCGAGTCACTGAGGTAGAAGTGTAGAGTGTAGAGGTAGTTTTTGTCGGCAGGTTCGTTAGTCGGCGCGAGGTGGCGCCGCTACAGTACGTGCTTGGGCTCGAGAGTGCTCCTCCAACTCTTTAACTGCCTACATGGAGGACACTTCACAGTGCACTCTCCTATTATAAACTGCGCTTTTAATGGTTCGCGCCGATTTTAATTACTTGCGCCATTTCGGCGCTAGTTCGTTTCTCCTATTTGTGTACTTTGCTGTTCGACTTGCGGGCTTGTTGCGCTGAATTGCATTCGAATGCGCCGATCGACCCTCTAAACTTTTTACCCCTTTGAGTGCTCATATCGCTATGAGTTTCGTTTTTGTTTTTGTAAACACTGCTGAGTATAAAATACAGGGTGTTTAAAAATCCTTGACAGGTTGGCATCACGCATTTATACCATTTAAACCATAAGTAAACAACTTTTGTTTCACGGTCTTCCGAATTAACATTTGAACGTCTTTTAAGTTAAGACTAACAATTTCAAATGCTAAAATTTTCATTAATCAAAATAATGCACATAGAGTGGTTACAACATCTTTGTTCAAAATTTTGTTTTGTACAAATACGCGAATCAACTCATTAGAGTAGACGTAACACGCTATCAGCGTTTTATTTGACCGATTATATACGTGCCATCCAAAACACAGATAGAAATATTGAAAATGTTTTTCGTTTCCTTGGAAGGTTGACGGATAGTAAACAACGTAATCCTCTTAAAATGAAATAATTCAATGCGATATAATGAGACACTCAGAATCTCTGCAGGAGTGCTCTCAGGTTGAGAGGCAGCACCTAGACGAAGACGTTCAAAGGCTTCCTCCGCCTTAACCGGCGCCCATCACCACTTAGATTAACACGGGCGACTTGCTGCATTGTGGCGCGGTACTCGCACGCACACTGCACTCTCTCACTCATTCCACATCGTAGTAAACTCAGATTCTGGCGATAATCCCGTTAGTTCGCAATAGACTGACCGCTCTGGGCGCGCCGGCAACAAAATCTATTAAGTGCGCCAGCTCGTTCCATCACAGCGTGCGATAATGCAGGCATTGTAGCAAATAGCGCTCGCGACTAAACGCTTGTGTGTGCTCCACGACCACGGATTACCACGCGCACAATATCCACCAAATTGGATAATACACTTAAAATACAATCGCGCTATGAACGCGCCGTAATCTAGTGACGCGGCTGCCGATGAGCATATTAATTTGTCGCGGGAATAGGATTAGCGGGAGGCGCGGGGTGCGGGCGCGGGAGCGTGATGCGATCACCGGCTTACAATGTTGATACAAAGTACCGCAGCTCTTTAAATTACCATCCATTGTATTCGTAGTATTAGAACGTCTAGTTACACACATTTACACTTTCTCCGAGAAAGTAATCGTAGTAGCGAAATTTAACCATATTACTCAATAGCGCTGTTTGTTATTTTGAAGAAATTGTATTTATTTTGCTTTAAAGAATAGACCCTTATCCCTGAATGTTAGATAAGTTATATAAAATGGGGATTGACATATGAGCGTATCCAGAATATTACGTAATTTATCCTGTTGTAATAATTGTGCGGTCCATTTTCATCTTCCGGTAATCTCTTGACAGTGGAAGGACTCGTAATATCGAGTAATACTATAACAAATGGGAATGAACGAGGATCGACTATTATCTGCCAATTTGCTGTCGGCGGACATGATCTGATCGGTGGAACGAGTATATGCGCGGTTTTTGCGGGCCGCACGAATCTGAACGGTTTCCTGAGCGGCAATATTTCTTACTTTGACAGCGGAATCGCGCGGGACCCGCCCGCTGCCGCCGGCTTCGTCTTGCAACTTTCGGGGCGTCGCATCAGAGTGTTTCGTTTTGAGAAAAGTTTTAAACTGTACACTTTAAGGTTCTTTATTGTCTTCGCGGGACTCGTCTGTCTGCGTAAAATTTAAACATCTACTTTTCTCAACAAATCGCTGTGTGTAAACTTCATCGCTTTGAAGTTTCTATACAGCGAGCATGCAAGGGGCATAAAGGGGGTCGCGGATGGTCCCGCTCCGCTATGTAACGAACAAGCGTCTGGTCTTAATCTCTTAGCAACAAGAGGCGACCGTTACGGCCGTGTGTGCTTTGGACTCACTACTGGTTTTTAGATAGCTCCGCCCTTAGCCCTCTTGTCGCTCCTCCCTCCGCTTCTTTCACTGTCCTACTTGTTGAACAGACACGTGAGTGTTAAAGAATTCGAGACGGTGATTCGTCGCTACGTTTAAATGCCCTATTCAGAACCCGCAAAGAACTTCAAGTCGTCATTATATAAATCTTAGAACTTATTTAACAAAAGAGAGTAGCAAAGTAAGTAGAGTAGGCCACTTTTATTGAGTAGCCAACTTGGAAAATGTCGTAGGAAAGTCAACAGAGCTCGTAGCGGTCGGGCTGTACCCTTACCCGTGTCAGCTTAAATCGAAATTTTGCCGTGGGCCGCGACGGATAGCGGCAGTTAACTTGTAACTCACTTTTGATGTATCGTTGTTTTTGTAAAGTTGGATGCCTTGTAAACATCGCAGCAGGAAAGTTTTGGGTCGGCCGTCCGTCGCTTCAGATTATTTTGGCGCGCCTGAAGAGAACATTCTTTTTGAAGGCGCTTAACTCTTTCGTTCAACTCTTGACATCGGATAGATTAAACATAATAAGTGTTAAACAGGCGATCCCTCCGTTAGGATCGCATTAAGAACGAGTTGGGATACAGTCGGCCAGTGTGGATTAATGAATGGGGACGGATGGTGAAGGGACGTCGTGCGCTGTGCAGGATTATAGCGCCGGTCGATAATAAAACAATAGTCCGGTCCGACGGTTTACGAGCCGATCTCGCGCACAGATAACGCTCGTAGAGAATAAACAGCACGTAAAGTCATCTCGGCTTAAACATCCATATAATTTTCCAAGAGTCTATTACTTTTACGATTCAACTATATCCTTCAATACATTTGTCACACAATGACCGGCACCTCATGCTCTCGATGGTTTTGGGACGTCAACACAATAAATAATTAAACAAAGATAAACAAAAAGATGAAGCAAAAGAGACGTCACAGTATCATGAATAACATCTAAATCTCAATTCAATCAGTGATAAATTAACTTTGATAAGAATCTAGAGGCGGCCATCGCATCTATCTCGCTCGCTCATAATTGATTAGAAGTTGGACCAAATCTAATTTGTTTTCGATTACTCGTATGATCGAACTCTCGATAAATTTATCTAGTTGAAGCTCACTGCGCTTATTGTTTACGAGATCCCAGCCGGTGATTAATTGAGTGTGTTCTCTTCGTTTCAGGTACTTATCATCAGCATATGATCACGACAATGGGTCGGTGAGCGTGTTCGCCGGTCGGCTTTCTAGGGTTTTATGTAAATGGCCGCCGATAAACCGACCTCCACCCGCGCGGCGACGCTCATTTGCATTCATAGGCTCGTAACCCTTGCTCGCTCTTCCTTCGCTTATGCAGCCTCATCCGTGGCGCGCCAGCGTAAAACTTGCTGCTTCGCCTTTTGCACGATAATTTACGACTCCCTACGTAATACGTCCAGGCGATATGAGTTCGGAGTGTATCTAGTGCGAGCGTGAGGTCGCGGTGTCGGCGTTCGATTTACATATTATATTAAAGTCGACCGGCCGGCCCTGCGCCGCGCGCCACCGGCCGTTACGCTCCAACTTTTCTCAATTTTTCTGCCCATAAAGCGCCCGAAACGAAAGTTTCTCCGTCCGCCGCGTGAGGTCGAGTGTAAATACGCTTTTTATAATGTACTTAGTCATTCTGTCGCTCTCTGAAATAGACTTCCTTTAATACTGCTGGGAGTTTTAAGTACGTTCAGGTTCGGAAAGTACGCTCAAAAAAAAAATTTAATATTGGCTTAAACTTAGTTCGCAAAAGAGGTTGTCTTCTTTCGATCACGATTACTAGAGAATTAAGTGTTCTTCGTTAGTTCATATCGGTCATCTACTTTGGAAACCACAGGGTATATACTTTGAATGTATTAAAAGCGTTTGCCTGATAATAATAGTATGTCATAGCCACATGCGTGTATTACGTCAATGAATGGTGAGTCAACAGTAGCCGGTGGTGCAGCAAGCCAACACGTACGAAAAAATGTGTTTGATTACGTGCCGACGCGTCGCCTGCGCACCTGTGTCAGCACCCTGAGCCGACCTTGACTCACGTTATTGCTTAGCGACACATTAACTACTAATTTGTTATAACTTCCCTAATAAACACGCCGAAAGTATCAAAGAAACTAATCCCCAAAAATCATGGCACATAACTAAGTTCCGACAAGGTGACAAAACTTTGAACACGTATATCATAATTTACATACAAAGTCTCCCCGAATATCCAAATATTACGGAGCAAACATGCAATGTCGTACTAACAGTGACAGTTGAAAGCACATTGATGGAAGCTCGCGTGACACGCACCCCTCCCACTCCGGCGGTCGCCCTCTCGTTAAAACTTTCCGAAATATGACGCGCGTTTACAACCCTTTGTGTTATTTTTCTACGGCTCCCATTACTCGGTTGCCCAGTGTCTTCGAGTTTATCCCATTCCGCATTTTCTATCTGGGGAAGAGTCGCGGAGTTTTTGTACGTTTGCGCACTTCGTCGAGATTTCCTTTTGTTGGTTGATCCTATGATTTGGTCGCATTAGCGGGTGGATGAGAGCGCGGGGCGTAGGCGCCTCTGACCCGATAGCGTCAATCTAACGCTCAATTAGCCGAATGCGATTATCCGATTCGGATCCAGAATCGCAGGCGTCTCCTCCGCGCGCCCCAAGACAAGCTCGCCAACTTTATTAATTAAGCCGTGTCTTATCTCTTGTTAGCACTCATTCTATTATTTGTCTTTTCACCGCTCATTTCCATAATTTCATCGGCGAGTAATTACTTACCACTAACGCAAAGCGTTTCTCATTCTGTTTGCATATTTTGTTGTCGTTTGCCTTGTAAAGTTCCACTGGATGATGGCGAATTAAGTTGACGAGTATTATCTTTGTTCCGGGGTTCATCGCAGAGTTTGCGATCGCTGCTATTGAAGTGTACCGCGCCGGGTGTGGATATTATAAACAGACAGACGGTCGTCTGCGTAGTTGAGTATTGTTTCTAGTTGCGCGAGAAATGGCTTTGTTGTGAAAACGATGCGTCAGTTAAGGGACTGCACTGATAGGGTTGGCAGGTTAAATACCGGACAGGTCGGGGGTCCTACGACGGCCGGACAATATTAATTAATTTTAATTATTAATAAAAATAATAAACTTTTTTTCAACATTTTAAATTTAAATTTATTCATTGCTAGTGAAATTAGTTTGTTACTTAGAGCAGCAAGGTAATATTTAAAAAAACTGAACGCAGTAGGTACTGTGTTTAGGGATTTGTCATGACTCAACGAGAAAATGACTTAACTACCTACAGCAATTACACCAATTGGTGCAAATCTTATTCAGAATCAGCTGTGGATGGTGGTGAACAGTATCACTCACGGTCTAAGTATTTTGCTAGAGTCTTGAATTCTTACCACTACGACGTCAAAACTCTGAGCCTTACGCTCCGACCACTACACCGCGAAGGCAGTTCTTTGTGTTTGGGTCGATTCTATGAAATTGCTACTTCTCTGCTTTATGCACACCGCGAATACGAAGCTAGGAAACTCAGGGCCGGACACTGCGATAAAATTCCAAACATGTCCGGCTAAAGGCTGACAGCCCTAGGCAGGTCGGTGGTGGGGGCTGCGGCCACTCTCCCCTGCTGTTTAATTAGCTTAATTGACATCGCGAGGCGGTGTCCGAGCGTTTGTTTGTGCTATCGCGTTACCGGCACCGGGCTGTTGGCGCCGACTGCTAGAACCGCCCGGTGACACAACACTATCGGTAATACGTTTTTAGACATACATAAATATAAATAGTTGTATCACATTGTGTAAGTAAATACTATTATACCATCATCTTAAGCCACTGAGTTGATTTTACATATCGGCAGTGTCTAAGAGGGAGATTTGCAGTCTTTGCCGCCCTAATTCGTATAGAACCTACCCTTCCTTTTCTCAGTCACATTAGTCTCCTTAATATGCTCCAACAAAGAAATATGTTCAACTCAAAATATTAATGTATCAAAAACACTAACGTTTAGTTTTTATCACACCAAAAATCTTCTAGAATTTGTATCATTTTTATTGCAATAAATGATTTTTAGGTCCCCAAAAGTCAATGTTATGTTTCCTAAACACGCACGATTAAAATAATCACCAATTTGTCACGTCACAAAGAACAAACCAATCCTTTTGGTGCGTCACTTCAAAAGCAAGACGGAAACATTTTATACAAAGCGACTAAATACGGGGTTACAATAAATCTCGAGACGGCTGTATCTTCAATTCTGACGGAAAGTGTCGTGTTGGCTTCCACGAATAGGCTCCGAGTCTCGTGCCGAGTCAGCGTGGCGTCATACGGCACCTAGAACACACCCTGACTTCGCTCTTCCGGCTCCCATTCGGAAAGGTAAAACTGCCGCCAAATTTATTTTATTCCTTAAATGGCCCGAATAAATTGTAGTTCGTACGTGAACTGACTTGTAATGACCGCTCACGACGTGCACTTTTACAATTTTGAATATCTAACGTAATGTATTTCCTCTACGTTTGGAAATTAATTTTGTACAGTGTAGTCGGATATCTTTACCGTTTTATTGAAATTGCTTCTATATATATAATATGACATTTAATAATATGCGAACTATGTGTAAATTATATGTTAGCCGCGAGTTTATTCACTTTATTTCGGGATAAAAAATATTCACATCCAAAGCCAATTTGTAGCTTTTTCTTGATAAAAATAACAAACCTCCGTGTTAACAAATTTTCACGTATTAATTTATGAACAAGGATTGAATTTTCGGTCTTTTCAAAAAGGTTTCATGGATATCTTAAGTTGAATAGATATCTAAGTGTACCGAATGGAAAATAGCGCCCATTAGTATAATATCTTTTGCCTTACTGACTTATTTCCGCCCGAAAAAGTGTTGTACTTGCAGATTTTTTTTCCATGGCACTAATGAATATCTTCACCCGGCCCCATCATACTTGCGTGTGATTAATCTCGCGCCGAACAAAGGAGTCCTGTTTCCGCGAACCCTCCACACGATCGATCACTCACCTCCTCGAATAAAAATAATAATAAATAATAGGGCTGGCGCCATTGTCCAAATGAGGCGTGCGTGTCAGCGATAGTTTGGGCCGGTCCGAGTAATATTGACTGACTAACAATACAGCCGAGTGCGCGCTTTCTTTGTACCGACCCATTTACCCCTTTACCGTTAATTGTATTGGCAAGGTCGACTAACTTATTGCTAAATTAATTATACAAAGTGTTTCAGCAAAGGCGATATCTCCATGTAGGTATTCTATTCACACGACCAAACACACATGTACCCGTAGATGGCATCGATACGCCTTTGAGATGTAAACCATATGCGCGCAAACGATACACGCCATTCATTCGAACATTTTTTTAGTTTTCACACAGCGGACCGTACTGTATCACAAAACAACGATAGGCGTGCACATGTCTGAAAACCGGTACGTTATCCTCTCCACACAATAGTATAGCCAACTTTGTGATGGATGACCACGCGGTCGCTCGTCACGACGCGCCCCCCTCCGCGCCCCTCAGCCTTCATCGCCCGATGGAAAAAATAACTCTTCAACACCACAATACTCGATGCCTAAGTAAATATACGCTGCTTTATTGAGTAATGCAGATGCCGTGTACTTAAACAGAATTAAGCCTTGACGTAGGTACTGAGCTTTTTGAAACAATGATGCTGCCACTATCTTCGCACAGTTGTGCTCTGCACATAAATAACTTTATATGACCGCTCTAAATCTCATTACAGCTACTGTAATAGCTTTCAAGGCTCCGCCGTCATTTGTGACGGGAATATAAAGCAACCTCGATTCATTCCTCCAAATTAAGTGCATCTTTGAAAAGAATAAGTTGAAACAATAATGTCGAGATGAAGTGGAAATCCACACGTTACAGTTTGCCGGCGGCGACTGTACGAAGCGAAACGTTCGCACCCGTTCAGAATATCCGATACAAATGACCGACTATTTTTCACAATTTCGCCTAGACGCGCCGAGTGGCGTCTGCTGAAAAATCGAACGGGCAGCGAAACCGACGCCTCCGCCGCCATCGTGCTGTGAGCCGATAGCGTAATACCAAAACAAATGGCTTCCTTTGTCGTCTTTTTATTTTAGGTACGTGAATTATGTTCAGAAGACGCTACGTGCGTTATTCAGATACCTCGAGGCCGGCCGCGGTCCCTCCACCGAGAAGACGCGTCCGCGCCATTATTTATGAGCCGTGCCGACTAACGGCTGCATCGAGATAAGTTTCCGAGACGCAGGGCTTAGCGGGCCGTTGCACTTTTCGCAATTATTTTTTATTTCCCCCCGATGTCGGCTGGAGCATCGCTTCCAATCGCTGTTCGATTAATTGGCAAAGACCGGGCTCTCGATAAACATTCCGCGGGTCTAATGCTCTGATGGCGCTTCCCCTAGTCCTTCATCTAACTAACTGATTTTGTACCTACCTTAAAAAGTGTTATGTTAATTTTCCAAGCATCATGTAATTGAACCAGAATATTTAATGTTGAATCTATATCAAAGCAAGTGAATACTATTTCCATTTTACACAGTTGAGTTTCCTTCGCTTTGTTTGTTATCTACAGTTGAATCTATTTGAAACAGCATGAGCAACCGGTGAATGCCACTTTAAATATTTATCATAGAAAATCTTCCTATTTATGCACCGAATCGATGAATCCAATTTGGGTAGGCGGTGACCGTGCTGGGGCGCATTAGCGGCATCGATCCGTTAACTCTGTTCCCGAACAAAGAGAGATGAAATTTTAATCGGTCCCGTTGTCTGCGATCGCAGAAGTTGGCCGACGGGCCGGCGCCGTGACTCCGCTCCGCCAGTATTGTAATGAGAGGTGTTGCCAGCTGATTAACTCGATACACAATGAATTTACTAGCTTAATTGCCAGAAAACACGCCGGAGCCACAGACGGCCAAGCGCGAATAAACTCGCACGCTCTCTTTGTACTGACTTCGACACGCTACAAAGGTATTTCTTCGTCTACATCTATATTTTCTGTGTGTTGTGGTAAAGTCAATCATGATCATGTTTTATCTTAACTGGCAATTTTATTCTATTATAAACCCATTTGAAGCATACCTTTAAACCTAGATTTATCCCTATTAACTGAGCTCATGATGAACAGCAATATTAAAATAATAAAATCGACCTATTAAACTACCAGGTAATTTTGGCAACATTACTAATAATCAGAGTCCGATGGGACCGTGGTCACCCCGATCCAACTGAATAATACATACAAGCGGAGTACCAATACCGGCGTACCAGGTCACCGCGAAGTGTAGTGCGTGCCTCGAAATCCGTACACAGGGAATCACAAAAAACAGCTCGATACACTAATCCATTTGCCAGCCAGCTCTTGCAGGAATTCGAAAACTTCAATTGAAAAACAGAGGGTACATACCTATTAGTAATCTTATGTCACTACGTTAAAGACGATCTTAGAACATCTCAGAACTTTATCCTATGGCTATCTTACCTGACCTGAGAAGCAACCCGGTTGCCCAAATACTATTATCTTCATTATATTCTGTTCTACTTTCGTTACCACAGAATTCATATTTGTTAGCGGACAAACTGATGAATTATTCCTGAATCCAAAATGTTTTGTTTTCATCAGGTCAATTTTGATTATTTTATCAACACCCAAGTAAATTTAAAAATGAGACGAATGGTAACATTATGAATTTCGCTTTCCGTATTCCAAAATAATGTACATGGACCCATACTAATTTTATTAAGTAGATAAATCTGTAAGTGGTTTATAATGTCATATTTGATACTAGATTGTATTAACAGATCATTAAATCATGCTCATAATAAAAAGTTTTATTCCTAATCATACTTTTTAAAGATTTTTATTAACAAATGAATGAAAGAAAGATCATATTTTCTTATAGATATACTGTAAGCATTTCTATAAATAAAATTGTAATTTACCATTGTTATTGATCAAACTATGAATCGATATTATTTTATCAAAACAAAGTTTATGAACTACCAAAAATGTATTATATGACAATAATTAAATACCCATAGAATAATAAAAAGCAGGCTTTATTTTCTACACACAGACACACAAATCAGAATTCCAGACACAATATAAAAAAACAATTGTTTCTTGACGCCCCAACCACTCATTGTGATTTAAATGGTGGTGAGAAAACGTGAATGTTTAATTCTGAAGTCGCGATATAAAAAATTCATTGACTTTCAATAATAAAAACGGTTATTTATTTTGAAATCCTGCAAACGGAATGTTCAGGTTATTATTGTCTTACAAATAGTGTGTTGTAAATCAGGTATTACTCTCAATCTTTTCCATGAAAATTAATTAATATCGTAGCTGACAAAGTCCAAACACAACTATAAAGCAGTATTATTTGTCCTTTGTAAGCGCCGACTATACCGTAACGTGTCTTTAGAAAAATCTTTGAGATTATTGCACCGATGTTATGGTTACGACGAGTACAGTGACAGCTTTCGTAGCTTGTGCTACGACTGTGTTCTCTTAGGTCAGTCGTAGTCGACACTTTGCTTCGTTGTATGTAATTGGAAAACCATGGAACTAGTAGTAGGATCTCAGATTCTCAAAATCAATAAAATAGGTTTCTATTTCTATGACTTGTCATTAGTCAAAATCAATTTTAAAGGTTAAATGGCTAAAAACATGATTTGTTAATACTTCTACTTTGGGGTAACTACCATGTTTATTTGAAACTCTCAAATTTATTCGATTCCTTAATCATAAAATCAATATGTTTTGATATTGAGTGCTTAATCCACAATAACAGGTGACTTTTTCAATTAGAACAACTTAATATTCCATCAAGTTCGTAATTAGTAACAAGCACGCACGCAGTCCCGTTCATACATTTAGCACATTTGCAATTAATTGGGGTCAGCTTTAGGGTTCATTAGTTACTAAGTAATGACTTAAAGTTTCGTCGGAGCGGTTAATGATAGATGGCGCCGACTGTCGGCCTCAATTTATTGAAGTGTTTAACAAAAATTACTTGAATATTGTAAACTTAATGACTAGATCAGCTGTTTCATTCTTGGGACTTCATTTTACTGTAAAAACATAAAATATCAAAAAGGTTAAACGGCATTTGCTTTGAGACAGGATAGTGAGGAGTTTTCATAAATGAAATGAATTAATAATATACTTCAGTCAGTAAACCAAACTATGTTTATTACGTATTGCGTTTTGTTTATATGTGAATTTAGCCAATAAATAAGAAACGCAATGTAACTGTACAAAACTTTAGTTTGTGCTTACAGAATTGGCACTAATAATATCATGCCTTACGTTATGTGTATACTCAATAAATGTGTGTCAGTTTAAAAGATCAAGCGTGATGAGGATAATTTCACACGACGTTATCCGTACGACAATAAATAACTTTTTTTAATAAAAGTGGTAACTATTTGAGGAAAGAGGGGGAAATTGAAAGTATTTTGCCCAGCTTTAATATCAAATCGTGGAGATCTCCTTTAATAAGTTGTAAACTTGTGTCGGAGGGTTTCCGCCGCAAGTTCGGCGGTACGGCCCTGGCGACTACCGACAATCTCGTTAAAATCTACGACGAAACTCCGCCACGGCGTTTCACAACCATTTATGAAATCACATGCCACGAGTATGGCTGCAGTTAGATGCCTAATTAAGTTACTATATCCTAGCTTCTACTATTTCTGATACTCTCTCCTCTATTGTCACTATATTATGGCCGTAAATAACGCTGCTTTTCGCAACGTAAACCCTTCTAAAAACAAAAAGCCTGCGCAGTTCTTAACAGTTGTTTGTTGTGTACAGTCTTGGACATTCAGTGTTATTTTTGACCTTTCAACTAATTACTTGTTACATCACAATTCCATTTTGATCGAATGTGAGTGGCCTCGAAGCGGGCTAATTTAGTGTGCGACAATATTTGGGAAAGTTTTGTTTTTCGAATGGAGCTGTTTGGGGCGGGCTGGCTTTCGATGCAAGGTTGACAACTAAGCGCTTTTAACGAACGCTTTTTCTGAGTTATAGTATCCTTTTTACCAACAATCAAAACCGCCCACTTCAACCCAACATACTGCGAATTCGGATTTAAAGTTGGAATCCAGAGAACTAAAGATATTTTTAGCGGGTATTGAAAATGACTTTTTCGATTAAAATAATAGTGTGTGTGAGTTTTAACCCTTTAAATCATGACTTATTGGTGTCTCTTCTTGTCTATTGAAATTAGAATTTCGAGACTACAACAGTTAAAAAAGGATGGTGGTATTAATTTAACTAAAAATAAAAATCAATTTAATCTAACTTATCTAACGTGCACATGAAAATGTAATAATGCATCTTTGTTTTCATATACATTAAGTGTTTATTCTTCTTTACATTTAGTATTTTTTTGATGTGCAGAATAAATTGGGAATACAAAAAACAGATCTCGCTTAAAAATCATATTTTTCATTTGTTAAGAGCTTTTCCTATAGTTACATAGTGCTGGCTCGCTCACGCGACAGTTGGCAACTTTCGGTGTCCACTCCCACCAGTGGCGCAGTACATCGTTAAGGATGTAGTGCCAGCGGAGGCCGCTCTTATCGCGCGAGTAATGACGCCTTCGATCGCCGGCTAATGGCCTCCGCGGGACCACTTAGATACGCAAATGAGCATCGACGAGTGCCGCCTGTGAACGTTGCGATTACGCGTACACATTACCCGCTGACGATTGCGTACCGGCTTGCTGCTTTCGCGTGCGAGTCTACCAGCCTTTAAACTGTTAAACAATCTCTGTGTTGCTTAAACGAACAAGGCGAATATGAAAAAAAAAATTAACTGAACCTGTGGAGATCACATTGAAGAATGTGATCTCATGATACTTAATACAGTTAATGTTGTAAAAACCGAAAGGGTTATAATTATAATTGAGAAATAATTTCACTCGCACCTTTTTATTAATTTGCCAAGCCCAAGTGGCTCACTTATTAAATTTGTGCTTAACCTATTATTTAGTATTATTGTTGCTCGATTTAATATAACCCATTATAATTTATAACATTTTAAAATTATTACGAGTACTTGTTCGTTAAAGCCAACTGTAGCTTTTTTATATGCCCAACCAACCAAGAAGTCTCTTTTTTCGTAACGCAATAAACCAAGTGGACCGTAATCTCAAAATCTCAAGGAAGTGCAGCGTTTCGGAGCACGAAGGTCGCAATTCAACGTGACTAGCCAACTGGAGCGGTGAACGTTAAAATGGGCGAGCGGGGCGGAACGGCGCCCGCGCAAACTGCGCCCTCGGGGGCGATTGGCACTAACGACCGCGCGGGGCGATGGGGCGCCAACGTGCCCCGGGCGACAGGCTCGAAGCTATACGCGAGATGGACAGAATGCACCAGATTTGTTCGCTGCCTGTGCTTTATATTCTGAACTGCATCGTTACTCAGGATTTTAGTGATGCGACCCATGAGGTTTTGTAAAAGGTTTGCGACATCCACTGCAAATGTATAAGATTAGTCTTAAGCAAAGTTTTTTATTTTTGTTTTTTCAGGGAGTGTCTTTCTTGACGTAGCATTGTGTCTAGGTACATAAATGCACTTGTTCGATACATTGATTTCGCCATTCCATTTAATTACAACTAACATGCTTATTTTGATCTCTCCTGGAATCTGTACTTACTGATTGCGATAATAAGTTTTGTACTCAGGGAACTGAGAACTTCCCAGTCAAATGTCATCTGACGTAAATAACGATTGACGTTCGTTGGTAAGCGATGTTTAAATAATTTAGTTAAATCTATATTTCGGTTATTTCTGTCTAAAAATCCCGTGACCCAGGCCTTAGATTTCAATTTCGATTGATGTGTATATTTTAGTACAACTAGAAAACTAGTTATTAACCACCTTCCTTATACAAGTTTTATTTATAGATTCACATCGCAGTGTTGGTTATAGCGTTATTGGTTCAATCAATGTTCTTGTCCTATTTTACTAATTGTCTATTGTGAAAGGTTCATCTTGAATTAAAATTTAGAAAATATTACTCATTTTGCGCTTACGCTCACTCACTTTCAGTTATGTTTATCAAACAGAGTGTATTATTAGTTTGGATGTTTAAAAAAATAATTGTGTACAGAAAATGAATTAATTAGCCTCTTCATTTGAAATCAGGATAACATCTGATATTTTGTTGTGATTTAAAAATGTTTTATAATTAAAGTTACAAATTAAACTTTCAAAAAGATTATCAATCTTCTTTCATGATTTAGTTCTTCTATTGCTCGAAATATAGGTAACTACCATTTATTTTAAAAATCATGTTATTATGTTAGGATATATTAGGATATAGGTATTAGGTTAGGATATAGTAGGATCCTAATATAGGTATATTAGGATTATGATCAATCGTAACAAGTGGTGTGACCAAGCAAAGAAAACTATTTTTCGTTGCAAATTTTCGCTTGTAAAGCTTGATATTGTGCAAGCATTTACAGATTACAGAAATTTGACGTTCCTATTTTAATTTAGAATTTTGTCCATACGGGCCTTCGCAAAAACAGTCCCTTCTCGCGGCGGGCTGACACATGTCCTCCAGGGTTTACACAGTGCCCTCGTCCAGTGCCCCCGGGCTCCGTATGCCGTAAAAACCGCCTATCAAAATATCTCCTCCACTGACAGTTGACTCGTTTTGATCACTATTTGTTTGGACGCTTCCATATATTTTACCGTCCTTGATTTTGTTTACTTTCGCATATTGTGGCGATACTAGCGAAGTAAAATGTCGGTAGGAATGTTGCTCACCAACTGATCCAATGTGATCCTTTTTGGTAGTAAGTACGTTTCTTAATATATGTGACGTATATACGTCAAAAAACATGGCAACGCTTCTTGCTACTGTGAAAGATCAGCATGGCATTCTGAATATATACAGCAGCAATGGTACGATTTGTAAATCTGTGTAAGAGCGTATTGGAATCATTTTTATTTGTATGATTAGCTTAATTAAATATGGAATTAGTATTACCTGTAACTTCAGTACAAATTAGAAATCTAAATAGTTGCATACTTTTGTTATCTTCCGCGTTATCTAGTGTCGTTTTCACTGTATACTTATAACTTACAAACACCGCGTTATTAGTTTTAACTTATTTCAAGTGTGCTTGTAGTATGTAGTTACTGGAACTCCCCGTTTCCGGTAATATATATTTTTTTATTATCGGCACATATATTTTTTTATTATCTGCACATCAGACATGTCTGCAAATGGCGAATTAAAACGTTTAATCTTCTTTTTATTATCTAAAAAAGAGAAAGTTAGTCACTTCGGAAGACTTGATTAGTCATTGAGAATATTTGTCATATAAATCGCACTCGCTGAACCGAGGTTTGTGTTAAAAATAGTTCGTGACGCTAATAATTTAGCAGTACAGTTTTGAGTTTGGATTTTTTTAATTTATTAATTTTAAAGAAGTTTATTTTATGTTTACCAAAAAAGAAGATGTTACTGTATCCTTGATATGGCGTCGAGTTATGGTGAATGTTTCATATTATCCAAACAAGCAGCGTGTTTGTAATACTCTCTAAAATGTTATATCCAGTGCGCTGCACAGCAAGAAAAATCCAGACGCTGTCCACTCGCGTCGCGGGGACGGGCACCTATTTTATTAAATGTATCCTTTTATTTCGCTGTAAAGCAGACAAACGCGTATCACGGCATCGCAGTATCTCAACGACGGATTTACTCGAAATAAACGACTTGCAATATTTACGAGTTCAATGCGTCACGGCGCGGGCGTATCACGCGTACACTACAACAATGCGCTCGATGTACAGCATACACCGCACTAGATTAGGATTATACTCGTTCCATAAGCCAGAGGGAGCTACTGTACTGTATCGTGGGGGTGAGTTATAAACCTAAAAAGATGTTTGCGGCGCGCAGCCAACAATGCAGGGCGCCGCGACGGCGGCGGCTGTAAATGGAGTGCGCATTAATACTCAACTATGTAATAAATGTTATTGTTTGTCATAAAGTTTGTTTTATGAAGGTCGGCCGCGCCGGCCCGTGACGCTACCGTCGGCCCTTTAATAAAGTTTAGCGCCCACTTGATATCCTTATTTACGGATTTCGCCACGGTAATTCCGATTGTGATGTTAAATTCCAATCTTGTTTCTACCTATCTCGGTAACGGTTCAAGAGTTAAGTCGCTCAACTTTCCCATCGAATAAATTCCCTGTTATTCGACGGAAGCGGACACGAAATAAAATAATCTTATTTTGATATTTCGAACAGATAGCCGATGCCTTGCAACGTCGCGAAATCGCAGAGTCATTGCTAAAGTTTCGCTTAGCTTTGCAGCAATATTTTCTGCTATTCTCTCTAGTCCGCGACTTTAGATATGATTTGGTAGATAAGTATATTGAGTATTAGAGTGCATAAAATAATGAATTCTGTTTCATAGAGTAAGGAATTGGTTATGAGCAAAATTTAGGACGCCACTGCAGATAAATTAGATATTCTCTTTAAAATGTCAAATGCTATATAGGTTGTGTTTTGAGCTTTTTTTTCTTATATCGACTTCGGCTCTTCTGAAAAGAATTACATCAGCAAAACGTAACGACCCGAGACAGCCGAGTCGACATTCCGGACGCATCGCGGACAGCATCTGATTTGTATGTAGCTCAGGTTCTCAACGGCGCGGGGGCGTCCCCGAAAGACGTTCGGCGCAATTTTTCAACGGTTCGGCTCCGTGTTTGGCAAGCCGATGCCGCACTGCAGCCCCGCACCTGCTCCCGGCGACTGGTGCAACTTTAATCCCCCAATTCGCCACCGCACGACCGCACACTGCCGCGACGCTATATTTCAATTAATTCGACCATCCATTCCCGACGTGAAACTTCGTAGCGCTTAGCTCATAACCCCCGCTCGCCCGGTTTGACGCGTCTCCCGAGCCGGCTACGTCCAACGTGCGTTCCCGTAATCCCCCGCAATATTCGTCCGCTAATAGTTCAACTCTCATATTTCCGGATTATAAATCTTGGTCGTGAGAGCTTATTCGGGCCATAGTGGTGATTTAACTTTTAAAACCCAATTAATTGCGAGTTTTGTTTTGCATAATAATGGGCGGTCCGTGTTGGCTGCAAGTTTCGCCGGAGCGCAGTAATCGGGCATGCTTCTGGTTCATTTGTCGCCGGTCTAGCCTCGGACCGGTTAATGAGCACTCTCTCGCTCGCACACGATCCCGCGGGAATCCACTCCGGCACGTACGATTGCAATCGCTCTTTTCCTCATCCGCACATCCCAGTTTATCATTTCAAAAGGTTTTTTACGTGATAAAATTCTTGTGCTCATCAGGAACAGGTTAGGCATCTATAGGTTCAGGTTTCGGATCGTTGGCTGTGATTAACTTGAATTAGTGACAGCTTTTGAATTGCATAATTAATATGTTGCTTGACACACATGAAAACAAATGACAAACGAGTTAATTAAAACGACCACATGTATCGTTGTTAATAGGTAGTTAATACTGCTTCAAGTAATAATTAAGACATTACCATTAAAGATACTTTGAGAAATGTTTGCATTATTTTAACATACAAGTTATTTAGGACGAAATTAAAGTGTTTTTAGATACTTTATAATCAAGTATAAAAAATGTAAAGCTAACAAAAAAACCATGTCTTAACCACGATTATAGAAAGCGTTCAGCCAAAATGTACACAAGTACTGTGTATTATAACACGATTACGATTGCGAAGGTTTATAGGTTCATCTCATATTCTTTCCGCGGCCGGCCCCGTCGGCTGAATCAACCGGCCCGCGCGCTCCGCCGCAACTGAATGAACTTAATTTGATTCCGATTGTGCTAAACCCCACCACTCCTACGCTTAATGACTTAATGACCGTAAGGACTCAATAATTTCGCTATCGGCACCCACACTCAAATCCGCTGTGAAGTAAAATCGGTGAAACAGTTGAGTCGATGTGCCGACTTTTGAAAATTCTTTATTCAACCGCTTTTGAATTGCTAAATGCTTGCATAGACGTTTCCGTAGACGTATGTGATAAGAATACTGCGAGCATACGATTCTGTTAGCGGTTTCATTAAATTTTAATGCTTATTCATGCTCATACTCGTAGCATTCTCCATTTCAGACTTGATATCGTTATTCCTGAACACAACCCTTGCATTTAAACGCTAAACTCGTGTGGAAACCAATTGCTTTTTATTAACCTTGCAACATTTCAAGTGCAAGTCACTTACCATTAGTGGTTTGTTCAGTGGAGCTGTGTTGTTAATTTCTTGGGATGTTTAATTAATTCGAATAGTTGGTAAACATTCGATTGGACACAGGCAAAAACCGCAAGCAACTCGCACGGTGACATTGTAGAGACGAGCGGCGCGGGGCACAAAGTAATTAGATAGCTGTTGTATTGTTCACTTGTTCAGCGCTTTTCCAATGAGCGGTCGCCGGTCGTTTTCGTGTTTAATTGCGGCCCGAACCGTAACGGACAGCGGCCCGTTTTTGTCCAACCCGAATGAGATGAACCGCGGATCCTATAATGAGTCCCTCCATATCCCTTTTCAACCCTTCACGCCGATGTACCGCGGAAGCACTCCGGAACTTTTCATTTTGAATTTAAACTTCTTTCGCTCATTTAGCTCGAAGTTAAATCAAAACCCTCGACCGCAGTCACTCCGGACTATGAACACGCCCTACGAGACGATGAAAATTAAATTATTCCATAAAGGTTAATTTCACTTCTTCTTAGACTTTTTTTGCACTTTTTTTCAAAAACTCGCGGAAAAGAAGTTTCAACAAGTTTTTTAATGACCTAACGTGAAGTTTTCACTGGTTTGCTCCACTGAGTACCGTCTTAGAATTTTCAATTAGGTCTTCAGCATTTTTGATTTCTAAAATTCAATCGAGATTCAACTAGCGATTTAGGTGTTTCATTTCGCCGAGAGAGCATGAAATATTATAGCGATGAACGGATAACTCTCCGGCCGAGTGAAATGAAATGAAATCGAAACAATTTATTCGTGGGTAAACAAAAAGTTGGTCGTCTCGGACGTATCTCAAGGCCCCAGGACTCGGCGCTGCGTAAATAATTCACAATGTCGAACAGTCGCGGTTCAGATGCCGCGTGTAATTCTACCTTTTCACGCCGGCCACCACCCGTTCCCGAGCATACATTAAAGTTTTTGCCGACCCGAATCTATTCATGGTTAATTTTCCTAATTCAATTCCACAACTTATTTATAGCGAGGGCGTTCTCGAATACTCCGCCTAATTGACACCCGAAGCTCTCAACTTTAAGCTGATTCTATAAATTATTCATCTGTAAAACTGATGACGCGACTTTAGCTACATATATCGACACGCCAATACAATATGATCTCGTTTACACCTTGCACATATCTGATCTTGTTAACATGTGTAGGTACCATATAGAATATCTGAACACGTTGTAGTAATTAATTACAACGTGTCATTAATAATGGCAAGGGAGTTGCGGTATAGCGGGTACTTAGTAGTAGGTAATGTCGGTTAGGGTGCGTGGTGTAAGACGACACCGCTCTCGCGGTACCTGATCCGAGGCCGGAACACGTCACGCAGTGAGTAGGTGCCCGCGGTCGCGCTGTCAACCCTACATCATTTGTCATACACCACACTCTCAACGCCATCAATGTCTACTTTCGACCTCAATGTCGCTCCTGACGTTTCCCTAACTTTTACAATTAATTACTCAATTCGGCATTCAATTAATACCGTAACGAAATTAACGCGTCACTCACGCACTTCTTCACCACATAGCCATAGAGGAGACCAAATGACATTTGTAAGCCTTCAGCAAAGTGACAGACGTTACCTCAGTCTCTGGCTGCCAGTCATGTACGGTGCGCGCACGCGAACACAGCCCGTGAAATAAATCGTGAAATTGTGAAAATTCTCAGCGTGGCATCGAGAGGCGTCAGTCAAATATTTTTCCGTGGTAACTCGTTCGGAGGCTCGAAACAAAGAGGCGCAGTTCCGAAACAATCAAATTAATTTTCTCCGTTGTTGTTTAATTAGCTGGGAGTCGTGGATGGCGCGGCGGGCGGCCGGTGTTTATCATGCGATACAATCGCGCCCCTCTCCGCCTCACCCGCGCCCGCCAACCGAACCCATTATTATCAAAGTCAAGACTTTACACCAGAATAACTTTGATTCGTCACTGCTGCCGTTATTATTATTACAGACATTGTTTAGCCTAATTGACTTTGCGTTAACAAATCACCAAAGCCCAACTAATTTTACTGTTTTTGTTTCAGGTAAATATCGTTTAAGTGGCGCGATGCTATTTATTAGAAAAGCTAATATCAGGTAAGTACGGTACTCCATTAATATTAGTACGCGCTGTGAGCGGTCCGGTTCTAACACATTAAACCGGAGGGAAGAAATATGAAACAGAATAGTTTGTGTGAAGCCTTACAGCTTTAATCTGAAGCCTTATTTAATTAAATTGTACCGGTAGGTGGACGTCGCTTCGGACCATTCCGTAGTCGGCACCCGTTCTGTTCGGACGAACTATTGTTTCTAGTTATACACTCTGCAGCCTTTTGGATTAAACACCCAGGTGAGAAATATTATTCTACTCCTAAATAGAACGTTTCAATTTAAATTAATAAACAGTGGGATTGAAAAGAGATTTTATGGAACACGGATGAAAACTAACTAGTGCGTTCTATTAAATACAGTTATAGTATATACCTTAAGCAGACTGTAATTCACTCGTTTTAACTGGCACAAAGAAGAAAAGTCGAAAGGTTTAACTAATTGTTCCTTTTAAATCTTCGATACGGTCACGTTAGTGTATCTCTTCGGGAAATCCATTATCCTCGTACGAGTTCTTTTGTAAAGCTTCTTCCGCCGGCGATTTAGCGTCAGAAATAAAATTTAACGTTTATCTACTTAGTGAAAAAGAAGTTGTTCCCGTCGGTTTGCACGTCGGGACGGCAGCGGCATCTAATCTAATTATCCAGTGCGCTCTTCAAAAAACTTGTAAGAAGCGAGTGCAAGCAGTTTGGTTCATTCTTTCCCCCCTTGAGTTCCCGCCCACCACACACCACTCCAATACGCCTTCGCTCTGGGGGTAATTGCGCTTCCTTTATTTGATTATACTCCGTTACATAATTCTCTGACTATCGACTGTAATGCGACTGACGATGCAAGGTCTTCATTAACGGTTGCTGTTACGAATTTAGACTAGCGCAACTGTTTATGACAATGCGGTGCTTAATTAATTTCACCGGTCTGGTTCAAGACTCCCTGTCAAAGTAACATTATGTTATTAAATTTTCTAGTCGTGTTTGTCAGCCAACTAAATGCTTTTAGGAATGTGCATAGTTTTTCTTTATTTCGTCGGCATTACGTTCGAATTAAAATATTATTTTCGAATGCGTTGTAAAGGAAATTTTAAAGTACTTGGATTAAAATCGATATAGTTGACAGCGCAAACTTAAAAATAAATGGATGTTTAAAACGCGTGTAAAAGTTGGTACATTGGTGTTAATAAAGCAAAATGATACAATAGAAGCCATTCGCAGACGGGAAGATCTGCTATTCAGAACCTATTTAATCTATTCTAAAGTTTTTCAAACACAACTTGCCCATAACTGTTTTCGTAGCGAAAACTAAACTTATATAATTCTGTACGGGCATTATATTGTGTAATTCCTTCTTCACGGCTGGACTGAATCGGATGAAATTTTCTATGTGCAATTAAGTTGATACCAAGAACTCCAAAACGTCTGTGGGACCTGCTAGGTATATTATATCTATGTATTTCATTTCAAAAAGGTTACAAACTGCTCCTCAATGACTTCTTAAGTATTTCAAAGCCACCGACAAAGGCGAATTAAAAACCATTCGGCCTAAAACATTTTCTCCTTTATTCCAGTAGGAACAGTTTGCTTGAATCGCTAAAACGGGCGCGACAGATTTCGTAATTAGCCGGAAAGGTTTTGTTATTGTTGCCCACGGACCGCTGTGATATTGGCCATCTAGATGTTTATTTATAGAGAAGGAATTATTCTTACGGCCACCCTAATTGTACGGGATTATTTTCGGTGGACGACCCGACTTGACCTGACCCGAAGCTCCGACCTCGCCGCGATCATCCACACACCCTTCATTCGACTAACCTGTTTTATGAGATTACGCGATAAACACACTACCTACTTGAATATTAAAACTGCCCTAATAGTCCCCCTAGTGTTATGTGAAAAACAATTTAATTTACTCAGTAACATCAGCGTAATGACGATCGCGACGACCACCTAATTGGATAACGATCTATTTATAGAACGTCGCGGGTTCCTTGTTTAGTACATGTAAATACTCGTTTGTTATTTTTGTCGTTTTTTCCCTAAACTCGGCCACGAATTTTTACAATTGCGGGAATAAAACGGAGGTAATGTATATTAGCAAAGACAATTCACACAATTTTCTCCTTGATTTTTGTAGGTGAACGTCTTGACCATGTTTGCTCTGTAGAACTGGTTATCCGTTTTCTTTTTTTAATTACACGTCGTATTAATATAAATAGGCGCTAATCACGCGGTTGGTGTTGTTTTTTAATTTGGTGTATAAGTAAAACATTACACATACTAAAATTAACTAAGTTATGATACATCTTGAAAAAGAGTAGCCAAATCCATTGACATAGCCAGTTTATCATGTCTGAGACTGCGCTTGCTAATTGTTCCGACTTTGAATAGCGCACGCTAACAGGTTTCATTACATATGAGGGGGCATAATTATGTAGGTACAGAGCAGGTGGACGAGAGAGCGGAGACTAAAGCGCATACAGTAACATACTGCGAGTGTATTTCGTCGACGGACTAAACGGCTCAGCTCCGGGCCCGTATTTGTAACACGCCGCTTTATTAATAGCCACGATAGCTACGTGGCCCGCGGCGAAGCACGATATTTCGGAAATCCGGATTTGCATAGGATAATGGGGAGCACGGCAGCGTGGCACTGCCGCCTGCCGCCGCGCGGTGTGAACGACACGTGGCTAGCGCCACGGACCGAGTCCGACTTTATTCGAGTGTTTACTAAAAACATCGATTCAAATTTTCCTTGTTACAGTTTCTCGAGCACATGATAACTGACTCTCTTGCCGACTGAAGAAACCATATTAAACGAAGTCGAGTCTCTTTTAAAGGCCTGAAAAGCTCGAGTATCTTGCATTACTAATTTAACTGACTCTTTGGCATAGAAACAAACATACCGACCAACACGGAATACGGATACAAACGGAATATTTTGATTTTTGAAAGCCTTTAATTTGAAAACTAGAAAATTAATTAAATATTTATTCGTTCGTGATTATCTTATTATGGCTTTAGAAGATGCAATGTTTAGTTAAATAATAATATATATTTATACATAATTTAAAGCGCTTCATGGCCTTTACGCGTCTAACAATATCTAATTTATAAATTAACGTTATGTAGTTTACCAGTTATGAACAGTTAAACACACACGCGGAACAAATAAAATTATAACCCTCATTTTGTTTGCTTCGCCGCAGTCTTGTTAAAATTAAGGCGAATTGAATTAATCGGTAATTCAAGAAGTGGCTACCACTCAAATTATACTAGAGTGAAATAATAAAATAATTCGAATGATCTGTTTGGTTGATCAAACTCGATCGCACCGCTACTGCGTACATGCTACGTCGCGACTGCACGACGGCACACGACCGTGATAAATATGGAAAAATTATACGCTCCCAAGTGTTTGTGGTAACCGCGCAAAAAAGGAATTAAATTCAAATTTACGTCGGTTAATATGGCCTAACGTAGAGGCTCCATGATGCAGCAGTTTGAGCGGTGACTTACAAAGCCCGTGGTTTCGAATCCTGCGGGGGTCACTTTCACTGTATGAAGTTTTACCGGGACGGGACATTGAAGAAATATAATTAAACCCTATTTTATTATTTCTTTGTCCCATAAGAATGATGAATCCGTGATTGAATGATTCATCTAAAAGATGTTATCTAATATCTAAACAGTATATTGTAGGTAGTAGGTACCAATAAAATACACGGCGTCGAAGGAATTGCACGTCTACGAATGTTTTTAGACAGGTACTCTCACCTGTGAAAACTAAGTACTGGTGTTGGAAGCTCATGGGATCTTTTATGATGAAATAAGGTTAAAAGTAGTTTGAAAAGTATTTGCTGTTCAGACAAAAGGTGTTTCAGTGATGCTGAGTAAACCACCTTTTTTTATTTTTTCTCGTACGTAAATGGCACCAATACTTCTTAACTATTCAATCAAGATTGCTTATCGAAAAATCCCTTCAATAATTTGTCAATGATGCCAAAACATATAATCCGACTAGCTTATCTATAGTTACGTACCGTTGATAATAAAAAAAGCTACGTAACCTGCTCTCTTTATTCAAATATTATTCTACGGACAAAGGATTAATACCTACAATTCGAATAAGAGCACCCTTTTAACCTGCTACAAAAATCCATTTGTGATTTCACTAAAACACTCTCGACCCTCTCTCCGTTGTCGCAGTAAATCTCAAAAGTTTCCCACGTCCTTAATTAGAAACGTTAATTAAGACCTATATCGACCGTTGACTTCTGTTTATTATTCTTGTGGAAGTCGCAGAAACAACTATTATCTAACATTGTCTTATAATAATCGTGAGTCATGAATGCAAATTGTGGAGACCGCAATATATGCGTTCTAGCGTCATATTAATGGAGCTAGTTAACTTTACTCACGTCAAGTTCGCTTTCGTATCGACTCCTAGTTGTTCTTGTTTATGAATACAATTATCAATATGCGAAACGAAGTAATTATTCGTGTTTCACGATGCTATCTTGTCACTGGCGATGTTTATCTGGAGTGGTTTCGGATTGTGACAATATCAAAGTAATGAGATTTGTAAGTGGGTGACTGCATATTTCGAATTAGATTTTATTTGTTTTCTACTCGTCTAGAAACACTGTAATATGAAATATGGTTGCAGTTTTCCTAGTGTCAGACATCGAATAAATTATTTTTTGTTATTAAATTGACAATAGCCAGTTTGAATGTTAATCAAAAATAAGTATATCTGATATTTTCCAAAGGCGCATGCATATTTTTTTCCTTTTGTTGCCATTGGCACATAATCTGTGTGATTGTCATCAGTTATTTTTCTTGTCATCACCTCGCTGTGTACCTATTATTCAATACTTGCATCTAATTTCCTGGGATAATCTATTAATCTCGTAAAATTAGCAAGCTATTGTTAACGATGATGATCTAAAGAAAGCAATCTATTGTTGCAATCTGCGCGGTCGAAAATAGAAGTACAATGATGATAATTGGCGAGGGGCGCAGGGTTGGGGGTAGGGCAGACGGTGGGGCGGGGGAGGGTACGGTACGGTCGCGTGCCTGATGTATGCGCCGCCGCCGCGACGCCGAGACCCGCCGGCGCCGCGACGCCGCCCCACAATGCAGATATCGTGCATTCGCTCCCATTCCATACCAGTTGCGGACCTCACGCCTTCCTCGTTTATTGCCGTTTACGACCACGCGAAACCGCCTCGCGCAACACGAACGACAATTTGGAGCCTAATTTCACGACTTGAAGTCGAATGCCGCATATGTGAATCAGTATTCATGTATGTATAGCGTCGCGAGGGCTACTTGTGCATTTGTGCCCGCATCCCTTTCTGTCTAGTCATTCATCGACCATTTGACGTAGTCCCACGCGGTTGACTCCGTTGGGATTCCAATTATCCTCTCGTAATATTACGAAAGAGCTTTCTTTGACTTCGTTTAGTTCTACGTTTAAGTGGACTCCCACTAAATAGAGGGGTGTATCAACTGCCAACCATCGAAATTAAATCCTTCCAAATCTTGTAATCTCATTGTCCAATACTAATTAACTGAGGCTTTTGAGGCACTACACTAATCATTTATTACATACTTGCCTTAATGTACCCGATAAATAAAAATCGTGCCCGCCGACCCTCCCCATAGAATACCTATGACCTGAGATAGCCTTAATCTTTTAGAATTCCTTTATATTCACAATACAATTCTCCATTGTTAAATAACGCCAAGTAAGCAGTCGTACATCTTGATTACGTTGAGGTTTTAGTGTCACGCAGCTTTTCCGCCTCTAATAAAAAAACGGACTTGAAGATACACGAAAAAAGCTACGGCCTCGAATAAGTGTATCAGGAAGCAGGCGACAAGCAGGGCCCTATAAATCGATCGAGTACAAGGTTTTCCAAATCCGCGCCACTAGTGGTCGCCCTTTGATTGATGCGTGGCGTAATGACGCGGTAAACTATTTCCTTCGTATTTCCTCCACTCAATAAAACATCGAATATGCTTATTTATGTGTCCGTGTCAGTTTATTTGGGGCTTTGTCAATGCGGCCCGTAGTGCCGACTACACTCGAAAGACCGTCATTTGTCAAGATTATGGCTGTTTGGGGATTGAGATATGAAAAGCGGTTATTGTTTTGAATATTTCCCTTTTTATATAAGGGTTCGCTTTTTGTATGAGCCTCATGATTCCCGATGTAAAAACCTCATTATGTTTCCCGATATTATTCGTGGTACTTAATTTCATTTTTTGCTCCGGAGGGAAGTGAAATTCGTATTCGACTGAAATAGTACGGATTGTGGAAATAAATTGTATTTAAGCGGCTCTTCCGAAAACAGCGCTGCGATTTAAAAAGATGTGGAATGTGTTTGTTTTCATTATCTTCTGTATTTTCCAGTTTTGTGTTTATTTCTCTGTCGTTTAATAATGTGAAACATACTAATTAGCTGTTGTGTTGGTTTTCACGAGGAAGTTCGCAAAATTGTTTGCGCTGCAATAACCGATTGTTCTTCGTCCGAGTAGGTACAATTTGAAAATCATAAACGAGGTTCGCGACTTTCTAAAAATCGCATACCGATAGCGCAATGCGAGATTGAACAATTAGCACGTAGAAAACGCGTCGGTCACGAGCGACGGCGAGTGGCAATTACAGTATTTCATCCCCAATAAAAGTGCACTCAGGCGCCGCTAACGCTGGAGAAAACTCCCCGCCGCGACTATAAAGCTAATGTGGACGTATAAAGATTTAAATGACCGACCGACCCGGGCGGTGGACCGCTCCTGTATCGCGATGCCCGAATAAAACGTCTCTTGTTAAGAGCTGCCGCCGAACATAAAACTACTCGCAAAGCCCAAACGTCTAATATAGAGATACAGTAACGGCATGGGGCAATCATTATCCTTGTGATTCATTTCTTAATGTTAATTGGTGCGCTGTAAAAACATTGTGCTTCATTCTGCCTTGGGGTATATTTATTTATTAAAGAAAATTTACAGCCTTTTACAGCACATTTACATAGTTGATTCGATATGCGTACAATTTAGCATTTTAAGTTTCTAAAACTAGTTAATACACACGCTTGAAGATACTTGGAAGTGGAGACGGGCAAAAAAAAAAATAATAATTACACATCATACTATATTATATGTCATTTCTTTATAGCAGAAATATAAAATATAATTGGCAGTTCATATGTAACGTTATTTAAAAAAAAAAAAAAGGAATATATGTAATATATGTTTTAACATCTATTTCGTTTGTAAAAGAAAACTTGATGGCTGGTACCTTGTTGACGCAACATATGAAGAAACAAGTGCTAAATAAAACTTTCACGGAATATTTCAAATCGTGACATCATATTATCACCGCCTCGGCTCTATGCATATTTGTTGTACGTCAAATTGTCAACACATCCCGCAAAGGCTTAAATATCGCCTAGCAGAAAAAAAGGTTAGACAATCTCAGACATTTTCCACGTAATGCGTCGGCGCGAATTGCGCACAACATCCGTGTAGCATGCAAGTAAACATTTTGACGATTAATCTGGCAATACTGTGCTATATCGGGCGCTGGAGGCGGCACATTTATTTTATGTGCCGGCAATGTTACATACGCCATAAAAGTCGTTAGGACGGGCGTAACGTCTCGCCGTCGTCTTGTGCCCGCTTTAATTATACCTAGATAATGCGGCGCCGACTGCGCCCTTCGCCCCCACGAGCCCCGTACGCCGCCCGGCCTCGCGTCGGCCTTCGGCACATTAACGTAACGCGATGCAGTAACATTCCGCCATCCTTCCTAATGTACCGTCGACACCTCGACCCAAGGCTCAGTACTCTCTCACTCCATACCAATAAGATTCAAAACCCGTCTCCCTTCACCGACTGTACACGAAGTACAGACGTTCCATAACAATTCCATTCTCACCGTAAAAGCGCAACGCTCAAATGCCTTTCATTTTTTCAACATAAATCACTACAGTTTGTAACTCGGGAGTCCGGGAGTGTTAAGTAAATTGATTTATGTCGACGTGTTTACAGACTTCAGGGGCTCAGGGCCTTTAATGAAGAAATTCATTTGCCGCCTAATAAGTTTGTTGGTTTTACTTGGCTTTTACACTTAGTCGAACATAAAGAAACCTATACTGATGCAAATCATTTAATTTATTTACAACGTTTGCCATAAAGCTCGCTGTTTAGCGAAGTTGTGATTACATTAAGTTTATAGTCGTCGTTTGGTTCGGTTAGTCGATTTCCCAGTAAAGTTGCAACGTTGCATGTTGCGGTACGAGTGGAATGGCGCATTATTTGCGGTGAAGTCATATCAGGGTGTCCATTATGCAGTAGGGTGGTATTTTTCAGCGCTATCGTGGCGGGAGCGTCCCGGCACGTATGCGGCTCGGACGGGCGTGTGTCGCAGGCACGGAGGCGCAGGCAGGGTCGGCACGGGCCGCAGATGAAGATTTATCACGCCCGCCGGAGCTGAGACTACAAGTTCGCGCATTAAACGAGTCCGGGACATTAGCCGCCTGCAAGATGCCGCCCGAGATCATAATTAAGTGCCGTCCAATTTATCGGTGCGACCCGCGCCCCGAAACTCTTAAACTTCCCTTATCGTACCTACTATGGCTCTTTATTTTGTAGTTAGTAGTCCTCCCGTCGTTATCGCCTTTTATCGTAGGCCTTCTTGACTAGAACCTCTGTTTATGATTTTGCTAATGTAGGTTCCGACTTTTAAACTAAATAAACTTCTCTGAAAGCAATATCTGATAGAAGTACAGGAGCAAACAAAATTAAATAAGCTACATTTGTAATAGACACTCTTTGGCGAGACGTTGAAAGATCCCGATATCGCTCAACGTTTTCTATTAACTTCAGCACAAAAGCAAAGAAAATACCGTTACGGAAACGTCCTAGAAACCTTTGTCGAGATACAACTATTGTTGTCTGCAACTATAACAGATAACTCGTGTCGAAAGCCGAAATGCGTTTAATACGTTCTAGTTGAGTAATGATGCAAGCGGGTCATTCAAGTGAGCAGGCGAGTGGAGGTGAACGAAGCGAGATACGAAGTGACGGTGCTCCGTCTAGATGCTTAGACTAATTACTGCAGGAGCTTGGCTAAACTTGTTAGCCGGGCCGGTGGGCCGCCGGCCCGGATGACGTCACTCCATATCGTTTTACATTACACACTGCAGCCACGCCGCACCTCGCTCGCTACCTAGACGCTTATTTCACTAGATTGCACGCGGAACGCGCGCACGTGTTACACTATTTACACAGCTACCTGCTGTGTACATACTGTTGATTAAAGCGCCAGTAGATTGCAGGCTTAAACGATGATCGCAGATTCGCTCGTTTTGAAATTATCATCAAATCCAATCCAACACATCCGACTCGTTATAATCTGTACCAAATTGAAACTCCAACGATAACAGGAGGCGTTTTTGTTCAACTATTAACACCCTCTATCATTGGCTAATGCAATCTGTTGGGAAGATTTTGATTTCGCCCCTAATGAACTATTTAGTGCGGCGGGGAAAGCACTTAGAGCCGTACAAAAACATTGAGAGCTTTCCGTGCGAGAACGTTCACTGACCTAATGATTTTGCACCCCAGGGCGCGTTAGTAAAACAGGCAATTTACGCGAGCCTATAAGTAACAAGATTCATTAAGGCCGTTACAAAGTGGCGCGGGCGTTCTTAAAGCGAATGGCCCTCGAGCTTGCAGCTTTCATAATGGGCGTACGAGCCGAGGCGCCGCGCAATTTAATGAAACACCTGGAGAGGTCGCGCCGGCTTCCGTTGCATTAATCTCGCACCCCGCCGCGGTATATTGCCGCTGGACTCCAACACCCACCGAATTATTGCCTCAACATTAAACCACAGGCCCGTTGCAATGAGCGTTGTGAATGTGACATACCGGAACGTTTCACCGCTAGATTTTACTTACGGCGCATGTAAAAAGGAACAATTGTGTGACTTACACTACATGGCCGATAATTATCGGTAAGTCTCAAATTATAAATTTGTGACGTATCGAGTTGTAATTATTTTTCCCTGGGTTAATTATAAAGAATAAAAGGAGCAGTTCAACAAATGAATTATTACATGTTGCATTTTTTACGAATAGAAAAAAGTTAACTATATTTAAAAAAGTAAACTTGGATATTTTTTACGTTTTTTGTTAATCCATGATTTTATTGTTCTCCGTTAATCAAGTAAAAATTCATAATTACGATTAATTAGTCCTTTCCTCGCTCTTGCTACGTCCTTTTTGGGCACATCCCGAGCTAATGGATTCTGTTTTATCCCTTGCCGTCTGCCGCCGACTTTAATAAAGACTAAACCATCAGTGTATATCAGCGCGAAAGCTGAACTGAAGACTCATTTTTACTTTATTAGTTTTAGAAGGAGCTATAAAGCCGGGATAAACAACCAGTGACCGGCAGCCACGGGCAAAGTGGCCGGGACAACTGCGCGCACGATGCATATTTTAGCGTTAAGCTACGGTGCCGCCATGCAAACTTGTCGGGAACTTCGGCGGAGTGAATAATTCTTACTTTAAGGCTACCTCTGAGTTTTTCCGGCTAGAAACTAGCTACTGGCTTATGTTGTTTTGCTACCAAAATTAATGGATGGACCTGAGGTGCAGTTGACTCTTATATCCGTTTTATTTTTCCAACAGACGTCTGATATTTGAAGGCTGATACGAATTCACACTTTAAAAGATTTTATTTGTTCAAGTCTTTCTTACGACGTGTGTAATTTTCTCTCTCAGTTCTTTTTCACATTATCTTGAGCGTAAAACTATTTAATATCAATCGTATTTCAATACGGAGATTTCTCGTTCAATATTGTCACGTAGACCATCGAGACGATTTTATTCGCTGCAACTCCGTGCCCAATCCGTATCAGATTTAAATCGAATTGGTTGAACTGCAACAAAATGTGTTTTTTTATATTTTTGACTCATCCGATTAACCGGCGCAGTCAGTTGTGAAACGTGCAAGTGTTGTGATAACTGGTGTGATGCGGCGTGGCGCGGCGTAGGCGTATTGGCGTTACGTCACGAGCCGCGCTTTGGCGCTCGCGCCGCCCAACCGCCGGCGAAAAAACACCGCGTAAACATTCGCCCCTCTCGCATGACGCCTCATTAGCCACTCCCCACAGCCTCTATAAATCATTTTAAATTCAAATTCTACTTACTTTCAGAATTGACTTTGCTTACCTAATTCCCTTGCGCAGCCACAAAATTTTGCAAATTAAATTTTACCTTTCCCCCGCTTTGGCTTCTCAGGGAAAAAATTATTTGTGCCATCCGGCTCCGGATCGTGTTAGCCGCTCTTGCGGCGCGAACCAAACTCAAGATCGCGATTAATGTAAATTGTGGGGTGCCGTCCACACTTAGAGTCTAACCATAGGATCTCGTCAAGACGAAGCCTACATTTTGGAAATTATTGCACAAAAACTTAAGAGAAATAGGTTTTACGGATTAATTATAGTACAATTTAGGCATTTTTATCTGAATGCCTCGTAATGTCTCTTGACAAAGTTAATTTGTAATTATTATTGAAGACACCTGTAAAAAACGGAATGAGTCGCATAAGTAGAGTTCCAGCTGAGCGGGTGGGGGGCACGTGCCGCGCGCTACAGTGTGCAGGAGTTGGCACGTTTCACCGGCCGTTTCTATTCCCGTCTGTCCCTGTTAAACAAATATTTTTGGCACACACTTTCGTGCGTACAAGTGGGCTTCGGGCGGTTTCGTGACGGGAGCGTGTCATTCATCGGCTCGTTATCTCATTGTTTTCCTCGGGTGTCGATTTGTAGCGACGCGTGTCCGCTCGGCCAATAGTAAAATAGACGATGCAGATTGTGCGCGTGAGGCTGGCCGCGCTCCGCCGCCGGCGTGTCGCCAATCCATCAATCGTGATCGAATGTTCTGATCGATTAACGACATCGCGCCTCGCCCGCCGTGCATGCCTCACATCCTCCGCAGACTAGTTTTATTGTGATAGCGTATGCACTACGCTCATTAACTATCCTCTTAACGAGTTTAGCTTGCATCCATTACCTACATGAACGCTTCACGAGCCAAAGATTTAACGTCATTTTTTTGCTCGTCTTACGCGCAGAGTAGCGTTAGATTGGAATATTGAAGATAACGATCTATAGCGTGAAAAACGATGAAAATCCTCACACATGGTCATGAGATCGCAACCCGAAAAGTTTAATTGGTTGCAGCTTTAGTTATTTGAAATGAATACTAAAGATTTTTTTATTATTAGTGAACTCGCCTATCGGACTGTGCCTACAAATCCAACATACCGAAAGCGGACTAGTCTCATCTCAATGGGCGGTCTTACTATTAACTATTGCCCCTCACTGACGAGCTACATAGTTGTTAATCCGTTCTTACGTTAAAACGCCTGAGCGAATGGTTGCTACGCAAAATTCAACTGCCGCTGTCCCTGTCAAAAAATGTATCCTTTTGAAAATTGTTCTTTTAAAGAAGACTAGCTTGAAGTGGACATTATTCTTGCGCGTGGTTGGCGGATGAGATGGCGTTATAACAAGGGAGCCGAGAGCGCCGGCTGGCAACAGTCGTGCGCTCTCGAGGGCTGTTCGTTATACACGTCATAGTTTCGGAGTGCACTCGGCCGCCTTGCACCACTCGCCGTAACGAGCCGCGACCGGCTCTGTTCATTGATGTCATTTTTGCCTTAATCGAGCAACCGTGCCAACTCCCGATTTTAACGACCGACACGTAGGCATTCTCGTCTCCCACATTTCGGATCACGTTTAAACCTCTCGTTTATCACTAGCAAACGTTATTCTCAGGAAGGAAAGCAGACGATACCGAGGCTAACCCCTTATTGTGTATTGCAAGCATTGTTGTGCCATAAAGGACACTGAGGGAAGCGTGCTCGGTTAGCTCCTCCACTATCACACAAAAATGTTATTAGTTTTGGGCGGTTATTGCCCACCCGCGCCCGGCCGACCCTCCCATTCTCTCCCAAACAAATAGGGACATATTGAAAGATTTTGTTTTAATCCTCATGGCCTAACACGAATGTATGACAAACATTTGTAGTAGCCAATGCCCATTCGACTATCTCGTATCTATTTTGGGAAAAAATGTTCGGAACGGGCAAAAAGAATGTCAATCACTTGGTAAAAAACGACACGATTCGGACACGAGAATTTAGATGCATGTGTGTTAGCAGATAGAGGTGATCGAAGAGCAATTAATGTATCGTAATGTGTGCGCCGGGCGGGACGGCCGGCGCAGGCAATCCGTCTCAGGCGACGCGCCATTTGTATCCGCGCGGGCATCCGTCACGCTAATCGCTGCGATACACCTGCCTGCGCCTGCCGAACGGGCTCCAACGAGCCCGAACGAGCCCTCCGACCCCGGAACGACACAAAACGATACCCCACTAATAGCACCCAGATAAAACCTGTTACTATTCACGTTGCGCTATTTCGCGTCCAGCTATTTCACAAATCTGTTACCCTTAATCCCAGTTGCTAGGGGCGTAGCTAGTCCTTAAAATCACCTCACTATCGCAATTCGTAGTGGGTCTTGAGATTCAAGAAAAACAAGGACTTGATATAAGAAACAGTACGGTGGGTTCACTTTTTCACTATACAAGTGGGGTTGAAGTTTTTTTGTTATGGTTTGCAACCTATAACAATTATGGTGTATCAGTTTGTAAAAAAAACTATGGAAAATGTAATTTTACATGACACCAAACACTACTAGTTTCTCTACTTGAATCACACAGTCCGGTACAAGCTTTGTACCTGCGACACAATTCAATTCCTTGATCTCCTTCAATTCCAGCAATGAACCAGATACGACTCTGTTTATCGGAAATCTCTTAACTATGTTCAATCTACTCATTCAGTCAGCATTGACGTGAATTGAACGCTCCAACTACAAAGTTAATAATAGTCAAATCCGTCCCAGCTAATAAATTCGAGTTTGATAGAGCCGACCAAGTTATCATAGTTATGATGAAAACGTGATCACCCATTCAAGTTTCACAAACGGGTTGGTAGGAATCGAAACTCGGCTAAAGTAGACGGCGCCGAGTAACAGGAAATAATAACTTTATCCCGAGCTTAAACTGTGAGAGGACCGTCCAACTAACATTATGCCTGCCAGTAACAAGTTAATCTAAATGCAGCCGACTGCTTTCACTAGCTAGTTGTAGTAGCACGCATCGTGGAACTTTAATAGGTAACTGAGAAATTTGGAGCAAGCCTGCATTTGATTCAGCCGCAGGCGAGCTGGAGATTCATACCCCACTATGCCCTTACGTATTTCGGCTTATTTTGTACGTTTAAATAACTATTCTGATGTTATCTGACGTGCTTTAGAAAAGTTACTCTATAAATCACCCGGGAGCCGTTTCGCGGACATTATCAGCGAGCGCGTCCCCAAGTGTAGTACTGAATATTCAGATGGCGTTTGTTTGTATACGTATTTCTTTGAAACAGCGATAAGCGCTTTTCCGTTTTTTCACTGAATAAAATATTGCGCTAGAGGCTCGGCGTGCACGATAAAACGTCCGCGAGGCTCTTCCCGTCACGTAGTGCGACAGTTAATTACGCGGATGTAAATAAATCATCATAGACGGGTGCGGCGGAGGGCTTCGATTCCGAAAGGCAATTATCTCGCGCCTCATTGACGTCGAAAATGAGCAAAGCGAGGAACGCGCCGCCCTCGACACGCCTCAGAAATATTTGACACCGCCTAAGACGCGGTTATAAGGAAAAATCGAGTGGAGGATTTCTGGTGGCTACGTGCCGGGCTCACCGCAATTGTGATGCATGGAGGGATTTCCGCACATTCGCCTGATATTGAGCCGAAACCGCGGCCGCCGCTCCGACACATATTGCTTATCGGAGTGATATCGAATGAGGTCCGCCATTTTCCTCTCTGCTGAAAGCCAAAAAATATCGCCTACCTGGAAGTACGCACCTCTTATCTGCCACATTCCCCGCAAAACCGCCCTTCAAAAGTGGTCCATTGAATCAAACGCCGATATCAAAAAACATTACCCATTGGTTTGGATGGCATCGGCGATATCTTTTCTTTATTGTGTGTTCGCTATTCTCGATCAAAGTATGTCGTTATTGTACATGTGTTTTAACATGTTATTTTTCTCAATTTCAGGGTCGGTGTAACCGCGAGAAGCCGCCTTGCAAGTACTTCCACCCTCCCCAACATCTGAAGGATCAGCTGCTGATCAACGGAAGAAATCACCTAGCATTGAAGAACGCCTTAATGCAGCAGATGGGTCTCACACCAGGCCAGGTCCTCCCTGGCCAGGTCCCCGCCGTGGTAAGTGCCTCTCCGCCCCTCCGCCCCGCTTGAGCGATCGGTCCTCAACACTGTAGCCAACTGTGCACGCAACACGCAGCTTTCGGTGTACTCGCTACCCTGTATTCTTATAAGCATTCGTAATAAACCACGTAGTTTTTTTTTTGAAGAAGCGTTTAAGTTGTGCCTCCGTAAACATGAGATATCCGGATCAATTTACGAGGGTCCCCTGGTAAGGATGAAATTGCTATCCCACTTCTGAATTCACTCAAGTCCCATATAAAGTTTTCTCGGAAACTTAATCATGTACATACACGTTGCAAGTTAATGGTAATTTATTTTCTTCAAGACGTTGCAGCACAGTTGCTGAGGCGAGTTTTGCGCTTTAATTTAAACTTTTCCTTCGAGTGCGTGGAAAACGAAAGAAAACCAAAACAAATGTGTGTTACTTATTAGAACATCATTAATCCTTGGGCACAACTTAAACTTGCTGCTGGTGGCCGATCGCTCCTCACGGCTTTAGCATGTTGTACGATTCGTTACTTAAGTGGCATGTCTACTTTCCGATCTTACTCACACTGTATGTATGAACTGGGTATAATAAATGGTAATGCAGGATTAATCACAGAAACATTGTCCTCCCTTCTCTGTTCACACTGTCGCTAACGTTGCGGCCTAGTTCCTCGACGTTCCTCCTCGCACTGCTATCTATTTCGTGTATGTAGCTTTTGGGTAGTGTTACCCCTCACCCTGGTTCGGCAGCAGATTGCGTTACGTCGTGCCGACCATTATTGCCCGTTTTGGAACAGTCCGTTGCGTCACGGACGGTGGCTACGCCGAGTGTGCCGCGCTGTAAACTTTTAGAGCCTGTCTGTATTCGGCGAAACGGTATCGAGATTAGCGGGCCCGTAATCTGCCTAGATTAATCAGAGATCGTAACAAAGAAGATTGTTTTATTGGTATTGCTTTGATGAAGTTAGAGCTTTTAAAATGCGGAGGTCGGTGTAAAGTAGCTAGGTGGCGCGACGGAACGCAGCTCAGCTGGTCAGGTAGGGCGTAGCAGCTGCGCTTTGGTCACACCAGTAGTTTGACGGCGGTGGTGCCTGGAACCCGTCGAGGCGCTAGGGACGCAGGTGCGGGCGCGGGTACCCCACACGATGAGTAGCGTGTTTGTGTGGTTTTGTGTCGAGGTGGGCGGCATGAGCGGAACGGGCGCGGCCGCGAGCCACCTGACCGCGCTGGACCCGATCAGTCTCGCCTTGCTCACTCCGCAGGTAACTGCCGCCGGAGTCGCACTCGCCAGCCACCGGCCACGCCAAACACGCCTCCTCCCATACCGTCACATACACTGGCACTCTACTAAGACAGAATCAAGAATTATTTAGAGGTTCATACTCAGTATCTAGAAGAAGCTATGCTTAAAAACGGTTTGACCATTCGATAGAAAAAGGGCCATGTATTATCTTCGGTAAAGTTAATAAATAAGAAATTTGGGCTGCTACGTGCATTATTATTTTCTAAGCAGTTTTGTATACACTCTGCTAGACAGTTCTGGTTCCTCTCAATACATTTCCACAGATAGTACATTTTTTAAAGATATTATTAGGCTTCCTCAAGTTGGTCAATTTCTACAAAACTCTGCTCTCCGTCGCGGTGGCTTGCCAGTGTAAATCTGCAATTCTACATAGCACTTCTTGCACAAACCCTACACAATGGACACTCCAAACTTAACCTTCCTATCTAGTTTCCCTTTTACTTCTGGTGGCCGGTGGATAGCTAGACTGGACAAACAGTATGCTTGTTTAATATTTCAATTTGTTTCATTCTATTACTGCATGCCTATGCTTGTTTCGCTAACTTTAACCAAAGATAAAAAATGTGTTATACTG
This sequence comes from Glyphodes pyloalis, assembly GCA_037074685.1. Taxonomy (NCBI): domain Eukaryota; kingdom Metazoa; phylum Arthropoda; class Insecta; order Lepidoptera; family Crambidae; genus Glyphodes; species Glyphodes pyloalis. Next base: position 5,098,702 of record JAYKKO010000025.1, read on the forward strand.
GTTGTAATTTAGACCGACAATCGACCTGCGCAACGCCTCACTAAATGGAAATGATTTGCGTATAACACGTTCAGAACTAAATTGCGTTTCTGTCCTCTAACGATTGACGAAGAAAAAATAAATGTTTGAACGTGTCATACTGATGAATAATATTTAGTGAGATGTTGTGCAAGTTTGGTATGTGAATATTTAAGTTAAATGAGTCTTTGCATCAGTTCTATGAAATCCTAATGTGTGCTTGCATTTAGAATTAAAAGCTTGTGTGTTGGATTACAGGAATATGTAGCGAAAACGGTGGATGATATGATTGTTTTTTGTTTGTCGTGGGCGGGTTGTTGAGTGTGTCTGTGTTGTGTGGCAGGCGACGTCCCCGTACCTGTCGGGCGTGCCAGGCGTGGGCTCCACGTACGCGCAGTACTACGCGCCACAGCTGATGCCGGCGGTGTTGGGGCACGACCCCGCCGCCGCCGCCGCCTCGCCGCTCGGCGTCATGCAGCAGCCTGTGCTGCAGCAGAAGCTCCCTCGCACCGACCGCCTCGAGGTGAGACCCTGCACACTTTATAACTCCTCGACAATCAGTACCTCAGTAGCGCTTCCCGATGTTGCCATTAGACGGGGGCCGACTTAGGCCCTTCGATCACAATGCTATTTAAATTACGATACCTGATTACATTAGTATTCAAGTGACTAGCATAAGATAATATTTTGTAAGTACATTGTCCATAGGGATGGCTATGACAAAATTAGTGATTTACCAATAGATATTCGGTGAGGGAAAACATTTAAAAGAAAACTTACACCTTTAAAGGCATATTGGAAATGCTACTACGGCCAATCCTTCTTAGCCAGTTCCTCTGTTAGAATATAGAAGTCAAATGTCTGTCTCCTAATTGTAAATTAAATTACAATGCTTAACACACCCCAATATAAATAAGATAGGAGATGAATAAGTTTTAATTAAATTTTGAAATTTATTTCAATATTGTCGTTGTCGCTATAGTATTAATACTACGTGTCTACGTTGGAGACAAATTAAAGTTGTTTTGGAGATGAATTTGATTATTAACAAAACAATAGACTAAAAATCATAGTTTTAGTTAAAACATTATTAGTGAACAAGGTGTGGTCAAAAGAGTTTTTTATTTTTTTTAAACGCTCATTTGTAAAGCTTTCGTTCGGAAACCGGCGCAGACACTACGTACAATATATATAATAAATACTCTATTTTGAATTAAAAAATGTAGGTATGTTTTTTATTAGTCGAGGTTGATATACAGGCACGCGTGTGGTATGTTAAAATGTTAGTGTGTTAAAATGTTAGTGATTCGTGCCTGTGTACGAATCATAATTTATAGTCCCTTGTTATGCTAAAGATGTCTCGGAGATTTGTGTAGCATTGTGTACGAGGAGTCTTTTGCAAACTCTTAAATCTTGAAGTATGGCAACATTTTACGTAGGCTAGTGATGTGGTGTGCCGTCGGCCCCCTATGCATTTCTTGGCCGTGGAGCCTAATGCCCGTCTCCGTGCGTGCGAGCGCTTCGCGAACAGCACTCGCTTACTCCCTCTGGTGAAGGAGCTGCACTGTAGGCGCAAGACTGCTATACATGCGAACCGACGACATGTCTGTTAGTTGTATACGGATCACCGCTCATCCATTGCGCCCACAATGCAGATGCGCCAAACGCTTTAACCGAAATCAGATACTTTATCGAAACTTTAAATTGATTAGGAATTATGAATTACTTTTTGATTAAATTTGTAAAAAAAATGGTCTATATAGTCAAAAATCTAAATTATTAAATTGATGCGACGGATGCGTACTTCGATTAATACATTTAAAATCAAAATTTCAATTCAATTGAGAAAGCGGCGTCGGGTCGAGTTTGGATCAGAACCGATTACCTACCTATAACAATTTTTACATCCCAAAAAGAATGAACACACTATAAAAGTCGGGGTGTTCTTAGCATCAAAGCTAATGGTTCTCGGGAATCCCTCACATGTCGTTTCCTGATAAGAATGTTGTAGTATATTTTGATTTCGATTCGGATGTAAAAGATAGTAGTGAATTAATAGGCGCGACTTAGTTTGTCGAATGCAAAGCGAGTATGTAGGGAGTCGGGCCCGGGCCTGGTGGGGCGCGAGCGGCGGACATGGCTGGTGTGTGGTGTGGCAGGTGTGCCGGGAGTTCCAGCGCGGCGCGTGCAAGCGCGCCGAGTCCGAGTGTCGCTTCGCGCACCCGCCGCCCGCGGTCGCCGCCCACGACGACGGCTGTGTCACGGTGTGCATGGACGCCGTCAAGGGCCGCTGCGTCCGCGACCCCTGCCGCTATTTCCACCCTCCCCTGCACCTGCAGGCGCACCTTAAGGCGCAGGCGCGCGGCGCGGTACGCCACCAGGCTGCACGCTCTCGCCTCGCTCGCTCGCGCTCGCTTCTCTTCTTCCGCTTGGTCTCGCTCGCCGCGACGCCGCTTCCGTTCGCAGGCTTTGTTCTGTTCAGTTCGCGCAGGCCCGCTCGCGGCACGCTTCCGTCGCACTCACGCTTCACTTTTATTTTATTTTTATTCTATCGCATAATATCACCTTACGCCGAGCTTTAGGTGTATTCTGTGCATCTACTACATCGTTATTGTTTCTGTCCCGTCCTGCGACGCTTCGCTTCACGTAGACGGCCGCCGCAGTCCAGCAGCCGGCAGCGGGCGCGACTTCGGAGTCGGGCAAGAAACGGCCGGCGCCCGCCGAGCTCGAGCCGCCACCGGTACAGCAGCTTTGCACGCTTCACCTCCGCCCTCCCCGCTCCCGCCCGCACGATCCCTCCGCGCGCCTCCTCCCTCGCCGGCGCGCGCGGCGACGGGCCGCCCCCGCCCCTCGCCGCGCGCCGCCGACGCCACCTCCGCCCCTGAGAGCCCGAAAACCTCCGCTCAACCGTTTGTTTCTCGTTTCAGATGGACATGAAGAGCGTCGGATCCTTCTATTACGATAACTTCGTAAGTATCCCCGACGACGCTCCGCGATCGCCGGCTCGCGCTCGTCCAACGCTCACATTTTTCTTTCGGTTCGCAGGGCTTCCCCGGCGTGGTGCCGTACAAGCGACCCGCCGCCGACAAAGCCGGCGTACCCGTGTACCAGCCGGCGACGACCTACCAGCAGCTGATGCAGCTGCAGCAGCCGTTCGTGCCCGTGTCATGTGAGTACCCCGCGCCTGCGACGTCCGCCCCGCCGGCCCTGGCGGCGGGCGGCGCCCCCGCGGCCCCGCCCGCCGCCGCGCCCGCCCCGCAGCCGGCGCCCGCGCCGCAGCCGCCGCCCCAGCCTGCGCCTCCACCCGCGCCGCAGCCTGCGCAGCCGGCCACGCCCCCCGCGTTACCGCCCGCGCTGCCCGACCCCGGTGCACATCCGCCGCCCGACCCGGCCGCCGTCGCCAAAGAAGTCGCCCAGAAGAACTATGCCGCGGCTTTGGCGTTCGCCGCTCAACACTCTGCGATGGCGCAAGCGGCCGCCGCTTATACGCAGCAGGCGCTAAAAGCGCGCGCGGCCATGCCAGGAATGATGCGTGCGCCGTTGATGATGCGGCCGGGCTGGCCTGCGCCTCCCATGCCGATGCCCGCATACTACCCGCAGCAGTACATGGCGTACGCCATGCCGCCGCCAACGCCGCCCGCGGCCGCAGCGGCGGCGGCGGCGGCCGCGGCGGCCCACAACCCCTACAAGAAGATGAAGACGACATAGACGCGCGGCGCGGGCGAACCCGCGGCCGGCGGGGCGCGGGGCGCGGGGTCTCCCCGTAGAGACTCGTACGTGTGCGATGAGTGTCCCGCCCCGGCCTGTCGGGGCGGTTAGCGCTAGGCGTGTTGTCACTTTGTATTGTATTATTGTAAGGACGAAGCGAGAGGATACGCCCTCGCGGATGTCTCAGTAGTTTTACGCTATATATATTCTATTGTGTATCTACTCACTTACCGTTATTATCCTATGCGTGTATATTTCTCGTATCTACGATCCCGGTAATAATAACGCTTGAGATGCATGACTGTACGTTTTTTTATTACCTCTTGTCGATCGTCGTTTATCGTGAGTACCTATCGTCGTACTGAGAGTTGAGCGCTTGGTCCGTCGATCCCGCTACGTACACGCTTGTTCTCGGAGGAGGGCCGCACGGGTGCGCTTTGGCCGATGTGTCGATCCCGTACCTAGTGGTTACCGGCTTGCAACAGCAGGCCCGCACCTAACACAGCCGCCTTCTAATTTTAGCATGGAATAGAACCCACCACCCCTATACGTTTGGCTCATCAGGTATTATTCTCATTATTCTAGTGCTCCTCGTGTGTGCTCAGTGTGCCGGCGTGTTCAGTTCATCAGTAGCCGGTGGCGGCGAGCGCCGTCATCGTTTTTTTCTTTTCGTGGCACTTTCTTTCTTATTTATTTGGACGCTTTCTGTTACATGCCTTCCGAATGACCGCTTCGGCTGTCGTCCGCATTGCAATCTTTTGTCGCTTTATGTGTCGGGACGGACAGGCTGTGCGCCCCCGAACGCGCCCTATGTCGTGTACACGGACGAGCGCGGACAGGTAACGAGTGCCGCGTGACACCGCACGCTTGCCTCCCCGCCGCTCCACCGCCCCGCCGCCCCACCGCCCCACCGCCTTCACCGTCCTAGAGCACGCGACACACGCATGTCGCTCATTAACAATGACATCATTCCCACTCGTTATTCCGACGCTAGCGGCACGGCCGACGCATCCTAATCCCTCGGCAGTCACGACACCACGCCTCGCTCTAACAGTGCGCTCCGAGTGAGCCAGACACGGCACGCATATCGCCTCTACCTGCGCAAACTTAACCCGCTTTTATTGTTTCGTTTACAACGCTCAATTTCACTGAAATACAGAAAAGTATTAACAAATGTGTGCCAGGTTTTTATTTTATTTTACCTAATTTGAAAGGGACGGATGATTGCGGGACAGTTCGAAGAGTGATTTGTAAATAAGTAAATTTGAAGGCTAGATATTGAAATTGTATCAAAAGCCATTTAAGAAAACTATGTTGAGCTAGCTTCTCACTATGCTTCAGTAGACACATCTAGTTTGTTTTAGTTGTACCTATCATGCTTCGAGCGGGCTTAGTAGACTAAGCGCTTATTAACATCGAGCTACATTCAACAACGTAGGGGCACTACTAGAATCGGAATAGTGTTGCCAGATGGCCTGGATTGCCTTTAATGGGCTGTCCCGTTTTTCAGCGATACTTAAGATCTTTAGCGAAACACCCAAAATCCCTTTTTTGATCTACAGGAAATATTAGTGTGCAAAACGAGAGTCCCATTTTCAGGTCAACGTAAATTGAAATATTTGGATTTTAAACCAAAAAACAAAGGGGAACGTTCGTTCAATTGTGCACAATTTGTATGCAAAATTTTAATGTTATCTCTTTTTTAGTCCTAGTCCCGCTTTTCCACATCAGCCCTGCTATTTTGAATAACGGATCTGGCAACACTATCAGAAGCTGAACGGGTCAAGGTGCGCTTACGCTCACACTCGCACCAGTGGACTGACGGCTTACATCTTATCAAACCGACTCGAATCCTTCCTGTGCCTTCGAAATGCGAAAATGACTCACATTCAGGATACGGTTTGTTCACAATATGTGTTACAACTGATAAATAAATATTCAAAATATGATTATACTGACACGTGGTTCGGATACAGCGCGACAGTGATCGAACGAACGACGGTCCGGTCCGGTTCCGATGGCGTTGCTTATCAAGCGTCTCATATAAATCAATGTCATCATTCGCATCAGTCATCATTATTCATTGTGCTGTAACTGTATCTCTTATTGTAATGAACAGTTGATGCTACAACTTACTTGTTGATGATTTTTAGTTTTGTATAGTGAGACATACTTGCTTTCAAATGTGGAAGAAGTCACTCTACAGTATTGCCTTGCTTACACCCGGTAAGATACAATCAGCTTACTATAATATCCTCAGTATAAGTGATTTTCCTGTTTTAAACCTTTACTGAAACACGCCGCTTGTCACATGCATGAGAAATTATTTAACTTTTTAACATTTTCAATTCTGTCCAAACGCTGACACAAATGCTTATCTAATCTATTGACTCGGCCGTTTCAGTAAAGGCGATTTGTTAATTTAATAACGAAGCCATTTGTACGGACTGCTAACAAGTTGACGGACACCACATTGTAAATGTAGACGCGATAATATTCAGAAGTATGTAAAGATCCATTATTGTATTTAAATACCATAAGTAGTCAACTCCTTAGCAGAATGTAATGTATTTTTTCACCTTTGCCAGTGTCAACTATCAACCGCTAATAAGGGGGTTTTTGTTTCATAAAGTTTTAAAAATTTAACGCTTACTGTAATATAAATTTTATTTTTTGTGCGTAGTTGGTAGTTGAAATGACGATGGTGATGAAAAGAAACGACGAAGTTGAGGTCTTCAATACGAGCTTAGAAATAAATTTCAAATACTTGAATGTTTAGTCGCTTAAATATATGGAAATAGTTAAATAATGAATTCACTTCGACGTTTCTTTGTAAATGCTTCGAGCTTCGCCGTTGCGGCTTCAATTCCTCGCTTCCGACTTGTTGAGGCCTCTCTGATGCTTATTTACAGTGTTCACCGTAGACGTAATAATAGGTTTTCTTTTATTTTTCGTACAGTAACCGCACTCTCTAATGGTCATTATGTTGCAGTTTGTACTACCACTAACATGTCACGTCCAGAACTGTCATGTAAGCTAAAGGTATAAGTTTAATTTGACTATTTACATTTAACCATGGCTACTTACCGATAAGCATGACCGTCCTCTGTACCTCTACCGGTCCTCGGAGTACTGTCTGAATCATCACAGCCGACGCAGACACAGTCGCAACTATCCCTACACAGCCTCTAAGCTTTGTTATAGCAACAGTTGGTATTTATGGGTACACTTTGGCGCCTAAGAACCTCTAGATCGCCCTCGCCCTGGTTAAAGTTGTCTAGCATCATGCTTTAGCTTTTTTGTAAAATATAGTCACGCTTAAATAAGATTGGCTGCGCAATAATGATTATACTTCAAGCGTTCTGCATGCCATTTAGATATTATATATTCATACCTACTTTGTGCATAGTGCAGCGTATTTTAACACTACTCTCTGACGGTAACGGAAACACGTTTATGAGATGATTAACTCTTTGGGCTCGAAATGTTATTAATTCTCTGTGTAAAGTTAATTTCCTTTGAAGCAGCAATATTACAATATAAAGGTGACACACATTGTATCGTCGCGCACGTAAATGAAAGAATGCTTGGAAGATCCAATCATATTGTGCAACGAATCTTGTAAAGTTCTTGTAATATTAAAGCAGCAACAAGATTTGGTTTCGAGCAATTTTTGCCTTCCGTGTGTCCCGTTTTGTGTTAATTTATGTAGCGACTGAGAAACTACACACGCATTACCGGTTAATTTAAAGATCAGGATACAATGCAACATACGTAAAACCATTAGAGCTCCGACATGTCTGACTAGGATACTCCACCCACACCAAGTGTACTAGTGGTACCTCTTCCCTTGCTCTTTGATATTACAAAAACTGTTCCAGCGATATTTTTCAGACGGCTGTGCAATGAGGATAATGTTCTATGTCAGATGTATGAATGTACAAGAAGTGATGATATAGATTTAGCATTAACACTATTAACCTACACAGTTCGTAAACTGTCGGAAGGATACATTTAATAAAACGCATTTTTAACCCAAGTCATTAATACGACTCATTGATTGAATACATAAATGTTCCGACAGTTGATGAAGTAGAAAACTAGTTAACAGACACGCCACACAGTTGTACCACAAATACTTTCAAAAACAACGAAATATATATTTAATCGAGAAATCATTCATTGTAAGAGCATAAAAGTGTGTCAAAGATTGTGCCTTTATTAAAGAATAAGTAATTAGATTGCCAGATCGTAATCGTGGCCTAATTTCAATAGTGAAAGAATTATATGCTGTTACGACACTAACGTCATGAAAACTGCAATAACAATGATCATTTATGGATTCTCGTGATTGTGTTACTTTATCTAATTGAAGTATTGAGAGGCCAACTGTGTGGTTGTTCACAGAGTAATTGAGTCACGACAATGCAAACTAATAAATTGTTGTTGTATTTGCAGTTACTGGACACCCTCCCGGTGTGCCAAGATTTTAATCGACAAGGATGTACAAGACCTACCTGCAGATTTGTTCATATTCGTGAAGGTAATTATCGTTTGTATTGTTTGAAATCTGTAGACATAATAATGATGTGTTCAATTCTAAATCCGAGCATGTTGCGTCACTGTAAATAAGATGACTTAAAATTCTCCATCATGCCGATACAGTCTCGTGATAAAACATATTAACTTTAAAAACAATCCTTTTCCATCCTAGTTGTTTTGCATGACATTAATGTACATTGGAAATAGCACCAAACTTAATGAAGAATAAGTAGTTATACAATAATCAATTAGTAATTAGATATCATAGTGTTATACTATTAAGAAATTAGTTTAATTAAATTTTAATCAATTTTTGTAGTCACTTTACATGTTGCAAGTAGAATTTATAATCATATTAGAGTGGGTACTTTTATTTACTTATGTAGTTAGAACATTACATTTTTAGTTTTAGAAAATATAAATCAGTGTTGTATTATTGTCAGTAAAATATCAGTTCTTATGATGTAACATTACTTTTAAATTTATCTGCCTTTAAAATGACCCAAACGTGATATTTCCCTAAAAAGTAAAATGGTAAAATAGTATTAAAGAGTATATTCCTGTCATACTCTATTGGATACCAGTACATACCCGCAGGATCCACTAACCCACCTTAAATTGATGTTCAGAAGTCGACGTTTGATAAGGAATCTTGTTAAAAGCATCCGTCACTGTTCGACTTTCGCCTACCCACTGCTGTTAATATATTCCTGAAACGTCGTACCCTATTTTGGGTTAATCAACCTGGTATTAACATATTTTACAGACGTCATCAAGTACCAATTATTGAACCTATATTTCATCAACGAATTTCTCACGAACTTGTTTTTTGTATCTAATCCCTGCTTTGACACAGGCGAGGAGTGTAGAAGATACTATAACTACAGTTGGTAAAATATTTCGTGTGATTGACGTTGCAGGGTGCGGGCTGCAGGTGGTGGGGTGCCGCGTGGTAGTGTGCCGCGACGCCGCCGCTGGCACGTGCCGCCGCGCCGCCTGCCGCTACTACCACATCCCGGTCCAGCTGCCGCCGGCTCTGCGCCCCCCCTAGTCCCACCCCCACCCCACACCCCACGCCCTCACACGTCCACCCACACCCACGCAGTCCCCAGTCTCCCCCCATCCTCACCCCAAACCTCACCCCCCACCCGAGCTCCCTCGACAGGTCCTCGTCGCCCGCGCCCACTGTATCCATATCGATCGCGCCTCTGGCACACTCGGGAAAGGCAGGTTCGGCCGGCTCGGCTGCCGCTCGAGCGCGGAGGTGGTGATATCTTAGTGAATATCGGTTAGTGTTAGGGGCGGGAGCGGAGCCCCTGGCGCCGCCCCCGCCCGGAGTGCGAGTAGTCTTCGGGAAAGAGTGTGTACATAAGTAGCGGGATATGAGTCTCAGGCACGGTCATGCGAATGTGATATGAGTAGATTTCGAGTCGCCGGAGCCGTTTGACTAATTTTATCGCGATCGTACCGAGATCGTCGAATAGTAGTTAGTGAGGTTTCAAATGTTTTATTACTATTGTATATTATTTTTTTTAAGATACGATATGAGTTCCTGTAAAGATCGGTGCGGCCGCCGTTTGGCGCAGCACGGACACTTTGTTGTATATAAGCGATATAATGTTACGGGTGGTGCGCAGCGGCGCTCCTCGGCCACACCTAGTCGCCGCAGTCTCCGCCGACGGCTACGGCCGGTGTCAAAAGTTGCATCACCCCACTCCTAACGTAACGTGAGCATTTTTGTGACAATTATGTTACTTTTTTACGTACGTTATGAAATATGTTTTTTTCTAGATGACAAGTTTTACACTAGATTAGATTAAGCGAATCAGTAATGAAACACCAATAGAGTAGCCGCTTCTCTCGTTCGGCACGGAAACTTTTGACGCCGGGGGACGGAGGACGGCGGCAGCGTCCCCGGCCCGCGCACTGTCCGGGCACCGTCGCCCTACCACACTTAGCATAGATCACGACACTCGTAGAGTGATAGAAGTCAGACATTCGAAATACAATGAACGTTATCGGACAATATTAAAACGAAGAAGGCATACTTCCAAGCCATTTACCTAAATTATAGGATAGAACGTCGGCTTTTATTCCAGATAGATTTTGCTAGATACTCATTCTTTTATTGACGATTCCCGTCTATCGAAGCACAAAATATTACCGACGATCGAGTCCGATTACCTCTCGGTTAGTTCAGCATAATGAAATAGCAACCTGTATTGTTTTGAACACAAACAGTATTAACGTTTTGATCAAATTATATCGTCGTATGTATGTAGAGGTGATATGCGGATAGAGAGGAGAGGCGGGCGCGCGTGCGCAGGCCGCGGCCGCGACCACGCGCGCGCCCCGAGGGCATGGAAGCCTAAAGCCTAATATTATTCCTAGTCCATATCCTTTTTGTTGATCAGTCATGCAATTAATGTTAGAGTAAATATTAATAATTTGATTTATTCCTCCCATTTAGTGGATATTTTGATAATGATATATTAATAATGAAATATTTAAGATACATAATACATATTTGATTCTAAATCCTGATAAAGTGACACTACGTTAGTAATTTAGTCGGAGGGATACTTGTGCCGTGATTATATTTTTAGGTATATATTATGAAATAATTCCTAGCGTCGGAATTAAAGAAGTGATTAATGTGTAAGCGTGTTATATTTATTGTCGTAACGTAAGTGGAATGCCATATCGATAAAAGGTGAATGTCGGAGCGGAGTCAAACTCGGTAGGAACTCGTTCGTTTGTTTATGTTGGTTGTTATTATCGGTCCCGTGCTAGTGGCTAAGTGAACAGTTCACTTTTATCAATACGGCACTATGACTCTTATATTATAAGTTGTCATTTATTTTTTGTTGAAATTTATCGTTTCATGAAATTATTTGTTGCCTATAATTTTTATAATCAAAATTTTATGATCTGACGCATTTATTGTAAGACAATCGATTACTTTTATAATTAATTAGTGTGATAATAATTATGGTATCAAATTGCCGTTATAAAAGATTGAACATCGAAAGTATCCTTCCTGTTTAGAAGGGACTCTTCTGGCCCGAGGTTTCTAGTGGATTTTATATTTTTCTTTTTGTTGTATTTTTAATGTTGCGTGTGTCTTACACATAATATATTTCATTTTTGTGATATTTTTAACTATAAAGTACTGTTATTATAAATCCAAATGGAATAATGATGACCTAATTAAATATTCAAGAATTTATTTGTAAATCACAAAAAAAATGTAAAACTGTAAATATATTGACAAAAAAAATGAACTGCAACACAATAATTGATTATTATATCTCTCATCAAATACACTGTAAGTTGTTTGAGTACCTAATGGTATCTTATTATGTAGTAAGTACCGACAGTCTACTTTAAAGGTAAACCGGTCCAGTGAACAAAGTATTGATAATATTGTGAACATTTTTTTATTCACGAACAATCACAGAAAGTACATGACATTGTAATATTATTTATGAAATTACTATGTGATGTGATCTTCGGATCAATTTTGAGTACAGTATAGATAATAAACAACTGAATATGTGATCTCAAGTTTTATTTCATTACATTTAAATTATCCACATTCCCAAAATATTACTGGATATTTAATCCTGATTTTGAGGTAACCTAATCCTTGAAAGGTAAGCACTTTAGGTGGTATGATAACATTTACAGCCAAAATCATGACAAGGTATACAACTTGAAGTCTTGAAATATATGTCGTGTGAACAAGTACTAATTTTGAACTGCAAGTTTTAAGCTTGATGTGATTTTGTCTGTAAAGTGCGCCACAACTCAAGAGTTCATATAACATAAGAAATGCAAGGGTGTAGTCACGAGCAATTAAATGTAGACAACATTGAGCTCTTATGACGTTACCATAAGGTTTAATTTAGAATGAGTTTGTATACATATTATTACACTTGACTACACACTGATCATGTGCCACGCATGCGTTGCACAGTTTAAGCAAAGCACATTGGGAACCCGTGGAGAGTATCCCTAACACTCATTTGATCCTTTAAATCCTTGAGCCGTCGAGCACTATCACTGTATCTTGTCTAACCTAGTGGGTTATTAAGCTATATTTTGTAAATGTAAGTAGATTAGACCTTGGGCGTTTGATTAGTTTAAGTTATTAACCAAGATTGGGCCTGGGATAATTCAGACAATATGTTATAAAGATGAGACCTTGAAATTGGAACATGTAGATACATGCCTAATCTAGTGATGCCATGACACTAGATTACTACCTGTTGACCAGATCAGGACAGTCAATAAATGCAATAGGAAATTATGGAGTAACCTAACAAACTCGGTAAAAAGTAAAAAGTGGTTCCTGTGACTAGGCATGTCGACCAGTATCGCGATAAAAATATAGAAAAATTAGAGCCCTTTAAATGAGCACTAAAATAAAATATGTGCCCACTAAGGTTTCTGAGTAATCAAAGAATCTAAAATGCTGCTGGCATACTTTTCACTATTAGCCTCAGCCAAATTTCAAAAACCTTGAAAAATAGCTTATATCTGTGCCCACACTTGGGCAAACAGCGGCATCTGTGACCCTTGTAATTTTTGAGTTATTCAAAATGCCGCTGGGGTAACGCTTGGCAAATTTACATATCGTCGAAGCTACTGAACATAGAGGTATGATCTTTTGAGGGTAGGTGTTATCAATTTGTGCCCTAGAAATGATTTGAAAAAAGTGTATAAGTAGGTACATTATGATTAAAAAAAGTTTTTCTGAAAATCAAAAACAGGCTCTAGCCATAAAACTTCTAACGATGAGACACAAGGTGATAACAGTAGCGGATGCCTATTGGAATATGTATCATCAAGACATCGGACTAGAGTAAGTAGGTATATAACCCTTCATTTTTATAAGTACCTATTTGTTAGGGCACTATCACCGAGTCCTACTACAACTGGTCGAAAGAACACCATCCTCTATAGGTAAGCTACGATGAATCACTCCTAAAGAGTAGGTAGGTATTCTTTTCATCAAGTACAAGAAGGGCTTCTTACACTAAGGCTAATCACAGGGCCGAATTGAGAGGAAGGCAAAAGAGGGGCCCTCACAATAGAAAACTGGGGGAAAGATTGGAGTTCCATAAAAATTATTTTTCGCTTTTTACCTTTGTCTATAGTTCTTTTTACAAACGTAATTATATAAATATTTTTTTACGCTGAAATAATTATTGTTTTCAATATTATTTATACATTTACTAAAATAAGTACCCGTAGTAAGAAGTAGTAAGTTTATTATTTATAAATAATAATAAATAATTTATAACTGGAGGCCCTTTTATTGCCATGAAGTATACGAATTTCTATATCCAGCGAGCCTACTGGCTATTGGAATGTGAAGTTGCAAGGCAGGATTCGACAGAAATCTAGAGCCAAACATGACCTTTCATCTAAAATATTGATCACCTATGTAGATTGTTAATGGAAATAATAAAGAGTGAGATATTTTAACATTAAACTAATTAAGAACTATGCAACTTATTAATATATAAATGTTTTCCTTGACGTGTAATCGAACGTACTACCTACATACCTACGTAGGCCACACAGCGCCACAGCGATGAGTAGCGGAACTCCTCACATTGAGATACAAAACTAGCGTAGATTGATTATCTACCGTTTTTGTTAGTACTAATGATGGTAAGTAAGTAGGTACTAAGTAAACGACTTATCAATATCTAGTAAATCACTTTAAATATACTCGAGGATTATCCGTAGAATAGTTAAGTTAATTGGTCTGCCAATTCAAAGCCCCGTGGTCACATTCCATAGCTCTACCTGTTGAAATGATTGGCTACTTGACAGTGTTAACAATAAAATATGAAAAGTGTTAGATATGTTAGCTTATTAGTTAAGTAATAATTTTACATTTTGATTTTTTAATTTAAAGCATACCTAGTTAGTATTTTATTTATTCAAAATAAATTTTACTTTTTTTATATGTTTCCACATATAAGAACATTCCAAAAGAACAGAAACGGAAACCTTAGAATAAGGAAAGTAACGGAAACCTCCATTGCAATTCGGAAAGACAGCTGTCGGCGAAAATTATTTATTTTATTGTGGCGAAACAATGATTATTTTGCCGATTAAATTGAATTATTGTGTCTCTAACCGTATTAAGAATTTATTTAAACATTTACCGTTTATCTAAATTAAGTCGTTCCTATGCGTATCGGTTCGATGTCTAGAACGTTGACGTCATGACGTGACTTCTTATTAAATCTGATTTTTCTCTGGTTATTTACATTTTTTATAAATAAATCGAATTGTTTGGGATATAAAATAAACGCGCGCACATTTCACAATACTTTTTTAAAAACTGTCAAGTAGCCAACCAGTTGATGCAACTATATTTTAAAGCTAGGTGTTTTTTAGAATCCGATGTACAAAACTGACTTGCGATTGCATATACATTGCATTACTGGCATAGCTGGGCACCGTTAATCAAACAGTTAACTTCGTTAATCGTTAATCCGTTACTAAAAATGTTATCTTCGTTAAACGTTAAAGTGTTACATTTCTGAAGAATTAACGCAAGTTAACGTTAATCGTTAATCCGTTAAAATATAATCAAAATGGATTGATGAGTGGTCATGGATTTTCATCAGGACCTTGAATCCGATTCCATTTCTTCCATGATATGGTTTTGATTACTGCACACTACAGTACACTTTTTCAATTCACTTAATATTACCTACACACTTCCTTATCCACACGCAAATGATCACTGATAGTAATTTAGGGAGCGTTCAAGTATTACGTAACGCAATTTGGGGGGGAGAGGGTCTATGTAAAACGTTATGATACATTCCAATAAAAAATTAAGATATGTTATTTAATCATTCGATGTATTGAGCTTTCGATATTTTGATTTTCGATCATTTGGTATTCGATATGGCGTAGGTAACCCGTTACTACGTAATACTTGAACAGTCCCTTCTTTAAACAAACACAGCAAACATTCTAATTAAACACCGGATCTAAGTTATAATAGAGTTTTAACTACCAATAAAACTTACCTATTATTTTTCTTAAAGATATCCGGAATCCATCTTGAGTCAAGCACCTTCCTTTTGAGACGTTTCCAGTCATAATATTACCTCCCATCGTATTTTCGCCGCGCCGGTGCTGCCCTCTACTTTTGGCGGAAAGAAAACTAACGAGCTCTTACCCTCATTATACATACTTGAGATGCACCAGGTAGAACTTACCTGGATTCGGGATATCTTTAGAAAAAATAATAGGTAAGTTTTATTGCTAGTTAAAACTCTCTATTATTTGTTCCGTTCGATATCCGGAATCCATCTTGAGTGATGTGTTTGTTATCTCCTGGTGAGTGCCTATGATGATACTATAATGTGTTGCAGATGAATATTATATTAGATCTGACAAGAAAAGACCGAATCCAATTAAATAATTATATTAAAATCAAACATACGGTACCTAGCAACTTACAAGTTGTTGATAGGGTATTCAAAATCAAACATTATCGAACAGAATAAAAAAAAGCATTTCTTAAAGAATGCTCTCTATTAGTTTGATTAATAATTTTATGATAATATCTTCTAAAAGAGTGCTCTTGGCGCCAGTTTCCAGTTTTCAGAATCTTGTGAATTGGAAATTGTTCCCATCAATTTAAAGTTGCCACTGCAGAGCGTACGGAGCTTCCACTCCTGCGTCTCTAAGCACTGACTTTACCTAACCTGTGTTTAAGGTTCTCGACGCTGCCTAAGAAACTTCTCTTAGGCAGCGTCGAGAACCGCTAACAGTTTTAAATAAATCCGTATCATTTTTACGTTCTCCTGAAAGAGAAATCAACTGCCGTATTCAGAACAATCAATCTAAAGATTTGTTAGGATACTCCAAGAAAGGTGAGGTATTTGCTTTCATCTATAAAGCTTCCCATTTCATTGGTCAAATGAGTCAAATCGTAAACCTTTCGACCCGATCGATACATTATTGACAGTATAGCAGTAATAACAATAGCCTTCGGGAGCCTTGGTAAAAATATTTTCATTTGGGATATTATGATTTGAGGATCCCCTTTTGGGAGGTCCTCCACTCCTCACTTTAGAAACCGATAAAGCTTTTAAAATATGGAGAACGAAAAAATTTTAAAAAATGTCGTTATTGCCAGAGGCGTTAGTAAAAGTTGCTATTACCGATTTAGGCACTAATATTGTTTTGTATGCCATACCTATGAGGTTGTGAAGATATGCCAAGTATCGAGCTACTTCGCTTGGGACAGGACATTTATGATTGATACCAGGGACCGGAAAACCCGCTTAATTTCAAAACCCTTAAAAAAGGAAACCCTTTCATTTGGTAACCCTAACCATTTGGGAAACCCTATCGAAGGGGCACCCAAAATAAGGGTAACCCTATCAATCGGGAAACCCTAACGCAAAAGTAAGCGCTTACCAGGGGTTTTAAAGGAAAGCGCTTCCTGGTTTAGGTTTCCGCTATTTAAGGGGTTTTATCCCCACACAAGTCCGATTTCTTGGTTCTGATATTTGATTGGTCTTTCATTTTATCATCTGAGATTTTTAGAGGAGGGGTGGGGAGGGGCGATCTTTTGGTCATTTCGTTTCCTTGCGTCTCTTGCAGATTGCTCAACGGAGCGCTTGATTTATCAGTGCGTTATTGTTGAAGTTGAGTAATCGGTCCGCGTGACGTATTTTGTGTGTGAGTAAAAATAATACTTATTTTAAGTATTTTTTGATGATGGAGGAAAATGAGGAAAAGAAACTAAAGGAGTGTATTCGCCGCGCTTTTAAAAGTAAGTCTATCTATTATTATTTCCTATCTACTTATTGCTGCAACAAGCCGTGACGCGAGCATACATACCTATATTACCTACCTATGTATCAGGTTTTTGGATTTAGTTAATGTACTAATTCAATATCTCTCGCCATAGATAGTAATTCTAATGGACTTTGCAACGCCCTTATGTAGTTGGCATAAAAACTAATATCGAACTGCAAGTGTTTACTTTGACTAATATATAATTCAGAGAGGGTCCCATACAATGAACGCGATTTTTGCCTCGATATTTTTGCTCGATATTTATAAATAGTTACAGGTAGGCACTTCAAATTTTGGTACTTACTGTTGTTTACCTAATCAAATAGTACGGCTTTAATGGTACAAGGATTTCGGGGCTTTCTGTATAATAAAAAATTTAGCACCACCCTCCTCAGTAAGATTATCAATAATGTGTTTAGGTCACTTACAATGCCCAAAACCCGGCTCCCGGGTGCTACTGTATTTCCGCCAGACGCCCAGAACCCGGCTCCCGAGTCGGCATATAGCTAGCTATACATCGCCTATGCGCACGCCCAGCACCCGCTAGCCGGGTCCTATTGTTCTCTCGAAAGTAGCAAGAGCAAGGGTTGTCAAAAATATTCACTATTTAAATATGTTTTTTAAAGATGTAAAAACTTACTATGTATATTAAATTTGAATGAATTTTTCAATTATCCGTGAAGTAAATAATTTAAACGTGATGTTTAAAATAAATAAAATATTAGATTGTGTACAAACCCTTTTAAAAACCAATCACGTGATCGCGCGTATTTATATTAAAGGTTAATTCTTTTGTCGTTTTAACTCGTATTTTTTTGGAAACCTTACAATACCAAAAAAATTCTTGATTGTACAAAGTTGTATAGTTTCACTGGCACAATGATAAAATTATTTGTTTAATTTTAGGACATATAACTATACCGGAAAGTGAAGATGATACAAGCAACGAGGAAAACGAACATCCAGAAGAAATAAAAAATACTGTAATGTCATCATCTCTACCCTCATTTGCGTTAAACCCTGATTCATCTACTCCCGACTTAGTATCCTGCAAAACGTCCGCTTCGGGCTTAAGTTTTGATGTTATACTAAATGATATAAAAGACAAAGAAAAGCCTTTGCAAAACATAGAGGACAATATTCATGATTGTTACAAATTTTTAATGGCATTGGCGAAACCCTTATCGAAATTATCTGAAAAACGTCGCCATGAATGCATGCATCAAATGATCCATGTTGTAATGAACAGTACACTCGAGCAACATCAGGAACAGCAGCAACATGATTAATTTTCATTACTTTTATTTATTATATATATTTAAAAATTCTTATACGTATTTCGAATAAGTTAATTAAATTTTTCAACATCTCTACTAATATTATAAATGCGAATGTAACTCTGTCTGTCTGTCTGTTACGCTTTCCTGCTTAAACCTCTCAACCGATTTTGATGAAATTTGATATAGGTATACGTTGAACCTCAAGAACGGACATAGGATACTTTTTGTTTCGAATATCAGCTAGTAATCAATAAAAGAAACTAAAATTTTGTACGTGGATAGATATTTATTCTGGTAAAAATCAACATTATAAAATAAAAAGTCTGTATTATGACGATGTAGACAATCACATGATTATAATAGTTATTATATGAAAGTAAGTAGTTCCAACTTATTGTTTGAAATAATTGCGTTATGTTTTTTTTTTCAAATGCTTGATTACAATCACTTATATATCTTCATAAATAATAATTAGTATTGTAATAATAAAATAGGTCACAAAAATTTAAGTTAGACGGTTTTAATAATGTACCAAAAGCTAAATTATGTCTTTCATTATTTGTACCAGTCAGCAATGCACTGTCCTCATCAACTAAGGATTGATTTTGAACGGACTAAACCTTAGAAACAGAGGGGCGTAGCGTAACCGGGCTAAATGTAATGAAATGAGCGGTTATGTCTTGATCCCATTAGATAGATATACTTTATTGCACAAAACTTTACAGATATAGGTTTTACAGATTAATTATAGTACAATTTAGGCGTTCCCATTCCTAGATTGATGAGGATAGTGACTTGATTGGTCTTTACATATTACTGCAACCATTACAAATAAACAATGTAACATTAAAATACTGTGTTTTAATTATATCCTTATGTTTGATACAACAAATAAAAGTTCCATTTATTCAAGAAATTAACTTTTGTAAATCGGAATAACACGTTTGTAAAAAAAATTTAGTAGGTACTATAGTAAAATTACAACATTTTTTATTCATCTATCATTCGTCAAACAATTTTGAAGTTTACATTGATTTTAAAGCTGTAGATTAAAATAAAGTAATATTATATGTAATAGTGTTGATTGAGATGTCCTTCAAAATCATCTAGACTTTTTCAAAGTACTTATAAAAAAGGCTCCCAGCCATAGGCTTACTATTTGGACAACTAAGTCAGCCTAATAAATCCTTATTTTCCCTAACAAGCATCAAGTCTTTCAAAAAATATGGGTTTAAATTACTCCTTAACGGATTTAAAATAAATTTCAAAGATGAAAATAATCTTTCCACTGAGGCTTGTGTGGATGGCGCAGCCAAAACCGTATTTGCGACCATAGCTAACTCGCTTGATATAACAGAGGTGTTATTCCAAGCTCTAATAATATTTTCTTGTAATGGTAGCCTTGGGCAACACACCAAATTATTCAGAGCAGCGTCAAAAGAGCTCATTTGCCTCGAAGAGCCTCTAGCCCTTTCAGCTCTTGCTAACATTTCTTCCAAGTCCAATATTGTGGAACTACTGCTAGTACTTGGCGTGGAAAGTGTTCCCTCATTGACGGCTGAAGCTAAGCTATTCTGTTGATTTCTTAATATTTTTAGATGATTGTAAGTTTCTTTAATTAGTTTTTTTGCTTTTTCGCAGTTCTCGTTGCTGAGCATCAAATTCAGACGTTTATCCAGATACAAACATTCTAAAACTACATCGTTTTGAAATAGTTTTGCTTCCCGCACCTCCATGGCGTTGACCAAGCTTTTAGCAAAGTCGGCATTTATTCCTTTAAGTGTATTCTTGCAATTAAGCCATGTAATATAAAAGTCACCTATGGTGAGGTCGTGTCGCTGTAACTCTATGGTGGCTCGGTTAGCTGGTTTCATACTTTCTACCAAAGAACTAATGTCTATCCAAAATTCTGACGAAAGCAACAATGCTACCTCAGGAATAGAGTGAGACATATCCTGGAATGTTAAAAGCCGTACCAACATATTAAACGTAGACGACCACCTTGTCGCGCAGTCAATTATTGGTTTTTTTAATGCAGCCGCCTTTAGGATGTTGCTGTTATTTGGTTTTCGCAAAATATTTACGGCTCTGCGAGCTAGCAATATTGATGCTTTTGCTTTGACATTTTCGTTAACTGCATCTTTTATGGCTAATTGTAATGTGTGTGCGGCGCAAAGCATGCCTCGTATATTGTAATCTGAACTGGGCAGAGTGGGAAGACAATCTCTTACAAATTCTTCAGCGTGAAATAGGTCTTCGTTACTACTTTCGTTAACCAAATCTGTAGAAAAGAGAAAGTATTTATTACACGACAAAAAAACGACATCAGATCAGCCTATAATTTCAATGAATTATATAAAATTCAAGAAAATTATTTTACAGTATGTATTATATTTTCTGCTTAACATTTATATCAGTTTATTGAGTTAACAGCTATTGTAAGTGTAAACCGTCCCTAAGAAATGTACATGTTAAGAATATGCACTGAAAATTCGGATCTTTTAGGTTTTTTTTTAATTTAGAGAATATGACATACCTATTGTAGTGTCTTCTTCTTCTGGTTCTTCATTGTCATCCTCGTGTCCTTCGGATAAATTGCCGTCGTTTTCACTTTCTTCGATAAAATATTTCCCCCCTATGAGTTTTACCATTCTGATCATGTTTGCACCATTATCTGTGCAAACGCAATATATTTGATTTATGTCAATATTAAATTCGGCTAAAACGTCCTCTAAAGTTTGTTTCAAGAATGCTGCAGTTTGTGGTTGATAGACTTCTACTACTGCTATATTGCGAATCACGATTTGTTCCCCCTTTATGTATTGAATATTTATTCCAATAAACTTTCTTTCGGTACATGTAGCAGAGTCCAATTTTATGCTAACCATTTTATTTTTTACATCTTGCGAAATTTTGTGTTTTACAGTATATGCTTGTTCTGTAATTAGACTTTTTATAGATTTTTCATTTATCTGGGATTTAAAATCTGGGTCTGATGGTACTGCTAGATTTATAAGTCGCTGGAAAGCATCATCATTAAGCATAGCTAGTGGTCGCCCGTGGACTGTTATTAACTGCATACAAATTTTTTTAATTTCGTTTGACGGGGTATTTTTTACTTTAGAATTTTCTTTATTTACGTGGTTAGCTTGGTTAATATCCAACACTGTTTTAAATTCCACAGTATGCTTCACAGCTAGATGGTTTTTCAAATTGCTTGTGTGTTTACCCTGTAAACAAGTAACAACGTTCGTATAATTAGGCCAAAGATTATCTGACGAGTTTTACAAAAAATGTTTTCGTATGTTTTAATATTTAGCACAGATCAGTTTTATCTGGCTTAATAGCTATGTAATTCATGTAATTATGACCTTTCATACGATATGTCAGGTATATAGCCAAATTAAAGAGACCTGTTCTATACATTAAAAACAAGCTAGCTTTGCGGTGTCACATGGGTATTAAACATGTGACCTGGCCTCTAAAACAAAACTAGGGCTTGAAGTAAAGAATACTCCCTTAAACTTAAACACTAATATTTATTGGTTCAAGTAGTTTTCATTTTTTTTTTTTTTTTTAAATGCCGTTTGATACTGAGCATCAATACGACAAAGTTATTACAATCTAGTCTGAAAAGACTAATAAGTAATTTATATTTAACTTAGACTGCTAAAGATAGTTTACTAAGAATGTGTCCATTAACACTTTTCTTATTGTCTCTATTAAGGGGAAGACACTTTGTTCTTGTGTTCTTAATGAGTGGCACACACTTCACTTTCTGTCACTAATTTACTACACTAGCTCAAAAGGTTTTGTCCTTTTGAGCCTCCTCACTATGTTCGTGTTGTCAAGGAGCTGGATGGCCTCAACATTTACGTGGTGATGAAGTCGTCGTTCATGAGCTTCGGCATATTTCCTAATAATGTCTTTGACGAAGTCTACTTTTAGGTCCCGATGTAGGTCGTCGTTTCTGATGTACCAGGGTGCATCTACAACACCTCTAAGTACTTTATTTTGGAAACGTTGGATAGTTTGAAGATTTGTGTATTTGGCACAGCCCCATAGCTGAATGCCATAAGTCCATACTGGCATGAGGACTTGTTTATAAAGCAGGATTTTGTTATGTACTGACAAGTAGTTTTCATAAAACACTTTTGAATAGTCATTGAATACAATACTGCCTAATGATGTCATAAACATAATACCAAAGTTAAATATTTTTGTAACAATTTCATGTTTTGAGTAGTGTATTCTTTTAGTATTTAAGATAAATCAAAATTATTTAGGCAATACAACTTTTGGAAACAGATACTTAAGTGAACATGGTGAAAGTTTATGGTAGGTGGGTTAATCTAAACAAGTCTCGAAGAAAACCTTCATTCTCATTGGTTTTTAATAAATATTCGCGTTTATTAAAGTTTTAGTAATGTTTGTACACTTGATTAATATCTTAGAACATAACTTAAAAAACTACCAAGACAAGCTAGATTTAAAAATCGTACCATGGCGATGAATCACTCATGTCTAACCATGAACAAAGCGTCCACGGTAATGAAAGTCATTGGATGAAACAATATTTTTAATTTTAATTAAGTTTACGACATGAAGATGAAGGGTAGAAAAAATAATTTTATCTGACCATTCGTTGTATTATATAAATATTTGGATAAATGTTATCTGTAACAATATTTTACTATTCACGTAAATCAAACTATGTAGGTTTTAATATACCTAATATAAACCAATAAATTGAAAAAAATAAAGTGAAATACACATCAAGGTCGCTTAAAGACAAACACGGCAATAAAAAATTACGAGATTTAATTTTTTTTTTGGAGTATGTACCTATACAAAATAACAAAAAATTCAGTTACAACCTTTTTGAGACAATACGTAATACGACAATAGTTTCTTAGTGAGAAGTAATATTGTTTATGTATTGAGTTTATGTATGTTTATAATGCTATACTATGAATATAATTCAAGAAATAAAACTTTATTAATGTTGCACGGCCGTACCCATTTCTTGCCATCTACTATTTCCTCTACCTTAAGGTTGTCTGGAAGAGATCGCTTTCTAGCGATAAGACCGCCTAAATTGTACTATAATCAATCTGTAAAACCTATTTCTGTAAAGTTTTTGTGCAATAAAGTATATCTATCTATCTATCTATTGTTCGGACGCGCTAGAGCAGAGTTGCACGCAGTGCTGCCAACCCTACAGTTTCGGCTCGAAGGAAATTTGAATTCCGCGCGTTATGTAGGTATCGTTTAGCGTAATAAAATAACAGTTCAAAATGTGTAGGTATAGATAGGTACCTAGTCTGTTAAGCGCAGCACAAGTATTGTTCTGTTACTGTTATTGTATTGGATTTTTCACGTTTTGGAGTTAGAAATCATGGATGAATGAACCCCAACGGGCCCAAGAGATGTTCTCACTTATTATTAGATTAGAAAAATCGTACGAAAAAAAGACTGCTTTTTAGCTCGACGGACAAGTACACACTGTTAAAAGTCTTTAAATACTTGGAACAAAGTTGGCCTTAAAATACTTCAAATAAGTATCGTGGACAAAACTGATGACGATACAGTCATACCTATCATGAAGTTTGTAATGGGCATAAAACTGTTCATAAGAGAAAAGTAACTGTTCGCGTGACATCGCCTTTTAAAAACCATTGTTTTCTTTGTTTATTAAACTCATTACAACTTTAAAAATTTTTTTTTAAATAAGATTATATTTGCAAATCACATAGATAATACCCGTCTCGGAACCGCACGGGTATTATCTATGTGATTTGCAAATATAATCTTATTTAAAAAAAAATTTTTAAAGTTGTAATGAGTTTAATAAACAAAGAAAACAATGGTTTTTAAAAGGCGATGTCACGCGAACAGTTACTTTTCTCTTATGAACAGTTTTATGCCCATTACAAACTTCATGATAGGTATGACTGTATCGTCATCAGTTTTGTCCACGATACTTATTTGAAGTATTTTAAGGCCAACTTTGTTCCAAGTATTTAAAGACTTTTAACAGTGTGTACTTGTCCGTCGAGCTAAAAAGCAGTCTTTTTTTCGTACGATTTTTCTAATCTAATAATAAGTGAGAACATCTCTTGGGCCCGTTGGGGTTCATTCATCCATGATTTCTAACTCCAAAACGTGAAAAATCCAATACAATAACAGTAACAGAACAATACTTGTGCTGCGCTTAACAGACTAGGTACCTATCTATACCTACACATTTTGAACTGTTATTTTATTACGCTAAACGATACCTACATAACGCGCGGAATTCAAATTTCCTTCGAGCCGAAACTGTAGGGTTGGCAGCACTGCGTGCAACTCTGCTCTAGCGCGTCCGAACAATAGATAGATAGATAGATATACTTTATTGCACAAAAACTTTACAGAAATAGGTTTTACAGATTGATTATAGTACAATTTAGGCGGTCTTATCGCTAGAAAGCGATCTCTTCCAGACAACCTTAAGGTAGAGGAAATAGTAGATGGCAAGAAATGGGTACGGCCGTGCAACATTAATAAAGTTTTATTTCTTGAATTATATTCATAGTATAGCATTATAAACATACATAAACTCAATACATAAACAATATTACTTCTCACTAAGAAACTATTGTCGTATTACGTATTGTCTCAAAAAGGTTGTAACTGAATTTTTTGTTATTTTGTATAGGTACATACTCCAAAAAAAAAATTAAATCTCGTAATTTTTTATTGCCGTGTTTGTCTTTAAGCGACCTTGATGTGTATTTCACTTTATTTTTTTCAATTTATTGGTTTATATTAGGTATATTAAAACCTACATAGTTTGATTTACGTGAATAGTAAAATATTGTTACAGATAACATTTATCCAAATATTTATATAATACAACGAATGGTCAGATAAAATTATTTTTTCTACCCTTCATCTTCATGTCGTAAACTTAATTAAAATTAAAAATATTGTTTCATCCAATGACTTTCATTACCGTGGACGCTTTGTTCATGGTTAGACATGAGTGATTCATCGCCATGGTACGATTTTTAAATCTAGCTTGTCTTGGTAGTTTTTTAAGTTATGTTCTAAGATATTAATCAAGTGTACAAACATTACTAAAACTTTAATAAACGCGAATATTTATTAAAAACCAATGAGAATGAAGGTTTTCTTCGAGACTTGTTTAGATTAACCCACCTACCATAAACTTTCACCATGTTCACTTAAGTATCTGTTTCCAAAAGTTGTATTGCCTAAATAATTTTGATTTATCTTAAATACTAAAAGAATACACTACTCAAAACATGAAATTGTTACAAAAATATTTAACTTTGGTATTATGTTTATGACATCATTAGGCAGTATTGTATTCAATGACTATTCAAAAGTGTTTTATGAAAACTACTTGTCAGTACATAACAAAATCCTGCTTTATAAACAAGTCCTCATGCCAGTATGGACTTATGGCATTCAGCTATGGGGCTGTGCCAAATACACAAATCTTCAAACTATCCAACGTTTCCAAAATAAAGTACTTAGAGGTGTTGTAGATGCACCCTGGTACATCAGAAACGACGACCTACATCGGGACCTAAAAGTAGACTTCGTCAAAGACATTATTAGGAAATATGCCGAAGCTCATGAACGACGACTTCATCACCACGTAAATGTTGAGGCCATCCAGCTCCTTGACAACACGAACATAGTGAGGAGGCTCAAAAGGACAAAACCTTTTGAGCTAGTGTAGTAAATTAGTGACAGAAAGTGAAGTGTGTGCCACTCATTAAGAACACAAGAACAAAGTGTCTTCCCCTTAATAGAGACAATAAGAAAAGTGTTAATGGACACATTCTTAGTAAACTATCTTTAGCAGTCTAAGTTAAATATAAATTACTTATTAGTCTTTTCAGACTAGATTGTAATAACTTTGTCGTATTGATGCTCAGTATCAAACGGCATTTAAAAAAAAAAAAAAAAATGAAAACTACTTGAACCAATAAATATTAGTGTTTAAGTTTAAGGGAGTATTCTTTACTTCAAGCCCTAGTTTTGTTTTAGAGGCCAGGTCACATGTTTAATACCCATGTGACACCGCAAAGCTAGCTTGTTTTTAATGTATAGAACAGGTCTCTTTAATTTGGCTATATACCTGACATATCGTATGAAAGGTCATAATTACATGAATTACATAGCTATTAAGCCAGATAAAACTGATCTGTGCTAAATATTAAAACATACGAAAACATTTTTTGTAAAACTCGTCAGATAATCTTTGGCCTAATTATACGAACGTTGTTACTTGTTTACAGGGTAAACACACAAGCAATTTGAAAAACCATCTAGCTGTGAAGCATACTGTGGAATTTAAAACAGTGTTGGATATTAACCAAGCTAACCACGTAAATAAAGAAAATTCTAAAGTAAAAAATACCCCGTCAAACGAAATTAAAAAAATTTGTATGCAGTTAATAACAGTCCACGGGCGACCACTAGCTATGCTTAATGATGATGCTTTCCAGCGACTTATAAATCTAGCAGTACCATCAGACCCAGATTTTAAATCCCAGATAAATGAAAAATCTATAAAAAGTCTAATTACAGAACAAGCATATACTGTAAAACACAAAATTTCGCAAGATGTAAAAAATAAAATGGTTAGCATAAAATTGGACTCTGCTACATGTACCGAAAGAAAGTTTATTGGAATAAATATTCAATACATAAAGGGGGAACAAATCGTGATTCGCAATATAGCAGTAGTAGAAGTCTATCAACCACAAACTGCAGCATTCTTGAAACAAACTTTAGAGGACGTTTTAGCCGAATTTAATATTGACATAAATCAAATATATTGCGTTTGCACAGATAATGGTGCAAACATGATCAGAATGGTAAAACTCATAGGGGGGAAATATTTTATCGAAGAAAGTGAAAACGACGGCAATTTATCCGAAGGACACGAGGATGACAATGAAGAACCAGAAGAAGAAGACACTACAATAGGTATGTCATATTCTCTAAATTAAAAAAAAACCTAAAAGATCCGAATTTTCAGTGCATATTCTTAACATGTACATTTCTTAGGGACGGTTTACACTTACAATAGCTGTTAACTCAATAAACTGATATAAATGTTAAGCAGAAAATATAATACATACTGTAAAATAATTTTCTTGAATTTTATATAATTCATTGAAATTATAGGCTGATCTGATGTCGTTTTTTTGTCGTGTAATAAATACTTTCTCTTTTCTACAGATTTGGTTAACGAAAGTAGTAACGAAGACCTATTTCACGCTGAAGAATTTGTAAGAGATTGTCTTCCCACTCTGCCCAGTTCAGATTACAATATACGAGGCATGCTTTGCGCCGCACACACATTACAATTAGCCATAAAAGATGCAGTTAACGAAAATGTCAAAGCAAAAGCATCAATATTGCTAGCTCGCAGAGCCGTAAATATTTTGCGAAAACCAAATAACAGCAACATCCTAAAGGCGGCTGCATTAAAAAAACCAATAATTGACTGCGCGACAAGGTGGTCGTCTACGTTTAATATGTTGGTACGGCTTTTAACATTCCAGGATATGTCTCACTCTATTCCTGAGGTAGCATTGTTGCTTTCGTCAGAATTTTGGATAGACATTAGTTCTTTGGTAGAAAGTATGAAACCAGCTAACCGAGCCACCATAGAGTTACAGCGACACGACCTCACCATAGGTGACTTTTATATTACATGGCTTAATTGCAAGAATACACTTAAAGGAATAAATGCCGACTTTGCTAAAAGCTTGGTCAACGCCATGGAGGTGCGGGAAGCAAAACTATTTCAAAACGATGTAGTTTTAGAATGTTTGTATCTGGATAAACGTCTGAATTTGATGCTCAGCAACGAGAACTGCGAAAAAGCAAAAAAACTAATTAAAGAAACTTACAATCATCTAAAAATATTAAGAAATCAACAGAATAGCTTAGCTTCAGCCGTCAATGAGGGAACACTTTCCACGCCAAGTACTAGCAGTAGTTCCACAATATTGGACTTGGAAGAAATGTTAGCAAGAGCTGAAAGGGCTAGAGGCTCTTCGAGGCAAATGAGCTCTTTTGACGCTGCTCTGAATAATTTGGTGTGTTGCCCAAGGCTACCATTACAAGAAAATATTATTAGAGCTTGGAATAACACCTCTGTTATATCAAGCGAGTTAGCTATGGTCGCAAATACGGTTTTGGCTGCGCCATCCACACAAGCCTCAGTGGAAAGATTATTTTCATCTTTGAAATTTATTTTAAATCCGTTAAGGAGTAATTTAAACCCATATTTTTTGAAAGACTTGATGCTTGTTAGGGAAAATAAGGATTTATTAGGCTGACTTAGTTGTCCAAATAGTAAGCCTATGGCTGGGAGCCTTTTTTATAAGTACTTTGAAAAAGTCTAGATGATTTTGAAGGACATCTCAATCAACACTATTACATATAATATTACTTTATTTTAATCTACAGCTTTAAAATCAATGTAAACTTCAAAATTGTTTGACGAATGATAGATGAATAAAAAATGTTGTAATTTTACTATAGTACCTACTAAATTTTTTTTACAAACGTGTTATTCCGATTTACAAAAGTTAATTTCTTGAATAAATGGAACTTTTATTTGTTGTATCAAACATAAGGATATAATTAAAACACAGTATTTTAATGTTACATTGTTTATTTGTAATGGTTGCAGTAATATGTAAAGACCAATCAAGTCACTATCCTCATCAATCTAGGAATGGGAACGCCTAAATTGTACTATAATTAATCTGTAAAACCTATATCTGTAAAGTTTTGTGCAATAAAGTATATCTATCTAATGGGATCAAGACATAACCGCTCATTTCATTACATTTAGCCCGGTTACGCTACGCCCCTCTGTTTCTAAGGTTTAGTCCGTTCAAAATCAATCCTTAGTTGATGAGGACAGTGCATTGCTGACTGGTACAAATAATGAAAGACATAATTTAGCTTTTGGTACATTATTAAAACCGTCTAACTTAAATTTTTGTGACCTATTTTATTATTACAATACTAATTATTATTTATGAAGATATATAAGTGATTGTAATCAAGCATTTGAAAAAAAAAACATAACGCAATTATTTCAAACAATAAGTTGGAACTACTTACTTTCATAGAATAACTATTATAATCATGTGATTGTCTACATCGTCATAATACAGACTTTTTATTTTATAATGTTGATTTTTACCAGAATAAATATCTATCCACGTACAAAATTTTAGTTTCTTTTATTGATTACTAGCTGATATTCGAAACAAAAAGTATCCTATGTCCGTTCTTGAGGTTCAACGTATACCTATATCAAATTTCATCAAAATCGGTTGAGAGGTTTAAGCAGGAAAGCGTAACAGACAGACAGACAGAGTTACATTCGCATTTATAATATTAGTAGAGATGTTGAAAAATTTAATTAACTTATTCGAAATACGTATAAGAATTTTTAAATATATATAATAAATAAAAGTAATGAAAATTAATCATGTTGCTGCTGTTCCTGATGTTGCTCGAGTGTACTGTTCATTACAACATGGATCATTTGATGCATGCATTCATGGCGACGTTTTTCAGATAATTTCGATAAGGGTTTCGCCAATGCCATTAAAAATTTGTAACAATCATGAATATTGTCCTCTATGTTTTGCAAAGGCTTTTCTTTGTCTTTTATATCATTTAGTATAACATCAAAACTTAAGCCCGAAGCGGACGTTTTGCAGGATACTAAGTCGGGAGTAGATGAATCAGGGTTTAACGCAAATGAGGGTAGAGATGATGACATTACAGTATTTTTTATTTCTTCTGGATGTTCGTTTTCCTCGTTGCTTGTATCATCTTCACTTTCCGGTATAGTTATATGTCCTAAAATTAAACAAATAATTTTATCATTGTGCCAGTGAAACTATACAACTTTGTACAATCAAGAATTTTTTTGGTATTGTAAGGTTTCCAAAAAAATACGAGTTAAAACGACAAAAGAATTAACCTTTAATATAAATACGCGCGATCACGTGATTGGTTTTTAAAAGGGTTTGTACACAATCTAATATTTTATTTATTTTAAACATCACGTTTAAATTATTTACTTCACGGATAATTGAAAAATTCATTCAAATTTAATATACATAGTAAGTTTTTACATCTTTAAAAAACATATTTAAATAGTGAATATTTTTGACAACCCTTGCTCTTGCTACTTTCGAGAGAACAATAGGACCCGGCTAGCGGGTGCTGGGCGTGCGCATAGGCGATGTATAGCTAGCTATATGCCGACTCGGGAGCCGGGTTCTGGGCGTCTGGCGGAAATACAGTAGCACCCGGGAGCCGGGTTTTGGGCATTGTAAGTGACCTAAACACATTATTGATAATCTTACTGAGGAGGGTGGTGCTAAATTTTTTATTATACAGAAAGCCCCGAAATCCTTGTACCATTAAAGCCGTACTATTTGATTAGGTAAACAACAGTAAGTACCAAAATTTGAAGTGCCTACCTGTAACTATTTATAAATATCGAGCAAAAATATCGAGGCAAAAATCGCGTTCATTGTATGGGACCCTCTCTGAATTATATATTAGTCAAAGTAAACACTTGCAGTTCGATATTAGTTTTTATGCCAACTACATAAGGGCGTTGCAAAGTCCATTAGAATTACTATCTATGGCGAGAGATATTGAATTAGTACATTAACTAAATCCAAAAACCTGATACATAGGTAGGTAATATAGGTATGTATGCTCGCGTCACGGCTTGTTGCAGCAATAAGTAGATAGGAAATAATAATAGATAGACTTACTTTTAAAAGCGCGGCGAATACACTCCTTTAGTTTCTTTTCCTCATTTTCCTCCATCATCAAAAAATACTTAAAATAAGTATTATTTTTACTCACACACAAAATACGTCACGCGGACCGATTACTCAACTTCAACAATAACGCACTGATAAATCAAGCGCTCCGTTGAGCAATCTGCAAGAGACGCAAGGAAACGAAATGACCAAAAGATCGCCCCTCCCCACCCCTCCTCTAAAAATCTCAGATGATAAAATGAAAGACCAATCAAATATCAGAACCAAGAAATCGGACTTGTGTGGGGATAAAACCCCTTAAATAGCGGAAACCTAAACCAGGAAGCGCTTTCCTTTAAAACCCCTGGTAAGCGCTTACTTTTGCGTTAGGGTTTCCCGATTGATAGGGTTACCCTTATTTTGGGTGCCCCTTCGATAGGGTTTCCCAAATGGTTAGGGTTACCAAATGAAAGGGTTTCCTTTTTTAAGGGTTTTGAAATTAAGCGGGTTTTCCGGTCCCTGGTTGCTAGTATACTTATAATAGTCAAAAAGTACAAACACCTTACTTACCTTAAGATTTTTTTGACATAATTGACACACACTTGTTTGAGTATGATTATTAAACAAAAAATATCTATGTACGGCGTCTTTACGATGTAGCGGCATTTTTTTCTATTCAAACAATTAACAACACGTGAATGATGAACTATCAAAGTGAAGTAAACACAGATAATAAATGAGCGGGGGGACGAAGACGTGCCTGAGCGCAATTTCTATTCTACCAATATAGGCGTTCGTCCTAGACGTTAAGGTACATTGTTACGTGAAAGCAGCGGACGAGTCGAACGCAGCTCTCGCAGTGCTCATGCGCCACTCGATGGCGAACGCTAGTGCATACAATAATTGACCCTATTCATAACGAGTTACAATCTACAGTCGCTCGAAGAGGTTATTTGGTTAGCGCTTGTGAAGGGGTAACCCTTTTAGAAGAGGTTATTCAATCCATTCGGCTTTTCGTTAGGCTTAACTACTATTCGACTTATTTTTTGGGAAACCCTTTTAAAGGGTTTCCCTTTCAAAGGGTTATTAAATCATAAGGGTTACCCTATCATAAGGGTTTTTAATTAACTTAAAGTAGCCAGCCTTTCGAAATACCCAATCAAAACCCTTTCAAGGGTAAGCGCTGGCGGTCCCTGATTGATACCATAATTATCACAGCAACTTATTGACTTTTTCTAAGCCGATTGATAAGTATTTAGATTACATTTATGCCCACTAGACATTAACATCGACTTCTCACTCCAACTTTCAATCATGTCTGTCCACCCAAAAACCAGCCATATTTGATACTTGTAGAATATGTGGGATCAGTTATAGTTCTTACATCTGGCATCCGTTACTTTGACATAATTAGATTTGCCACATTAAGACAGGTATAGCGATTTATCGCTCAAACTAAAGCACACAGACTGGTGAAAATCTCCACCTTACAGAAGACCGCAGCTAAATAACCATTATTTCGGTGTAGTTGTGTTCCTGCGTGTGAATACGGTTTCCAGAGCTTCTGGGGGGAGAGGAGGTGCTACATTAGTAGCAGTGGTCAAGCCTTCAAGGTAACCTAGGACCATCATCAGGAGTCAACCTTGAAGTGCAATATATAAAAAATCTTTGGAGCCGATTCAATTTTTTCAAACAAAGTCTTGGTGTAAAATTGATACTTTTATCAGCAGACCAATCAATAATTTGTTATTTGTTGGAGGCTTGTTCTTAATTTGAAATATTGGACAACATAACATAGGTACATTGTTCTGATTCTATGGTAAATAGCTGTAGCACTTATGTCACAGATATCAGAAACAACAACGGTACCACAACACCCAGGCACGAGACAATATAGATAGGTTGGTTTCCCGTATTGATGCGACCGGGAATCGAACCTGGGATCTCAGAGAGGGCGCGACAACTAAGTCAGGCCCGCTAGCCTCTCGGCTATGGAGGTCGTCTCTTTTTGAGTAAGAAAAGCGTTTGTCAAAACAGCAAAAGAACGCTCCAAAAAAAAAAAGAAACAAACGTAATTATTCATTAGATATATTTTGCCCGAAACGCCTAAATTTATCATTTAAACTAAGCTTTTATAAAGCTTAGTTTAAGCCTGGTGACGTCACATTTTTTGAGCTTCGAAATAACGAATTGAGTCCCAATTAATATTTATAAAACGTTGAATTTCGTTTAATTTTGCCAAATACGCCACATCTGATTTAACATAACTAAAATCTTAAACGTAAGTCGAAAAATCTGAAATTTGAACTTGTTTTTCTCCTTTTCTACCAAGAGTGAAGGTAGACAAAGAAAACTATCACCAGTAGCAGGCGTACCCATTATACTATTTTCCGTTACGGGCAGGTGTAGGCTTAGAATAAGGAAAGTATATATCTATATCTATATATATAGTGTGTAGGAGTTCATTCATATTTCGAAAAAATCAGATTTTGCGTTATAAAACTAATTAAATAGAACACATCGGTGTGTAAGATATTAAAATTTTAGGTCACTTACAGTTTTTTTCCTGTCTTTTTGGTACATACCTTGCTACCTCTCTGGCCAGTATCGCCATCCGATGAATTCAACGTCGACAGCCGACGCGACGCCTCCGTGCCCGCGACACCTCGCCGTCGCCACTGCCCTTGTTGACTTGTTGCTCCATCACGATCACGACGGGTGGTTAACTTTCACTATCACTACTACCTCGTACGTATGCCACGAAAGATGACGCTATAATGAGGGTAAGGTAAGAGCTCGCGCCATCGATATCGTTAGTTTTCTTTCCGCCAAAAGTAGAGGGCAGCACCGGCGCGTTGAAAATACGATGGGAGGTGATATTTGGACCGGAAACGTCTTAAAAAGGAAGTTGCTTGACTCAAGATGGAATCCGTATATCGAAAGGAACAAATAATCATGGACTTAGTTTTATTATATTAAGTCCATGGTTATAATATAGTAATGACATGTTGAATTAAATGAACAAAATGAATCTATTCGCAGCTTTCTCACTCGCACGCGCTTTGTATAGTGTTTTTGTTTCACTCGCGACACGCGGTGCCATGCGGTGATAGTAGGCATTGGATGAACGATTAACGGATTTCTGAATTATTAACGGAAGTTAATGATTCCGTTAACAGTTTTTAAAGTTAACTTAAAAGTTAATCTGTTACTCAATATGTTAACTTCGTTAATTAACGAATTAACGAGTTAATGCCCAGCTATGTGTACTGGTAGGTACAATTCATTATTAAGACAAAACGTAAAATAGTTATTCTACGAGAATGTACCTACAGAGATTGATACTTCAAAATGATACCAATTTTTAACAACATTATTGTGAACAAGTAAAAATAGAATCAAAACTTCGCACCTATGAATGAATTTACTTGAAGGCATTTTATTTTACTATAAGTGAGTAGGTAGGTACTATAATGTACAGACCTACTTATTTTACATTCTATAAACACAAAACACTGTTGAGTAGGTAGGTTTGATAAAAAGAGGGAGCATACAAGTAGTTTGAAAGTAGAATAAGAGTACAATATAGCCCTGACCCATTCAATTCGAGAAAAACCCCATTGAGTTTTGTAAGCCGCTAGGAGTTTTGGAAACCTGTGTTGCTCGCAAGCTGCTGACCTATTTGAGGGTTATAACAGTATTGACCTACAATAATCTGATTAAAATATCCCAACTGTAAAATTCTCTCGTTTCACTCGTTGAAAATTAGGTTGAAATTTGCTTGCAAAAAATACAGGATAATAGCCACGAACTTTTTTTTATCAAAACAACGTAATCGCAATACTATGTCGCAATACGTGTTTGTAAAATACTTGTCACAACATTTTCATTAATTATCCATTGTTTTAAACTTAAGATTTACATTAAGATTGTATTCCTTTTTTTTTTTTTTTTAATTATGGACTCTGTCCCGCGTTTACAACCAAATTATATTCCTTGGATATGATAAGAACATTTAAAAATTTAAGTTCAGATGCGAAATGTCATATCAGTTGTCAATGTCAACAATGTCAATATTGCATTAATTTTGTGGCGACGTTCTTGTCAGAATTTGTCACCGTTTTTGTGTCTATCTCGGCGTTAATTTCTGATTTCCAATGTTTTTTTGCTCGTTCAAAGAGCTCGACAAAAAATAAGCTCCATTTTCTAGCTATGACTCCTCAATTAAAGACATCTTCTTTATTATTTGCGGTTAAAAACAACGCCAATAAGTAACTGAGGTGTTGTAGTTTTTACCTGGTTGAAACGGTGAGTTTATCGAACGTTATCGCGGTCATTAGCATTTTGCAAACGAGTCTGGTTGCGACACTGTTTCCTTTATTTTGATTCCAGTAACATCTTTCAAGCGAACATGTTCGCTAGCCTGAAGAGTAAAATAAAGGAGGAGACAGGGAGCGACCTGAGTAAATTGACAAGCAGCTGGCGAAGCGGCGCTTTTTTAGGTCGAATATCGCTTAGAGATGATTCGGTGAGTGAAAGAAATTTAAAACCAAACTAAACATAATTAATAAAATCTTAGAAAATTACATATAGAAGTTTGCTAACACATAATTTGTGTCTTGTTTATTCAATTTAAGTCAAGGACATATTGTGTAAATAAAGTTAAAGGTAATTTAGTTTACACATTCACAGTATTTTTTTGCTTTAGTATTCAATCTATGGTACAAAAACCGGTCAAGTGCGAGTAGGACTCGCGTGGAGAGGGTTCCGTACGTTGGGCTCATAGGTCACAATAAACTAAACAATTATTTATCACATGTAGGTAAATAAGTTACAGTTGTTGACGTCAATTTTTAAAGTAATTAATTCTTCTTATTCTTAAGCTAATTTACTTTGCATTGAAATGTGTTCATGGTAAAAGGTTATTAGATAATTAAATACTTCTGGAACCTGGTAAGTACTCGCATGAAAAAACTATATATGGCTGAAAATAATCACATGGCACAGGCAGGCAACAATAAAAAAAAACCTAAATTTAACAAAAAAACCCTTTTTTTTAATCCATGTACTTCTCATAGGTTTTCGTGTAATCTATAGGTAAAGAGCTATTCGGAGATAAGGGGGGAATGGTCAATTTTCGCCTATTTTCTTAAATAACTTAAAAACTATTTATTTCAAGATTATAAATGATACATATTTGCAATTCTTACAGCAAGATCTTTCATTTGATATGTCACACGATATGGTTAGCGAATTTTTTTTTTAATGTTGTGATTTACCCTCCCCCAACCCTCTAAAGTGACCCCCAAATTCATAATTTATTTATTTACGTTACACATGCACCTTTGGGTCTTTAATTTACATATGTGTACCAAATTTCATCTCAATTGGTCCAGTGGTTTCAGAGTAATCGGCTGTGAGAGACGGACGGACAGACAGACACGCAAGTGATCCTATAAGGGTTCCGTTTTTCCTTTTGAGGTACGGAACCCTAAAAAAATATTAAAAATAAGCCTAGCAAATAGAGTCCACTCTTACAAGTAGGTATCTTGTTCTTTTTATTTGTATTCTATTGGCAGTTGTTGAACTTTTTTTTTTATATTGCACTTCAAGATTGACCTTATCCCACCTGATGTTAAGTGGTAATGAGGTCCTAGCTTAAGGGTGACAAGTACAGCATAATAAATCTGTTACTGGACTTGTCACCCTTACCTTGAAGGCTTGACCCCTGCTACTAATGTAGCGCCCCCAAGAGCTCTGGAAACCTTACTCACACACAGGAACACAACAACACAGAAGTGATTGTTATTTGGCTGCGGTCTTCTGTAAGGTAGAGGTATTTCACCAGTCGGGCTGCTCCAGTTCGAGCGATAAATTGCTATGCCCTACCTCTCTTAAAACTTAACTTGTTTATTAATAAGTTTCTATATTATTTATATGACCGATATATTTTTCAGTCCACAGCAAGTCCATCAAGCTCAGGTGGACCCGGTGATTCTACATCAGATGTAAGTTTAATTGAACATTTAATGTTATACTATATACAGCCTCACAATTACTTACCTTATTTGTAAGATTTTTGCTTCCAAATTTTACCCATTGTTGAATGCATAGAGTTAAATTTATGTTTACATTTTTAATAGATTTGGGTAGATTGATGTGATGCTGATTATCGTAATGCAATGGAAAAGTTTATTCTAAATTTAGTTGAAAGAAATAGTTGAGTTAAAACTTAATGATGTATTAATAACTTTTTGTTTTGTTGCTCAATATTTAATTACTTTTGGTAATCTATTCTTCATGTAATTAGT
The DNA here is from genome assembly GCA_037074685.1 of Glyphodes pyloalis. Classification (NCBI taxonomy): domain Eukaryota; kingdom Metazoa; phylum Arthropoda; class Insecta; order Lepidoptera; family Crambidae; genus Glyphodes; species Glyphodes pyloalis. The sequence goes on from JAYKKO010000025.1 coordinate 5,136,253, forward strand.
CAAACTGGTGCAATTTGGAATAAACTTTTTGAAGTATAATTACAGTTTGGTTTTTTATTTTCAAAGATATTTAGTACCATATGAGAAATATTTTTGTTAATTAATTAATATATTTAGAAAAGCATTATTCAATTATCAACTTTTTCTAGTCAATATCACCACAATTGGAATCATATCTGTCAGAGAGGTCAGGAGGACAAATAGATCATGCAACTCTGCAGCTGGAAGCCAGACTTAGAGAAAGAGATGCTTACTGGGAACAAAAAATAGAGGAGTTGAAACTGTCACTCTCTTCAGCACAAGGTATTTGTTTAGTCAACATTTTTCTTCTTCTGTAAATTTAAACCTGTAACCAGTCATTAAGTCTATAGTAAGGTAAGTTTTGTGAATGAAATGCGCAGCCACAGATCAATCTTCCTTAATAAAGGCAGATCTCTTGAGTCACTCTTCTGACACACTTGATATTTTGTTTTGGGCTCTCCACCTTGTCCAAGTAACATGGTAACTGGCTTATAAACAGGGCTCGTTTATAGTGGCCTAAGGACTCTGCCTTAAATTTTGCGGTCAGCGATGTAGGCACAGAAGCGGCAGAATTTTAGTTGTTGTTTTCTATAGATTGGTTTCCAAAAACAGCAGAGTGGTAGGTGGATGTTTATGTATAAAATTATGCCGTGTCGCCCCGCTGCCGGCTTATTCGGATGCCACTTAAGATGCACAACACATTAAAAATTTAATAATCTCTTTTGAAAGGGCAAAATCTAAAAATAGGAATGCAATGTGTTATCATCCGATTACTAGATCGCAACTTTGACGTATGCGAGAATATCAAATTTCTAAGCCTGCCAACGTATTAAAATTTGTGGAAAATCAAAAACGCTGATTTTTGTTGTAAAAATTTAAAACCTTCAAAATTTTTCTTGAACGCATCCTGCAGTGGTGAATGATTTGACGGTATTTTAGCTTTTCAGTTCTATATTTATTTTGAAGTTGGGTTCTGTTTCCTAATAACACATTTTATTAGACTATTGTTTAAGGGTCTTAATCTGTGGCTAAGGTGAAGAGGCGGCGGCAGCTCAAGCGGTGGCTCGCGCGGCGCAGGCCGAGGCCGCGAAGGCTGCCAGCGAGAGGGACGCCGCCGAGAAGCAGCTGAGCGAGCTGCGAGCGCGCCTCTCCGCCGTCGAGCGTGCGCAGGACCGGCTAGATGCGCTTACGGTGCGTATGCGCAGCTCAAGTGTAATGGCACACATGCCTTGCCCGCCGGCACGGGTCGACGGCCAAGCCAACCGGACGAGCGGATTTTTTTTAAAAGTCGGCGGCTTGTGGCTTTGGCACGCAGTGGTAGGGCGGAAATGTCTTCGGCAAGGCAGCATGAAAGCCGACGGCATGTGTGGATGCACCATAGGGAGGTGGTTGGTACCTATAGCAGTAGTAAACTAGATCTAGGCACTCCGATAAAAGATTTTATGGATTTACAGTTTCAAATACAAACAAATTATTGTCCCCCGCATCATGAGGTAAAAAACTTACAACGTCATAATATAGTCTAATCTAATTTAAACCTGAACCGGATTACATATTTTTACAAAACTCCCATAATATAGATGTTAAATAAAAGGGATGACGTAGTTTTTTGTTGTAGGTTGTTGGTTGTTTAAAAAAAAAGTCTTTTTAACATGCTTTTTTAATATTAGGAGGAACTAGAGGAGGCGCGCCGCGATTGGGCACGTGAACGGGCCGAGCTGACGTCTGCGCTCAGTGAGGCAGACGCGCGTGCCAGAGACCTCGCAGACGACCTCACGCTCGTCCGCGCGGCGCTACCCCCCGACAACCCTCACCATCACATGAATGATGACGGTAAGCGGCAATGCTTCCCCCTAATGGACAGTGCCGGATGTAACCCCTAATCGGACAAAGGGAAAATGGTTTAAATAATGAAAGTCGTTGGTTGGCGTTTATAAAAAGATAACTTTATTTTTCTTTATTCAACAACAATTTTACCATTGATTTTCAGTATGGAGCTATGTATGTTTTAATCAACCTCATCATCAACCTTTTCTGATAACATTTTAACATTAAAGAAACAGAAAAAAATATCTCTCGTTTGGTGTGAGGCTCGAACCCACGTCCTTCACGTATCGCGTTTGCTGGAGAGGGAGACACTGCAAAGGGAGATGAATTTATCCTGTTTTCTTTAAAATATTTAAAGTTTGCTAGTGCGGCGTGTAGCGCTACAAAAATATTTCCCATCTCAAATTGAACCTTATGTTCTTGAATTAACCAATGTAATTTCCCACCTGAGACCTGAGTTTATGTAATGAATCATTTGTCTGTTTTTGAGTGTTTATTAATGTTATTACGTTTATATTATGGTACTATTGGTTTTGATCTTCTTTATGCAAGCTATTTATTTGGCACTGTCTACTTAACAGCTTGCTTAATGGTTAGTACCAGGCTATAAGGAACTCCTGGCGGCATTTAGATCTGACAGTCGCGCCGTAAACCCAATGGTTTGTATTTACGTACCTTAAAAACACGTCCTAACCATCATGTATGGGGAGCATGGATCCCCGTGCAAGGACGGTAGATGACAAAAAAATTGTGTTTAGTTGGTACATAGATTAAAATAATTATACGACATATGTATGTTCATCATTCCTCTATCTTGCAAACGAAACTTTACTAAGATACATTGCGTTAAAATTTAGCGTGACGTCACTTCTCCGTAGGTACAGTGGTGTTTACGCCATTATTTGTTAAATCACTTCAAGTGAATTTGATGCGCTGTATCATACATTTTTATTTATTTGTCAATTCCAAAAATATATTTTAATTGTAGTTTGAAAATCTAATTCACGAAATAAATATAACTTTTATCTTTCATCCTTATTGGTTTTCTATTGTTTCTGACTACTTTTGTATTTATGTCTTCTTATTTTAAATGTGGGCTAAGTAGGGGAGATTAGTCCAAAACCGGGTATGGGGGTAAAACCGGGACATTGATTTTTAGCCTTCTTTTCGATTCAAACTTCGCGCGCTTTTGTTCCCTGCAGTTGGCCATCTTGATTAGTTTGTCAACAAAAGTTGAGTGGTGTCGGTGCGTGCTCGTTAAAAATATTCGGAAAAAAAGATTTTCTGCTGTGTTTATCTAAGATTCCACGAGATTTACAAGTGCTACAGATTATTGAAATGTTAAGGTAAGTAAAATTTGTTTTTTAATATCGAATAAGCATATGTCGAAGTATAAATCAACATTTGTAAATTAAAGGATTTAATAATATTTTAAGGTTATATCTGTTATTGTTTCTGTTAAGTGCCTATGGGGCAAAACCGTACGGGGTAATATCGGGACGTACCCGGTTTTGTACAAGTGTTCAACCTAATTTTTTTAATATTATTTTGTATCGCTTTATACAGTTTTTCAATTGTAATTGTTACAGAAAACAACAATTATGCCGCGAAATTATGTAAGAACATCGAACCGTCAAACGTGGAGCGAAGAACAAATGAAAAATGCTATTATGGAAGTCATAGAAGGTAGAAGTGGATACCGTCTCGCTTCTCGGACGTTTTCGGTGCCACAGTCGACGCTAGAAGATAGAGTAAAAAAGTACAGAATTAATAACGATATCACAGCTGCCTCAAAAAAAGGATTAGGTCGTTTTAAGACCATTTTTACGGATGAGCAAGAGAATTCTATGTGCCAACACATTAAAGACCTTGAAGCTCAATTATTTGGACTAACATATAGGGATTTTCGATATCTAGCTTTTCAAATGGCAGAAAAAAATGGTATAGATCATAACTTTAACAAAAACACCGAATTAGCTGGAATGGATTGGCTCTATGGGTTTCTACGTCGCCATCCAGAATTATCACTGCGGCTGCCAGAGCCAACCTCCGTGGCACGTGCAATGGGATTCAATAGAGTCAATGTCGCTAAATTTTTCTCTCTATTGGTTGAATTGCAAACTAAACACCAATTTGAGGCAACCAAGATATTTAATGTAGATGAGACTGGGATCACTACGGTCCCCAAAAAGAAATCTAAAGTTCTTTCATTGAAAGGGAAAAAACAAGTGGGCATTATCTCTTCTGCTGAAAGGGGCCAGTTGACTACTGCTGTTTTATGTGTATCAGCAGCAGGTCATTACGTACCACCACTTTTGATATTTCCAAGAGTCCGAATGAAAGCTGAATTATTAGACGGGGCGCCACCTGGAACCATTGCAATGTGCCATCCCAGTGGGTGGATTCAAAGTGAAATATTCGTTCATTGGTTGGAACATTTCATCTCAAATGTTAAACCTACAAGAGAAAATCCCGTGCTGCTTCTATTAGACGGTCACTCGACCCATACCAAGAATCTTCAACTGATAGAAAAAGCACGTGAAAATGGTGTCATCATCGTCAGTTTCCCTCCCCATTGCACACATCGCCTTCAACCACTTGACGTTAGCATCATGGGACCAATCAGCACGTTTTATAGTCAAGAAGTGATGACATGGTTGCGTAATAATCCAGGACGTGTAGTTACCCAATTTCAACTTGCCAAATTATTTGGTATTGCATATGCTAAAGCAGCAACACTTCAGAATGCTATAAGTGCATTCACAAAAACAGGCATTTGTCCGTTGAATCCTAATATCTTCTCTGATCATGATTTTATATCTTCTACTACAACGGACAATGAAATCCCAGCCTCTGAACCTACTCCAAGCACATCTGAATCCGTTACAGCTGTGATTAGAGACAAAAATACTGTTAATAACACGATTGTTGACAAGAATGTGCCTGTGCACAAAGCAAAAGTGATAAACTCGCGTTCATCCTCTGCCGAGCAACTAGGAGTTAGCCCACGTCCAAACATTGCATTGCCATCGGCATCAACTTCTGCAGCAGTTTCGCCGGCTGATATTTTACCAAAACCTCATGTCGTCAGAAAAATCAATTCAAATTCTCGAAGAGGCAAAACTGCTATAATTACATCATCACCCTATAAAGCAGAATTAGAAGAGAGCGCCACAAAGACAAACAAGAAGAAAGTTCCTAAACTAGATGCTAAAATTGCAAATCCTAAAAAGAAAAAGTTTTCAGATAATATGTGTGTGTACTGTTCGGAAATCTATGGAAATACACGAAGGAGTGATGATTGGGTGCAATGTTTAAATTGTAAGAAATGGGCTCATGTGGGTTGCACAGGTTGGGAAGAAGAAGAACTTGATGATTTCCTTTGCTTCCGTTGTTAAGGGGCAAAATCGGGTACAAGATATTGGTATACCCGGTTTTGGACAAGGGTAGGGGCAAAACCGGAAAAACATAACTTTTATAAGTTGATTTATTTTTGTTACTTACAATTAAGAGAAAAGTGATCTCTATACCAAATTATATAACTTATAAACTAAGCCAAATGGTCATTATTAAAGTTGATTATTATTTTGAAAATCTTATATTTTATTTGAAATTTCCCTTAGCGTCCCGGCTTTACCCCACTTTCCCCTACAATATTCAAAGTGCAATGAAGCTGGCAAGTTTGAAAAAAAAATTCTCAAAAAAATAACGATGAAAACAAAACAAGGCTAATAGCTAATATTTGGGCACAGACAAAGGCGAGGTGCCCCCCTCGGGGTGCGGGGACTACGACCGCGTGCGCCGCGAGCGCGCCGTGCTGTCGCGGCAGCTGCAGGAGGCCAGGATGGCGCTCGCCGACGTCAAGACCTCGTGGAGCGGACAGATAGCTTCGTTGGAAACACAGGTGAGTTTAAACATAGTCACTAGTCAGGGCAGTCCAAAGGCCTTCTTGAAAAAAAAAATATAGAACTGAGCAGTCGATTTCGGAACTCTAATTAAAATTTTATATTTTACTAGCTCGTCGTGGGCTCGTCGCCCGACGCACGCGTACCTTTCCCATTTTTCCATATTTTTCGTGGATTATTCGCTCCTATTGGTCGTAGTATGCTGCGTAACATTATGATATTATATAGTCTATAGCTTTCCTCGATACATTGACTATCCACAACAAAAATATATTTTCTATTAGAACCAGTAGATCCTTAGGTTAGCGTACTCCTACAAACAAACAAATCAACTCTTCAACTAATCGAGTTTTTTCAATGTTCAAATCTGTAAGGCCCTGGTCGTCTCTACGGTCCACTACTGTACCGTATTCACTGAGTGAATCACAGTAGTGTGCCTTCATTGTTCCACAATTGGTAAGGATAGAAAACTCCACTCCAAGAGCGCTTGTTACTGATTTATAAATCGGAGCTTAATCCTATTGACGGAAGCGTCTTAGCCGTGACTTGTCCTGCGGAAGTAAAAAGGAAAAGCGTTTAGTTAACCAAAAGACTAATGGAGCAGAAGGGGTAATAAATCGTCTTTCATTTTAAATGTTTGTGTTTGATTAAAAATGATAATTATTTGATTTCGTAATTAACTTGAGTATTGGAAATTGGACAACGGATTAAAATGTTTCTTTTCAATATACTTGTTAAACATAGAAATCAACAATCAATACAAAAAATACATTTTTAAGCAACAAAATTTGTATTGTGACGGAATCGAACTCGCGACTACTGGATCCTTGTTCTAAAAACTTCAAATTGATAACCAAGTCAAATGTTGAAATATTATTGTACTATAAAAACATCATACCATCTCATTAAGTTTTATGTAAATATGTACAAACAAACATCGAACATGGCTATTAACCAACATAAATTACTCACACATGTATAGAATAATACTTTAAGTTTCACCTAAATAACTAAATGTTTGCATGGACTGAAATGCATGATAAGTAGCATGCTCGGTTACTTTTAACGATGCATTACAGATTCTCTTGAGTTGCTTGCTCAACTGATACTGGGAATTTAAAGTTTTTTTTTATATTTACATAGAATATCAAGTAGGGTTTAATATTTAAATTTGAGAAAACAGGCGACAGCTAAACCCGCGTGATCATTACGAGCGAATTTGATATATATGTTACAAAAATGTATTTAACACACAAGCATCAATTAAATGTGTTAATGAAAAAAATATAATTAAATATGTAAACGACTAAACAAGTATGAAATTTGAATAATACGAAATCACTATTTTAATTAGGACTCACAGTTAATTACCACCTAAATACGTCAATTTTGCAGTTATATACAAATTTTTCTGTAATTTTACATGAATAAACCAGAACCTCAAACAGTTATTTTATGATTTATTTGCAACTAACTATAGTGGAAACCCTAGACTGGGTGTTATGTGCAACTAAACGTACGTATCATAAAATGGGTTTCCAACATCGTTGGTTTTTTATATAAAAGGACCTGCATTCGCAATTTTGTTTTTAATTCATATTCTAAAGGTATGTATGTAGTATATTTATGGGTATTAATTATATATTTTATCTATATACGCGTAATTAAACAAATACATTTGAACTGTGTTATTAGTCGAAGTTTCTATTGTCATTCGGAATTGTGACGTAGGTGGCGCGGTTGTCGCGCCAAGCGGGTGAGGAGGGGGCGGAAAGGCGGAGAGTGGAGATAGAGAAAAGAGAAATGCAAGAAAAACTCGTCAAAATGGCAGCTGAAGTAGAAAAAACGAAACAGAATTTAATCAATAGCGAAGCGAAGGTAATTATTGCTTTTTATTATCTTATAGCTACTGCAAGACCAGTTCAATGTAACAAATTAAAATGACTAATTTTCTGGCTTTGTTAATCAATTACTCTTCAATCTTTCGTCACTCAAATTAATCACATTTGACTGCATGACCGTTCAAATCTATTTATAATAAAATACATTAATTAATTAATTCTTGAACTGCATGCAAATGTTGTCTACTAATTTGCAAAAAATATATATATAGGAAATTGATCATAAGCTCAAGATATGTAATTTTATTATGAAAATAGCTAGATAAAATATATGAGAACGTGTCCTGCGAGCTGATTACATTTTACGAACGGAAGCCATACTATGTTAATAAATGCTGTGTCCATCTTGTCTTACTAATTTAAATAACGAAAACAAACACAAACGATCGCATTCGAACGATTATAGGATATACGGCGACCTAACCGAATCAATTGATTTTTTTTTGTGTTGTGTTTTAAGAGAGGTAGGGCATTGCGATTTTGTAGCTTGAGCTGGAGCAACCCGACTGGTCTAATACCTCTACCTTACAGAAGACCGCAGCCAAATAACAATCAATTCGGTTTTGTTGTGTTCCTACGTGTAAGGTTTCCAGAGCTCCTGGGGGGTGCTAAATTAGGTAGTTGCAGAGACCAAGCCTTTAAGGTAAGGGCGACAAGTCAAGTAACAGCTTTATTATGCTGTACTGGTCGCCCTTAAGCTAGGACCTCATTACTACTTAACATCAGGTGGAATGAGCTCAATCTTGAAGTGCAATGTAAAAAAATGTGTGAATTAGCTAATACTGTAGCGTGGTTGCGGTTGGGGCAGGTGGTGCGGCTGAACGGCGAGGTGCACGCGCTGGCCATGGAGGTGAAGGGGCTGCGCTCCTCCGCCGCGCACGCCGGCGTGAGTGCTAGCCTCTACAGCATTTAGCGGCGCCCGCCTAGCGGTAGCGGTAGCGATAGCGTTAGCGGCGGCCAACTAGCACACCCTAGCGCCCGGAGCGAGCTGAGTCGCCTTTTTCTGTACTTAAAACTGATTGCTTGCCACTTTATTCGTGGTATTTCGGTATGAGAACTATCCTGTATGTTAATATGATATTACATTGAGTAGTTTTTTTATGTGGAAGTGTTCACCTAACAGTAGTAGAATGTATTCTGGGGCCTAACAAAAAAAACAGCCCAAAAACGGGTCGGAAACGAGACGCCGCTTTATGCAATGTAGTCCGGCTTCTCATTTTCTCAATGGAATAAGTCATTTTTTGAAAGCTTGTGGGAAGACTCCTGATTACACTTTGTTGCACAATAGAGGGTGTATTTATTGGTATTTATTAACAAATGCAATTTACTTTACAACTTTACTTTTCTTATTAGTTTCTAGTAATCTACCTACTACTCTTATGCCAAGTTAGGAGTAATAAAATGTATACATTTGAGCTGTTCATGTTGTTATAGATTAAATTTGCGGTGGTGACTGTACACCGTAAAGAAAGAAAACTAATTAATATGAAGTTAAAGCTTAGTTTAAGAGCTGATCATGGTTAACAACGGACAGTATTTTACAAATCTGATTGAAATTGATATAATATCAATGTTTATTGATTAACTATTTTAACGCAATGTTTCTGGTCAAAATAAGGCTACTCAGCACGCTATATCTATAGCTTAATACAAATAAAGATACACAACCGAAACAGTTACTAAATACTAGGTACCTACAATAAAAAAATATATTATTTGTATTATGCTTAAAACAATGCACGAATTTATTGTAATTCTGAAATCTTTAGATTCCAAATTTATATTTAATATTGCTAAAACTTTGTGAGGTGATACATATGCTGCGAATATTCCTTTTTATTTTGTATTATTTTAGATGTATTTTTAGAGCCTTCACTATTTTATACAAAAGGGCCAATTGTGCAGCACTTATTCATTAGAAAATTATTTAATGTTATGAATGAGTCTTGTTAGAATTTTACTCTTTACATTTCCATAAATGTATTATAAAGTTTTATTTTAGAAGTTTACTTAAATGATCTTATTTTTGTTAGATGTAAGTCGTTGATAGTGTGCAATAAATATATAAATTAGTAAATATATTTATTATACCGTGTGTGCACTTGGTTTTGGAGCAATCTATACACAAAAAATAAACAATTAAAAATATCAATAACTAAGCCTTTTTAGACTAAAGTCTACGTGAAGATCCTTTTTAGCGGATCCTTGTGTCATAGTTATTACCTGAATGTCAAATATCAGCGTAATCAGTTCAGTGTTTTCAGATGATAGATAAGTCAATAATGGCTGCCTTTTACTGTAATGGTTTTAATCAAAGCTTTAAACATTATTTCGGTGTTCACATATCCTATCCCAGGAAATGTTTTTGTATGTGACATGTTGTCAGGCCTGCTTTGTCATTGTTTTAGTATGCTTCATATCGAAAGCACCCAAATGCTATAGCGGTTATCTCACAGTTGGATGCTAAAATCTTTGGCTTAAAAAATAAATATTGTGAAATATAAATATTGAATAAGCTAACACAATACTTATAAAGCTATAATAAGGTTGAAATCAGCTAAGAATACCTATTTGTAAAAAGGAGCCTTGCAGTGACGCCCAGGATAGTAAAAACCATTAAATATAAAATGTGTGAATTAGACAGGTTGTGTGACGAAATTCAATGACTTCTCAAAATATAACTCTTTTGGGGTTTATTTTTGCTGCGAACTAACTTGGTGCACAATATTTACCCGACATATTGTGAGTGACAAGGTTTTGCTTTAAAGGTGAACTTCAGTCAGGTAATCATGCGTCTTTTATCTTAAGCGTTGATTGATTGTGAAGCGGGATGACGATTTGTAATCTTATATTTATCTGTCCAATTGTTGTAACTACAATCTTTACTTGCACGTGTTACGATAAAGTCGTGATTACGAACTGACATTAGTTCTCTTTACCAGTGGACACACAGCTTGACGTAATAAGGGATGCACTTTATATTAGTCAGTCATGTTAAATGCTGTTTACAATAGTTGAGATTAGGCAATATATTACCATTTATTTTATTTGTTATTTATTTAGATGTACAATTGATTGCTTTTGTAATTTTAAACAACGAATGACTTAAAGAGAAGTACAAAGTGATTATTTGCTTATTGTACTTATAAATGTGTGTGTTTTCCAGTGTTGTTAATTAATTGGTGGGAGATTTTGAGTGGAGTGTACACACGAAGCTTAGTATTGCAATGTGTTCATAATCAACTCTTATTGTTTTTCTTAGAGCCTGCACGCTACTATTTTTGTTATCGCGTTTCAACGTGCATAGATTGTACTCGTTTATAAGTTGATGATAGTAGGATCATGTGACGGCGATACCGCGGCCAAATATAGCTGCCATCGTCAGTCAGTGCGGTGATGACACAGGTGTCGATCCATACGCCATTGTTAAACGCTCCGCAAGGTGTTATTGTGATCAAAAATACGATTTTACGTCCATAAGTAAGCTAGTTCCCTATTTAATTATATCAGCCAATTTGAATTATAAGTTCAAGTCACAGTGAATCGGTGCGTTTTGAATTTTTTTGGCTGTATATTTTGTTACTGTTTTTTTTTATTTAAGCGCACTTTTTTTGCGAAATAAATATTTTGAGTTTAGTATCTTTTTTAATTTTTCCCTGGATGTGCATGGTATGTTTAGACTTAATACAGCTTATTACTAATGAATAATACATTTAAATTTTGGCATGATAATTTATCAACTGAATGCAATAGGCGAATGCTTTGGGTTTTTTAGTGCTCTAATATGAAGAAAATTTACATTTTATTTGTACCAAAATTAAATGTGTCTAGGTATAGTAATTCGCCTATTGTCTTAATAAAGGCTTTAACTGGTAATGGGTATAGTTTGTAGCCGACTTTCAGTGTCTAATATTGTGTAAAATATAGTAAAGTGTAGTATTCTCAAATCTTCTCTTGTTACTTTTTGTAAAATATCGTCATACGATTTGCTTCTTTTCTATATTTAATTTGACTCATTAGTTAATTAATAATAATTGGAATACTATACTGACCTGATATGGTGGGGTATAAAATCACACGTGTCTTCTGATTGCACACATAATGTACTTTATTGAGCAGTTTATATAGGTAAGTAAGTTTGTTATGATAACATAATGATCATAAATAGGTATATGATCCCATTTAGCGGCTATAAATTTGATGGGTTAAGTAGTTATCTATAAATTACAGCTTACTTTAGATAAGGAATGTTTTATTTAAAAAAAATGCCTCAAAAAATACTTTTGTATAATGGCATGGAAAAGGATCAATAAAAAAATCAATCAAATAAAGATGTTCTGTATATAAATGAGGTAATAGTCGTATAGGGTGAGAATAAGTTAATAGTAAGTTAGTTGGTTAATTATGAAACTGATTCAATAGATAGTGAATTGCAAGTATCTTATATTACGTATCATATCAATAAAAATAATTTGTTCATCAATTGTTCTGAGTACGGTCGTGTTATTACCACTTGTTTGTGTGCTTCGACGCAAATAAACGAAAAAATGAAAGGCACAATCTAGTTTGACCTCGCTCTTGTGTTACACCTTTTTACTTTTTATTAAATTCGTGCCAAATTTCCAGACCAGTTTTCTATTAAATAAAGTATCCGACATTGTTTATTCGGCACCTGCTAAGTGTTGTGGCGATATCTAAAATCAATAGTGATGACAAGTGATAGTAGGTACATGAATACAGTGAACGGCGTTTTTAGTAGGTATCTAGGTTGTGATAAACGCGGATAATACCTGATACTTGTTGGGTGAAGAATGCTTTCGAATGTACGTATACTTACATTCTTTATCAGCTTTTATTTTGGGTTTGCTTGGTTCTTGGGCTCACAATTCTCTTCAGGCCGGATTGATTTTAATTAAGACTTTTGACTGTACTTATAACACCGGGTGTCTTTTATATGTTGTTTATATATAAATGTTTTTCAACTGACATTTTAAAACTTTTACTGAATTAAAAAAAATACTAATAAACTACATTATAACGGGCCCTAAACCATAATAAAAATGACATGCAATTTTGTTTTTAATTAAGTGCAATTATGATAAAATTAAATCTTGTCTACCTATGCGTCTAGGTAGAAAATGAGAAAAGTTTTCCTAGCAAGAAACGATTAAGTAAAAGTATAGATTAAATAGTTTTTCAAATAGCAAGTAGAAGGCTTTATAAGCAATATTTAGTAAGCAGCACATTGAAGTTTAGTGTCCGAAAAGTGATAACCAGAAAGAAAACCACTCAATAAGCAGCCCTGTGACCGGCATATAAACCTTTTCAGGACAAGACTATGGAGTTAGAAAGCCGGATAGAAGCGCTGACTGAGGAGAACAGAGACCTGGCGGCTGCGCTCGAGAACGAGCGGACGCTCGTGCGCATCCTCCGGGAGAAGGTTGACAAGTCCCACCGGCTGTACGACGAGCAGAAGGCGGAGGTCAACCACCTGAACACCGTCGTCACAGACATGCATCACGACTTCGTTGATGTGCAGAGGAAATACGACAAGTGAGTCGGTGCTTTGAAGGTGTCGAGGGGATATACTCGGTAGGCGGCTCCCTACCCCGCTATGTTCCGCTTCTGTAGCCTGTGTAGGTAGTATCTTATAAAGAAGTGGAACTCGTTGCCGGCTCATGTGTTTCCTCCTTCCTTTGACATGGATTCCTTCAAAAGGAGCGTGAAGTAACATCTTGCGGGCCAGTATGGCGATGCTAACGGATAGGATATTTTGATATCAAATCCGTTGTCATCGCGATGTGGGTTCCTCTCTTGCTTACCATCAGGCTGGGAGGAGCCAATATACTACGCTACTATAAAAAAAAAGTGTTGAGGGGATAAACTGGGTTAACGGATCTCCCTCCCGCTGGGTTCCGCATCTGTAGCCTGTGAAGAATCTTTGAAAGTGTTGATGGAATAAACTGGATTGACGAAACTCCCTCCCGCTGGGTTCCGCATTTGTAGCCTGTGTAGAATCCGCAAGGGATCCCGACTCGGGGGAGTCGGGATCCCTTGCGGAACCCTGACAACTGCGCAGCGTTGGCCATCGAGAGGGTTTTAGTTCCTCCATCAAGAAAAAAAAACGTAGGCGACTCTGAAACGATTCATGGTTTAGTTTACGTAATTTAAAGATTTTATGTGACAATACTAGTTGTATCTTCTCGTTTTTTCCAGAGAGAAACGCGAGAAGGACGAAGCGTTGCTCCGGAACGCGCACATGTCTCAGACGATAGAGATGAGTCAGTGCAACGTGCGCTACCAGGAGACGGAGATAGCCGAGATGAAGACCAAAATCACTGATCTGGAAGCACTCCTAGCACAGCACAAAGAAGTAAGGTTACCCAGCGCGTAGCATAGCGTAACCCCCCGCCCCCCCCTTAACCCCTTAATAGTTTAAATAAATAACTAGCGGCCCGCCGTCGCTTTGCACGCGTAATATCCCCGTTTTTCCACATTCGCTCCTATTTGGTCGCAGCGTGATGTTATATAGCCTAAAGCCTTTCTCGATAAATGGACTATCCAGCACAAAAGTAATTTTTCAATTAAACCAGTAGTTCTTGAGATTAGCGCGTGTAAACAAACAGACTCTTCAGCTATCTAATATTAGTATATATTTGATATCCAATTACACCAACTTTTACCTGATCCCAAAGAAATAACTAGCCCTCAATGCATACTTTAATACATATTAAATACATTCGCACATTACCCGCATAATTAAAATCTAAATGGTTCTGAAAATTAAAGAAAAATTTAAATATAGGTATGTGGTTTGATGTGCGTACGTGAGATTTTGGTGAAGCATATTATATACCCACCACGTATACAATATGCCTACAATAAGTACTGTAAAGTGGCAGTATTTCCGAGCTGTATCCTAAGTAGGTAACATAACATTTTCGTCGACTAAATTTATTAGAATCTTTGTAAACATCATATAGTTACTGTATTAATTTCCATGCTATCTGCATTTAATAATAGATAGAACTAAGTAATAATACCTACACAGCTAAGTATATGCAACATGATACCATTTAACACACTTTAGTGGGTAGATCAATGACCTCATTGAAACAAATAACCTAGTTATTACGTTGAAAAGGATCTACACATAATTGTCACGGTTATTTTTATTATCTCTTAATCAATTAATTTTATTAAAGCAATTGAATTTGCGCCTTTGAAACTCATCTAAGTATAAACTTTATCGCTGTGACTTATAATATTTGAAAGAAACAGAAAAAAATGATCTCCATTTGCGGTGTTGGGCTCGAACCCACGACCTTAACGTATCGCGCGTGCTGCTCTTACAATTGATGTATTATAATAACAGTATACGATAAGTACCTACGTATTTCTAATCATATTGGGCAGAGGACACTTACTGGAGGCTAAGGGGTCAGTACAACAAAAACTTAATCGCTTACGGTAACTTGCGGTTAGCTCAGTTGGAAGAGCAGCACGCGCGATACGTAAAGGGCGCGGGTTCGGGCCCCACACCGCAAAGGAAAATGAAATTTTTCTGTTTCTTTAAAATATTTGAAATTTAATTCAATGATATAAGTGTAGATGTTGATATGAATAAAGATAGCCCTTACTATTCGCAATAAAAAATCCATTCATCGATTCCAGAATCAGGCCGCGTGTATGTTAATAAAAGAAAACGAAGAATCGCGAAAATCTGAAATCGAAGAGCTGAAAAAACGGATAGACGAGATGACGGAGAACGAAAGTACACTCAAAAAGACTATACAAGACTTAGAAACTGAAATCTGTGATAAGAATAAGGTAATAAGAACAAACAATAACAAGTATTTACAGATAGTATAATCTTCTGAACAGATATCATTTCCGTCCTTATATAGATTCTAAGAATGTATTGATTCATTCTTGATACAGTTTATTTCATTTTTCTATATATATATATATATATATATATATATATATATATGTATGTACAGCACTCTATTAGTGGACCTGATACGTGTTGTACTGTTTTATAATTGAAAACGATCACTGTATTAGCATTCAAGAATTTACTTCAACTTACACACAAAATTGATACAAGTCCGGTTTAGGAGATGTTTGGTGACAAAAACACGTAAAAAGAAATATATTTAATATGGTTCTTGCCTGTTAAATATTTTTTGGTACAGTTCCTTTGAAGACCGGTAGCAAAGCTTCATCAAAATGTTATCAATTTAAAAATCTGCGCTAAGCGCTTCCTTTGAACCTTTTGGTTTTACCTAAATATTGAGATAATAACATGATCAATGATGTAGAAACATGTAGTGGACAACATCCATAAAACATTAATGTGTATTAAAAAATATTGGGAATAATTTTGGAATTTTTGGTCGCAGAAAATTAAAACGTTAGACAATCGGATATCAGACATGAAGAAGACGTTGCAGAGAGAACTACAGAGTAGCAAGTCTGATCTCAGCACGGCGGAGGAGCAGGACATCAGTAGACGGTCAGTAAATAGTCAATTCATTTATTCATGTAGGTTACAAGTAACACTTATGCATCGTCAGAATGAACACAAACCAAAATTGAAGCTACAGCCGGTTCGGAACCTAATCCTACTGAGAAGAATCCGTCAAGAAACTCAGTAGTTATCCTAATCGTTACAATATTTAGAGCTAGAGAACTTAAAACTATGGTGTGCGAGCTAGCAGACATTCGTGTCCATATATGTTTATCGTTTAAATATTCATCAAGTTTATAGTATCCTTTTCGCATTAAACATGATTTAATATGGACCTTAAATCTATGCATAGGTAAGTTAATAATACATTGCGGTAACTTGTTGAATATTTTTATACTTAATCCCACGAATGTTTTACTGGTTTTACGAAGCCTATGGTTTGAAATAGCGAGCTTATGTTTATTTCTTATGTTAAAATGATGTATGTCGGATTTCTTATAGAACAAATGAAAATGTTTACGTACATACATGATGCAGTCAAAGATGAATTGGGAGGCTACGGTTAAAATATTAATTTCTTTAAATAATTATTTAAGTGAATCACGCGATCTAAGGCCGTATATATGTCGCAGTCATCTGGTTGAAACAGCTATTTGATTGAATCACTAGCGTGTTTATTAAATGACGACGTTTAATTGAATGACTAGGCCGAACGTTGAATGAATAAGACTCACTGAACGTCCAACAAGTTAGCGGATTGTAACATAGCCCTTTGAACATAGCGGACGTAATCAGTCAGGTGATTGTAATTTAGTTCATTTTTTTTCCACTGCGGCGTTAGTGCTCATCAAAACAAAGATGGCGTCAAACAGCTGGTACAGATATAATCGAATAGCACTGTGTTGATAATTTTTAGAGTGAAATTGAGATATAAAGTGACTTATTCGTAAAAAAAAATTTTTTTAGCCTAATTGTCTTAAGACTTAAAATTGTTAAAACATATTAAAAAATTTTATTAAGGTGTGTTATGTCATGTCTGTCAGCTATATCCCATTCAACGACTATGCTAAATGACGTTCAGTCAAGAAGTTGAACGTTATATTAAACAATTTGACGAGTTGTTCTTTAGTCATTCAATTAAACGTCGTCATTCAATGAACGCGCTAGTGATCCAATCAAATAGCTGATTAAACCAGATGACTGCGACATATAGATCGAATAGCTCTCTTCTGTAATACAAATATGGTTTGCATGTCAGAAGCTGAGCCCCACAGCAATAGACCGTATGACATTAAACTATGAAAATAGCTGAAATAAACTAGTCTGGCCGTTTCAACATCAGTAAGATGCCTAATTTTTCTGACTGCATATGCAGCAGAACTAAGTCCTTCTGCCAGACCACATATATGAGGATCCCATTGTAGCTTGGAATCTACAGTGATTCCTAAAAAAGTTGTTGAATGTATGACTTTGATTTGTTCATTATTCATAACTATATCAGTTTTAATTTGCCTTACATTTGGCATTGTAAATTTAATGCATTTAGTATTTTTTTGCATTAAGGACGAGGTTGTTAGTAGTAAACCAATGCAAAACTTTTGAGAGCGTATTATTTACATCGTCATACGATTGCTTATGCCTGTCAACTTTGAAAATCAGAGATGTATCATCTGCAAACAACACAATCTCACATAGACTTTTGGTAAAGCGAGGAAGATCATTTATATAAATCAAAAAGAGAAGAGGTCCTAATAAAGAACCCTGGGGCACTCCCATGACTAGTGGGGCGCCAGAAGAATTGATTCCGTTAACATTAACTTTTTGTATTCTGCCAGTTAAATAAAATTGGATTAAAAAAATTGCAGGACTTGAGGCATCATAATATTGCAATTTCAAAAGCAAGGTTTCATGATTGACACAATCAAACGCTTTTGACAATACAAACATAAACAAAAAGTACCTACTAATATAGTTTAATTGAAAAAAAATCACAACATCCTTTTGACCTAGGGGTTGTGATTTTTTTTTTGGCCATATATGGCCACGCCTGGTGCAATTAGTTTGACAGGAGTATAAAAGTCGTATCTCTAAAAGTTTTCCTGTTCTAAAACTCACTTGATGCGTCTTAAACTACCAAGCATTAAACATAACAAAAAAACAGTGAGAATTTTCTTTTTCTAAACATTCGTTGAGGAGTTAACAACAGTTATTTTGCTATACGAATGACGTAGAATCAAGTTGGAGCATATTATATTATTAGTTCCTCTTGCTGCGACCGGAGACGCCAAGCGTGGGAAGCCTGGCGTTCGTTACCTCGGTCCTGAGGGGGTGGGGCGTGTCAGGTGACCTGGCACGTTCCAGCCTCTGGGGACTCTGTGTAAAGTACGCAAGGGACTCCGGCTCCCCCACAACTGCGGAGCGTTGGCCACCGTGGGGATGTAATCGGTGCGAGCCCGGCACACCACTCTTTGTCCCCTGCAGAGAGTGATGGTGCAGTAGGCATTTTCTCCTCGACAAGAAAACATATATTATTGGTTAGATTACCAGCAGGTGATGAGTTAGTTGCTGGGAACAAATAACCCAACCGCAACCACCTTTTCCTAAAGAAATAAGCAACTGAGCATGCTACACATTATCTAATGTTCTACGTTTACTTCACAAATGTGAAAATTGTCATGCTGTGTTAATGACATCGAATACGGTGCGCTAACCGTGCAACACAAATCCTCCAGGTACCTTAAGCACGTAGTGCTCCGGTTCCTGACGGCGCGCGAGCTGGAGGCGCGGCAGCTGACGCGCGCGCTGGCCGCGCTACTGCGCCTCTCCGCGCACGAGGAGGCGCTGCTGAGGGCCGCGCTGCCGCCGCGCAACGGCCTCGCCGCCTGGCTCTCGCGCGGCGGCACCTGATGCGGCCGCCCGCCCTCCCGCACCGCCGTGCACCAGCCTCGCCGCCTGGCTCTCGCGCGGCGGCACCTGATGCGGCCGCCCGCCCTCCCGCACCGCCGTGCACCAGCCTCGCCGCCTGGCTCTCGCGCGGCGGCACCTGATGCGGCCGCCCGCCCTCCCGCACCGCCGTGCACCAGCCTCGCCGCCTGGCTCTCGCGCGGCGGCACCTGATGCGGCCGCCCGCCCTCCCGCACCGCCGTGCACCAGCCTCGCCGCCTGGCTCTCGCGCGGCGGCACCTGATGCGGCCGCCCGCCCTCCCGCACCGCCGTGCACCAGCCTCGCCGCCTGGCTCTCGCGCGGCGGCACCTGATGCGGCCGCCCGCCCTCCCGCACCGCCGTGCACCAGCCTCGCCGCCTGGCTCTCGCGCGGCGGCACCTGATGCGGCCGCCCGCCCTCCCGCACCGCCGTGCACCAGCCTCGCCGCCTGGCTCTCGCGCGGCGGCACCTGATGCGGCCGCCCGCCCTCCCGCACCGCCGTGCACCAGCCTCGCCGCCTGGCTCTCGCGCGGCGGCACCTGATGCGCGTACTCGACGCGCCTCTTAGCTTCCGCTCGACGATCGTTGTGATACCACCCCACGAATCCGAAATGCTCGAAGCATTTTGACTCACCACAGTCAGCCCATCGCTTGGTAAAAGTACACTATTAGCTTTGGAAGGGGGTGAATGTACACCAATAGTTCATGTAACGTACACACACTGCAGACTCGCTCTTTCACTAACCCTCTATGGCCAGACAGCCCAGCTAGTCAATCAATTCATCATACAAATCTGTTTATTATTCATTCAGTGTCAAGTTTTGTATTATGCAAAAAATATTTTGGCAGATTAGGTATTTAGGTCGAGGGTTGAGGTTAGGTGCGAGGTTAGGACCAGTCTCGAAAGATGGCACCTGTTCAAAAGTATGACTTATGTGCATGCCATCGCTTTACTCGATCAAATCTTAATTAATGCAACGACATGCCACACACGAATCACCTCATGCAAGACGCCGCCACGTTAACTAAAGCATTATCATCACATTTTTGATATAAGTAGGATGATTAACATAAACACCGCACTTAGTAGACGCGAAATAATGTCTTGCCACATCCCATTCGATCATCGATCATTCACGGTAAATTATGAATTTTGGGGGCGTGCACTAACAGATGTAACAGACTATCTAATACTAAAGAATACAAACGTTGAATGGGGACTATCGCCTATGGAATATGTGCTAGATACAGATATAGAGATACGTAGGCAAGAGGTCTAACTGTAACGTGATTGGTTTTTATTGATATGATATTGACAGACATCTCAAAAATCACCAGTTTCGAAACAGTTGGACCTCGCGGCAACGTGTTGCCATCTAATGGATTTTGTATAAGCGATAGTTCTCATCGGGAGGCATCTTGGTCCCCCTTCCCAGTATAATACTCATAACAGAATCACCTTCATCTCTAGTTGCGTTTTACATCTGCGGATACTAGGATAACATAATGCACAAGAGACTCTGCCACGGTTAGCCTTTTACGCCGCGATGTAAGTGAATTTGGTCTTTTTATAATGGTTTTTCGATAAGTCACGTTGGAGTGGAATAGAGAATAGGAGTTTTCATCAAGTATTATTCAGTATTGTATGCTTCAGTATTGATTGAACGGTTACTGCACACGGTTAGAATTTTCTGTGTACAGTAAGCATTACAGTTATCGATGCTCGACTCAAATCTAAAAATGTATAATAGCACTCGATTGATTGCATTATTTAAGGGGCGGACACTATATTATATAAAAAACATTATTAATTGCCAATTGTTGATTCAATGATCATGTACCCATAATTACTGCAAATTCTCTAATGGCGAATGCTCTTTTTAATAGCACACACGCTATGTAAATGTAAGCTGTGTGTAATTCATTATTAAATCAAAAAGTTCCATTACTTAATCAAGACTTAATCTCATTAAACTTATGCGATCAATACAATGCATATGTGTGGATAGGGACATCTACATAAATTATGTGAAAAATCTTTGTATTGTTATGGAAATTATTGTTTTAAACATTGTCTTAATAGCTACTAGTCATTTATTATAACCATGATTTTCCATGTTTTATTAGTTTATATTCTACTTAATTTTTATGGTATATTAATTTTCTAAATATTAAAAATTACATGTTGTTCTGAAGTGTACTTCATGTTGCATGGTTTAGGACTTTTATTTTAAATGGTTTAATATTGCAAGATGGTGATGACAAATATTGAAAATCCTTGACTACTATAACTTAAATACTATGGGGTTACATTTACATCATTCATTGTTACATTCATCATTTTTTTTGTTGTATACATCTGTAGTAATATTTAGAAGTATTGTAAAATAATAAACAAATTGTAGTATGTGAGAAGCAAACACTGCCCTTTTGGTATTACATATTATTACCGCCTTTGTATGTTGTACGATTGAGCTGTTAACGTATATCGCTACTTATGTATAAAAATGGGACGAGATGTAATTTTTGACTTAGTACGTGTACTATGAGATGACATAACGACTGACATGATATCTGAAAGAGTTGTAGGTATTTAATACACATTGTATATGCGAGATTTAAGTAAAATGTGCTGTTTAGGAGTATAATAAGCAGATATATTTAGGCTCAGTTGCATCACATTCATTTTAACGGTTACGATTTCCATAAATAATTATAAGTGTGAAAAACGTCCGTTTTGACAGCTATCAAATCGTCGTTACTGTTAGAGTAATAAAAAGGTGGTGAAACTGACCCGTCATTTGAAATAATTATAGATGTGTGTGATTAATTTGTCGCACGACTGCTATTAAGGGTCTTATAGCATGGCGGTTTGTTAGCGTTTTTAAGACGGAGCGTAGGCGTTGCGAGGGCATAGTCGATGGGCCGCCTTAAAAACGCTTGCAGTCCTCTTTAATATGTTAGTTGCATTAACTAAATTTTAACTATTACTGATTTGACGGTTGGCAAATAGGTAAATTACAGCATATTCGTCAGTAAATTGGTAATATTGAGTGGGTGCAACTGACATTTAAACTGGATGTCCCACTGCTACGCAGGATAAACATGCTACGCAACCCCATCCCATCATCTGTTTTGCTATTTATAAAATGACAGTTCTAGTAACAAAGACGGTAAGGTCCCATAGTAATAAATAGACCTATGCAGCCTTTCTTATTAGACCTCTTAAAGTATGAAGTGGCGTATGTTACGTGCATATCCTTCGTAGTTGTGGCCATAAATCCATTAGATGGCAGCTCGTAGAGGTAAGACTACTGCTTGGTGATTCATTTTGACATAATTTTGATAAACATCAGTATTTTTTGATATGATTTATGATTTTGTAGATTTCAAACCAGATTAGTTTGACCTTATGCCTGAGCAGGGACAGCCATCCCATGGATTTAATAGCAGTAGACCCAATAACATAAACATAACTACTGGACAGGTTTGGTTCTTACTTGGATAACCAAGTAATTTATCGCAATAACTTTGTGCAAAAGTTAATAATTGAAGTTCCAAAAAGATCGACAAACATTCCTATCAATAATTTTAGTTCTCCAGACTATCCGTTATGACATACAGCGCCAAAATGGCGTATACACGAAGCCTTTCTGAATGTAACCGCCATTCTGTCCAGTAGACTACAGGTCAGCACGTCGCCCTTATGCTTTTTTATTCTGAAAGTGGTCATAATCCGCTAGAGGCAGGACGCGGTAAAAAAAAATTATAGGTTGTAGTGATTATTTTAAAACTTTAAACCAAGTTTTGAACCTCACTAATGACCGTACAGACTACTAACAAAACAATGTAACGTGACATGTTTTCATATTGTGAGTGATATCATAATACCATTTTCAAAATACGTTTAGCCTATCTAGCGGATTTTTCAAAAACTTTAAAGATGTAAAAGAGCTTATGTTATATGTTATTTGCGGCAGCACTGTCAAGCAAATGCACGATTTGTAATATTTGTAGATAGTTTTAAATAATTTATACGCAGAGATCTGTCGATACTTGTAAATTGAATCTAGTCTTAGCCTGTTCGAAAATTACTGCTTTAGATGAGAGAAGTTATATTATTATAAAATGTTTATATTGCGTTGAATTTATTTTAAAGCAGTATGTAAGAAAAGTTTAATTTTGTTCGAGTATTACATTCCTTGTATTTTAAGTGTTAGTTTACATGAAATATTATTTTAGTGTTTTTAAATAGATAAAGGAGTTTTATTTTTTATGTTATAATTAAAAAAAAACATTGTTTTTTTTTGATCAAAGCGTTTTCTGATATTGAATAGAATATAAAAATTGAAGCGCTATACTTGTTTCTTTTATCCTCTCCTTTGGATGAAGTTCATCTCCTGTCTTATAATAACTTTTAAATTTACTTACTTTAAACATTACCTCATATCTAGATATCTGATCAGGAGATAAACAAATAACCTCCCTCAAACTAAACGCATAGGTAACTTTATTTCTCTGTGGTGGGTTAATAAAAGAGAAGTGACAAATAATTTCTTCGTACGTTGATGATGTAATCGCCTGTCTTGGGAGGCATACAAGTATTAGGTAAGTAACACAATTTTGGGAGGGGATTCACGTTTAGTTATGCACCTTTTGATACCTTTATCTTTGCATTTAGGAGTTCAGGAGTATTTGGTCACTTTGTCTGCTCCTATATATCTGACTGCGACTGTACCTACTATATAATGTACAAAAATTTGTATGTCTATGTGTGCCAATAAATGTTTTATTTTTCTTCTTTCTAATTTAGAATGTGTGGAATTTGAGACAATGATTTCTTTGTATCTTTCTTATTTTGTCGTGCCACCTGCTTCTGATAGTGTGTCGACTTGTAGGTCATATCGTAGGTCGGCACAGTCACCTAGCACGGCGGAAGTGATTCCACTTTTAGTAAAGAAACCTACATTCCTTACAAAAGTATAAAGAAAGGAAATAATATTAAGAACATCAGTGTTTTCGCATCTCACATGGAAAAAGTATTGTTAAGGCACTCTACAATGTGGTTTGGTGTTAAATGAAAAGAGCTGGATAAATATTGTATGTTTTTATTTACAACTTACAATTTCAGGAGCAATTTTTAACGGCGTACTAAGTACTCGAGCTACAGTGCAACGGCCATCGTCACAAGGCACAAAATCTAGTGGAAATACCCATACTCGGTGTGAATTATTACCTTACTTCGATCACTATCTCTCTTTCGCAATGAATGAGTTAATTTGTATCTAAACCGACATAGTTATGTAACACTATTGAGTTGCTAAGCTAAGTGCCCGAATTGGACGCTGTCCCGAAGTAACATCACTGTAGCAACTCAAAAATTTCCCCTAATAAAGTGCATAAGTCAAAACAAAATTCTTATTAGACTAGATGGTGGAATGTTCTATCTACAATAATTTATCTACACAATAAACGGTTATTTTTTTATTTCACAGCGTAATAATATGGTCGATAAGAACATATTTAAAATATCAAATATGTATTGCTTTTCATTTTATAAGATTTTGTATTCTCTCCCGAATCCTTTAATTATCCCCACTTGCACTTATTTTCTACAATAATTACCACAGAAAACTGTTGATTGACTTGTTTTAATTTAAGCTGGGTACCTATTATTTTTCTACGTTTAAGTCACTTTAATGGGAACAAATTATATTAAGTACACAGTAGGTACTGTATTTAACGAACACGTTAAAACCTCGGTCCAAAGATCGCATACCTACGAAAAATAATTACTGTCATCGACTTGTAATTAATTAGATCTCGTATGCAAAATTATTACTTATCTTTTGGTAACTTTGTACATTATATCACAACTGGATCATATTGAACCTTTACCTAATATGTGAATCCCTTGCCTCCGTTTTCAAAACACCCATTACAATAAAAGATAAAAACGACTATGCAATTATTACACTAATTTAATTATGCTCATACGAACGGGCACTTATATTACACGAAAATATTTGATCTATCACCCGAGTTCTCGACCGTGAATAAATTCTTAGCAGATCATAAATTACATCTAGACGTTCCGTTCATTATACCTACTCCACTTCCCAACACAACATCATGTAGAAGTATTATACTATTTTGGTGATTTAGCATTAATTTGAATAATTAAGGAAAAACCTAGGCATATCTCTCACATGAATTTATAGTGGTGTTCTGAGAGAATAAGCGATAAATATTAGAGTAAACGGTGAACTTTTCGTTTAAAGCAATTGTGAAAACGTCCTCGTATCTCGTCCCCGCGCGCATTACCTAAGTGGGATACAAAAAATTTGATTTCTCCGAATATCCTGGTTCGGTGCAACCGTGCAGGTATTCTAGCCCTTGTGTGTCAGTGGGTAGAGTTCACAATTGTTTAAGAGCAGGTTCCCTGCGCTGGCGGCGCGCCTACAACTTGACCTTGCCAGCGCAGATGTCCTTAAACAGCTGCGAGGTGATGGGCACAAACTCGGCCCCCGACCGGAAGTACAGCGGGTCCTTGATCACGTCCGGGTCGAAGCCCTCCTTCTGGTACGTCAGCTTCTTGAGTTTAAACGTGCCTGGAACAAAAGTTAATTAGCATCTAAGTATTATTACCATTGATAACAGTCTCGTACCGTCTAAGTATACCTAACTAATATTATAAAGCATAATAGTTTGTTGTTTGATCGCGATAATTTTAAGATACGCTAAGATCGAATTAAAAAAATATTTTTGTTTTGAATACCTACTCAATTTGTGAAGAAAGGCTTTAGGTTACAAAGATCACGCTGCTACGAATATGAGCGATTCACTACCGTAACTGTTGATGACAAAGTATAAATAATTTATGATGATGCTCATGAAAACTTAAATTTCATACATTTGAACATAAATTTTCACAAGTGCGTAGAATAGCTGTCAGGTAGTTAGGTAAGGTCAATTAATCGATTTTAGAACTACCTACATATTTATTGTTCTAAACTCATACTGCAGAGGGCACTTAGCGAAGGTTAATAAAACAGAAAAAAAACATCGCTTATGATAACTTGCGGTTAGCTCAGTTCGAAGAGCAGCACTTGCGATACGTGAAGGTCGTGAGTTCGAATGACACACCGCAAGGGGAGATGAAATATTTCTGTTTCTTTAAAATACACAATTAATCGAGTTGAGACTAGGAGGTCCAGTCAACCCCAGCCACATGCCCAGTTAGAAGAGGGACCTGCGTCATATAAATAAAATAAATAAATATTGGACAACATCACATACATTGATCTGATTCTGTGGCAAGTATCTTAAGCACTAGTGTTACAGAAATTAAAAACAACGACGTACCACAACTCCCAGACCAGAGACAATATAGAAAAGTTCGTTTCCCATATTGACCCGACCCGGAACCGAACCCGGGACCTCAGATATGGCGCGTCGCCAAATTCCGGCCCGCTCGCCTATCGGCCACAGAGGTCGTCAAAACATATGTGTTAACATTTGACTGGTATAAAACTAATAGCAACAGGTAGCAAACTGACTGGTGATCTCGATGTCGTTGACGAGGCGCAGGAAGAGCGGGCGCGCGTAGGAGGGCAGCGAGTCGTCGAGGTCGCGCGCCAGCCGCGCCAGGTCCAGCGCGCGCGCCGCGTCCGCCACGGCCGCCATGCCCGCGCGCCCCTCCGTCTGCGGGATCTGGACGCGACACAACAAACACGCAATCACAAAATAGATAGGTACAGAAGTCAATCTCATCTATGTACTTCACTTTTCATACCTACGCTCGGCGATCGCGCTAGGGTTGTCAACTATGGCTTATGCACGAAAAACTATCGTGGTATCATGGCGCTCCTATTTAGTTGTATGATTTATTGTGTAGAATGAAACGGGATGAATGGAGATATAAATTAATAATAACTACAATATTTTTATTTTAATGTAATTGTTATATATACAATTACAAATTAGTCAATTCACTGTTTAATGTTGAATTTAAACAACCGTCTACTGAAAAGTTTTAATAACTTTTTTTCGTTGCTCCATGATTGCTTAAAATAGTTAGCAGACGCGCGTGTTAAGCGAATCGCACTCGCGCTCGCATTGGTTTGAATTGGCTTGAGATATCGTGTCCGTGAGCAGTATCTATGTGTGCGCTGCTCGAGCGCGCTTTGTATGTTGATTGATTTCTGTACCCATCTATTTTGTGACGCAATCAATAACCGCCAATGCACTCCATATCCATTATCAAGTTATTCAACATTTATGCTATAGTCAAGCCGTTGAGTACCTAATTAAGGAGTTGACTTCTAACTAAGCAGCGTAACTTAGTTACTTTGGCAGTACTCAACTATAATAAATAAAATTGTTTTTTTTATATATTACACTACAAGATTGACCTCATCCCACTTGATATTAAGTGGTAATGAGGTCCTACGTATGGTCCTTGTGCCTACCTTTGCTTTGTTCACTGTAGGTACCTAAGTATTTTTAATTCATATGAACATACCTATTTTTAAAACTGTTTTTTTGGTCAGAATCAGAACTAATTGCAATTTTTTACATCGCGTTATATTTTGACTTTTAAAAAGTACTTACAAGCCGTACGGTTACTAAGGACGCGCGGTACTCAAGTCTAAAACTTCGTTACTTTTTCAAATACCCTCTATAATTTTTTTTCTGGTTGTTTAACCAATTCCGTAGCACATGTTTTCAATAAGATTTTTGCGTTCCATTTTAAACATTTAAAGTAATTTAACGGTTCAAACCTCGACACCATTTTTACTGCCCGACGTTTCGGTTAGGTTGCACCAACCGTGGTCACGAGCTGACTGGATTAACTACTAAATAAAAATGGTGTCGCGTTTTGACCCGTTAAATTATTTTGAATGTTCACATGTTTTCAGGTTTCGCATAAACTAATAACAGGTTTGTACTCACCGAGACCCCATAGACGGTGCAGGCGCGCTGCCCCAGCACGGGGTCCATGGCGTCCTCCACCTCGGCGGTGGCGACGTTCTCCCCCTTCCACCGGTAGGTGTCGCCGGTGCGGTCGCGGAAGAACAGGTACCCAAGCTCGTCCGCCACCAGGATGTCGCCGCTCACGAACGCCGCGTCGCCCTTGTGGAACACGTCGCGGACCAGCTTCTTGTTGCTGTCACTCTGTGGGTAGATTGACAAATAAGTGGATTAGAGATGCGGTGGAGGGTACACAAAGGCAAAGGTGAAGGGTACATATTATTTTATTTTATTTTAAAAATATTTGATGCGTTTTCCCAATCATTGTCAGAATAAGGCCACAACAAGTCCTACAGTTAATTTAATTACTTAAAAACAAAATATATTTTTTTGTTAATTTTATTTTACAATTGACAAACTAACTGTGTGTCTTAGTGCAAAATTTAAATCTGAAAAAAAAATCTGGTACTGAGTTTCTTGCCGGTATCTTCTTTGTAGTTGTAGGTTCCACCGGAGGTAGCTTCATTTGCTTTTTATAGAGACTATTCATTAGTATTACTAATTAATCTATATGAAAAGATAATGACTTTGACTTTCAAAGGGAAAATGGGTCATTCGTAGTCGAGATATTTTATTGGTTTTTATCTAAAACTAGCTGACCCGACAGACGTCGTCCTGTCTTAACGACGATTATTTAATTATACCCATATATATTTTTAATTTTATCTTTCATAAGAACCTTCTCCTGACAATAACAAACACAACAAAAAAAACCAGTGAAATTGGTCCAGCAGTTCACGCGTGATGGCGTGACCAAGGGAACTAAGGATTCATTTTTATATAAGTATTAAGATAAGGCTTTCATTCATACTATAAGTTCAGTGGAGATCCTATATGTATGCTGCAACCAAACGATCTTCGAGTGTCAATGAGCATGTTCTCGCAAACTTTGAAATTATATTTGCTATAAGTGTTTATAGAGAACCAAACTGTTCAGTCCCAGGTCGATATATCCACAATTCAATTTTCACAAACTGTCAAATTCCACAATTTTCCCTCGACTTGAGCAGAAATGGAATCTGCTGAAGAAGTCGAAATACCACTTACAAAAATATTGAGTTAAAACGAAATATTAATTTGTTTTGCGCTTTCTGATTTTAATGGCCATATAATATAATCACTATAGAACCCATGACTCTGCCTACATCAACTCACCTTATCGACATACCCGTAGTACTCCCTGGAGGCGTTGCCCTGAGCGATCAAGCCGATGAACATACCCGGCTCATCTGCAATAGAACAATTAGCGCGTCAATAACGAGATCGAACTAGAACCATCGTTTAGGTAGTCAGAAAATTCCAATTTTTTCAATCAACACTTGGAGTCAATAATAAATATCGAGTTAATAAATGAGTAGGTACCCGCCGCTCCTTATCGCAAATATTAGGTAGTGGTTACTCTACAGCTCTACAAACAATAAAAACTTTAATGATAACTTGGCCTTTATGATGTTTGTGAATGTCAGAATCTATTCCAATACTTGCCTGTACTTGCGTGTTTTATATTATTTTAAAAATATAATATGACACATTTTCTCAATCAATGTCAGTATTGGGCCACGATGACGCATGCAAGTCCTACAGTTAATTTAATTTATTTTACAAATACTTTTGTTTTATTTTTATTTTTTTTCAATATTTGATTTTTAATTTTTATTTTACAATTGACAAACTAACTGTGTGTCTTAGTGCAAAATTAGTAATAAGTTTAGCTTCCATTTGTAAAAAAAAACTACTAAGTTTCTTGCCGGTATCTTCTCTTTAGTTATAGGTTCCGAACCGGAGATAGCTTCATTTGCTTTATATAGAGACTATTCATAAGTATTACTAATGTAATCTATGTGAATAAAAAAGATTGACTTTGACTTTGACTTTGAATATGTATATTTATCCATATTTTGTCACTGTCCAGTTGTCAAAGTAACAACAAAATGAAGCACGTTTCTCCAAATTCCGAAGTTTTGTAAATATGGGATGCCCACATACTTACGGACCCGGTGTAAGATAAATAATTCAGAAAAAATCGAATTGTACGTAGGGTTTTAACTAGTTTTAACTTTGATGACCTCGAGAGTGCTTTATACCAACATAGAGGTGATAATAGTGTATTCAGAACATGTCGGGGCCTCTGGAATCCGACAACACTTACCTACGGGTTTTTTTTTTTACTTTGGATTGGTAGGTACCAGAAAAGTCACTCCACTTACTCTGGCATATGCAGAACCTATTGCTGCCATGAGAACCCGATCACACCTAAGGTTTTATGCTAGTTTCAATACTAGAGGGGTACTCACTGGGCTGGCAGCGTATGCAGAACCCGTCAGGGCCGCGCACGAGGGCACCGTGCTCGTCGGCCCGCACCAGCGCTATGGGGTGCAGCGCGGTGGGCACCAGCTTCGGCAGGAACCCGACAGCGCCCAAAGTGTTGTCCACGTTTACTGCAAAACGATTTTGGTCTTTTAGGGTTGCGTACCCAAAAGGTAAACACGGGACCCTATTGCTAAAACTTCGCTGTATGTCTGTCACCAGGTAGTATCCTAAGTAGGGATAGCTAGAGAATTGAAATTTTCACAGATTCTGTATTTAAAAACACAATAAAATAAATTATTCTAGGGGGGGGGGTCCCATACAACAAACGTTATTTTTTAGCAGTTTTTTGTACGATGTTAATACCGGTAACATTTCAGGCTTCTATCAGCCTGAAATATTCAAAGAATATTTGGTTTATATGTTAAGGTTACAATATTGTGCCTAATGTTAAATAGATAATAGTACGGAACCCTTCGTGCGAGAGTCCAACTCGCACTGGGCCGGTTTTATCTTTTCTTTATAAAAGTAAAGTCCCTTCCTTTGTCTACAGTCGTAAACGTAGGTACACGCTTAGATCTAACAAACTGACGCAACGCATTATGCAGTTTCGTTTTGTTTAAATTGATTGTAATATGTTGAAGACCATACATATATATTTTTACGCCTTGTTCCCAACAGTCGTGTGGACAATGAAGCATAAGATAAACAGAAACTACATTCTAACTTCCTCTTATTTTGTTAGGTACTGGCAAAAGCACGTCACACTAAACAATTCGGCCAATATAGTGCGTTTATGTCGTGGGTATAAGACCATACCTAAGTATATCAAACAGCGTTTATCGTGATGAGTCATCGGCCTTACCTTAAAAAAATGCATGACAAATACAAAAGAAAAGTACAAGACAAAAATGGTTTATAATCATACGTTGTTTTAAAATAATTTTATTTATTTTAACTTAAAAAGCATTGACACTGATTATGAACATCGTAAACAAGGTTATTATCTGACAATTTAGTTATTTTGTAGACTTTGCTAAATAATTATCTTAACAAAGTGTTCTCATTTTAAGAAGTCTTGCTTTTAAGTTGTGTAAATGAGATTTAAATTACCATTTTTATAGCTACGTAAACAATACAACAGGGCCAATTTTATCACGCGAGATAATAACGTTCTGTTATTGTGTTGGTGTGCCAGATCAAATTACTCACTTATATTGGCGTTGCCCTCGGTCGCTCCATATATTTCATTTATCTGCGGCACTTTGAACCTGCAAATAAATAAATAATGACAATTAATGTTCGCGCGTAACATAGTTTAATTTACGATTTACAACTTTACGTAGGTACCTACAGCATTTGTAAATAAAAGCTCTTAATGGTAGTTTTTGAGAGTGTTATTAGAAAATAGACTCTTGGAAAAAATACGTTCAACTAAGGAATTTTAAATAGTGTGAGGACACTTTACAAGTAAGTAACTCTACAATTTCCTGGCTCAAAAGGATTTATCGATCATAAGGATCTAAACATATTATTCCGAAAGTACGCGACCGAAGTTCGGCTTCGTTAGAGATAATGCTGTTTGTACTAAATTTCATATCTAAATAACTAAAAAAATAAACAATTTCCCATGTAAAATTTCAAGATTTTATTCAAAACAAAAAGTATTCTATGTCCGTTCTAGAGGTTTATCGTATACCCATACCAATCTTCATCAAAATTCAGGTTCAGTTGTACGCCTTTAGGCGTGAAAATCGTTTACAACTACAGAAAGACAGTTACTTTCGTATTTATAATGTTAGTATGGATTATATTGTGTAAAGATATCCGCGCAGACCTGTCGACGATCTGCTGCCAGATGGCGGGTCGCATGCCGTTGCCGACCATGATGCGCACGCGGTGCTGCGCGTCAGTCGCGCGCGCCGGCTGCGCGAGCAGGTAGCGGCACATCTCGCCGATGTACTGGGCGACCTGACCACGTAATATACATACAATTAAACACAAATGCTGATTATTTGCCTTGTTAGTGACATAATTATATAGTTAAGTTGATGTTCTTTATATGCTATGCAATGCCCGGTTCCTATATTTTACGATTCATAATGTGTCAAAAATGACTATCCCTTTTTCTACGAGTCGTTGAATTTAATTTCAAATTCCATATCAGCTGTCATCAGTCTGTCGGTCGTTTTTAGCTTACGCCTTGTATAATTACTATTCGTAACCAGAACGGATAATTTTTCAAATATTAGATCCGGGCATAAATAAAGATTTCTTTTTTCTTTCTTTAAAAAAAATAGATAAAGGTTAAATACTTTCCTAATTCTTGAAATAAGTATCGTAAAAATAGGTGTGAATTTGAATGTGAGAACACGAACATTTAAATTATTGGAACATTCTACAGGACTTTTCATCTCTTCACCAAAACCTTCTTGTTCTCTTCTGTGAGACGATTGACGCTAATCAATAGTCGTCCTACCTGACTGGTAAAGTAAAACGAATTTTGTATGCCTTTAAACTCATAATTGCTCTAATTTGCACAAGCTACTTATATCGTTCGTAGAGTTAAGTTTCAAACAATGATGAGACAACAGCAACGTACCGTGCATTCATACTTGATGCAGTCCGTCCAATAGTTGGACGCGGAGAACCTCGGCCGAATGACGGATGGGATGCCGTCGATGAGAGCTGCGCCGGTCCCCACCAGCCCGCCCGCCGTGTGGTACAGCGGCAGAGTGTTGTACATGCGGTCGCTTGCCCGCAGTCCCAGCATGTGCACCGTCGCTACCATGATCAGCAGGTACCTAAGAGTAGAATATCGAGAATAAAATAACATGCATCTTCAGAACGGTCTGGATATAGACATCCATTAATAATTGATTCCTGCATCCTTCATTTAATTGGTTCCTCTGTTGAGTTACAGAGATCGAGTAGTTATTGCTTCATCAAATCAGAAGCAGAAATCTTTTTACTCATGTTAATAACATCATTAATTTTATGAATCGTCTATATGAACCCAATGTGATTAGAATCTATAACTTCAGAGAAGGTACCGGCAAGAAACTCGGTTGAAAGGTGTCATTAATTTGTATCACAGGCACACAGCGTAGTAGTCTCAGTTTCAGAAGCCGTATCTCAATTATAACTATGCGTGAACTACTTTAGACCAAATCATACAGCTTAGTTTGGATGAGTGCATTAGAACAATCGCATTAGATAAACATGCTTTACGTGCTCGCTGATTTTAACAACTTGGTATCAGACATACATCACTACGCTCTAGCTAGCACAAGCAAAGTCATAATACAAAAGAACAACACACAAACGTCTAAGATCTGCCGAAAGCTTTATAGCTTTAGTCTGTTATAAACCAGTGCCAAAGAAAAACAGTCCACGTATCAGCAAAACAGTCCAAAGATTTTTGCACACAGAAAATGACGCGAATGTTTTGGTAAAGGCTTGACTTTTTGGTAATGTTTCATAATCAGGCAAGGTCCTTAATAAGAATAAGTTTACAATACTCGAGACAGTAGCCTCGTATCCTATAACCTGTACGATTGAATCAGAGGTAACATACTCACTTAGAGTTAGGTAGCACTGCGGCCTTCGGCATGCCAGTGGTGCCAGAGGTGTAGATATACAGCAGCGTATCCTTATAGTGCAGGGCCTCCGTAACTATTGGATATTCAGGCGGATGCTTCTCCATCTCGGCTCCAAGGTCCGACACGCCGGGCGCGCACTGCCCGTACAGCTGGAACAGCTTCAGGTCCTCTGGTAGCTGGTCGCGGATCTCTTCGACCGCTGGTGGAAGAAAAGAAATCAGATTAGACTTGAAGGTTCCAGAGCAGGTTTTGTGGAAGTTTACTAACATAAAGGATGGTCCGGTGTTGGAACAAACTAGAGAAATTTCCTAGACGATCAAGGTAATCGTAATCCGATTTATTGGATGTTTGCATGTGTTGTACCTACACAGATGCCAGACCTTTCAATTATAGTTGTCTTATGACATCTGTGAAACCTTATGCAAAGGATTCTTTGCGGTCAAGCAGCCTGGGCTCGAAATGTGTATCAAGATAGTTTGACATTAGTAAAAAATACATATTGTCGTCGACCAGTCAACCAGACAGTGTCAGTTGTCTCCTAGAGCCAGTGACATGAAAAATAACTCAAGCTAGTAAGCGATTCCAGCTCGTTAGTTCGAGATTGTCATAGGTGTCTACGGAAGGGGCTCTCCGTATTAAAAACTGAAGTGATCAAAATTTAGATTATTCATCAAGATCTTACCACTAGCGAGCTGGTCGGAGAAGATGATCGCCTTCGCCTTAGCGACCTGCACGCAATGTAACAGCGGCTTGTGCCGGAGGTTGCTGTTGATGAGGGCCGACACGGCGCCAACTTTGGCCATGCCGAGCCATGTCCACACATACTCTGCGCAGTTGGGCATGAACACGCACACCACGTCGCCTCGTTTCAACTCGAGATGCTGCTGCATGACGCGCGCAACCAAGTTAGACTTCTCAGCCATCTGGAGCGACAGAAAGAGACTATTGGTTAATCTAAAGTAAAAAAGGTTTCCTGAAGCAGCTATTTAGAAAATGCCTGGTCTAGGGGCAACAATTTATCCCGAAGTTTCCATTGTGGAGGTTCCGGGGCTGGTAATGCTCCGTTTGCCTTCACTTAAATCCGGCAATAATTTTAGAATCTCAATACAATCCCACTCTTGACCAAAGGCCTGTGCACATATTCACTGGTCTCACTTTAATGTCAGACTTTGCTAATTAGTCAGTCGTCAGTCGAGTAAGAATGTTTTTAACACATGTATGGCCTTCCATTGAATGACATTCATTTAAAGATATTTTTAATCGGTTGGAACAGCTCCTGATGAAAAGTAATATCATTAATAATTTATATTACCACGAGTTCATTATGCAGTTGCTGCCAGGAAGATTGAATAGAAAGAAATGTCAAAACCAAATTTTATTTAGACTTTTTGTTAGTCATTCATTTAAAGTTAGGTAAATCGCAATAGGACGAAGGTAAATTGGTGATTCGACTTTAACAGCAAATTCGGTAATTTGCTTTAGATACAGCCTTCCAAATACTCATTGGTCCAACTAATTGGACCCGTTTCGTCTTTGGTTAAGACGAGGCCTGTGCCCAATGGGACGTAAATATTTATTTATTAGGTACTTTTCTTGTTAGATGTTTCGTTTGATATTTCGGGATAAAAAGTATTATTTTTGTATGAAACTTAAATATCATCTAAATCCATTCAGTAAGTAGGTTTTGCGTAAAGAGTTACAAACTTTTGCGTATAACCTAGTGACAAGGATACAGTATCTGTGCTGGCATGAACAAGAAACAATGGATTTGGAAAATTAGAGTAGGTAAACAGGTAGATATGAATCTGTGTATTTGAGATTTTATCTCGATTCAAATTATCTTTAAATAAAATTGCACACAATTGGACGCGTCACAAATACACAAAGCAATACCTACTCGAGCGTTGTTATCTTATCAATGCACGCAGTGCTTATTAATGCACTTTTCAGGACATGATGTAGGTGTATAAAATTACATGCCCTTGACGATGGACAAAGTTCAACGGTTTACGAGAAATACAAATACTAACTGCTTCACACACGTAATAAAATAAAAATGTTAAACAAACAAGTAAATATTTGCTTGTTGGTATGGCAAATTACCTAAATATAAGCGCAGTCATAACTTTTCTACATTTAATACCTTTCTTCTTTTTAATTTAGAGTGTAAGTACCTGATTAGGTTTACATTAAGCTCGAACTGGTAAAATATAACTTCTATGTAAACAGAGTGATGATAAGTTTGAGCCTATAGCTATCAAACAATCATAGAGATAGCAAAGGAAAATCGTCATATTTATTTTATGACATTCCCACAAATTTTAATCGTAGGCTGCTAGACTACATTACCTATTCATAGTCCCCCAATGCAATAAAACATTTTATTGGAATACTAATGCCTAAAAAACACGTCGTCAAATAAATATTGTTTCAAATGTAAATCTAAAAACAATTGGTTGATAATTATAAAACAAATAAATGGTAAATAGTAAAGACAAACAAGTAAATGGCTAGTTGGTATCTAAATAGTAAGTACGGCTAATTCCATACTTGCGTGCTAAGCGCACGAAAAGAATGCGCGTATATGAACTAATATCGCCAGTAGAGCAATCTGATAAGAATGAAATACAGTTGGAGAAGTTTCAAGTCGTAAATCTTTTAACAGAGACATAAACTCTACAATCTATTTTTAACTTATTTACATACCGATCGACAAAGTAAAAGTTCCGAAACTGAAAAATGTAGCCAGTCAAAGCCTTGCCAATATTACATAACAATCTATAGCACCCGAAGGCACATAAAAGGGGGCGGTAACACTGCCACCAAATCTCGTTTATTCTCGATGTCCCCCATTATTTGTCCACCACTGGTGGCCTTGGCGAAAAGAAGTTGCTATATGCACCAGTGAAGGACACTTGGTGGTTGGTAGTACTGAAATCTTCCCGTTGGTAGACACTGAAATGATATGAGTTTTTCTTTCCCTTAGTGCTGGATATTGAGACCAAAAAATCTTGACAAGACCGCTACGCGAGTCAATTTTATCGAGCTCTTATCAAACGTTAAAATCGATAACATTATATGTGTCAGCTGCTGATTGGCTGCGAATACGAATGCTATGTGCTATCACTGCTATCAGCCAATCAACAGTATTGAAATATTTCACATCTCACAGAAGAAATTTGACGTACCTACCTATTGTGCATCTTACCCTAGTGGGTCAGGGAGCAAGAGTTTGTTTTAAAAATATGTTTGGTCCATCAGTTAGATCAGCAAATACGTAAGACACATAGTTTTGATTACTTATGTTAAAAAATATTAACTAAAATAAATTTCTTTCTGACCCAGGGCTTTGAAAAAACAAGCTCGTCTCT
This sequence comes from Glyphodes pyloalis, assembly GCA_037074685.1. Lineage (NCBI taxonomy): Eukaryota > Metazoa > Arthropoda > Insecta > Lepidoptera > Crambidae > Glyphodes > Glyphodes pyloalis. Next base: position 5,173,617 of record JAYKKO010000025.1, read on the forward strand.
ATGTTACCCAATCGAATAAACTAAGATAGCAGTCTCTTGCTTGTATCTAAACCAAGTAATCATTATTAGAGGAACGATCGCGCATCAACTCAGAACTAAGCGTTTGTTATTTAAAGAAAAAATAACAGTAAATACAAATGTGACACAATAAATTGAGTCTATGTGAACATCAAGTTGCGCATTATAATAAAATTAAGTGGAAGCTAATTTATTAACATCGGAAGGAAACAAATTACAATAATATGCGATTCTATCCCTGGAACAATCCCACAAAGCGATTAACAATTCTTTCACGTCCTACGCATGCCTTGTACGTATTACGAATATGATTATACCAAGTGGGAATGACGCACGCGAGTCGATGGCCCGGCAGCGAAGTCTATAAATCTAAAAGTAAATATTTTCACATAGGCTGCTAGAATAGTGTAATTCCGTTAATTTACATGTAAACACTACATACCTGGATTTACATTTTGAACATTAGCTAAGGCTTTTCGCGTCAGAGTACAAATCTTTGGAGAGTGTAGGTATAATGGAATAAGTAAAAGAATTATAACTACAATTAAACTTGTTCTTTGCTACTCGTATTATACTTTTATATTAGTAAGCAACCAGAGACGATATGTACAGTACACACACTATATGCTTACTTGAATTTTAAAAATAAAAGGTAATAGAAAAGGCTAACTAAAACATATTGAAATACAAAAGGCATAGCCAAAAGGATCGTGAAGATTAGATCACAGCAGTCGTGTTAGCGACTATAAACAAGGTGTCTATCTTATTTAATTTATCAATTTAGAATTATTCAAAAGTAAGAGAGTGTTCAATTGCTACATGCTGGAATAAAATGTTGCACATTGGGTTTATAGCGAGGTGGTGGTATATGGCTCAAAATCTCCTGTACTTAGTGACTGATTTACTAACTTAAGATGCCCACTGTACACTATTAAAGAGCTCACCTCTCTGAAAGTCCATGTGCGGTCTCCGACGACGATGAAGCAGGGCGCGTCGGGCGTCCGGAGCGCGCGCTGCGTGAACAGCTGCGCCACCGTGGCATCCTGCCGCCCCCACCGCTTCGACCTGATCATCCCATTTGCGTACCGCCATAGGAACCTAGAAAAGAACACACAACACATTAACAAGATGATCGTGTGACATATTATGTACATTTAATGCGCATGTATAAATAACTAGCTGTTCCCTGCGACTCTACAAAACTTCGTCCAAATACGTTTAGTCGTTGTTGTGTAAGCGACACAAACATACATACAGACATCTATGCAATTATACGAACTTTAGCATTTATAATATAAATACCCATCCAACTTATATAATAAATATATAAGGATAATAAGTTTTGACGACCTATGTTGCCGATAGGCGAGTAAGTCTGACTTTTGCGTCCGTTATCTTTGGGACCGCGTGTTCGATCCTCGGTCGGGTCAGTTTGGGAAAATAACTTTTCTATATGTTGTGATACCGTAATTGTACCTATATAATTTCTGTAACACTTAAGCTATTTAACACAGAATTTTATCATTTCTTTATGATATTTATTCATGTTAACATGTAAAGTATTCTAACTTATGGTATGGTATGTATTATAATTATATTATATATGTAACATAGTAGATATGCTAATCATTCTCTTCGTTTACATGTGTGCCTTGTTTGCGTCTTTGTTATTGTTAATAATCAGAATAAATAAGTAAGTAAGTATTTGAGATTCGTAAAAATTTCGTGATTTTTGTATAACATAGTTTAAAAAATTACCACGTTATATGCCACAAATAACACGTCAGCGCTTGACAACATAACATAATAGCTAAATGCTCTATTTGTAGCACAATAAGTAGTTGCAAAGCAGCCACATGTCACTAGTTCGAATGTCTTAACTAAATAATCCGAAGCATGAGAACCGTTACATAATGTAGAGTTTTATTAGTTTGTCGTCATCATAAATGACATTCATTTCATAGCGAGTAGGTAGGACTTTGTCTTTTGGTAACGTAATTACGAGTATATCTAACCCCGCTCGGCAGGAACACTTTTCCTTACAATTGGACGAATAAAAATTAACAAAACATCTTCACATAAGTATTTTAAGTTCACTCAACTTAGATTCGTCTAGACCGTTTGTTGTATAACAGACTACCTGGAAGACCATGCCCATCAATGGTTATATGACGGTGAAAATTTTAATAACGAAAACAGTTTCAGTTCTCGTAAAAAATCCAGATCCGAGGCTGGACTCAACCCCAAGATTTCCGTAACGGAAGTATGTAGGTGTATTTTCCTTCTCCTTCCTCGTTCATCTATTTCCCTATACATTCTTTCTCCAATCTAAAGTCAGCCGTGCCGCGGAATACCAATGTGACGTCATAAAGCCTAGCCCTAAGTATTGCCCTGGGACCAGGTGACCCCAGAAAAGGGCTAACCTTCTTCCGGTATGCGGGGTTCTAACGGAAGGAACAATTATTGCCAATCACTACTAGTGGGAATGCAAAAAATTTATTGAAACAAACAACAATTTAGAATGCCGGCGATTATCTTGCAAGCCTTCGCGTCATGTTTCTTGTGGGAGCCAAAAGTGGACTGCTGAGAGCCGGTTCGCTACGCTGAACGTCGTGGCAAACGCAAGGATGTGATCTCTGTCTAACCCTCCGGGAGAAAGTATTCAACGTCCGTCAAATTTGTCTACAATCGGATTATCTACAACCTGATGTCAAAATCATTTAAATAGGTATCAGTTACGATATTTTGTCATGTTTAAGTCGTTATATTGAAGTCTGTTGCCTTGTAAATTGATTATAGATTATGGATTATGTATTTAAATGTCATATCCGTATGCTGCCTACCTATGTCATATTTCCAATACGTGCAAGTACATGACTTTCAATACCATTTATACATTTCAATAACATCGTTGTCCTTGAAAAGCATACGTCTGATAAAACATCTGCCCTTGTCGTCTATTTCCCACACATGAACGCGGCCATTGAATTATTTAGCAGAGAAAACTTACACATGACTGCCTTTGAAATGCAGTATTTATTAACTGAACTAATTAAAACATCGATTCACAATAGCGATTCATCAGAGTGTAAGTATTCTGCACCAATGAATACGTTTTAGATACTAACCTAAATAGTTACAATGAGGAAAAGCTACTTCAGAAATAAGTAAGTAAGTAGATTAGAGTATGTGTCTGTCACATTGAATATTTTAAAGAAAAGAAAAATTAAATTTACACCGCAAGGGGAATTTCTTTTTCTGTTTCTTCAAAATAATTAAAGTTCGCTAGTTTAAGCACCTGAAATGTTAGAGGTTGCTACTAAGTAAGTGGACGTGACTACTTCAGCGGATTCATGGACGGACAACTGGTTGAATCTTGCAGTAAGTAAGAAAGAAAGAAAGAAAGAAACATTTTTTTGCCACAAAACATTTAACAGTAAGCAGTGTAGCGCTGACCCTAAGATTCTCTATGCTAAAGATTAGCTTAGCATTTTCACTTGAATTTGGATTTCAATCATAACCTTACAGGTCCATTGTCCAAAGCTAGCGCATATATGTATATAAAAGACGTGTGTATTCACCTCAATCGATGTCAAAACAACGTTAATACAATAAGTGTCATCTGACAAACGTAACTATGCTCATAAGCTAGGTTTCGTTTGGAAGAAACAAATGTAAATGGAAGAATTTCTGACATTTAAAGTGCCAAGTTGCGCACAATTATTGATATACTACAAACTAATATGTAAGAATGTTAATGTTTCGTAAGCTCAAGCTTTCTGCAATTGAAGCGTAGCGGCTTACAAATGCCACCATTTTGTTTTATGGCATGCATGGTCAATGGTTTTTGCGACTTAGCTCGACAGACGCGCGGCCTCATATGAAAGAGTCTTTGTATGCTAAGCGCGTAAACACGTAGTTAAACAAACTCGTTTATCAGGATCCGAAAAAGCAAGCATCACGCCCGAACTTTATCCACTCTACAAAAGCACGTGTGACTAACATGTTTTTGTCACTTTGGCACGTGTCGAACTGTTTGCTAAACAGGTTTCATTCTAGTTTCATTTTTATTTTATATTAAGAAATTACTTTAGCTGTTCAAAATATTATACATATCTTCTTAAGATATTTGAGTCACAGTTTTAGTTAGCCCTGTTTCACCTACTTGAATTTACTATGTGCTTAACTGAGTACGTTTTGACGGATGTCAGTTTTCAGTAGTTAAAATTAAGTTGGAGCAAACAGCGTTCTTATATCTTAATTGAACGTTTGAATTTACACGTTGGTAAATAGGATACGTTCAATAATGGAATTAGAACGCCAGTTTCGCACCGGTGTCAACCGAAAACCAGTGGATGAGTCAGCCCAATTTAATCAACATATCTGTTAGTCAACTGGACATGTTCTCGCTATCTGACTTGCTCCCCGTATATCAGCTGCATTAGGCTATGAAGCCGTGCAACAGCGGCAATGCGGCGGTCACGCGACGGTGGCGCAGGGCCCGTCGCACCTGCCATCATAATCTCATAAAGAAGTAAGCAAGGCCTCGGCCTAACGGTATTCCGTACTACGCCGCGGCGTGTTTAGACACTTCTGAATAAGCAAGCAACGCGATACAGAACTTTCGAGAGAATTAGTATTTATAGTTAAGTAATGAATATCAGCCATTATTTATTACCCGGTTTACATATGAAGGGTCCACTGAAAAAATGATGAATGTCCAAAATATTAAAATCTTTGTGATCAACGTCATTTGATCACTTCATACATGTAGCTAGTAATTTCGTTTACTAACTACCTAGGCAATATCGCTCACAGTAGGTACCTACTGAGATAAAACCGTTTCAGATATTTGACTACACGCCTAGAACGCTCAGTGTCCCACGTATGAACGGCATTAAGGCTGAATTTTGAACAACGTTAAACTTTAACACCCAAATATCTCGGAACAAAAAACAAAGGACGTCTATCATTATTGCAGTGGAGCCTTCATATTTTACTATCCGTTTTTTTCTAATTTCAAATTTACTTTCCATATCAGCTGTCATCAGTCGTCCGTCAGACGTTTTGAGCTTACGCCTCGTAAAATTTATTACTACCCGTAACTAGAACGATTCGTTTTTCAAATATTGGATGGAGAGAGATGGAGTTTCGGATGTCCTAAGCCCTGTATTTTATTTATTTATTACAGCTTTCTTTTTCCACATAACAAATTGTTATTAGAAATACGGTTATAGTTATTATTACTATTATTGTTACTTTGTTATGTGGCCCCTCTGTGGGTAAAAACCTCCTCCATTATTCCCCACTTTTTCCTGTCTTTGGCCGTTTGCATCCCTGGATGTCATATACAAGCCCTGTATATGACATCCCAAACTGAGTATCTTTACCACTACGATTATGGAAACCAGACCATCAGTTGTACGGTCGACAGCACGTTAAAGTAAACACTTGCAGTTCTATTATATTAGTTCTTACTAGCTATGCCCGCGACTTCGTTCGCGTGGACTACAGGCTTTTTCCAGTTTTTTCCTACTAACTCCCGTTCCCGTGAGAATTTTGCAATATCCTGTCGCAACTAAGCTTTAAGTTTACTAAGGTACCTGCATGCCAAAACTTCAAGCGTCTAACTTAATCGGTTTAAATTTTTCATACAAAACGATTTTCCCGCTAATTCCCGTTTCCGTGGGAATTTCGGGAATTCCTTTCTTAGTGCACCTCTACGGTACCTAAGCTATGTCCCTTCCAAATTTCAAGTGCCTACGTTTAACCGTTTAGGCTGTGCGTTGATATGTCGGTCAGCCAGTCAGTTTCTCCTTTTATATATTTAGATACGCGCCACATACAGGTACAAAGTCCAAAGTGTGTAGTCCGGCGTACTTTTGTCCGTACAGTCAAGGAACAGAAATGTTCATCTCACAAATGTACATTCTATTCGATCGTATATTTACATGTAAATAAAAACTAAGTAATTATTGCCCCGGTCATGACGTACACATATCAAAGAAGACTTAGAGTATCTTCCAGTTTAATCTTAAAAAGAGCGAAATGTTGTTAATCCCATGGAAAAGAAATTAGTATCACCTAATGTGTTAACTTTAATCCAATTCAAAACAGCTGAGTTCAGACTTGGACCAAGGTATACAAACTTGAGTCTAGCATTGATTATGCGTAAAACGAATCGTGTCTTTCGATGAAGAATAAGATTTGCAAATGCTCGAGTCGGCAAGTGCTCACACAAAGAAAATTTTAATACAAACGTTAGCATGACGAAATAACAATCGGATGAGGCCGAAAGGTTCAATAACTCTTGAAAAATCTGTCCTTCTAAATTTATACATTAAATAACAACCTAACTACTGTATACTTACACACGTACCTACTATTTTTTTTGACTCAATGTTATAGGTAGGTTCGTTTTCTTCTTAGGTGTTCTGTGAAGTATTATTAAAATACAGTACGTCCAATTTAAAGATATAAGAATAAGATAAGAATTTATATTCGTATTAGATAGTCTAAGACAAAATAGGATTTGGGGAAAATTTATTGGACCCTTAGGTCAATGAGTATCTATCGATGCAGGTGCAATTAATGCAAATACCAAATGCATTGCGCATACGCATATAAAGCACGGACAACAGGAAAGAGTCAATCGTTCGTAAATAAATATTTTTCTGAAGCCTCATACTACGAACACCTGGCAATATCAGGAATCAAGAAGTATGAGGACCTGAAACGACCCAGGACATTAATGCAAGAAACCCAGGGAAATAGTTATTTCTTATTCAGGAACCCAAAACTTACATGGACAAATGGAGACATTATTCGTAACTTTTCATTATGTAGATATTATAAAATATATATGTGGGATAGTGAATGTTTCTGAACGTGCAACGAGTGAGATAAATGAAGTACATATGACAGGGATTTGAATCTATTAGGAATGTTATGAGAGATCATACGACGCATTGAACGCCGACGGTGCATTTAAAGAAGAATAAATAAAATTATTACTGGGAAACCTGTTTGATTTTCTATCTCGAACTCACATATAAATCTATTATATAAAAATGAATCGCAAAATGTGTTGGTAAGCGCATAACTCAACAACGCCCGGACCAATTTGGCCAATTCTTTTTTTTTAATATTCGTTGAAGTTCTTACAGCGAGAAAAATTCGAATAATTGCCGGGAAAGCCCTAAACAGCCCTTTTCTTTTTCACATACAAACGTTTTCTAACTAAAATTTAGAGTCAAGCCACATTCCAAATCTTTTTGACAGGACGAAGTCTGTCGGGTTCGCTAGTAACTTAATAAAAATTAATCGTGCCTCGCTAAAACTCGAGAAAGGCTAGACACCGTTTTAGCTTATTTTAGTTTTAATACAAATCGTGAAGGTTTAAAAGATAAGAAAAAATACAACGTTCGCCGTTACAGCTTATTTTTTATAATATTTTCGTTAAAACTTTGTTCCCTTCACAGTTAAATTACCAATAGTTGGTGACTTTTAATTTAATAAAAACATATTACCTATGTTTTAAACGAAATTGTAGGCAAAGTTAGGCCAAAACTTAATAGATTTACGTTTCGTTATTTAGATTGAATGATTTATGCAAATTATTACAGTAGGTAGTAGACGAAAAATAATGATAAAAACCTTGCACTGCGCAGTTCGTTTGGCACCGGCAACCGTCTCTACATTGTAACAAAAAAACGCAAAGAGGCGCGATTAAAGTTCAATTGAAAATAACACAGGCCGGCTCTGTTTAGGCGATCGATAGAAGGGCAGGGGTCGCCACGAAAAATCGTATAAACACAGCATTAATGATTAATTAGAAACAATTGAATTGACGCGGACGCGGCGAAGGTACGACGATGATGACGTGTTGAAAATAACAAACTACCCGAGTAATTTACTGAGGACAGAATGATATCATAAATATTTTCGACTAGATAACTCCCTGTTTACTGTTTTTGGTTGAATAAACTTATTATTCTTATATTATTATTATTTTTAAATATTTAGTAATCTCAGCATCATTTTTGATACTGACATATTGGAATACACGGGTCTAAGTCAAGTGTGTTCCAGATCAATTTATTTTTATCTATATCCTATCTCTGTTATCCGATGCTTTTTTCGATGCAAAACGATTTAGTGCCGTATCGAAATATTATTATTGAACGAATAGATTTTTTAAATAATTTTGATGAGGTATACCACCTATATAAAATCAATGTTTTTTAATTATCCGTAGCAAAGTAGGTATGCGTAAGAAACTTCAGGGTACCTAAGTATTTGCGTGTCAATAGACTGCACTTCTACGATTTGAAGGTACCTACATCGGCCGGCTATAAATACACAAACCTTTAGTGCGTATAAATAGGTTACTACATTTAACGTCTCTGTACACTAGTAAGATGCTGTGTGATTTCAGAACGCCTGTTTACAATCTCAAAGTAAGTACCTAAACATTGAACCTACATAGATAAGGTAAAAATGACCTTACGATGTAACTCTGAAGGGCGCTCGTTAAAATAAACAGATTGTTTAAGTAGTTTTTCTATGTGGTCGTCGTAACGTGAACAAATAAACTCTAACAAAATCATGTAAAGTAGAACGTCAGATTATAAAGGTATACTTTGGACTTTGTACCAGCCTTATGTCGACCACATAAGAACTAATTTGGAACTGCAAGTTTTTACCTTGATGTGCCATTCACCGTACTTACTTACTAGATAGATAAATACATAAGATAACATTTCGACGGTGAAGAACCAATATTACTCAGCACGTTTGAAAAATTTTTAAAAATATATAGATACATTAAGTAGTTTAAAATAGGTGGGTTTCCATTTTTTTAAAATAAATGCAGTATGGTTGGTGGTATTGGTGTTTAACGCTCGATTTTCTTCTCTGTCTGTCACTGCATAGTACAAAACAAAGTCGCACTTTTTCTGTATGTCCCTATGTATGCTTAGATCTTTAAAACTACGCAACTGATTTTTATGCAATTTTTTCTTTAGATAGAGTGATTTGTGATAAAGGTTTATATGTATAATCTATAAATATGAACGTACAGAAAACCACCCGTGCTAAGCTGGGGCGGGCAGCGTGTTAACAAAAAATAACAAATAATATTGTTATTCAATGATTTGGTACAGACAAAAGCACTTAAGACTTTTGGCTTTGCACCGCCTTTAAGTCATGTGCATAAGATAACTGTACCTACATACTTAATTTATTTAGAATGTAAGCGAAATAAAATTAGCTACCATTAGTGTGTCTAGTAGGTAAATAATACCTATGTAGCCAACATTATTTACCGGATAGCCTGTCTAAGCACACATATTACGAAGTAACGACATAGCATGATAAAGGTAGGTTAAATCTGAAAGTCATTGTGTAATGATCTAATGACTTTTAAGAAAATAACGGAGACAAGTGACTCAACATTTTGTAAACGAAGAAAAACGAGTTGTATACAATTACCAAAATTTGCATTTGTACTTTGTTAAAAACATATGTAGGTACGTATTTATTACCTGAATAATGCGAAACTTTAAAAAGGAAGAATATTTTACTAAATTAGTGGATATGTAGGTATAGGTAACTTGTATATAAGCTATACGACTCATATATCGTATGTCAATGAATGAGGTATCCATAAAAGTTACATAATACTTAGTCAGCTGTTTGAGTACTATTTAAACTTATCATAAACTTGATTGACACGATGGAGCAATGGTTATCACATGTAACTTTTGAACCATGGGTAGTGGATACAATTCGCGTCCCAGGTAAACATTCATGTGAAAAACATTATCTAGTGCTTGTTCTATGTCTGGGTTGTTAACATTCATCAACATCCAGACTCGGAACAAACACAAATGTTCATAACACGAGTGGTATTACAGGATCGAACCCACGCCAACGACCTTTTTGGAAACCAAGAAGCCATATTGTAAAATCTTTCACGTGTTACACTATTTTCTAAGCAAATAAATGTAAGTTATTCTTTAGGAACAAGAAATTGATAAGACAAACGTTTCACCAGGCCTAAGAATGCGTCCATAATTGCAAATGCGCAGCTGGCTTGCGCGCTTAATATACCTAACGCGCACTCACTTAATACATACGTTAGTATATGACCGTGGGAGCCTTCTGCGTTCCACCACAAGTTCAGTGAAGTTTTCGCAGCCATTATCGATTATAAGGTAGGAAAAAAAAAGCGCGCGTAACACTTTTCTGGGAAAATCTAACGCATGCGAGCAGCCCTTGAGCCGTATTTCAGCGCCGTTACAATTTACAAATCGGAAACTATGCTTCGTCAGTAGGTACGCAGTACTCGTTGTTGTAGCAATGACTTGATTTCATTAATGGGAGTCTTGACCCCTAGGTTTTAATTAGGTTTGAGAAGAATGTTAAGACGTATTTTCAGTAAAATATCAGTATTTTTAAATGCTTTTAAGCCTGTATTGTGGAATCTACCACCTCCAAAAAGCTATTTAAGTACATACTTGGTCAAGATAATATCATTGATAGATATACTTCTTCTACTTAGTCAATGTACCTACATACGTCATTGTTGTCCGATATTATTTTTATAGTTATTATTTGGATTTAACAAAATAAATATGTTTTTTTTTTCTAAGTAAAAATTTATCAAGCATTTTGATGTTGTAAAGAGTATTACAATATATAAGTACTTGATCGACAGTGAAAACCTAGCAGTGAGACAATATGTTGAAACTTTATTTTTATACTATAATGCTCAGACACAACATTTACGCGACAGGAACTTGTATGGATTTGAATGTCGATGGCTGAAACCACAAAAATATGAGTTCATGATCTGAGGCTGGACCAGTCTGTTTATTTGTCCCGTTATTCAAAAATCGAACTCATACTGTGCACTGTACCTACTCACGCCTACTGAAGCAATGAGCTTGAGCAGTATCAGTGGCCCACGAATGTTTAGTTAATTTTAACTGACCGTGATCGGCGCGACCTATAAATAGTTTGTGGCGCAAGGTCCCACAGGAAACTATCGACGGTTCGTACGAAAAAATAGTAGATAATGGAGTAGATACAGACAATAGGTTGAATTTAAATGTTATTGTTAACATGCAAATGGCTGTTGTCGACTAGTCTCCACTTACACCGGTTTAGTATCGAAACTATACTCTTAAAGAGTATTTTTAGATGACATTCTTGGAAATTAGCATGCAAATTATTACATGTTGGTTAATTTGCAAAACAACTTTATATCTACTATTTGGGTGGTTTTTTTATTAGTAAGCTTCATAATTGTATCAATTTAGATAATCCAAATGTGAATAATGTTATCAGTTTTATGACGATTTAAATTGTTATGATTTTAATGGTTGAATTATTCGATTTTATTAGATTAGTTCAAAAAAAGAATTTAAAAGCCTTACTGTATGCAAGATAATAGGAAAGGTTTCTTATTTTTAAACACTCATCTAATATAATTATTGTTTTAAAGGATTGACGCCGTATTATTTTGTTTTGCAGGAATACTGCGTTAACTTTGTTCAACACAAACAAAATAACTAGTTTATTAATTTGTTATTTAGTTATTATTTTAATTAAAATAATATTTTATAAATGTACTTTCATTGAGACGGCTTATTTCTATTATTTTTTCTAATAATTCTATTAAACCCATATGAAACGAGATTTCAGAAATTGCTCTACGTCTTTTACACCCGTAACAATAGGCTGACCTAAATTAAAAAGCAAAAACACTATCGACAACACCTTAAATAACGCTCTCTAGGTCGTGGGCATAAGAACTAATTGTGAGAAGAGAAAGAAGTGGAACTTCAAGTGTAACCGTGATTTGCTATTAAACATGCCAAGTAGGTAAGTAAACCGCGACTATTTATATAAACGACCTAAAATTTGGCCAACAACACAGCGACACAGTTTATAAGCAAATCCACAATGCGGACGGCGAAGGGGTAAGAATTTCCCCAAACGACCGCTATGCAGACCACTGCTGTGACCTATTTAGGCTGATTGTGGGTAAACAGAGTACGGCGGCTGCGGCCGATGCACATTGGCACATTGCATTTGCATGCACGCGCGGGACGATCGATACCCCCCACGTGATATTGCGTGTCGGTTGCACTACAGGGTTACCGGATTTGCTACTTTTATAGAAATACAAGATTTATATAAAATCCTACGTGTTGATCGCTTTCGACCACGGAGTATCTCAACTACCGTTTTTGAAGATTGGTAAATAAAAAATTAGGGAGTTAAATCATAGTTTTTAATTTGCATAAATTATATTTTGTTTTAGTTGCATTTGAAGTGCGTTGGTTAAGATTATAAGAATTGGAAATTTCTATCTGTCATCGAATCTGATATACTTATTTCGTTTTTAAGAGCAGACCCTCAAGTAGTCTGCTCGCGTTTTAGTTTTCAGAAAGCGATCCGCCCCGACTTTGAACGTGTCATATGTACTTCCTTACGATATTTTTCAGCTCTTGTGTTGCATAATAAATGTATGTATTTTACATCTAAGCCTTCCTCATTAATAACTCTACATAAAAAAAATGCATCAAAATCCGTTGCATGGTTTTCAATATCTAAGGGTAAGTAAGTGAACAGCAAGACAGCGGGAGACTACTTTTCATTATACCTACAATGTCAAAAAGGTGGATTTTACAAATCACGTCATGAACTCATAGATGGAAGAAAATTTCCAATACCTACTTTTCACAAATATTACATAGATATCACAGAACTGAGGTGAGGTGAGAGGGTCGACTTAGAACAAATGCGTCAACGGAAGACACAAGACCTATTTCATTGTGTTTAGTAATGAGTCGTTTCTACTGATAAAAATGTTAACTCAAACTCAAACATTTTTTTATTCAAGTAGGTAACATGTAACACTTTTGAATCGTCATTAAATACAATGCAAAGTGATTCTACTTCCGGTTCGGAAGACTCTACCGAGAAGACACCGGTAAGAAACTCAGCAGATAAGTTACAGTAGCAGTATCTAACTTATAGCTATGTGTAGAACACTTTGGACCAAGTCATATAGTTTTATTTTGATGAGTGAAAAAAGCATGAAGTATTATTTTATTTTAAGAGGTAAGCTGGAGCAGAGCAGTTAAATCTTTTAATCTCGGAATAAGTAGGTATAACCGAAAATGAAGTCTCTTACGTTTTTATTTGCCTTTGCAAACTTTCGTGGAGTGCCATCGCCAAGTCGAATAAAACAACGGTATGCAGGCCTAGCATACGCAACGCGACTAAATTTTATCGCGCTCTTAACAAACGTCAAAATCGATTGAAGTTAGTGCGATGGTGTGCCATCCTATTTTTATTAAAAAAGGTTTTTCCTTTATTTGGGAATATAATGGAAAAATAGAAATTTTTGTTTGAAAGTCGACCTTATACCGAACTTAAAAGAGTAGGTAAGTAACTTAATCTTAATAACCTTAATACTTTCATGGCTATTAATATCCTGAATAGCCACCGTACACATTTAATGATTTATTAAAACCTTTTTTCTGTGTTGTATTCAATGGCTATCTGCTAGTGGGTTATTTTATTACTACAGTCGTAATGATTCTGTAACACGCATTAGTAATAAAATGTCAGTGGCGAGGGCTACTTAACACAGCATGTACAGTCGTCACGTCACGGCAAACACTTGGCAGGTCGATATTAGCTCTTATGACGGCGACATAAGGGCGGTAGCAGGTCCAAAGCGACATGCTTACCTGTCCTGTACCTTCCTATGTGGATACTTGTAATTAAAGTTATGATAAATGTTTAATACAAGGTTACTGGGAACTGCACGTTTCCTCTTTAGGACGAGATAGAAGAAATTTTTAATTAAAATACTCTACAAAGAAAAATTAACTTCCATGTTTATTTATATTGGTAGTAGCACCCTGCATCAGTTGCAATGTCACGAAAATATCAAGAGGTAAAGAGTCTCTAAACATATTAAACAAAAGTGAATATTCTTAATGTACCTGTACCTATGTGCAGATAATTTTAGACTATCATGTATAAAGTTTTAGGTTCCTAATTCGATTATTTTTAACCTGGATAAATAATTTTGTTTACGTGACATCATCAATCTAAAAACAAATAACCAGCCAAAAGCGTGTCGGGTCACGCTCAGTGTAGGGTTCCATGGTTCTCAGTGCATCACAATACTTAAGTATCCCCACTTAAAGTTACAAAAATGGGCTATCTGTGTGTAACATTGACTTGATATAGGTACGTAGACTACGGAACCCTAAAAAGTAAAGTAAAATACACACTGCAAAAAGTATAAATAAATAAATTTAAACGAAAAGAAGGAGTTTAGATTTTTAATTTCAGAACGATACCTAAATGCTCAATGTTTTAAGAGCGCAGAGGACCAACATGGAAACATAGTTTCTATATATGGAAAAGATACGCTTCCATCGCTACGGGTATAAAACAATGTGAGGTAAACAAAACGTTATCAGCTGATGGATCAATAACCCGATAACAGCAGAGAATTGTAGGCATCCTTTCAGTTAGATACTGACTGAAGTAGGTAAGTAAGTATAAGATAAAGTATCACAAGATATTCTGGTAAAGATTGGAGAAAGAAATACAAAGTATATTTATTAAAGTAAATCTGATTACGCAAAGAATTACAAAGGTAATATCTCAGATTGATAATTATCATCTCATAATTAGGTATACCTACTTATCTGTGATTGTTCCTACTTAGAGATAACGTAAACAATGCAATGTTCTGAAAGAACCGAAGTTGACATTTAAAATTAAGTACATTCGGTCTATCACTAGGCAGGTCATAATCAAACTGATTAAAGTACTGAACAACAGTATCCAATAATATAATACAAGCAAGCATGTCCTACCTCAAGTTAATATCGTATTACTTACAACACAACATTTTTAGCTCTATGCGATCTTATAGGTCTAGAGTCGACACTGTTGACAGCTAGAATGTATGTGAGGACAATGCTTAATTATTGTTATGCAGATTACAAATAATCATTCACCGACTATTGAACGCGCTATAACTGACAAGCTCTCCATGCCATGCCTACAAAACAACATCTTCCAAAAGAACAAAGGCAACTTACTATGCTACATATTCGGCGTGATTCTTTGAAATACACATTAACCTACCACAGTTTTCTATTTTAATGTTGTTAATTTTTTTTTTTGGGAAATCGGTGACACTTTGTTTAAGAGAGGTAGGGCATAGCGATTTATCGCTCGAACTGAAGCAGGTCGACTGGTGAAATACCTCCACCATACAGAAGACCACAGCCAAAAAACAATCACATCTGTGTTGTTGTATTCCTGCGTGTGAGTAAGGTTTCCAGAGCTCTTGGGAGGTGCTACATTAGTAGCAGGGGCCAAACCTTCAAGGTAAGGGCGACAAGTCCAGTAACAGATTCACTATGCTGTACTTGACGCCCTTAAGCTAGGACTTCATTACCATTTAACACCATTTGGGATGAGGTCAATCTCGAAGTGTAATATAAAAAAACACACACACACTAATAGGTACACGTACCTAACTTATAAAATTGCCTTGTGCCTAAATGTTATTTGAAAGATAGGACTGCCGAAATAGTACGTAGGTACGTATAACGATTACTTGTAAATTGTAAAGTTAAGTATGCTGCCCACAAAAAGTACAATTTAATACTATCTCATCAGTTAAAGCGATCTATCTAACTAGATAAGAATCATGCTAGGTATCGATCCTGAAATAATGTTATATTCCAATTTTAGTGTTAGGTACGTGGGAAAATGGCGATAAACATTTTTATCACAAAAATATTGATTGAACTAAATGAGTTCAGTGTTTCATCGTCTAAACTTTTGGTAATGGAGGGGGCTTAGCACTTTCAAAAACGGTACCTAGTCGAGTAGCATGTAATACCTAGATACCCACGTAGCGACAGTTTTGTATAGCAGTTTCCATTAGTTCACCTTCAATAAAGCTATAGCTCTCGGAAACAAATTTGCAGGTAGGTATGTTCGCAGCGTAAGGTGAGGAGAGATAGATAAACTAAATAAGTATTTACCCATTCAGATTTGCGTGCGAACGAAGGTTTGGTGCCTACCAAAGACAAGGTTCTGTCCTCCGTGGTGCCTACCTAAGGGACTATATTTAACACGACGTCAAAAGTCCCTATTTTAAGTATGTGGGGAAAAAAATCAGTTGTATGCTCTTTCCCATTAACTTAATTGATAATGATATTTAATTATTAATTAAGTAGGTAATTGACACCATTCAAAATACGTTTTATGGGAATTATTTCAATGTTGCATCAAGGAGTACGGCATATTTCTATATATAATTACATTCCTCGTGTTCATAACTGTGACTAATAAACGATCTTTATGAATAGTTAAACTATTCACAAAGGGTCTACTAATTTCCCATTCCATCTTAGCCAACCGTTTATTTTTAAACGTTTATTCAGAACAATGTCTTTTACATAGCGATAAACCTAAAATCCTTTTATTGTATTAAATTAACTATTAACTAACACCTCGTCTAGATCGGTTACCTACATCAGAAAAAAATAACGTCCGTAAAATTAATTTGAACCGTTTTTAGGGTTCCGTAGTCAACTAGGAACCCTTATAGTTTCGCCATGTCTGTCTGTCTGTCCGTCCGAGGATAATCTCAGAAACCGTTTACACTAGAAAGCTGAAATTTGGTACAAATATGTATATTAATCACGTCAACAAAGTGCAAAAATAAAAAAAAAAGTTTTTGTGTGTGATTTTTTGAATATCATCTATCTCTGTTGCTTATTTAAAATTATCAGCCTACTTAAGAAACGTTTTGTGTTGTTTCACAAACATCATAAACGTATACCGATTCGGATAGTTTATTCTTATCAGTGTCAAATCGAATAGGATATATGAATGAGATAAAGCTTAGTTTTCGTATTTAAACAGTTTTCAACTTTTTGTAAATAACATATAGGAACCTTTATTATTTAGCGACATTACTTATGTGAGTGAAATAGAACTCCCTTTTAATTATAACCATTTTATCTGTTTATAGAATAAGTACCAGGGCACTGGAAGATGAGCGAGCAATCGTGTCTATTATATTTAGTAAAACGTATCACTCTGATCAGTTCCTCGATTCAAAACACTTCCGTGGGATAAGTTTGAATGGCCACTGTTGACTTGTACAGTCAGCATCGCGTCAACCAAACCGAATCATTGAAATATTATTGACACTATGGCTCTTGCGGTACACAATGTACCTACTTTCCATTCAGGTAACTATCGAAAGGAGTTTTGAGGACCTAAAATAATAATTAAATTTACCATACAATAGCAAGGTGCTTATTATAGGTATGCGACATATGATGACAACTTAAATCGAGAATCAATCACACCACACACTCTTGAATCTTCGGCGCTTCAGTCCAACATAATACCAACCACATAAATGAATAGTTTAGAGAACACTTGAATACAGAAACCTCAATTCAAAGCATATAAAAATAAATAACATGCACGCACAGGTGGCTAGGTGCCTATTACTAAACTATATCGAAGTATAACTAGGCATGTATACAATTTCAGTTCGATATTATTTCTTTAACATACGACATAATACGGCGGTACCAAGTCCAAAGTGATGGTCTGTTAAGCATTCGGTATAAGAACCTTAAACATAACTTGTGCTGAATAGATATATTTCTACTTCAGTGTGGCTCACAATAAAGTTATATTTTCGTGATAAAGTTATTTATTTTCCGATAACAACCAAACTACTGCGCAATCATAGTATTAAAGTATCTAATTGTCAGCGTATATAAATGAAGGTAGGTTAGGTTAATACATAATATCTCTGCAGGAAACTAGGAAACTAACCCGCCCTAATAAAAACTCTTAATTACAATTGTTAATATGAGCGTACAAACAGTATTTTTCTCTCATTATGTTGGTACTTATTTTCAGTACCATTACAACCATAATTGTTTGTGTATCAATGCTTTTCTATGCCCCATTTTATCATTTTAATAGACATTTATATTACGATAGATTTTAATGTGATTTCTCACTCTAATTTATGCGTTAATCTGGCATTTTTCTGGAGAACTGTCTTTCATCTACATTATGTCTTAGTAATTATAAGCAAACAACGACGTCACAAACAGAGGCCTAAAATAAATGTTTACATAACATCGAGTTCGTAACATCATTAACAATAGGGATTCGATTGATCGCTGTATTGTAGATAATATGTTCAAACAAATAATAATAATTAAATTAAATTAAATTAATTCCACAGTTATCCTGTATCGACTTACTGCTTTACATTTTAATTTATATGGTTACAATAACTTATTTATAAATCATTGATGCAGTACAGCAAGTCTCACGTTTTCCCTGTAATTAAATACATCTGGACTTTTCGCGTGATCAGGCATTAAAAATTCCAAATTTACTAAAATATCGTTGTTAATATAAAACCAAATATTTTTTCCTTCCTAGTCCTACCAAGGTGAACAACATGGTTTCACTGATGTAGTAGGTATTAATCCAAATGTTAATAACATGTAGATGCGCACATGGTATTAGTTGTTAAAAAAATCGATTCCAAAGAACGTTACCACGTTTTACGTAAGTTTGGAGCTACGTCAAGTACGTGCTAAATACAAATTCGGCCATTTTTAATGGACAGCTAACCAGATTTCTTCACTTTCTTTCTAAATAGTAGGTCGTCAAGAAGGCACACAGATCAACGGTGATTAATTCCGTTAGGTTTCCACTTTAAAATGTACGCAGCGCGTAACTGGCCCTTCTATTATAATTGTATCCGTAGTCGAGCTGTCAATAGAATGGCCAGAAAAGCGCTTTGCTAAAGATCAATTCCGCACTGTTTCAGCGAGTGTAAAATTAGAGGGTTGAATTCTCCTGTGCTTTAAATGTCACAATACAGAAATAAAGAGGTGGTACTCACTTGAGGTCCCTCGGCAGGGTCTTGACAATCACATAAATACGCTTCCTGTATCGGTAGACGCAGGGCGCGATCGCGAGGAGTGCGAAAATCGCCGCTTTCGAGAGCGTGCTAAGCACGGCTGCCATCGCGGCGGCCAATGCCATCAGCGCGACGAGCGCCGCGAGAACCGCGTCCATGCTGGCGGCCGGCCCAGTGGGGCGCGCTAACTATACACTAGACACCGGTGACGCGCAGTAGGCACGTACGCGCGGCACGCCGAGCGTCTCTCCACTGTAACTGCGCGCCGCTCACCCCGACAGAGCTTAGTCAATGGCTGCGGACTCCCCTCGCAGCTGCACATGCGCGACAACAGCTGATCCCGGAAAGGATCGCGCGATACGCCACTCGCCAATCATATAAACATTCGTACAAAAATATACCAGCTAGCTAAATAAAAAACGGGTTTGCGAAAAATATTCACGCGGCTGACTTTTGTGACATCGCGTTTGACGATTTTTTTGGATTTTTTTTTCAAATTTCGAAAGTTTTGACCATAGTAAATCGGCTTCCTTCATTTTACCTTTTTAGTCCTACCTGCATTAATTTAGATGTCATCAAGCGAATGCATAGTATTTTTATCTATTTACACTTTACACAAAGACTTATAAAATCCGTAGCTTCCTTTATACATTTTTGGGCCTTTTCGCAATAAGCACATTAAAAATGGTACGGATTGTTGGAACTCTAATGTACATAAATACCTGTAGTTATTTTTATGACGAGAACATTGTAGTCGATATTCCCTAAGTTCTTTGTTAAAAATATGAATTCTAATAGGTACCTATTCTGGATATCTACCTAATTTTCAAAAATTTGACTTTTTCATTTGAACAGTATAAGTCATTAAATTTTGTTTTTAATTTGTTCTGTACTATAATGTTATATAGCTAAAAAATTATTTGTTTGGTTGCACATTTAATAGTTCATTTTGAAGAAATATTTTTGTGTTGGATAGTACATTTATTGAGGAAGGCTTCACGCTGAGACGAATGGGAGCGACGAGTCACTGGAAAATGTGGAGAAAAAACGGGGATATTACGGGCGAAGCCGCGGCCCCTAACTGCTCATACGGAGTACAACATTTTTTCGTAAAACTCTCAACATGATTTGACGGTAATACCTAATATCCGCAACAATTAAAATCTACTTACTAATATTGCTAAAGTCAAGTATAAACACAATCTTTTATATCTATAGTAATATTGAAGAGTGTGTTTGTGTAAACTACTGGATCCTAAGATCATCTGAAATGACAGAAAATAAAATTCAGGATTATGGTGGCGCTACTATGCAGCAAGAATTTCGGGAGCCTGTGTTACTCGAAGAACAAAGATCAAAATGTGCAATTTTTCAAATACAAGGTTTAAACTTTCCGTATAGGTTTTAAATAAATACAATGTGCATTGGTTCCAGTACCACGGAAACTATATTAGGCAAACATTGAGCTCTGTCTTCTTTCTGATCGAACTTTGATTGTTTATATTTGTACAAACTAACACAAATTAATTATCATTATCTCTCAACTTCATTTAGGGTCGTTTAAATCTAAATATTTTATCTCCCTTAATGAACCGTATTAGTCGTGCCGCGAAATAATAAATAATAATTATAATAAAAGATAAAAAAGTTTGTATAAAAATATATTTTTAAACAGGCATTATTCAACATCACCAAAATGCTTTACATAATAAAAGTATTATCAGTCTTAAATATCAAAAAGACTGGAATGATTTATTTAATTGCGACATAAAAAATGAGTAGATCAATTATTTCCTTAAATGGCAAGTAGACAAATATCCATCATGTACTGACATACGTCCATCAGAAAATAATGTTATGCTTAGTTCTAACTTTTTCTAAATTCGTAAATGAAATGAGATTACTTACTAATACAATGTTTCCCATCAATATTGATGCACTCATTTGTTATTCTAGGTAAGAACCTACAGTGAATAAAGTTTTAGTAATAAACTTAGCACAATCTGCACTTACACTTATTGTAATAAACTCGGTGCAGATTGCACTGTTGAAGTGTAATAGTAGTTTTATAATGTGGATGGTTTTATAATCAGATCATTGATTATCACTGATGTACGTTTATGCCAAATACAACAAGACAAGATCATGAACCTGTAAATAAAACTTCAAAAATGAAGTCGTCGGTAGTTTGACGTGGCAACGCTGAGTCGATCGCTCGAGCCGATTATCCCTCTCCTTCGTTTGTGCCGCGTTCTCGCTTGCGGAACGCGACAGCGAGCGGAACGGCACCCCGTAGTATCGAGTTATTTATTAGACGTTGTAACGTCAACAAGAAAATAAAGACGAGACGTATAGAATTGACTCAAGACATTGTAAAACAAAAGTTTATAAAGTTAATAATAAATCAGGAAATAAAACTGTTAACAGGAAACCGACAGCATTGAAGGTTTTTAGCTGGCATCAAATTTAAATAGAATAATTATTTTGATACTTTTGTCTTCTGTTATTTGACATAAACTTAACACCATTTACATTCAAACATTTTGATTAAAAAAAAACGTCCATTTAATATTCGATTTTGTTGTTCTTAGTTTTATTTAACTGACTACTTATTTTAAAATAAAGATACAAGTATGTTATGTTATACATATTAACAAATATAAAATTAATAAATTCAACGAACTTTCTTCCCAACACCAAAATATAACACAAATATTACATACAGATGTACTATTATTTCAAAATAAGTACTTATAAATGAGTGAACATCTTATGTGCTAGCTAGTTCTATAGGGCAACGATATTAATTATTTTATTATTAATAGTTATAAGGGAAAGCCTTTGCAAATTCATAAAAATACAGCTCGAGTCCACAGGATTTAAATGTCTATATTATGAATACAATTTTATCACCATGATTCAGCAGTTGGTGTTTGTATCTATCAAATTTTTCCATGAAAATATATAGCATTTTATTTATACAATGGTAAAGAAATAATTATATCCATAACCATTTCTCAATTAGCTAGTTATTAAATTTCGGATAAGTTTTCCGATAGCAGCGTATCTATCGTCACAAAACATATTTATCGTTATAGACTTGCTTTTAATTTTATTGCTTGCAATTAATCATAAATACCTCGGGTCACTGACCGTTGCTTAGCTGACATTGTTTGTTTCTTCAGTTCGTTTCTCTTATTATCATTTCAAACATAATTTAAAACGTTTGTTTATCACATTTAATTGTTTCGAAGTGCAGCTTTATCGATTATAAGTAATAACCCATGCCTTTTACAATTACAACCCGCATTTTAGGACATCGGGTGCTTCAATATCAAGTATTTTAAGGGCCTTAGGATTGTCAACTCTGCAACGATGTTCACATTATATTATCAAATGGTGTTAACTGCTTAGATACAAACGCTATAACTAAACAACAAATAAACGTAATTATTGTCTTAAGGTGGGTTTCTCAAACTGTGCTTCTATCCTGCCGTCATGAAGTAATTTACTTAATCTAACTTTCTTTGTCCATTATATCGACTATTACTATAAACTTGTTACTGAGTCACCATTGGTGGACGTACTTTTTGGCTAGTGGGGTGTAAAAGTTTGAGAAACCTTGATCTAAAGAACAAACAGAATAACAATAGTCAAAGTTTATTTCATTTGCCTATTACAAAATCAGTTAAACCTGACTTCGCCAAATACCCTAACAATAGTTTTACAAAAAAGCATGAAGAAAAATATTTTCTTTCACCTGTGACAGTTTAAGTAGTAAAAATACCTACACCACAACATGACTTGAGAATTTTTATTGTTCTTATATCTAATTTACAATCTAATTGCTCCGCTGATGATCTTCTGGTACTCATCGGGTCCGAGAGGGAGGTACCTACCTAGTTTAGCGTCCAAGTAGTACAACTTGTCCTTAGTTAGTGACGGATCGAAGCCTTCCTTTTGAAGATCCGTTTTCTTCATTTTAAAAGTACCTGATAAAAATAATTGTAATTAGGAGTTGAGGAAATAATGTGTTATGCGATTTGGATTTTCTGGTAACTGATTTATACATGATATTTCTCATCCCGAAGAAAAATCCAAGCCGCAAGCAAAAGGAAGGTAGACTATCATCCAATTAATGTCCAACTGGAAAGCTAAGAACTCCTTTAAATCAAGTCAGCGTACAACAATAAGTACTCGCTTATAAACAACACTAGCCAAATGAGATTGGCGACCACAACCCCAAGATATGTTGGGAAAATTCAAAACATACATGATCGTTAAATTGGAGTCATACTTAGCATGATTGAAAATCGAACCTAGGGCTCCGAGATCATAACCCAGCAATTACATTACTATACCACCGAGGCGTTGAAAATCTAGGTACTAATAAGGAAGGTAGTCATGCTTTTCAGCGGAAATCTAACCCATGACTCCGAGAACGCAGCCAAATAATAATCACTTGTGTTAATGTGTTCCTACGTGTGAGTAAGGTTTCCAGAGTACTGGGGGGTGCTACATTGTAGCAGGGGTCAAGCCTTCAAGGTAAGGGCGGCAAGTACAGCATAATGATAGTTATTGCTGGACTTGTCGCCCTTAGCATTTAACATCAGGTGGGATGAGGTCTATCTTGAAATGCAATATAAAAAAAGATCATAGCCCAGCACTTAAACCACTACCCGGTTCCAATATTTTATGATTTGTAACGTGTCAAAAATCTATCTGTTTTACTCTAACCGAATACAAGTCGTTAATACTGTTCCACAATTTCCATATCAGCTGTCATCAGTCGTCTGTCGGTCATTTTTAGTTTACGCTTCGTATAATTTTAGAACAGATCGTTTTGCAAATAATGGCGCCGGGTAAAGTCCACCTCGGCGTTGACAATGTATGTAATAATGTGTCGGTAAGGTACCGGTGAGGTCGACGCTGTGCATGACGCGTATGAAGACGGGCCGCGCGTAGGCGGGCAGGTCCCGCGCCAGCGCGCGCGCCAGGGCGGGCAGGTCCAGCGCGCCCGCCGCGTCCGCCAGCCCGCACATGCCGGCGCGGCCCTCCACGTTCGGCACCTGACAACCATCACATTTATATGTGTTACTGTTGTTGTGATCATAAAAAAAAAACTTCATTTTGTTATTGTGTTGATAAAAACTCTAAAAGTTGAATGTACAGTTCATTTACATCAAATCTATAGATACATATAAATAAAATTGTTGTGTCTGCCGCTGTTTACTACAGGCATATAAATACCTATATATGTATAAATTCGGTATATATGTCGCGGGCATTTTGAATAAATCCGCCGTTTACATACGGCGTCGTCAGTTTAAAAACGAATGCTGGTTTGTAAAATGCCGAGGACAAAATGTCATTATGTATAATGACGCGGCAAATTGAAGTATAGCTTGACAAAGCTAGGGTGACCATACAATTTGATTTGCAAAGGACAGAATTATTGAAATTTATAAAACTAAAGAACTGTAAATTTAATAGTGTTAAAAAATGTAATGTTTCAAATATATATGAAATCCCCAGTAAATGACTTTCCTACTGTTTTATTTTTTAATGATTATAATATTATTACAAATGAGCTAGACATGGCGTTTCTTCACTTTATTCACTAACCAAACCTAACCTAACCAATGGAATCGTTAATAACTTCCATTAACTTTAGGTTAAGTAATTGATATTCAATAAAAGTCCTTTTTGTTACTTGAATATTTTAATGAAGTAGGTCTAATTTGTCCAAATAGTGTTTTATTCATGGTCACCCCAAAACTACAACAAACTGTTGTCATTTTGCCTGATTTTGCATTCGGCATATTACATATCAGCGAGCGTTTTTAAACTGACGACGCCGTATGTAAACGGCGGATTTATTCAAAATGTCTGCGACATATATACCACAATATTTTTTTTTACAATTTTTGTCTGTCTGTATGTTGTTTCGACTAATATCTGAAATGGCTGGACCGATTTTTACTGGTAGGTAGCTGATGTAATAAGAAGTAACTTAGGCTACTTTAATTTTCTAAAAAAAAAATCGAAATCCTGTAGTCCACGCACGCGAAGTCGCAGGCACAGCTGGTAAATATAAAAATGTACATTGGGATGGGCAATGACGTTAACTACGGTGCGGGGCGGAGATAAATTTTTCGACTACTGAATGATACGGCGCGCTTTTACACTTTTGGACGCTTTTGATTTGGCAGGGTTGCGACGCGCAAAGGGGTGTGTGTGGAAGGAAGACACAGCCGGGGGCGGGATGGCGGTTGGCGGGAGATTTTTTGATTTGTGTTAACAATACGGTACTATTGATACTTAATGCATTTCGATTCAATTTTGTAACTCGACAGATAAGTTACCTCGAAATAATGTTTCCAAAGACGCTTGCAACAGCTAACAGATCTGAACGTAACAATTTCCTATAATTTGTCAATTTTCATATAATTTGTTCAATTTACCTAACAATTTTTATTTAATTGAAATTTTAATGTAGTAGCGATTTTTAAGGCTAAGTTGGATAGGGGTAACAGCTACATACTCTCCCCGAAAGCTGGGTAAAGTTGATAAGGCTTCGCAGCCATAAAATGCGGCCATTTCATGATGGCAACTTCAAAAACTTTTGAGTATTTCATGATATAACACACGCGGCAATCAACTTAACCAGGTTATAAAATCGTCAACATCACACTGTAAATCGCATTAACAGTACTCACCAAAACACCATAAACGACAGCGTCTCTATGGTCAGCCACCCTCGAGATGGCGGCCTCGACCTCCGTGGTGGAGACGTTCTCGCCGCGCCAACGGAACGTGTCCCCGGTGCGGTCGCGGAAGTACAGGTAGCCGAGCTCGTCCGCCACCAGGATGTCGCCTACACAAGCAAGATACAGCATTAGCAGGTAACTGGGGGTCTCCTCCCAAAAACGAAATATGTTGGATCCGATGACGCATAGCAATTTAATTCAAATTTCAATTCGAGTACCATTAACATATATTATAATTTATTAATTGTAAAAAAAAAGTTACAATAACTTTAATTTTAATGTAAATGTTTTATTCGTTTTCTATTCCTCTATTATCTTTGTATCCAAGATTGTGTTAGCTTTGTTAAAAAATGAGCTTCCTCTCTCTAATTGCAGTGCCCTTACAGGGTCTTTAGTGATCATAGATAACACATAACACTTGTAAACATTATAGATGCAATAAAATATTGAGTATTGCAATTTTTATTTTTCATAATGTTATTAAATTCACTTCGAATTGACACGTTGTTCACACAACTTACTCTGTAGGGTGTTTTTCTCCTGCCCCATTTATCGTCACGTAATATAAAAAAAAAATACATTTTTATTTCACTTTCATTTTGCCTTGATTGCTAGTCGGTAATAAAAAAAAGGTTTTGTTCAGTATGACTAGTAAGCCATTTTATAGAATACTTAATTCTGGCTTACATTTTTGGCACAACAATTTACTTTAGAAAAATACGTGAGATTTAACAAGACTTCTTCAACTGAGATTTTTTTGACCATCCCCTCCTTCTATGGATGCTCCTAGCTGAAGAGTATAACTGTATAATTTAGTAAAGTACTGTTAACTATAGCGAGAAGAACGTACCAGAAATGAATGCCTGGTCACCGTGCGCGAAGACGTCCTTGACAACTTTTTTCTCCGATGCAGCCTTGTCCACGTAGCCCAGGTACTCGCGAGACGGGTTGTTAGGAGTTATCTTTCCGATGAACACGCCCGGCTCGTCTGGTTGCGCCAACTAAAAATGTAAAAATAAAAAGTTTTATCAACGGATACTTTCGTAACGACTTAAATGTGTTACCGTATACGTTATTTAGGTTCCGTACCGGAAGTATAAACGCGATTGCCCTGTTTTATGGATGTAAGGATGTACACAGATTACATGTTGCTGTTTTTGAAATATTCACAAAATAATTTGTTTTTGAATTAATAATAACTCACATAATTGGCTACTTGACAGTTTTGAAAAAAGTATTGTAAAATGTGCGCCCGTTCATTTTATATCCCAAGCAATTCGATTTATCTGGAAATAATCTTAATAACCAGAGAAAAATAAGATTTTGTGTAACACATTTAAAAAGCGCGCGAAAACGCCAAGTCACGTCACTGTTGCAATTATGACGTCAACGTCCTAGACAACGAACCGATACGCATAGAAACGACTTAATTTAGATAAACGGAAAATGTTTCAATAAACTTTTAATACGATTAGAGACACAATAATTCAATTTCATCGGTAAAATAATCATTGTTTCGCCACATTAAAATAAATCGTTTTCACCGACAGCTGTCATTTCCGAATTGCAATGGTTGTTTCCGTTTCGGTTCTTTTGTTCCACAGATAAAAAAACTAAAATTTATTTTGCAAAAATAAAATACTAACTATGCTTTTAATTAAAAAGTATAAATGTAAAATGATTACTGAACTAATAAGCTAACATATCTAACACTTTTCATATTTTATTGTTAACACTGTCAAGTAGCCAATTAAAGACAAATAATCATTTATGGGCTCATACAACAATCAGGATTATTTATAATCCATGCTAATATTATAAATGCGAAAGTAACTCTGTCTGTCTGTCGATTGTCTGTCCGGCTTTCATGCCTAAACCACTTAGCCGATTTTGATGAAATTTGATATACGTTGAACTTCTAGAAAGGACGTAAGACAGATAGATACACTTTATTGCACAGAACATTTACAGAAATTGGTTTTACAGACATATTCAAATACAATTTAGGCGGTCTTATTGCTGCAGAGCAATATCTTCCAGACAACCTTTAATAAGCTACCTTTTGTTTTGAAAATAAGGGGGGTGGGGGTAATACCACCCTCGAAAGTTTATATGGGAAAATTTTTATTTTTTAAGTTGAAGATAAATGAAATTTGGCACAAATATAGTTCGAAACTTGCATTAAAATATGGACTACTTTTTGTTTCGAATATAAGGGGAGATAGAGGTAAAACCGACCACCTATATTTATCTCTAGAAAAGACTAAGTCTACGCGTGCAAAGTCGCGATAAGTATAACGTGCATAAGTCCGACTTCAACTCTTTTTTATTAAGTAGGGTCGGAAGAATTAGCTAGTGTGTTATTTCTAGTCATACCTGACAAAGCCCTCGGGAATCCCGTACCGGCTCGCCCGTTTCTTGGTCCACTTTGATGATGGCGATGGGGTAAACGGACGGGATTATCCGCGACACAAAACCGATCGCGCCCGGTGTACCATCCGTGTTTGCTTTGGAGAAAAATTACATACACTTTTATGAATACACGATCTTTCTTCTTACTGCTGTATTCTTATCCCTACTAATATTATAAATGCGAAAGTAACTCTGTCTGTCTGTCTGTTACGCTTTCCTGCTTAAACCTCTCAACCGATTTTGATGAAATTTGGTATAGGTATACGTTGAACCTCAAGAACGGACATAGGCTACTTTTTATTAGAAAATAAGGGGGGATGGGGGTAATACCACCTTTGTAAGTTTATATAGAAATATGATTATTTTTGAAGTTAGAGATATGAAATTTGGCACAAATATAGCTCGAAACTTGGATTAAAATATAGACTACTTTTTGTTTCGAATATTAGAATGTAATAATGTCGTGGCTTACCAATATTGGCGTTCCCTTCCGTTGCTCCATAGAACTCGATAACATACTTTACTTTAAATCTCTCCAAAAACTCGGTCCAAATCTGTAATTTTTTATTTTCAAATTGTTACAAACTTACTACATATATTCTTTTTTGCATCTAAGCAAATGAATACCAATACAACGAACTGTTTATATATTAAATATCCTCAACAGATGACGAAATTATTTGGTCATGGAGCTGAGAAGGTGATAGTAGATTTGACATTGGAATGACTATTACGTTTGATGTTTTATAAATCTACATACTTATAAATTGGAATTGTGTATACCACTTTGTACTGGGTCGTTTAATGCCAACTATAGCATGGCGGTAAGTTAGCAATTAAACACTAAAAGTGACCCCTTCCCTGCAACTTACCTTAATCACTTCAACTGGAACGCGAAAGTCTTAATTTCATCTACTCTTGTCAACATTTAAGTATATAAACAACGTGTAACGAATGCGCAACAACGTTTAGTCAGGTCTGCTAATGCTCTGTTCCAATATTTGAAAAACGATCCGTTTTAGTTACGAATAGTGATAAATTATACGAGGCGTAAGTTAAAAACGACTGACGAACGACTGATGAAAGCTGATATGGAAAGTTAATTATGGAACGGTATAGACTCGTCGGTTGTAGAAAACGGATTGTCATTTTTGACACTCACGCCTACGTATCGCCATCTGGTGGATTTTTCGAACGCGAAAACCCTCATTCTAATGTTTTTTTTCTCGTGACAAACCAAAATACAAACCTGTGGGCGTAGCCCGTTCCCGTAGATGATGCGTACGTTGTGCTGCGTGTCGGTGGGCGCGGGCGGCGTAGCTAGGATGTACCGGCACATCTCGCCGATGTAGTGAGCCGCCTGTTGGGTAAACACAAGTGCTCTTTTTCAATACTAACATCGGTACCCTTAACACAAATGAAAAACGGTAATCGATATTGTCCAATCTTCTACTATAAACAGTCACCAACATTTTGTTCGTATAATTAGAAAATTGAAAATATCGCACCTTGGGTAGACCAAGGACACAATTGTCAACTGTCTTAAAAACTGAAAGTCCTTAATTCTTGTAAAGCACATGTCTAAATAGAATATAGTACCTAGTATAATAATTCATGTCATGCAAAGGAGGACAACTTTAGAGCAATGATAACAGAGCTAGACCACACTAAAGCAAAAAATATCTTAAAATGGCTCTCCTGTAAAATTGCAAAAACTGCATTTATGCCTTTGTTCTACCGAAGGTGCGATATAATTACACAAAATGTTCATCGTAGAGATTAAACAATATCAATGTCACTTTGATAAATAGTTATGTGCTTCCATAAGTTGGGGCGTAGAGTTAAATAGTTGACCTGGTCCTGGGAGTATATTCCACGCGGACGGAGTGAGGGGCACAGGTAGTATTTAATACAATAAATAGTTAAAAACTATTTCGTCAGAGGACACCAAGCGCAGGCTTAGACACAATAACAATAAATGTTTCTTGCAACAACAGGCATTAATTCGATGGAACGACATCATTCGCGTCATGAAGGTCGTGGGTTCATGCCTCGTGTAAAAAAGATTTCTGTTTCTTTAAAATATCCAAATAATATTACAAAGCAAATGTTAAGTTCAAAATACTACTTAATTACGTCTCTAAATAGGCGGACTCTCACCTTGAACGCTTGTTTTGTATTATCTTCAACAAAGTACCTACAATTTTAGTTCAAATTATGCATTTGTAAGTTGAAAATAATGCTACTGCTAATTGCTCATTGCTAGACTCCATAAATTCGAAGAATGGTAGTGTCCATACACACTTTCAGTCAAGTTAAGGAAAGTGAAGGTTCAGGGCCACTTTTATTGTTGACGTATTAATTATGTAAATCAAGTTTTTAGCTTCGTAGCTAATCCGTGTCGTATCCGTATTCGTAGCTAATTTGCAGATATTGGTCATAATCTCGATCAGGCGCCAAGAAAAAAAAGCTACCATGCCTACGGCAGCACTAGCTGAGCTTCTTTCCTTTGTCTTACTTTTGCTTTTATATAAATATTTATTATTCACTAGCGCCCCACCGCGGTTTCGCTCGAAGATACTATGCTTTTTTAGAAACCTTGTCATGATAAATCATAAACATTAATAAAATATCCAATTTGGTACAATATTTCGATTTTCGATTTAGTCATACGAATCAATTTTATTTAGACTACAAATGGAGTATTTTTGTTTTATTTTTTGCGCTTTCTTTGTGTTTCATACTTTTATTTTTTTTCTTTCTATACATTGTTCTATGCTATAAAATGTAATCATGGAATTTACTAATTTAATTTTATAGTAGTTTACTTTCCTGTTATTTTGGCGTAATAGTTTAAAATCCCTGAAATAGACCCATTAGTTTTTATAAGTGTCGGTGTTTTTTTTACCTCCTTTGAGGTAGGTATATAAGTAAGTAAGTATCCATGGCGCCGTCACTCTGAAAAGAGCGGGGGAGTTTCACACACGCCGTTGAGGAACGCAGCGGTACGATGCGCCAATGCATTTACCCCCTTTAAAAAAGGTGTCTAAGTATACTTTGACGCCTCACCGTTGCTTTGTATTTGGCGCAGTCGGCAAAGTACTGGGAGGCGGAGAACTTGGGCTTGAGGACAACCGTGCAGCCGAGTATGAGTGCCTGACCGACGCTGATGACGCCGCCCGCCGTGTGGTACAGCGGCAGCGGGCAGTAGATGCGGTCTGACTTCTTCAGGCGGAGGTAGTGGATGCCGGTAGCCATGAACACGAACCTGCACGGGAGTTCATCATTAATATCGATAATTCTGATCGAGATTTGAAAACACAGTAATTTTACCAAAATCTGAGAGAATTATTGTTATTCTTCATAGAGATAATGTCGTAGGTATTGTCATAAAGTCGACAAACATTTGCAATTAAAATTTATAAATTATTACCAATTATAAATACAAGTTCTTGTCCCTGAAAAGTCGTTGTAACAATGGGTGCGATTTTTTTAAATTAACTTACGTCAAAATTTACGTAAACTTTAAGACACTATCGTTTGTTTGCATCAAGCTTAACTATATCTAAGTTTCGATTTTATTATTTTTATAGTACTAAACGCCGTACTAGCGAACTTTAAATATTAGTAACAGAAAAATTGTATCTCCCCTTGCGATGCAGGAATCGAACCCACGACCTTCACGTATCGCGCGTGCTGCTCTTACCAACTGAGCTAACCGCAAGTTATCGTAGGCGATGAACTTTTTCTGCTGTATCAACCGTTAGCCTCCGGTAAGTGCCCTCTGCCGAATATGTTTAGAACTACATACTTATCGGCCCGTGGTACATTCGTTGCAGAAATGTTTTAAAACCACGGAATCGAAGACACCTGGCATCTTAATCTATTTTATTATTTTTATAGTACTAAACGCCGTACTAGCGAACTTTAAATATTAGAAACAGATTTTTTTTTCTGTTTCTAATATATATCTAAGTTTTATTTACTATCATTCACATTTTCAATATGATAATGATTTGATGCTATTGATAAATAAATAAATATTGGACGTCACATTCTATGGTAAGTAGTTGAAGCATATGAGTAAAACAATGATGCCACCAATACACCTAGACCCGAACAATGGAGATAAGTTCCTTTTCCATTTTGACCGAATCTGAAATCGAACCTGGGCCGCAAAGAGGAGCAACGCCAGAGTTCGGCTAACTCGCTTCTCGGCTACGAAAGTCGGAGGTAATTTGAAGCAACAAATGGATCGAAAACAAAATAAAAGTTAAGTTATAGGTACACGGCGCCGTCCGGATGGATGACCGTTCCTAATAAATTTAATGACGCTTATCACAAACATCTCCGTGCTTCGGAAGATATGTTAAGTAAGCACTTCTGTTCCTACACCTTATACACCCCCTTCTACCAATCCATAAAGTTAAGATAAGGCTTGCTTATCAGTAGACGTAATTTAAAATCTTATTTTCAACATACCTTGTATTAGAGATAACTGCAGCCTTGGGTAGACCAGTGGTTCCGGATGTGTAAATATACAGGAGCTTCCCAGTGAACCCGTCTCCATTAGCCAAAGTCCAAGGAGCTGGAGCGGTGGTCTCCAGCAGGTTGGTCAGATTTGGGACTTGGTCACCACTCGACTGGTTTTTGGGGTTCTTGGAGTCGAGTGGACGGTGCGTGAACTTGAACAACTTTAGGGTAGGACTCAACTGGCTCGATACATCCTGAATAGCTGCAAGGATTTTTGACACTCAGTATTCTATAAAGCATTTTACTAATATGCGGAGTTACAATTATATTACCACTAGTTGTGCCCGCGACTTCGTTCGCGTGGACTACATCCTTTCATGGTCGGTTTTACCCCTTTCTCCCCTAATATTGGAAACAAAAAGTAGTCTATATTTTAATCCAAGTTTCGAGCTATATTTGTGCCAAATTTCATATCTCTAACTTCAAAAATAAACATTTTTCCATATAAACTTCCAAAGGTGGTATTACCCCCCTCCCCCCCCTTATTTTCTAATAAAAAGTAGCCTATGTCCGTTCTTGAGATTCAACGTATACTTATACCAAATTTCATCAAAATCGGTTGAGAGGTCTAAGCAGGAAAGCGTAACAGACACACAGACAGACAGACAGACAGACAGAGTTACTTTCGCATTTATAATATTAGTAGGGATGGATATACATCCATTATCAGTTATCTCAACTGACTGCCTGACTACAATAATTATGTACTATGATAAAAAATATTTTTGGATGATGCCTACATAATTGGGGAAACCATACATCTAAAACCTACTAGATGGCAGTGTTTACATACGAAAACTCGTTCTCGTAAAAAGGTCCTTATGTGTAACCATAACCGAGATTATATGCTTAACCATGACGTTAAAAAAATTCAAGTCAAAATGAACTCATCACGAAGCAATGGACTTTACCTCTACGTACTTACTAATCTAGAAGCTATTTTAAGCGTGATAGCTTCCATTAGACTTTCCTTATCTATATGGAACAGGAGAGTAATCAATTCCCATTTATGTTGTGAATTTTTTTCAACATTTTTAAGGCACTTACACCCCTATTTAAATGTATAATTAGAATGTAGTTTATTTCTTGCGTATTTAATTGTGTAAGATGTCTTTGTGTTTAAGTGAGGCCATTAGGGTCCGCCCGCATCTTCGTATGGATGGAAACAATTATCCCCAGTTTTAACCACAAAGGGGGTTAATTTTAAAAGATATTTTTTATTGTGTCAGGTGTATTAGTGTTTGAGTGAGGTCAATAACGGCCGCCCGCAACTTTGTACGCGTGAAAACGCTCACCATTAGTTGTAACCCTAAAAGGGGGTTGATTTCTGAAGATACCTTATTAGTATACCTCCACACCATCTATTGAACATGGAATTAAGATTTCAAGTTTCTCTTCAAAACATAGGACATTCATATAAACTGCCATTTCCCGTTTTACCACCATTAAGAATAGTTTCGTAATATCTGTCCTAATATTTACCCTGTATAAAGGTGCCTTATACACCAGCCAAATTTCAAGTTTGTATGTGTTACAGTTTTTGAGATTTCGTGATTAATCAGTCAGTCAGTTGATTGGTAGGTATTTCGCTTATATACAGACACCACTTGCATTGGGACCACATACAATGAAATTCATTTTTAAAAATTACAAGGAAAAATGTGTATGAATGTGGGTTGCCCTCTGATAAGTGTGCACTTATATTGATAAAACAATCATCGAAGTTTAACTTACTTTAACGAGAATGTTAATTGGGTATTGTGCTCACTAATTAAAATTCGTGGTTAAGAGGTTTACATTATTGATTTAGAATCACTTATACACAGATAATCTAAATTTCCAATAATGGCATGCGTTAGAGTTAACCCATTCACTGTGTCAATACCTACTCTTACTGAACTACATATACGACAGTCGACATAGTAACAGTAATTGTTGTCATGACTGGATAATTTATACCCGATTCCAATATTTGAAAAACAATCTGTTCTAGTTACAGATAGTGTCTAATAAATTAATATATACAGCTGATATTGAAAGTACGTTTTGGAACCGTACAAACGACTCGTAATCGGTTGGAGAAAACGGGTTGTAATTTTTGATAAATTACAAATCATAAAATAATGATAGGCTGAAAAACAGGACTGAAGTTATATTCGTCATGTCAATCCATAAAGCCCTTAGCATTCACAAGCAGAAGGTCATCAGACAAAAGATCTGACAATCTTGTTGATAACATTGTATGCAAATCAGGAGGGCAATTAACAAAACTTCATAACAAAAGTCCAAAGGATAGGAATAAAAATTACACTAGGTAAAAATAAAAAGTATCCATAATTGAGGCACATGAAATTTCATCTAATAAAGTATTATACAGTTAATCTGTTTAGGATCAGGCAATTTCAAAATATAAACACACTAACTTTGCCCGCATCTTCCTTCGTGTGGAAAACCGGATTTTGAATTTATTTTTTCTAAAATAAAAGTAGAAAATTAAAGCCGCGCGGCAAGGCGCCCGCAGCCGACTAGCGTCTTGCTTGCTCATCACATGATTGTGAACCCGAGAAACATATTTTGTTGCAGAGTTATTCTAAAAGTAGCCTAAGTTTACCCCTTATTACATCAGCGACCTGCCAATAAAATTCCTGTCAAAATCGGTCTAGCCATTTCAGAGATTTGCCGGAACAGACAGACAAAACATGCATATGCATGTCGTATAAAGCAATTTTCTGTCAATGTTACAAATACTCTTCGTTTTTATTTATGTGTATAGATATAAAATAAATACTTACCAGATTGGTAATCTTCTGAATAGACCAAGGCATCACATTTGGCAACATTTATGGAATGAAGTAGAGCATTCCCACGTTGGTTTGTGTTGATGAGTGGCGTGACAGCTCCTAAGCGAGCGTTACCCAGCCAAAGAGCAGGGAGTTGCGGGCAGTTGTTGACAATAAGTCCCACAATATTGCCTTTTTTTATGCCCTGCGCTTTCATTACAGCTGTCATGCGCAAACTGTAGTCTTCCACCTTTAACACAAAATGAGCTACTGTCTCTCAATGGTGGATAACACAACTCTTCAACTTGTAAAAGATCCATTGGTCAATTTGCATATTGCTGAGTCAAAATAAGGAGTAAATCCAGCAGAATGTTTTTGTACAAGCAAAGGTTGAACTATACTGGCATAAAAACACTCAGACAATAGAGCAACAAATAAAACATTGTAACATTAAGTAATGTGGTTACAGTATAAATTTGAATACTGCCAACTCTCATACTCTAACAATAATTATAGTAAATAGTATATCCTTGAACTTAAGACTCAAACTAGAATATGTTCACTATTTACATAATTATTACAGACACCACATAAATTACTTTAAAATATTTTCTAAAGAGATGAACTGTAGGATTAATATCTTTAGGTAACAATTGATTGTGGATCAATCTGATTATGAAAGTCAAAGTAAAAATATGAAAACGATGATTTTATTATGGTAAATCAATAGTCAATTTTGCCCTAAACAGATATTTCAGAAATTGTAAATCATAGGATTATTCACAATATTTTTTTTTGTAATCTTCTTTCTTCAGAAACTTTTTTAATTATTTAATTGATATCTTTCTGCATAAGTGTGTTTGTAACTTATTTGAAGTTTAAAGATCAAAAGTCAGTAAGACTTATGCAGTATACTGCATTACATATATTATACTATATTAAAAAAGGTGGTTTGGTAAAATATAATATACTTTACAAAAACTTAAAACTTTGATAATGATGACCAACCTTTGCTTACACAGAATACAAATTGCTTTGAGGATAAAAGAAAAATCTGATAAATTTTTTTTCACTTACTATGTTTAGACAGAATAGTTTGATTTACAATAAATAAATAAAATATTCCATACCTCTTTGAAAGACCAAACTTCATCCTGGAACATGAAGCATGGCTTATCAGGATGCCTCAGTACAGTGTCATGAAAGATATCTGGTAGAGTCCAATTTCTCTTTGCAAATTTACGTGCAATCCATAAAATTTGTATGTAAGATATCAAAGCCCTAAAAAATTGATCAGAAATATTAGATACAGTTTTTATGAGTGGTTACAATACAATTATGTGAGAGGGAACGTAACACATTATTTTTCTCCACTGGAAGACCACAATTGTCAGACTTTATCTTCATAATTAATGTTACGTCATTTGGTGACTATTGGTCACTTTTAAATATTGTTCAAATGTTTGTAAAACTACTCAAGTCCGCAAAACTTGAATAAACTGGTAAGGTGACGTGCCAATTTCGCGCTTACCTCAGATCTCTTGGAGTCGTTTTCAGCGCTACATAACACCATCTTGTGTGGAAAACCACACCGTATAATAACACCAAAAGAAGAGAAGTGGCAAATGTACACAGAAATCCGTAGGACAGATAAACGGCGGCGCAAACGCCAGCAATAGTTGCCGCTGCGATTACCATAGTGACTGCCTTACGCCACGAAAGGCGCCTTACTAACGAGCGTCGACCCACTGTGCACCTCTATTCGCCGCCGCGATTTTCAACCAAACTATTCCAAGATTATGACGGCAAACTAACGGGAAATACAATTTTTGCTGAGCGAATCTGTCTGCGTTTTATTCGTTTATCAAAATTTGACAGATTACTTAATTTGACATTTAATTTTAACACTAGTGATGTGTGGAGTCAATTTTTAAAATCACTTTATGAAAGTAGAGATAAAAAGAACTTGAGCCTTAGACTCAATTTTCAAGACCGACTCATAATATGAACCACGAATTTTACGGGACCACAGTCATTATAATACGACTTGAAAATAAAATGACTCGAGTAATTTATTAAAAGACTCGCAGTTTAGTAACGAGCTTTTAAATAAACAATTCAAGCCGTTAAGCATGTCATGTAGACCTAGTATGCATAATACGTCAAATTTCTCGCATGAGACGACAAAAGTATCGATACTGTTGATTGGCTAATAGCACACTGCATTTACATTTTCAGCCAATCAGCAGCTATCGCACGGGCTTCAATCGATTTTGACGTTTGTTAAGAGTGTGATAAAATTAAGTAGCGTGGCACATGCTAGACCTGATGAGATGATTTAAATTGAATTATGATAAATGTTTATGCTCACATCTTTAGCATTTTTTATAAAATTTGCGTCATTAATAAATTCACATATAGTCATCATGCCCATATATTTAGTTTGTTAAAATAACGTACACCTTATTATCATTATTGAGTGTGTACCATCCATTATATATAAAACAGTTAATCCACCTTCATGACTTCTTTGAGTCAAGACTCCAATTAGACAAGTGGTGTTATTAAAATATTGAAGTCATGACTGAGTTTTTTTAAATCTCCAGTCTTTTTAAATTCACTCAGTCTAAAAATAAATGCCGTATCACATCGAAGACTTCTACCTCCTTGTGGATCATCGAGACGATTGACTTTTAAAATACCTAAAAGATTTAAGCTCTTTGAAAGAAGAAAAAAGATTCTTGTAAAATAAGTATACTATATTACAAACAATAATTTAACAATTAGGTTTAACAAATTAGAGGAGAAACAATCAATCTATTTTCAAGGTGACACCTCACAAAATCGATAGGTACTTTGTTTTGTGTGAAAATAAGACATCACTAAATTTCTCGGTGAGGTGACATTTTTTTATTTTTCGTAACTAAGACAAAGGAAAAAATTAATCGACAAAGTTTTAAAATAATAAAAATACATTTATTGTATGTATTCGTAATGATGTTAATTAAAAATCTATAATAATTTTTTAATGTTTATTGTAAATATGATCTAAAACATAATATTTAT
Organism: Glyphodes pyloalis; assembly: GCA_037074685.1. Lineage (NCBI taxonomy): Eukaryota > Metazoa > Arthropoda > Insecta > Lepidoptera > Crambidae > Glyphodes > Glyphodes pyloalis. Next base: position 5,212,226 of record JAYKKO010000025.1, read on the forward strand.
AGAACAAATCGTCGTTAATCAAGTATCATCCACATAGTACCAAACGGCAGCACCAACGGCTACAAAAATCATTATGACTGGTATGAAGATCATTGTTTTTTGTGTACGACTACAAATAGATTTAAAAATTACTCACTTTGTATCTTTAAAAGGATCGAATAGACTCAGTTTTTTAAAAACAGATATCGTACTTAATTTTCTTAGTATTTTTTCCTGTTTGATTATTTAAATAATAATCTCGATGACATAGCCCTTGACATTTACAACGAATAAGTATGTATAACATACCTACATGGACTTAGTATAATAAACTATCTATATTAAGTATGGACTGGTATGGACTTAATATAGTTTATGCATGGGCATATCTATTACATGCTCTATGATCTAAATTTTATTTTATTTTTATATTGCACTTCAAGATTGACCTCATCCCACCTAATGTTAAGTGGTAATGAGGTCCTAGCTTAAGGGTGACAAGTACAGCACAATAAATCTGTTATTGGACTTGTCGCCCTTACCTTGAAGGCTCCTGCTACTAACGTAGCGCCCCCCAGGAGCTCTGGAAACCTTACTCACACGCAGGAACACAACAACACAGAAGTGATTATTATTTGGCTGCGGTCTTCTGTAAGGTGGAGGTATTATACCAGTCGGGCTGCCCCAGTTCGAGCGATAAATCGCTATGCCCTACTTCTCTTTAAAACATTGCAGTAGGTATCATGGACTTAATAGGTATTACTTATCCGTGTATTATCACAGCTTCTGACAGATAAAAAGTAGAGTGACCGTGTTATATAGGAAAGATCCTAAATTCTAAAATTGTATATACTTTTTCCTTAAACGCAATTTAAATCCATAGACCTTGACTTGAAGTAAGAATTTTTTAAATTTAATATTTATTTTTAATTAAGTAGAATTTCTAGCATTAAGCTGGGTTATATCTACTGTAGGGGTCAGAAGGTTGCGTAGTAATGTTGCGTGTTCAGATTTGGATGTTGGAATGTCTTTTATTTGCAAACGTCCTAAGTTTACATACGTATATATACAAAATCTTAAAATAAATAAACACACATTCTTATTGGCTAATTACAGTGGACAAATGAAAATGCTTACATTTAAACCTATTACAAAATATTTACAACAAACTGAAACTACGTTATTGGATATAATTATTTACAATTAAATTAACAAATCAAAGGGCCTACATTTTAGCCAGTCAGGTGGCGTCTGTGACGTCAGGCGTTACCGGGCAGAGAGCCACGGAATTAGAGCGAGGTGGTATGCTCGGACCTCTCGATGCAAGGTAATAAATATAACCGGCGCGAAACTCGCGCGCTCCGCAGTCTAGCTACTTGTATGCACCGAGAGGGTCGAGATGCACTCTCCCATACTACTATATGTATAATAATAAATATTTAGATACTAAAGTGCCTAGTAGAGTAATTATTGTGAGAAAAATATTGCGGTAGTATTAGTCCTAAATATTTTAATAAAACACGATACGTACTGATGTTACCCGGTGCTTTCTGGAGATTATAAAATTGCTAGCGTGGCGTGCTATAAAAGAGACATCTTTGTATAACTAAACTTTATATTTACTAAGGTATGCATGCATGCTAGATTGAAAACATCTATCTAACGCGGTTTAGATTTTTTATACAAAAGTTTTTTCCCGCTATCTCCCGTTCCCGTAAGAATTTTGCAATATCCTGTTGCAACTAAGCTTTAAGTTTACTAAGGTACCTGCATGCCAAATTTCAAGCTAACTTAAGCGGTTTAGATTTTTCATACAAAAGGATTTTCCTGCTTATTCCCGTTCCCGTGGGAATTTCGGGAATTTCTTTCTTAGTGCACCTCTACGGTACCTAAGCTACGTCCTTTCCAAATTTCAAGTGTCCACGTTTTGCCGTTTAGGCTGTGCGTTGATATGTCAGTCAGTCAGTCTCTCCTTTTATATATTTAGATAGCTTTATATAGAGAAGATACGTATTACATCGAGTATCCAGCGAAATATCCTTACGTGCCATGTTGTGCAGCGGTTCACTTTTTCAACGGAATAGGTCTCCTTTTGGCTCGTTATAGACCTTTTTATTGACCAAAGCACTATTTGGAAATTATTTTTCTTATTTGTTTCCTGCTTAATAGTGTTGCAGGTAGAAAAAATAAAAGCATTTTTAAATAAATAATCACCGTTTATTGTATTTCTAATTTACTAAAATAAAAACTTAAATAACTCGAAAGTTACCTGTCCTTAAAGTCTAAATGCTTTATTTTTCACTTCGCATGATCTGAATATTTGAATATACCTTTAGTTAGATACATATGTAGCTATAAAATTTACTGCAATAAATTTAATAAAACCACTACATTCTCTCATTCAATGACTATAAACAAACACCATTATTTACATGAATGATGTTATATTATAATATATAGGTACGAAAAGGAAATTAAAGATGAAATGAGATATTTAACTAAATTAAACATATTTTTCCTAATTTTCCTGAAATCTTACACGGCATACGCAAAAAATGTTTACGATTTTTTAGTTACTTAAATATCACCGGAGTTTTAACATACACATGTACCTACTCAAATTGAAAACTATTGTTTTTTGGCTTATTTTCAAGAACGACATTATGAATATGTCTATCTACTCTAAATTGGCCAGTAGGAATTATATTTACTTTGTTCCAATTCTAACCTTTTTAAAATCCTATTAAATGCATGTTAGTTTTTTACATTCGAAGTGAAAAATACAGAAGGTAGTTTATTAAGTTGAAACACCTTAGCCACACCTAAATATGACTTGTTTTAATCATTGTTTAATTGAATAAACAACTACATAATCTACTTTATACATCACTCAGTCCATAGTCAATATTTAATCACAGTCTAATTTGTCCCGATAGTATTTTTTCATACTCTTCATTACCTAGGGGTACATATTTTTCTAGCTTAGGATCTAAGTAGTAAAGCTTTTCTGGTACTACAGCCGGGTTGTATCCTTCTTCTTGTAGATCTACCTTCCTCATTTTGAAAGTACCTGGAAATAAGGGCAAACAATGTTAACTTAAGCAAAACTTGCTCAAACCAATTGGCTACTTGACAGTGTTAACAATAAAATATGAAAAGTGTTAGATATGTTAGCTTATTAGTTAAGTAATCATTTTACATTTTTACTTTTTAATTAAAAGCATAGTTAGTATTTTATTTTTGCAAAATAAATTTTAGTTTTTTTATCTGTGGAACAAAAGAACCGAAACGGAAACCACCATTGCAATTCGGAAATGACAGCTGTCGGCGAAAATTATTTATTTTAATGTGGCGAAACAATGATTATTATACCGATTAAATTGAATTATTGTGTCTCTAATCGTATAAAGAATTTATTGAAACATTTTCCGTTTATCTTAATTAAGTCGTTCCTATGCGTATCGGTTGGTTGCCTAGGACGTTGACGTCATAATTGCAACAATGACGCGACTAGGCGTTTTCGCGCGCTTTTTAAATGTGTTACACAAAATCTTATTTTTCTCTGGTTATTTAGATTATTTCCAGATAAATCGAATTGCTTGGGATATAAAATGAACGGGCGCACATTTTACAATACTTTTTCAAAAACTGTCAAGTAGCCAATTATGAAATTATATATAATAATGTAATTTTTTTCGACTAGATCTCAAAATAACTTGAATTTTATTTCATCACGGATCACGTGATGCGCAGGCTGAGATGAACGATTTGGATTTGAATTAAAATCGTCTTTAAAATCAGTTCAAAGCCTCGACTTAGATCCGTCCTTTGTAAAAGATGATCTAATTTTTTTCCTGTAATGTCCAGCTTTTTGTGTAAATTAACGTGACGCACGCCTATACTCTCGCTTTTGAATTAGCGCTGAGTCTGACTATTTTATATGGAATTGGTCACCCTGTATAATACTAGAGGTTGAAATAAATAACTATCCGAGAACACATATCACATACATTGTCCTGATAAAAAATTAAGTAAGTAGAATATGGAGATCACCGCTAATGGTGGTACCACAATAATTTCTTATATACATTTAGAAACATTCACTCACATAGCAAACACAAATGTTTATCACACGATTGTTTGTACTGGACCTAACAAGAGTCGTTTGGTTGGTGTTGGTTCAACAGCTAGAAGCCCTAAGAATTTTACTATGAGGCCAGCCCAAAAAGAACTTAATGAACTTTGCAAACTGAAATTTAAACTCAAACTCAAATAATATTTCTTTCTTGAAGTAGGTCACATAATATATCGTCATTAAATGCTTATGATGCAAAGCGATTCTACTGCCGATTCGGAACCTACATATATAACCGGTAAGTAAAACAAAGATGACCTAGTCTTTACAAGCGTCAATCCAATGTCAGGATACTTCCAGTTCCCCCACGTCAGGTTAGACCCTTTCCTAGAAGTCGTCCTAGCCCTTAGATAGATAGATAGATACACTTTATTGCAGAGACAATTTTACAGAAATTGGTATGTCATGGCTCTTTTCCTTTTCTTTACTCTCAGCCCGTTAGACTTACCGGTCATATCGAGACTCGCCAACTTCCTGATGAAGATAGGCCTCGCGTACTTGGGCAGGTCCTTGTTGATGTCCTTCAGAAGCTGGACGAGGTCGAGATTGTCGTCAGGGTCCGCTAGGGCGCACATGCCCGCGCGACCTTCCGTATTTGGAATCTGTAGAATAAAATATATTTAAGCGAGAAATTGATATAAAGGGTCCCCTCAACCAACCCGAATGGAAGATACGTTGTTGCATAATAGCGGCTATTCCGCCGGTGGTGCTGGGGTTGTTAAAGCTGAGCCTAGTTTGCCATAGCATCGCCTTAACGGCGATGAGGTCCAATCGGTGTGTTTTAGTGAGTAATCCTACTCTTCTCAGGAAGTCCCACACGCGCGGTCCACTTATTCAGAAAAACCAAAAAATTAAAAAGGCTCGGATTTACTAATAAAGCCCCGATCACCCCGATAATCAAATGGTTTACCTAAGTAAAAGGTTATGTCATCGGTTCGAACAAAAAGTGTTTTGGATTTTGCAAATTTAACACGGGTTTCTGACTTTCCATTTGGCAGATTCTTGTAGAGGTGACTAGATTTAAAAGTTGATGGTTTGCCTTGCATTGAGACATTACTTGTTAGTCTAAATGATATTATCAAACTACCTCTACTCCGTAGACGACAGCGTCTCTCTGCTGCGCGACCCTCGAGATGGCGGCCTCGACCTCCGTGGTGGAGACGTTCTCGCCGCGCCAACGGAACGTGTCGCCAGTGCGGTCGCGGAAGTACAGGTAGCCGAGCTCGTCCGCCACCAGGATGTCGCCTGAAAGTGTTTAATTTATTTTTGTAAAAATATACCTGACTGAACAAGTTCCAAATATTGAGGCGGAAGTATGTGAATTGAAGGCTGTAGCACCTATATAAACTCGCAAACGGAACGTTAAAGTATCAAGTCTGGATCTCTTTCTTTCAGGATTTGTACGAAATTCCCTACTGCAACGTACGCTTATCAGAATCGTAATAAAATGTTACCTTTTCCTTACTATAGTTAGTCAATTTACAAATAAGTTGTACCTGAAATGAACGCCGAATCGCCGTGCTGCAGCACATCTCGAACGATTTTCTTTTCTGAAGCTTCTTTATCGACGTATCCCAGGAAAGCTCTAGACGCTAGTTTTGGATTGATCTTGCCGATAAAGACGCCTGGCTCGCCAACTTTCGCTACCTGATAAGAAGGTTCAAAAATTAGGTATTTAGGTACATTGAATCGGTGCTGGACTTTGGCATTTTGGTGTTCATGACAAACAGCGAAATTCACATAGTTTCCAGTGTGTTGGCCCGATAACAGGATCTAATTTTAGTAGGAGAAATATGAAACATTTGCAATATTGAAACGCATACAATGTCAAATAGAAATCTAATATAAAATTATGTGCGCATGGTGGTTAATTAGCTACTGTAGCATGATCTCGTAAGACCGAAAGTCTTTTTAATAGCCAGACACAACTGATTTTAATTATATTAGGTTTTCTGGTTTTTACAACCTTAAGTAGTACCTACCTAAATACTAACTCGAATCCAAACAATGTGATTTATAACTTTGTCTAACTTTTCCAATTACCTACATTTCAACAGAATACCATTAACCGCAGACAATTGACGTCATCAACATATTTATAATATCGATTTAGCTCAAGAATTGAGTAAGCATACCTATACTCGTCAATAAATATGGCAGATTAACCTTTGGAAATAACCAATCAGCAAATTGTATACCTGACACAATCCTTTAGAATTCCTAATAGGTTCGCCAGTCTCTTGGTCGACTTTGATGATGGCAATAGGATATACAGCCGGAATTATTCTGGAGACGAATCCTATGGCTCCCATTTTGTTGTCAACGTTTACTGAAAGTAACGAAACAATACAGTTATTAGTAAAACTTCATAAAAAAGTGAATGGTTTCTGTATGGAACAGTCTGGATTATTTTAATGTAACTACCTATGTTTGCGTTGCCTTCCGTAGCTCCATAAAATTCCGAAACTCGTTTGATGTTAAATCTTTTAACGAATTCTGGCCAGATCTGAAGACAAATAAAATATATCGTTAAAAAAACAACTATAAATAGATGAAATGAGCATAATATACACGTTTGTAACCATTACTTTTACTTACCACTTGTCTCATTCCGTTACCGTAGACCACTCTTACTTTGTGTTGCTTGTCAATTGGAGACGGAGGTGTCGCCAAGATATACCGGCACATTTCTCCTATGTAATGAGCTGCCTTTAACGTGAAAAAATAATCAAAAATTAAAAACAAAAATAAATAATCCAAATGGTAAGGAAATCTTTTCATTTCTATGGCTTATTTAGCAAGTTAAAAAAGAAAAAATATCCCATTTTTAGATGATGCTTATTTGATAAAACCCATAGCAAATATGAAGTAAGTAAAATATTTTAAAATGTTTTACTTTTGATTAATAAGGTGTATTATTTTTTATTTACTTACAGTGCAATTATATTTTATGCAATCTTTGAAGTAAGCCGAGGCAGAGAATTTTTTCCGAAGGACAATAGTACATCCGAAGATAAAAGCTTGGCCCATAGTAATACACCCTCCAGCAGAGTGGTACAAAGGCATTGGACAATAAATGATATCTTTACGGTCAAGATGTCCCAAGAAGTGAACCCCAGAAGCCATGAATACCATTCTGAAAAAAAAGATCAGATTCAAAACTTAAAGGATAGCAAGTAGGAAATTTCTGATAACAGGTATAACAATTTTAAGATTAGGTAATCTACACATAACTAACGAACTTTACCCACAAAGTAAGGTTTGAGTTATCAGACCTAACATAAGTCGCCTTGCCCTTCACTACATAGTATAAAACAAAGTTGCTTTGCCTGTATGTCCCTATAATATAAAAATGATAATGTCATTTATTCAACCAACTAGGATCATTATGTATGTATGCTTAGATCGTATGATTTTAATATGTTGTTATGAGAAGGTTTATGTGTTGATATGAGAAGGTTTATCTGTATAATCCATACATATATGTACAGAAAAGTCGAAAACTTCATTTGTATTTACTTGCACCTGTGCTGATTCGGGGCGGGTAGCTAGTATGATATAAAGTAGTAAACCCTTTGACAATATTTCCAATACAATAAAAGGAACATTAGAGGGCGAAAATCGCAAATTATTATCTTATCGCCAGGGAAAATGAAATTTACTAAACTAAGGTTGCATTCACTTGTAAAAAGTTAAGATCACAATTTATTCATTAATTACCTTGAGGAAGAGATAACGGCTGCCTTTGGAAGTCCGGTTGTTCCAGATGTGTATATGTACAATAATCTGCCGTTGAAGCCTTCTCCTTCTGATAAGAACCATGGCATAGGCGGCGTGGCCTCAAGCATAGATGTCAAGTCGTTTGTTGACTCCGCCATATTCACTCCGGTACCCGACGTGTTCAATGGTCGGTCGACGTATTTAAATAGCTTTATTGAAGGGTCGAGGTCTTTCGATATTTCTTGGAAAGCTGTAATTTAAAAAAAGTCAAGTAAGTTCCTACTTATTTAATTCCATTGATCAATAAAAACCATAGAGTTTAGCCTTACAATATAGTATAATAAAGTTATTGAACACAAAACTGTACAATATTCAACTACAAACTGAACCCCTATCATATATTTACAAATATAAATAAATTATAAAAAATGAATATATTCTAAATTTGGGCCATGTGGGATTGATCCCAAGAAGCATACTGGAAAGCCAACCCAAAGTATGGACCAGCTTTTTTGCCAAAACCTTTGAGTTATAACTAAAAATTGTAAAAGAAATAACTAATAAAACCTTTAAAATCTTTGTTCTCCTTACAGTGAAATATTTTTTCAGAATGGATGTAACAGGGAATTTTGAATGAATTACTAATATGCCACCCAAGAGTAAGTTACTACGAAACAAACGTTGTTTAATGGATGGGTAAAGATAATCAAAACGAAAACGTAATCCTACTCACCACTGTCAAACTCCTCTCCATAAATGACGACGTTACATTTGGCGATGTTTACGGAGTGCAGCAACGTGTTACCAGTTTGGTTGGTATTGATGAGCGGAGCCACTCCCCCCAGCCTGGTGATCCCGAGCCAGAGAGACGGCAGCTCGGGGCAGTTACTCATCATGATGGCAACAATATCGCCCTTTTTGACGCCTTGGGCTCTGAGGACGGCTGATGTACGTAAACTGAAGTCTTCTACCTGAAAAGATTTTTTATTGTTTCACAGTCGACCAGTTTTTAAGAACCCATTTACCGTTCTGTTCTAAATAATACATCTTGTGAAACACAACCTTATCATAATCACTGAGTTTATATCACGCGAGATAATTATATTTAAACGTATATCTGTAGGTACTTATGAGTACTAGGGGTATATGTCGGATCCCTTGCTTTTGTTGGGACTATGTGCAAGTTTAAAATATGGAAGCATTGATTGAGGCCATCAAAGAGAGCCAAATTAAAATTGACCAATTGCAAATTAAGTTTAATTTTGATTCAAGGTTCAACGTTAGCAACAGAATAACGTTTACACGCAAGTTAATACCCAGCCATGTAGGTATCTTCTTACAGTATTCATCTGCTAATCACGCAATACGGATTTAATTACTTATTAATGAACTCAGCGCACTGACGCATTTGTCTTACCTGTTGGAAAGTCCAGACTTGGTCTTCCAATATGAAGCAAGGTTTATTAGGGTGCCTCTTTTTCACGTCATGGAAAATATCTGGTATCGCCCAATTTTTCTTCGTGAAGTCTCGGGATAGGGATAATATTTTAAGGTAATAGTACAGGGCTCTGAAACCAAAGTTTGAGTTTGTTTAGATTAATGCACAACTTACAATTTGGTGTCGCGGCATCTCTGAAGTTCCGGGTTCGGTTCCCGGAAATATCGAAAACGAACTATACTATGTAGTCTCGGACCTGGGTGTTGTGGTACCATTATCGTATCAGATTTTTGTTCCACAAGTGCTTTAATTACTTGCCACAAAAACAGAGTGTTCAAATATTTTATTTTTGTTTATTTCGTTTATTTTTAATTATGAGTTTGCTGATAGGAGAGATGGAGCAATTTGATTAGTGGTTGCTATGTAAAAAATACTGAATTATTATTACTTGACAATTCAAGTCTATTAACATAGACCACTAGAACTAATTAGCACTAGAACTAAAAAAAATGAATGTCTCCTTTATATTCATCAACTTATTAAGGTTGAAAAATATTTAATGATTTAAAATGACAAAGTTAATTTTGGTTTGTAATAAATAAACTCAAAGAATATTAAATAAAAATCTTACTGGAAATCTCTGGGCGCAGTTCTCGCTGCAACGTAGAGCCATCTGAAGTAGAAGACGAATACGTAGACTACGACCAGTATAGCTAGGACGATGAGGCTTGTCTGCCAATCCTGGAACACCCAGGTCACGGCGCACGCCGCCACCAACACCAGCAAAGCCAACAGCATCACGCAAATCTTCACCCAAGGCACGCTCGACTCGCTACCACTGCTTTTACCGCGCTCGACGTCCGCTTTCTTCGCCTGCCATTACAATTAAACAGTCATAAGTTATACTTTTGTGTTGAGTTGTAAACAGACGCCAGAATTATCATTTTTCGAAGATTAGATTACGCTATCGGCCAGATTATGAAAAGGTACTTAGAATCTTCAGTACCGGTACTATTTAATCAGTGGCATTAGTAAGTACAGTAAGCAAGATTATTTTGTTTATGGCGTAGGGAAATGTGGAAAGCACGGAATCCCTAGAGATGTGATGAAATCCTATTAGATGTCAAATATTCTTACTTATACTGCAAGTGTTTGTTAAAATATTAAGTATAGGTATTATGTAATTAGATATATGTCATTTCACGAAACTAAATGATGTAGTGAAATAAAAAAATATCTACTATTGATAAATGAGGTAAAAAAAAATTATTGCAAATTAACAGTTCTAATTTTTATAGGTAAAAAAAGTTTTGATAAAATTAAGTATTTGATATCATCAGGAATTATTATCTTTTCAATAGTGTGGATTCGTTAATTAGGGACAAAACAAAAATGTGAGCATTAAAAGAAATATTCTTCTAAAAGCACGCGAGGTACAACGACTAACTCCTGATGAAAAATGGTAAATCTTGTTATGTAATTAAACAGAAAGAAATGCATGGCTGTATTCTGCGGTGCTTTTATGATTTTTTTACCAGATTTAGTACCTAAACTGATATACTTAACGATAAATAAGTATTTGACATGTCCCTAGTTTATTTTAGTATGGTTACGTAATAAAATATGTTGGAAACGTACCGGGATATCGTTATATTCTTGTATAGAGATTTCATTAACTCCCCATAATATAAAATCTAAAAATATATAATCTTGAAAAACGAACCTTTTCGTTGGTACCTTTCGTTTTTGGTAGTAGACCTACTGACATTTTTATAAGCTAAATATTATTCTGCTGACAGTATCTACACCGTTTCTCAGTTTCAATGACGAATGTGAGTGGCCTATTAGACACTGTGTCATTGTCAGGTAGTTCGATAAATATAGCTTATGGCTAATTAAAGGATATCTTCATCTGTTACATATTTCATGGACCACTGAATTTATTAATAACAAGATTAAATTAAACTGGCTATCCTCGTTCATTTAAGGAAACTTAAATTACCTACGTAAACGTGTCTTTATTTATTGCCTTTTATAAAATCGGCATTGTTGCAAACAACAAATAATATTTAAATTGGAATTCCGTACACTATCTATGAAAGTTAGGTTCTGGGTAATCCCAGCTTCTGAAAGTTCAAAGTAAATTGTTTTTTACGCTTATTCTACATTTAAACTTATTTGTTTATAGCGTAATTCGAAAAGAAAACTCAGAATGGTTTTATTTTAACATTCGCTGGAATTGTACGCGTATGCTAAACATACATAATTTAATTAAATTTAAAAGTACGTAACTCGTACTAATAAATTAAAATTCTTCCCAAGTAAATCTTCGTATCCCAATCCCATAAATTGTCTCATACAATAGTCAGAGAGTCACGTTCGATTCATTGACGTCAATCGTATTCGGGTTCCAGTTTGTTAATGCACATATTCTAACTAAATTAGCCATTTCAATACGATTGAAGTTCATAGATGACAAACGACAATGTTACCGAACGATATTCGACTATCGATTATTGATAGATCGATAGTCAAACGATTGCAAGAGTATCGATAAGTCAACAATATTGAATTATATTCTTTCCATGTTTAAACATTTTGGATGAGATCGATTGTTTTAGCCCATTGAATGTTTTAATTTACAATAGTATAATATTACTACATACTTAGTATAAAACAAAGTCGCTTTTTCTGTCCCTATATCCCTTTGTACGCTTAAATCTTTAAAACTATGCAATGGATTTTGATGCGGTTTTTTTTTATAGATAGAGTGATTCCAGAGGAAGGTTTTTATGTGTAATAAAGAATAGAAAAGCCAATATTTCTAAGTATTTACATTACATCCGTGCGAAGCCGGGGCGGGTCGCTAGTATACAATATTTAGTGATTAGGTATATAATAGGTACTCGCTATTGCGGATTTGAGGACTGTCTCTAATCTCAAATAATAATCAGTACTATCGAATAAATTGGTAGTTTTTTTAATACTAATATCGATGTTATTGACGATGTATCTTTCGTTAGCAACAAAACTAATAGTGGTATTGATAATATTGCCCTCATTCGATAGTATTATTACTTGGTTCTGATTAAAAGATAGTATCAATAAAATCGATTATATCGCCACTATCGATAATCGTCTTTTCAGATGAAAAGTATCGAGAGTAGAATTTTATATTCAAGTAGTTCAGCAACACTAATAGACGATCTATATAATGCCGTATTGTGGTCGTAATTTAATTGCAACCACAAATTATTGTTGGTCACGTCCTCACTGAGTAACATACTAGCTAGCTACTATGGAATTATAAAGTCATGTAATGGTCATTCTTGGAGAACTAACTGCCTTCTACAATAATCAACTTGATTTAATTCTATATAGTTAGCCTACCTGATGGATAGTAATTAATTAACTTTAATAATCCCCTATTTAACCAATTGATATATTCGAATACTATAGCAAGTTAATGTGTTCATGGATTTGTCTTGTTGCGAATTGAATGGGTAATTAAAAGCCCTTAAGTAATTTCTAATTAAAAATAGTTAAGTTCAAATTAGCTCTGCGAATATGTGGATTAAAGTTCTGGTTTTGATTTTAACTATACTTATATTTTAAAACCGCATTCGCACACATCATCTACTTACTACCTATTTAATAATACTTAACATTATCACAGTCATAATATAATATTGTCAATAATTTTTAAGTTACAAAAGTAAGGTTACTTTCAGTTTTAAACACACCACAGAAACAAAAACAGATTAACGAGAGCTTTGCTTTTCAAATGTAAACGAGTACGTTAATTAAGAAATTATGTTTGTTACTGTTAAACTACGTAGGTATTTTATTTAAGAGTATCAATACCATTGGTACGAGTAGGTATATTAAAAAATAATATCTTAATAAGAATAATAAATCAGAAGAATTAATTATCATAGATACTTACTTTAACGTATTTGTAAGTAAGTAGATACTCGGCAAATCTAACACGAAGGAAAAACTTTACTCAGTCTTATTCCTCACGATTATATTATACACGCCAAATTATTTTTTACTCGTTTCCAAACTTATTAACTTACATTATTCTGTTTGCTGTCGTCACAGTGACCTTTTACTGGTCCACAAAGCACTCATTAACCGGGCCTCGAGCAGAGTTCGATTGAGGCATCCATCACATCATCACATTGTACGAGAGCGTTATCGCTTTAACTAAATATAGTATCTACATTATATGTATATAATAAAAAAATATCCTTAGGGTATGCCCTAAGGATATTTTTTTATTATAAATAAATACATAAATATTGTACAACATCACATACATTGCTTGCTCTGATTCTGCGGTAGGTAGCTAAAGCACTTGTGTGGGTTTGGGTGTTGTGGTACCGTCATTGTTTCTGATTTCTGTAAATCAGAAACAATGATGGTACCACAACACCCAGACCCGAGACAAAACAGAAAAGTTCGTTTTCCATATTGACCCGACCGGGGATCGAACCCGGAACCTCAGAGATGGCGCGACGCCAAAGTCGGGTACGCTCGCCTCTCGGCTACGGAGGTCGTAAACCTACCTATGATATACGCACCGGTAACAAATGTGTCATTTCATTTTAATTATTTTTGTTTCTGCTACCGTTTTTGTCGTGCTATGTAGACACACGCTATGTATGTATGCCTCATCCCCGTCTAAAATTATTAAAACTTAAACCATTCTTCGTTGCCATTATAGAAATATCTGTTTTATTTTAACCACCCATAAGAAGATAAGGAAAATTAAAATTTTCTTACGGTAGGATGCAAGAGTACCTAAGTACGTAATCAAATTATATAATATATATACCGACATACACCTTACTACATTCAAAATAATTGATATTAATGTCATCTGGCTTGTAATGCCATATAAGATGCTACATATCTATTGACTAGTGAGGTACATATTCGCTTTGCTACCATAATAATATAATAAATAATAATCAATTCGGTGTTGTTGTGCTCCTGCGTGTGAGTAAGGTTTCCAGAGCTCTTGGGGGGTGCTTTCAAGCTTTCAAGGTAAGGGCGACGAGTCCAGTAACAGCTTTATTATGCTGTACTTGTCGCCCTTAAGCTAGGACCTCATCAGGTGGTGTATATTGTATATGTAGGCACGCTATGTACTTACTTACACAAAATTCTCGATTTACAAAGCGAGATAGCAAATCTACATTCGAACTTCAACGTCTACTTACATAGTGCTGTCAAGGTAGGCACCGTTTGTTATTAATTAAACATGACAACTTTGGCAGAATTTTAAATCGGGTTTATTTCTGTAAGTGATAGATGGAACAAAAACAACAGATTCTGTACGCAAATTATATTCGTAAGTAGGTATTAGTAATGTGCTCGCCTCAGGGCTCAATTCCCGACGCACATAGGTTGATTTTCACGATTTAGGCGGTCAAAAATATTTTATCGCTTTAATGGCTTTTAAATGATAAAACAATTGAAATAAAGTCCTTCAGTGTGTAAATAATACTTTATTTGTGTAAAAAATATATTTTATATACCTATATACTAAGTATATAAAAATTAATATAAGTAAAACAATTACATTTCACAACGAAACAGTTTGAATTAAAAATTTGTATTATACAAATCATCAAAACCATTAAAATAATATTATATGAATTCAACATTTAATATTCACATACAAAAACGGACTTTGTAACCATCTAAAATACGTAAGTAGAGACTAGAAATAAAACCTTATAAGCATAAAAATCATTGAATGTAGTGTAATTTGGATATTTATTAGTTGCTTCTTATATTTTCTGACTCTTATTCCTGTTCAGAGTCTTCCTTATACTCTGACATAGGATTTGGCTCTGCAGGCACTAAGCGATCAATTATTTCAGGCCAGAATGCTTTGCGTGACTTATGTTTTATATCCCTCATACAACTTATCAGAAGGATTGTGCTGCATGTGCAATTATAGCTTCATCAACACTAGCCCGAACAACTTCAGTTTTTCTTCGTTTGCTTCTTTCAGATAGGTAAGCGGGATCTCAAACGTACACTTTAACCACCACTCATTTTGCCATAGAAATTTTTCTTCTGTTTTGTGAGCTTTTGACCATCTTTTCTTAAATTTTGATTTTATATGAGAAAACTTGTGTTTAAGGCACTGTTTATATTCTTTGGTCTCTCCATAATGGAACACTAAATATGACTCATAGAAGTCTAATTTTTCAACGAATATTGAAAAATATTGAGCTTGTACCTACTCAAATAGGTACTTCGGAATAACTACTCTTACGCCTGAAGCACCTGAAGAACCTGTAATAAAATAAAGATACTTTAGTAAACAATAATTAAATAATGTATAATTATAAATTTTATCCCAAAATTCTTTAAAGTCTTATATCTTTAAAACTTGCAAAAACTTGCGGCTATTTTTTTATCATCACAAAGCTAGATATATATATATATAGCCACATGTCATTAATTATTCAACCGGGAAGAACCCGGAAGTATAACAAAATTCTCAACAAATATTAAAATTTGTGAAAATCAAGTGTTATGACACGTATCATGTTTGATGACGTTTTAGTGTATAAAACAATATAATTATAATAATTCTTTTCCAGTAAATATATTAAGTCTTACCTGAATTAGGAATATCCATCACAAACACGTCAATATCACCGTCGAAATAATAAATTATGTACTTTGAAGTTTATGCAAAAATACGAACACCGACAACTGATACGGACGCTTAGAGCGACAACCACGTTCCGACTACCCGCTAAAGTATTTAAACACGTTAGAATGCAAGGGACGGGATGTATGATGTACTTAGGTCTATTCTCTATAAGAAATAGTAAGTTGTAGGTAGTTGATTCGGAGCATTTTTTGAAAATCGACTTTTGGCCGCCTAAATCATGCAAATCAACCTATGTGCGACGGTCCAGCTACGTACCTACTACATGACTATTTTATATACCTATATATAGTAGTCATGTAGTAGGTACGTAGCTGGACCGTCGGGAATTATACCTATATAATAATAAAATAAAATCACGAATTTTACCAACCTGCTCAATTTTGATCCAAAGGCGGATTCAGAATTCGACTCGGAGTGGGTGTCATTTAAACACATCCATTGTTCGTAACTATAACATTCTCCCTCCCTTTATTCAATTACCAGGCAAAGGCTATTGGTAGGAAAACGCCTCCTAGTCTTGCCGTATTCAAGACCTGAAGGCCTTTTTTAACCTGGGAAAATGTATTGTTGTACCGTCCTGCTACTTAAGGAAGAGTGCCGGGAGTCCTTACTGGCGGGGGCTATCCGACAAAAACCCACGACCCACGATGAATCTCACTGTCATAAATGGTGATGTGGTGGAAAATATTCCAACCTTGACTACCACAACACCGGATAGATATAATAGGTCATATTTCTGAAGAGCAAAGACGTGTGGTTACTGTTGATTTGCTAAAAACATAGGTAGGTATAGCTACCACATCCAGTGCCCGATTTCCAATAGAGGCTGAAAAACTTAAAAACAAAAGAAGCACAATTGGTTAAAAAAAAATTGGAACATAAGTGCCGAGGTGGAGCCACAGAAAAAAAAAGTTTTGTATTAAAATTGTCATTTCAAATTAAAACGAAAATATGCAAACAGTGTATAGAATTTTAGAAGCCAATAGGGGCGGCAAACGTTTTAAAGCTTTGGGGCGGCAAATGTGTAAATGTAGCACTGATGACAACCATGTTTTAGCTAATCAGCGGTTGGCAAACTTAATTTTATCAAAATTGATATCTGAAAAGAGCTAGATAAATATACCTACTCCCGTGGAGCATGTTATCCTGAGGTCAATACTTGAGAAAGACTAAGTTACCTAATATTAACCTAATATTTGTGCGCATGAAAAATTTCAATTTCGTTTTAATTTTCATGAGTAATTGCATTAATTTACCCGCCTATCTAAGAAAACGATTAAATTTTGGGACAGCCCGGCATATTAGTTAAGTGGGAGTTTTGAGGTTTCGAGATGATAAAATACATTTTACGTGATTGTGTTTTAAAGATCACATCACTTTGTCCAACATTTTTCCTTCTCGACATTATCTATAAGCAGTAGAGTAGGTATCAGCAATAATAGTAACGACATATGGGTATTTTTAACTCTTAATAAAATATACTTATATATTTTTTTACAGTACTAAAGTAAATGAAAACTTTTCGCAAACGCAACACAACATTCAAACGACTCTGCTCAGATCCTCATTACCAACATGCAATTACATATCGCAAAAAACATGATAAATGGTAATTGCTTGATATTCAAGGTTAAATACATTAACTCAGCCTTCCATGTTAGATAGTGAGGCTTCATGGCTTAACCAACCATACTGGTGATCAAAATAGGTTGAAGCTAAATATTATAACATTTTACGTCACATACCATGATTCAATGTAAAACTTATTGATACCTTACGGTTTTTTAAGAGAGGTAAGGCATAGCGATATATCGTTCGAACTGGAGCAGCTCGACTGGTGAAATACCTCCACCTTACAGAAGACGGCAGCCAAATAACAATCACTTCTGTGTTGTTGTGTTCCTGCGTGTGAGTAAGGTTTCCAGAGCTCCTGGGGGGTGCTACATTAGTAGCAGGGGAAAACCTTTAAGGTTAGGGTGACAAGTCCAGTAACATATTTATTATGCTGTACTTGTCACCCTTAAGCTAGGACCTCATTACCACTTAACATCAGATGGGATGAGTTCAATCTTGAAGTGAAATATAAAAAAAATTCATAGTGATTTATGCAATAGTAACATTTATTAGACATAAAGTAGCTATGTTAAGTTTAACTTTTTTTTTATTCTACCCTCTTGTCGTGGGTATATGAAATAATATCGAACTTCAATTGTTTACCGTTATTTATTTTGACCGTAAAATAAATTAAAAACTTCATTTAGAGAAGTACTATATTTTACAGCTCATAAATTTGAAACATTTTGCTAGCTCTTGCCTGCTATATTCCGGGAAAAAATATCCTAAATATGTTGTACCATACCCTAGAACGAACAAAAATGGCAATCGAATACGTAGCGAGAAAATGGTATGGAAATTGAAGAAGCGCCGCAGCAGTGAGTAGTGGAACTACTGACGTTGCTAGCACTACGTAACTAAGTACGTAAACTAGTTCTTGATTACTGCTTTAAATCATGCTTGGGGTACTAGTGTCTACCTACCAAATAATAAAGAACAGAAATATTCTTTACATGTACCTATGTTTGTCCTGGGTGAAGACTGATTTTAATATCTTTGGAGATGATGGCAATAATATTTAAAACGTGTTCAGTTCAGGGGTTACTTACGTTCTGAAGCATTACATTAATTAGCTGTTTATTTTGACACCGCTTCGTAGTGCCATTGTATGATACTGCGTTGTATTGTATTGCATTAGCGTCGAGACAATGCATTAAAACAATAACCTGCAGTTCAATTACAAAGGTAATAAATGTTATAAACCTGTGGTCTTTAATGGATATATTAAGGATGTACACTACCAGGTTCTTAGCACATATTGTTGAAGTAGGTAGGAGGGTGTGATACAGATTCGCTTACATTATTTTCTAATTATGCCTAAGTTAATTTTGGCTCGTTTCGTTGCTAGAAACTGGAAAGTCCAACGGTCTGCTCCCCCAAGTATTCTACTTTTTGTTGCTCAAAATATCGCAGCTACTTTTTTGGCGACTATGTTTTAGAGCAATTTGTTGTTTAGTATTCTAATTTTACTGCTATATAATCGTCGCGCAATTCTACTAAAGGATCCCTAAATGACCTAGTAGAAAATGGAACACATAGAATTCAGTACTACAAAAATCGTCCTAGAAAAAGTAGTTACGACTTTGTCAGCCACAATAACTTTTGTTTCGACCACCATTTTCTTGGCCAACCATAAGTACCTTACACTACAAGGCGACTCACCAAAGTGATGATTAGTATTTATCATATTATGTGTATTTATAATATAAGTTATAGACAAATATGACAACAATAAAACAATCACAAAATATTCGCATCCGTCTTCCTACTTCACACCATTATTCAATCGATTGTTTATGCATTTCTGACTCAGAAGGTAGGTAAGCACTCTTACTCAACAATCGATAGGTATGTTTGTTTTCCAAACAAAAGAAAACGTTTTTTTTAATTCCTATTATCACTAACATTTTCCATATTAAAGTTTTTACAGTCATATGGATTTATCGATGTGCGTTAGTTACGCAAAAACCACTGAATGATTTTGATAAAATTTGGTAGCTTGACAGACATTATTAGATATTAGAATATCCTTCTGTTCCGCATTTTATTCCGAAATAACGTTAAAAAAATTGCACGCGTGGGTTCCTTTTAACCCCCGACACAAAAACGACGGGGTGTTATGAATTTGGCGTGTCGGTGTGTGTATCTGTCTATGGCATCGCAGCTCCCGAACAAATGAAACGATTTTGATTTTGATTATTTTGTTTGAATGATGTATAAGTTGGGAGTGTTCTTCGCTATGTTTGATAAAAATCGATCCAAGATGACCGCCGTCACAAAATTATGGACTGCATATTTTAACACTCCCACAATATAGATATCAAATAAAAGTGCTTAACTAGCAGAATATATTCATAATGACAAAAATTTGAAATCCAAGATGCCCGCCGCCATAAAAAGTAAGATTTTCTAATTTTTTTGTCACGACTCTCTCAATATAGGTATCTAATAATTATAATTACGTACACAAGGCATCACATGTACCTACTGTAGTATAGTAAAATTTATTTATTTTGGGGTCCATTTGTACCTTAAAAAAAATTCGTTCTGACGTTTCTGAATAACGGGGCAGGTTTATGTAGGTTTGTGATGTTGTTTGATATGATTCGATATGATGATGATATACCTACATTACGCGAAAAATAATATGTTTTAAAATTATTATTTCTCGCGTAATGTAGGTAATAAACATTTTACTTACTCTTTGGTGTCCGTTGCCGGTTTTGTTCATATTGTTGTCCACTGTTATGTCTATTCCAGGCATTTTTGAATATTAATTTGTTTACAGGCTTATTATGAAGTCGCAATTAAATGCAACTACACATCTTTGTTATGCCAAATGTTATTTTAGAACTAAATTGTTTGTTTTGAAGATGATGTACCTGAAACAATAAAGATTAATTAGTACATACAATATGAATACTACTAATATAAGAAATACGAAGGATTGTAAGAATTAATACATCTCTGTATGTCTGGATGGGCAGATATGTATGAAATACGGTAGGAAAATAGATAAGATACTTCAATTATTAGCATATAGGATATGTATATAATACACCATCCCTCGGGTGACGGTACGGTGCATCAAGGCATCTCCCCCCGTCAACAAAAACATTTAAACAGTAGGTAGGTACCTACACCAGCTGTGCCTGTGACTTCGTTTGCGTGGATTACATACTTTCATGGTCGGTTTTATTTATTTATTTATTTATTTAAAAACTTTATTGCATAAAATAAAAAGTACAAAAGGCGGACTTAATGCTAGAAGCATTTACCCATAAATACCTAATATTCGAATAAAATGTACTCCATATTTTAGTGAAAGCTGAACACAACAGTATATCGAAAATTAGGGCGGATTTCTGCCAATATCATGAACATTAAAGTTCCTTAAAGTGATAAAATTATTTGATAAACAATCTTGCAGACAATATGTGTTCTCAGAAGAACACATATTTTTTAATGCTTACAATACCTGTTACTTGACAATACGCGCAGGCCCGGTTTATAAAAACCCAATCAAGCGATCGCTATCAAATGCGTGATCAGCACATAATTATAAGTTGATTGACGAAAATCTAATTTGTTTTCACATAATCTTTGTTTAGTACAAAGGTACACAAACAAACATCAATAATAAATGGTAAATTCATTTCTCTTAAACATAACTTTTATTTAATCGGTGACTTGACCAGCATTCTTTTAAAGTTTAAATAAATTGAGAAAGCATGTAGGCATTTAGATAGGTAGGTAGATACTAAATATTTTACCTTCCAAACCGTATTTAACAAATTATACAGGACTTGGTTAAAAGTGTAACGTGCTAGGCATTTAAAATTCCTTCTATGAGTAGGTATCTATTGAAAATTAGAAAAGGGATTACCTACACCTTTAAAGTATTTAACACTAATATAATAAAAAGGTAAGATTTCTATTTTTGTATGTTTGAAATGAATAAACTCAAAAATTACTGTGCTGATTCCAAAAAATATTTCACCATCGGAAAGCGACATTCGCCTCTATAGTGTAACGTAGGATATATTTATTGCTAGTCCACGTGTATGGAGTCGCGGGCGACTGCTATTCAAGGATAAAAAAGCAACTTACAATAAATATGCTTTTGGCATATTTTATGAACAAATTTGGTTAAATATTCGTTAACGGAGTAAAAATATAATATTACGTGGCTTTTAATCGTTTATTGCAAAGCTTTGTTTTATGTTCGTTTCGTTGTAATTTGCACAGTTCGTTGTCAAACATTTTATTGCTATGTAATCAGGGGGTCTACTCTCAAAAACGAAACGGACATACGAAAGGATTCGTTTTTGAAGATTTATCAAAATTCGGGAGTTAAAGCTAAATATTGTGTTTTTTTTAAACGCTTTAGTCGCATTCGAAGGGAATTGGTTGCGACTATGAAAATTAAAAATTGCTATCCGTTGTCGGATCCGACATATTTCGTTTTTGAGAGTAGACCTCAAGGTCTACGATAAAACGTTTTAATCCTTAATTGGCGTAAATAAAATCTATCTTTGTGGCGAGGTATGTCCAAAAAGCGCATTCATACCTACATAGATCTAAAAGGTTAATTCCATACAAAATATTTTGTATTCGTTTCCCTTCTAAAACCTTTAAGGAAAACCACAATGACGATCGCACGAACAAAAAAAAGAAAACGATTATTGTCTTTTTTATTTTACTTCGATACAATGTGAATACAACAACCTTTATGATCCAAGGTCAACAAATAATGCACGCACGCAACAAACATGTTGATGGGCTGCCATGGCCAGTGGAATGAAAGTAAATGTCAATGACCTCTTATGGTGTAAATGCCGTTACGATAGTGTACGAATCGAAGACGAAAGCCTTTAACTTTGTTGTAAGAGCAACAATGCCGCTTACTCTCTTAACACATGAATAGATTTCAATATGGATAAACACAGTAGACATTGCATTTCAATATTAGCTATTGTGCCTACGACGTCAGGGCGGTACAGAGTCAATTGTGTGTGTATAGTCTGACGAGCTTTACAGTCCATTCATTTCTTTAGATTTGAAATTAACATAAAATACTTTAGTAATTAGATCTGAAGTTAAAATGTTCATTTGCGAACGCTCTTACTGGGCATGACGTTATTCTTTGAGGCGCTAATTATTAATGATCATGCGTCCATTTTACATTTTATAAACATTTCAGATATATAGATTTTTTCAAATTGTACATCTAACCCTCAAAGAGTCTTTGAATATCCCTTTTTCATTTCTCACATTCAATTGAAAGCTGTGCCTACTTATAGGAATTGTTGACCTCCATTTCAGTCTACGCAACTCAAAAGTCAGTAGGTAATTAAAACATTCCGCAAAAAAACCTTAATTAAAATTTAAGTATGATGCTTTTTACCACGAAAACAATTATTAGATTTTTTTTTATTTCCTCAGAATGTTTTCGTTAAAGTTTCCCATTAAATGAACTACCAGACGATGAAGGATTCTAGTAATACGTTAAACGTAAAACTTTTTAAGAATTGATGAATATCTAGATGTCTGCAAATGAGATATTACTCTTACACGTAAAACCTAATGGATTTGGATAAGAATTGATAAAATTTAACCATACCAGTAAAATCGAAATTTTAAATTGGTTTTCACTGGTTAGTTCAGGTACCTAATAAGGTGGTAATTATGGAATACCATTGCCTGATAAAGGGTTAAACACTGTTAAGATTACCATGTATGATATTTTTTATCCCAAAACAACGTTAACGAGGATACCTAAGTATCTAGCAGCTGTAGACCCTAAGGTCTACTCCCAAAAACGAATTATATCGAAACCGATGACGAATAACAATTTTTAATTCAAATAATCGTAACCAATCCACCTTGAATGCGAATTAAGCGTTTTAAAAAAAAAACCTATTATTTATGCAAATCAAAAACCAGGTTTTAATGCCCAAACTTTTGATTAATCTTCAAAAACGAAACCTTTCGTTTTTTCGTAATACTAATCCCTGACTAAGTATAGTTTCTCCGCGCTCATTTAATCTTGTGTTTGAAACGTGTGTTTCGTAAACTCAACAGGCTATCGTAGATGTTGTGTTGTGATGATGCCGATACTTTGCGCGGCTCGTTAGATAACCGAGCTTTGGTCTGGTGAGCAATTGGGATACAGATTGCCACATTTTGACTGTTGCAAATATTTACTGCCTTCTGCATAGTTAAATTTAGAAGCTTTGAAAAACTCTATAAATTCCTGTACCTGTGTAAGTTTCATTGTACCAATAGTTGTTCAGAAAAATACCTACTATAAATTTATATAAATAAGAATCTTTTTTCAAACAAAAAATAACGTAATTTGTTGTTGTCCTGTCCTATCGCGATTTTTGGTCGCTGGCACTTATGTCACCTCCGTGAGGCTCCGTGGTAGGTATTAATTTATATTTAACAATTTGTGTTATGTTAACAGTGTTGCTTTGACAGCTGTCAAAACCATCATCCATAACCTGTATTTTTATTTGCAATGACACAACCGACTACTAGTCAGTTATCGTTGTACCTACTAAAATATGTGCAACTTACCCTTAGAGTTAGGGAGTTATTTATGAACGAAGTCGCAGGCAACAGGTAGCACGTACGTACTTCATAATTATGTTTGGTGCAAACATATCTAGTAGGTAAGTAAGTGGGGTTGCTTGCCTAAAATTGAGGACAAAGTGATTTTTAGGGATTTCCTTAATAAATATACGAGTAGGTAGTATGTATCATCATTTGGTAATACATACTCGTATATATATCTAATATTGTGGCTTTATTAACTATGAAACTATTATGAATATAGTTTTAACCAAGCCATTTGAAATATCCTCAACATTAGGTATCATAATACAGAGAAGCGGTTAAATATTCCTATTGTTGTTACAAAAGTCATTCTATTATCAATTTGACGTGAGCATAATAGGAGTAGGTCAACCCTTTTAAGATTACAATTCCTGATGTAGTAACCTGATGAATAATAATAATACTCAATTCCAAATGAAATACCATTTTTGGTTTTGTCGCTACCTACTACAAAACCCATACATTTCATATAAAATCAATGCATAGTTTCGCCTATTAAATCAATTCACAAACACGATGAGTACTAGACAACTATAATTTAACCGGACAAAATTGTACGTACATTATCAATAATTATCTTTTCTTTGATAGGTCTTCAAATATTTTTCAGCCATTTTTGATCTAGGAATTAGTTAAGTATTTAAAAGAATCAAATGTCTATTGAAGATACTTATGTTCAGCAGTAGAAGCTGATGATGATATCACTAGGACTGAGTTACCCAAACGCCCCAGAGCGTCCCAGCACTATACTACCCAGGAGAGCGTCATGAAGCAGTCCATGTCTCAAAATAACCAACATGGATTAATTTATTTCCATATAATTTATTTCCATGTTGGTTTTTTAAACTTGACTTCAACTTATGTGCCTACGAATTTGATGCAGGCAACTTTATCATTATTATGGAATCGAATTTGCTTCCAATGTCTTTTCCCACATAGGTATGTACATACTGATGTACTTTTAAGACAACAGTTAATACCTAAGTTATCACTGGCACAACGAAAGTTATTCACGGGCTCAAATTTGCTCACTATCAGGTAAGATAGAAGCCAGCCGCTGGTCAGGTTAAAAAAAATAAAAGTATAGGTACAAGGCAAGGTAGGTACCAAAACAAGAAATTAAAAATGCGGATCGCGAACATTTGGAATTATCTACCCGCGTCAATATCCCCTAATAAATTGAACCTGTCATCTTTCAAGGCAATGACGGGGAACCGGTATCTGATGTTATTTGGTTGACCATGATTCATTTACTTTGCTTACCATATGAGAAATTTGCCAAAACTTGTAAACAAGTGTTTCATTCTTATTATTTTTTGGGTTTGGTGTCAAAGAAAACAACGGAACCCTTCGGATCACTTTTATCCGTCTCTCTACCTGACAAGATCTTTCTTAGTACTTAACATACGTACGTAATACGTAAGGGCACTTGTTTTATGTACACATCAGTAGTTACCGTAGTACTTTAATAGGAAGTCCTAGACTACCTTTTGTGTAGAAGTTTGTGTGAATCTATGTGTGCCAATCAATGTTTGCTTTTTTTTCAAACCGGACGGCCTTTTTTGAGGGGAAATGCTTTGAAGCACCTCCACGCAACCTTAGTACGACAACAACCTCAGTAGCTGAGACTCCTTCGATATAAAAAGAGAGGAGCTTACCCACTAAAACCCCCGTACCTTCCATCGCCTAAATAGTGACGCCATAGGATTGTAGATAAACTAAGACTACGGCGCGGGACGAGTAGCGCACGAAATACGTCGAATTTCTCACATGAGATGGCATAAATGTCAATACTGATTGGCAGGTATATTACCAGAACTGTATTTTGAGCCAATCAGATATACCTAAGACATATTTATTTCATACAAATAGGTTCCGAACGTATATTGCGTTAGAATACGGAAATTTGTACTGACGATTCATAAGTGCTTTTGAAAAGCTTACATGAGTAAAGATATTTTTGATTTTATCTATTCTATTCACGAATATTTTTAATATTGCTTAGGTTTGTGACTCCCAATCCACATAAGGCATGCGTAAAATCTCAAAGGGAATATTTTTTCAGCAATATTAAGCGTTTCTGAGTGAAAAGCCCACAAAAAGGAATTTATCAGAATGTTTTTAGGCCCTTAGTGTTGCAGGTTTTCGTAGGGCCGCGAGCTTGTTTGCCGTTTTCGTGATAAAAACGATTGTAACTCTTTTTAGCACAGTATTCATTATCATAGGTAACTATTATACAAAGTCACGCTATTGCGACCACACCATCTATCGATTTGCGTAGATCCCAATATTGACTATTGGGGTTTTGGGCGCATCTTTTTTTGGTGTTTGAATGTGGTGTTTGCAGTGACGAAGTATTTACTGTTCTTAAATCAATTTCCGGCTCTAAGATACTTTGCAAGTACCCTGACATTGTTTCTTAATATTTGCTTTGATGTCCACAAAACGTTTTCAATGTCTAACCATAGCTATTATTAGTCTATTATGCCTACTCGAGGTTCGACCTCTGATTAGGTATATCCAAAGTAGATGACACAAAATTATTCAAAACTAGCTGTGCCCGCAATATCGTCTGCACGAAATGTATATACAAAATTGTATAAATGACTAATGCAAACAAATACATTTTGTAAACTAAATGTAGTGTAATTTACTCCTGTTTACATCAGCTATTTGCCAGTGGAAGTATAGCAAATATCAACCTAGCCTTTTCGAAGATTAAACTTCTAGTAAAATTAATTGATTTGTAGTTTTTTCTTTGACGCACAGAAACCAGAAACACGGTCATCATAGCACAGTAATAAAATAGAATCGTCAAAATACTGGTTCTAACTGTTGGCACCATTCATGAAGTTGCATGTTCCCAGTCACGTATTATCTATCTACATTTTATTGTACGAAAATCATATACCATAGAAACAAGTTTAGTTGTTTACTTGATTCAAAATTAATAAATTTTAAAAGGTTTAGAGTTTTTTTTTTCTTTAAGAAACAACACGCAAAAAATTAAGATTCAAATCGATACAAGTGACACAATGTTTATAAAATTGTTTTTTTATAATTATTTTTAAACTAGCGACCCGCCCCGGCTTCGCACGGATGTAATGTAAATTCTTAGAAATATTGGCTTTTCTATTCTTTATTACACATAAAAACCTTCCTCTGGAATTACTCTACTTATCAAAAAAAACCGCATCAAAATCCGTTGCGTAGTTTTAAAGATTTAAGCGTACAAAGGGATATAGGGACAGAAAAAGCGACTTTGTTTTTATACTATGTAGTTATGACCTGCGGCTGCCATGGCTACGCGCGTGTTCGATCCTGGCGGATTTCCAATGTTTTTTTCTGACAAACCACGTCCTGACAATTACAAACTTAAGAAATAAAATCCATTTTGGTGCAGTCGTACTGAAGTTATGCGCTTGGATACACTTTGATCCCATTTTATTTAAAAATATAAAATTATATAGTGACTTCAAACGTGTATACCTAATGATAGTTTGTTCTAATGCAACGGAATAAACAATGAAATCTGCTCTCTTTTTCATATGAGTAGGTATAGAAAGCTTTTGGTAATAAGCACCAAGTTTATAAGAACAGTGATAAAAACTCCAATGTTGTTGTCTTGCATTCTCGAATGACCTATCGCGAAAATTTAACAGCCCATAGAATCATGAATCAGTGCTTATAGTTGTTTACAGAATGAAATGAATCACTTAATATTATGTGCATTCGTCTGCCTTTAAGCACCCACAATTAACTGTTGTGTGCTGTTTAATGAAATTGTTTACGCTTAATATTTTGGGGTATCAGTATGAAAATCTTTCCCGAAATAGGCTTAATTCTTCAAGATTTTAGACGTTTTTTGCACATTAAATTTAGTACATGCGATAATTTAAAATATATTTTACCTTCGCACTTTTTCTAACGGTTCGAAAAATCTAGGATAAGTCGAAATTAAAATAATGGTAAGAAGCCGGTAGGTAACCCTATTAATATTGTTGAAGGATATAATTAACTATTCATACATTAAAAACAAACATTGCTCAATACAAAGCTATTGGATATTAAGTGATTAGTCAATTGGTACGATAATTCATTTAAAGTATCGATGGCAATTGACACCTTTAATTACTGTCGGGCCGTGCGTCAATAGTGGATCTTTTTTATATACAAATAAATATTTGCATACCTACGCAATGCAAATCGCAACTTTATTGACTTCAAGCAATAAGGTTAATTTAACGCAAATTGTATAACTAAGCCAGGCTGACCTGAAGTTGACATAAAGACACCAGGTGATAAAGTTATCTAATTTTTATAAATATTTATGTCACATGGTAGGTATGTATAAACTCGCTAAATCTAAGATTTTTTCGAGCTGTGTTTTTACCTAACCATAAAAAATAAAGTATTTCCCGAGGCTTTATTTTGTTCCATACCAACCATTTTAATCTTTGAGGTACAAAATGTACCTACATAATACCACTTAAATGAAATTCTCACAGACGTATTCCGACATACCTTTGAAAAAATTTGACATACCTATTTGGATAAATTGATGAATAACCGTTTCTAATAAGTCACAATAAAAAAAAAAAAACTAAAAAATAAGCCTTCTTTGATATATTCATTTGTATATACAGTCCACTAAATAAAATTCACAACACCGTGATTTGTACGTATTGTAGCTATCAAATAAAGATTTTATTAACGGTAAACAATAGGTTTTAACGACACGTACAATATGTCTGTTCTCATCATGGCTATCAAAGAGCCATTTGCAACGAGAAAGTAGGGAGAGCCTTACGAGAGAAAGTTCAAATTGCATCTGTTTTGTAGCTGCAGCGAACTGATTCCGACCTGATCATTAGTCAACAGTGCCGGCATATCGGTACACAACTTCCCTTTTGAAAACGAATTTAAAGTACTAATATGTGAGAGCATGGTGTACCTATGCGCCAGAACAAACATAGGAAGGTACTTAACGATGTTTGGACGACCTCCGTCCATAGCCGAGAGGCCAGCGGGCAAGGCATTGGCATCGTGCCATCTCTGAAATCCGGGGTTCGATTCCTGGTCGGGTCAATATGGAAAACATTATTTTATTTTAACTCGTGTCTGGGTAATGTGGTACCGTCGTTAGTTCTGATTTCTGTATCACAAGTGAAGAAACCCGAGCTACTAGTATGTTCGAAAATGACGAAACATACTTTGTTACACCCGGCAAGCAAACTCAAGACCCTAATATCAAAAAACCACTTTAACTACTTGACTTTCGAGGTCTCAAAGACATGCCTATAAAGAATATTATTTATGCAATTAAACCATAAGTAGTATTAAAACAGTTACATTTATATCCATAGGTAGGTAGCACAGTTTTAATTTCCTTAGGTACTTAATGGGTTAAAACGAACTTAACTATATTTCCTCGGTTATGGATGTTGTGATACCATCATTGTTATCGATATCTATACCACGAGTGTTTTAGCTATTTATCACAAAATCAGAGAAATGTATGTGATGTTTCCAATATTTATTTATTTATTACTTACACTTACATATTGAAGAAGTAACTTTCTACCAAGTATCACTGGAAGTACAGAAAGATTATTATTATTATTTTTTTATATTACACTTCTAAATTGACCTCATCCCACCTTATATTAAGTGGAAATGAGGTCCTAGCTTAAGGGCGACATGTACAGCAAAATAAATCTGTTACTGGACTTGCTTACCTTGAAGGCCTAACCCCTGTTACTAATGTAGCAACCCCCCCCCCCCCAAGAGTTCTGGAAACCTTACTCACATGCAGGAACACAACAACACGTTATTTGGCTGCAGTCTTCTTTCTGTAAGGTGGAGGTATTTCACCAGTTCAGCTTCTCCAGTTCGAGCGATAACTCGCTATGCTCTACCTATCTTAAAAATTCTTTAACAATTAACTTACCCTACCATACTTTCTCACATACTCTCGCGTTTATATAAAAACTACGAAGGACGATAAGTAATAAGTACCTGTGTTTGGTGATACCTACCTAATAAGTTGTAACTACATTTAACTTAATGTCAAACGAGTATAAAAAAGCGATATCAAACAAGATGTTCGTTGTGTTACCACCAGAGTCGATACACGTTTTGTACCAATAGATTTATTAGGTACATTCTTACGTTTTTTCATGTCTTAATTAATTACAATTAATCACGGTTCTTTGTAACTATGTTAACAACGTATCGTAATCAGAAATTCGTGATATGAATGATATGACTGCCTTAACTGGTTCTGAGGCCGTTTTCCCAAAAACGAAATATTTGGTTGTTGATATATGTACGTTTCGCTTATGATGAGGGCTTTTTTTAAGTGTTTCATTCGCTTACTGAATGAGAATTATACTGTTGAAACTTCGTAAGTAGACGAATTCTGCGAACCTTGGTTAAATATGTACGTCACGCGAAATTACTAAGATCTCAAGTTGGGATCTCGGTCAGGTAAATTTGTGAAAGGTAAAAAATGCGTATTCCCATCGCTGCAAAAAGTCGCGATGTTTGAGGGCCCGACGCGTACAATTGATCTTGTATTTAATTATTCTAGATCTAAAAAGGTCCCGTAACGCTCCCTATTTAGAACTTTTTCTTTTGAGAGATGTATGTTATGCTGGCTGGTATTCAAAATAAAAAAAAATCGCACTGTCAAGACCCTTTCGACAAGTCATTAAGCGGCACCTTTTTAGTTTCTAAGTACAGAGGTCAGGCACTGCAGTCGACAATATTATAAAGTACCTAAGTACATTGCAAAATAATAGATTAGTCACATTTGGTAAGCCGAGGCGGTTTGTATGCGCGGCGAGCCTCCTCATGTCAAAGGCAGCTAACGGTCAGCTGCCTTTGACAACACAAATAGGGTTGATACTCGTTAAACTTACTTCCTATAAAAATTCTGATATGCCTACGTATAAGGTTTTCTGGTAACCCGTTGTACTCATAGATACATATTTTATAACTTTCCTGTGCGACATTCACAGACAGACAGACAGAAAGACGGACGGACAGATATGAATTTTACTGATTGCATGTTTGGCATCAGTAGGTATATCACCCACTAATTAACCCCTGATAGTTATTTTGCAAGTATATTTAATGTACAGAATTGACCTCTCTACATATTTATTACTAGCTGTGCCGGCGACTTCCTTCACGTGGACTACTTAAGTTTGAATTTATTTTTTCTTAAATAAAAGTAGCCTTAGTTATTCCTTATTACATCAGGTACCAATGAAAGCATTTTAGAAAGCCAGACAAAAATTTATATAAATGCTATTTTGGTGTATATGTACACGTGTTATTGTTAGTCAACTGTAAAAGATTGACATAATTATTCTGTCGTGGGATACATGTCATCAGGGGACACCGTCGTCACCCTCATATATGATTTCTGTGTAGCTTCAAATGTTATAGCTGTTCACGACTTGCTTAAAAAACCCAGCTAAGTGCGAGTCGGACTCGTGCAAAAAGGTTTCCGTATCATTATCTATTCAACATTAGGCACAACATTTTGTTTCATACTAAAAGTGGTGAACTGACTTTTCAGACATTTGCAGCCCCTATCAAATGGACAAGTCTAGGAGTCCACTAATTCATAGGTAAACATGAGTGATAGTATGCGTAACCCCACACTAGCGTTCTTTGAGCGTCGACGTCGACGCAACGCCGACGCGACGTCGACGCAACGCCGACGCGCCGGCCCGACGCCTGCCGCAGCGTTTATTTTGACAACAGTACAATGATCAACTCAATTGTTTCGGCCCGCCCGTGTTTTAGAATCAGTAGGTAGAAGACTTTTTAGCTGATAGCAAATATGGATGTAGCTTAAAATACTAGCTCATATTGCCGAAGAAACCCATTTTCAATTAAGTACTTTTAGTTTTCGAGAAAATAAATGCTAAAGTTGCCTTTTTGTGCCATGTGTCAAATAGGTAAAATATATTTTTTCCTTTACAAGTTGAAAGCATTAATTTATCACTGCAATATAAAACATTATATTGTGCGTTATTCAAATCTTACATTTCCATTTTCGAAATAACTGTACATGATGTAAGCGCGGCGCGACGCTCGAACGCGATGTGCAGAGGACGCCCAGCGCAAGCGCCGCTCAAACGCCGCGCCGACGCTGGGCGGGCGCCGCGTCGACGCTGAGCGCGCGCCGCGTCGACGCTGAGCGGGCGCCGCGTCGACGCAACGCCCAAACAACGTCGGCGCGGCAAGACGCTGACGCTCGAAAGACGCTAGTGTGGGGTCCCTCTAAGTATTGCATGCAGGGATGTTTATTATTCCACACGCAAAAATTACTGACTGATTTGGGAAATTTGGCTTATAGGATGCTAAATTATATAATAAACTAACTGTCTGCTGCATTTTAAATACTACTACTAATAATATTCAAAATGTATTTTAAATTATTGATAAAACGAAAATACCTACTGAACAGTGTCGGGTTTTGTATGTGGTTATAAAGGTTCAAGTCATTATTCATGACGAATTCTCGCGAGAAGAATTTAATAGAATGTAAATTTATTCGACTGACATAACGTTTACGAATAGATAAGACCTACATACTGGCGATTATATCATTTAATCTGAGTAGAAGATATACTACTTAATTGATAAATTTTAAAGGCTAATCAAGTTCAATTACTTTTTAGGTAATCTACACATGTTTTGTAGCTAGTGTTAAATTAGCGTTTAAGGTTTAAGGTACTTTAGTTAGTTTAAAAGTCGGAAAAAATTAAAGATGAGGTTTATAAACCTACCTGGTCTTTGATTATCTCTGGAAAAATATGATAAAGAACATTGGTTAAGTCTTTACACGCCAACTAATTAGCATAACGACGCGTAAAAACCCATCTTACCTAAGTAATTAATAGTTAGCCTAAAGTGTTTATTTGAAATGTACAGCTATTTAAGTTGAATTGAGAGTTAAGTTGTACATACCTAGATACCATATGCGCCTGATAAAATAGGATTTATCTACTTTTTAGAAATAAATAATTTAATAACTATGTTTTCAACGATTTCTAACATAAAGTCATAATGAATAGATTTCCTAGTCAATCTGTCCGCGTCTAACCTGTTGACCTCATACAAATTATGCACAAACGCTTTCAAAAGTAAATTTTAATAATGACTATTTCTTTAAAATGATATCAATGGACTCACCACTATTACACTATATCCGTATTTTGGACACCGACAGCTGGAATGGAAAGTATATTATGGTACGTTATTAACGACTCGTAGTCGGTTAAAGAGAAACAGATAGTCATTTTTGACACATTACGAATCGTAAAATTTGGATCCGGACATTAATTAGCAAGCAAGGCAAATGCGGTGATCATAAACCCGACCTATAGGTATTTAAAAAAATCCAATTATACTTTGCTTGATCTAGTATTCAAACCCAGGATTCCAAGATCATGGTCCGATACTTAAACCACTAGACCATGTAATTTCATTAAACTCCGCCAAATCTTGTGCCAAAAAATGACTATTAATTAATGACGTGATTCTGGTTCTCTGAGGTCCAGACATATGCAAAACATCTCAATCATGCGCTGAACGACAGCAGATAGGCAGATACATATTGGCGCAATGAACCCGCACTTTTGGACTTTCACCTTGCAGAACACTTTCTACGTTTCAGATTTGCGCGGAGATGTTACACAACAACCAATCGCATATGGCAACTTTATCATCTCTTCAATATTTAATGTCAAGTCAGCTTGAAATGCATTGAAAAGTGTGAAGTAACAGCCTGGCGATTTGTGCATTATCATATTTTTTACCTTTCACTCGAAAATAACTATTTATTCTAGATTTGAAATTTTCTAATGGCCAGTGATGAGATGTGTACTGGACATCTGTGATGAAAACAAACAGAAACCTTAACTAAATTATACTCCTCACAACGCGTTCGTTCTTCAGTTTTGTTATCATCAATAGCTTTTTTTTGGCCATTTGTTGGCCATTTGTTGTAAGAATGGAAAGTTTTACAATCATTACGCAAAACCTACTGATATCCTATAAGATTCACCTCACTTAACTCTAAACCGCTCACGTCGTGACCTTGGTAACATAAGATGCCTAAGTGTTTTAAGTTCGCAAAAACTCCAATTTACTACCATTCTCTACATCTGACTCAGCCAGCCACTGCGGCCATTCCTCTTACCCCTTAATGTTTTTTACGTAATTAGTAAACTAGTTTAAGTCAGTCACATATTCGCAATTAAAAAAGCAAAGTCTTCCGACGTGTTTATAATACATGTTATACAGGTTCAATATTCTTAATATTTACTATGTCACCTTTTGCAAGTTTTGACTGTATTTTGATATTAATATTTTATACAATAATACTCCTAGTATCTATTAAACACATACCTAAAAGACAGTATCATCTCTGTGTTTTCTATCTCGTAAATCATGATTATACATCATGATTTTTTTACAATCAGTCTATTACTTATGTATCTATAATTCCTACATCGCATTTATTTAAAACCAATGAATATACTTTACAGGCACGACCACCGTTTTTTTCTTTTCTCGGAATTAACCATATCACCTAATAAAAGTGGCAAAATGTCAAGAACGAGATATCTAAAAATTACAAGTCAACTCTTTGACTCACTCAGTCAAAACCAAACCACGGTAAACATTCGCAACAATAAGTATATCCACTATAATAATAAACTTTAATTATTAAGTATAAGTATATAAGTATTTAATTTACATTGTTGTAGTTTATGAGATAAGTAGGTACTTGCCTACGTATGAGTATAATCCGACACGTTGCAAGTCCAGCAATGAATCTTTTGGAGGCTAAATTTTATAAAAAAATGTGTAGGAATGGCTGACTTATAGTTTTATATAAGCCTTACAATTATCTAGTACTCTGATGATTTCTATCTGTATGTATATTTGACCAAAAATTATTTTCAATAAGTTGGGTT
The DNA here is from genome assembly GCA_037074685.1 of Glyphodes pyloalis. NCBI lineage: Eukaryota > Metazoa > Arthropoda > Insecta > Lepidoptera > Crambidae > Glyphodes > Glyphodes pyloalis. The sequence goes on from JAYKKO010000025.1 coordinate 5,247,439, forward strand.
CGATTGAGTAAAAATGAGATGTATGTAGGTATATGAAAAATTATATCGACAATAACCTTCAGATGGTCTGTTTGTCGATTCCTGTCGTGTTTATCTGATTATATCTGTGTTAATTTGAGTTACACCTATTTAAACATTATTTATAATGTATGCATTTCTTAAAAATACAACCTTAACGGAACTTGTATTCATATACCCAAGTTTTTGTATATTCTGCATAGGTAGGAAGGGTTGACAATACATCCCGGTACCCTTTCTTTTTTTTGCGGTGCAAAATGTATTTACGTACTGTACCTTCCACCCGGTCGCAACTGCACGACAGTCAAGTCTTACCTCAAATGCTTACGTTTTGTAACTTAACTCATTAATGAAATCATACATAGGTACTTTACATTACTTAGTAGGTTTATGTAGTTTGAGGACATAATGTTCTCCAATGGTGTACAACCACAAAGGCCGGCCCTCGAATCCGGATGGTTCTCAGTCACACAAATGGATGTCAACGCAACTCTTGCGCAAAACACAACGCACCGTTGCGTGCGTTTGGTTGCGCGTGCGACTATATAATATTTGCTCGGACACCTTTCATTCAAGACGTAAATAAGTAAAGTTTCTTACAAAATGCCTTTAAGTAATTGCATTATTTGTGTTATTCATAATGGCCTTCAAACGTTTGTTCACATGTTCGATGCATTTGTTAATTTGAATAGGTACAAGCAAGTTACATTCATAAAGAACTGTTGTTTCGTCTTATGAATCTTTAGCGTATAGTCATCTTCACAAATCATGTTTAATAATATGAATCACAATGCAACATATTTATACATAATTATGCCTTTGTTTTTGGTTACTGTGATTTGTAAAAAGCACGTCTCCTTAATAATTATCTAATGATCGTAAGCATAACCCATGTTAGACTATTTGTTCACAGTTCCTTACTACCATTGCCAAGTACAAGCTTTTATTATACAAGAGCATTTCTTTCATAAACCTTTCACAATTTATCCAGCCATAACATTAATGTAGAGTCAGCAACATTACGTCACAAAACATGCGAATAAGTTTAGAGTAGCGACGAGCGACCTTGGGTTACTTTTTCAAATGGCGTTCGGTTATAATCTGACCCATAATTTAGTAAATTATGGATTCAGTCAAGTATTTAACAGCTATACTGATACTTTTATGCCTTGGTAATGCCAAGTAATATGACTTGATAAATTCGTACCTACTTAATTGCTGACAAAAATAATAAACTTAAACTTTTTTGCCAAAACATATTATAGACAAAAACTGATATGGTTTTAATTTATGTATTTTTTATTTACTGATAAAATTATAATAATAAAAATATCAAAAGAAAATGTACAGAATATTTACAAAAGGTTGTCCGCTCCGGTATCAAGGGTGCCCAGGATGCTGGCAACGTTACCTCTTTGGATAGCCAGACTAATGCGTTGGCCGAGGTAGTTGCCAGCATTCCGGTCACCAGAAACCTCAATAAGCCGAGCGGACAATTCTTGAAATAATGCTCGGGCCTCCGGACCCCAAGGCCCCAAAGTCTCCACGCCAAACGGGGCGAAACGGTAGCAGCCGTCGAGTGCAGAGTATTTGTTGCGTTTCCGCATTTCCGCCGCTGCAGCGGCTGCCCCCGCGCCCCGAGAGGTTGAATGGACATTACTCGGCGCCAAAGTGTCGGCGCAGGTCGCATCCCAAACCAAAGCCTTACCTTTGCTCCAAGGAGTTAGAGTCATTCCGTCAGGCCTCTTTCCGTCATTCCGACAAATACCCAGAGGCTCCAGGACTGCCGGAACTCTGGAAGAAATAAAGGCCCGACGGAGAATATCATTAAGGCAGGTATGGCGAGGAATGCGTCCTGCGCTCCGGACACAAGATAGGCCGTGATGCCCAAGAGGCCCAACAAATTCACCGCAGTGGCAGGTGTGTGCGGCGTTTACCCTTAAGCCAAGACGCAGTGACACCGAAAAAGATAAGGTGATATTGTCTAAAATAGTACCCACGCAAGCAGAGGGTAACGCCTGTAACCAGAAGCCAGATTCCCTCTCTGCGACAGCAAGGAGACGAGCTCGCTCTGAATCACCGCAAGACGTGGACAAGAGCCGGTCATAAGTGATTTTGCAGAGGAGCTCGTCCCATTGGCGCTGTGAATTCAAAAAAGTGGGAGAGTTTGAGCAGGCATTAGTCCACGCATTCCTCGCTTCCGCCAGACAGGCAACCTCAACATCGCCAAGCGACGGATTAATAATAGTTTTGAAGAGGTTTTCCGTGCCGTAGGCGGAAGAAAGGAATGCAGGCAAGGCTATATTTGAAGTTTTGCGAGTCCCTAGGCCTCCAAAACGAACGGGCAGGGACGCTTGAATCCATGATCGTTCGTCTAGGGGGCAATTTAGAATTTCAGACAATCTTTCCTTCAAAGAATTATCTAAAGATGATAATAAGTTTTCAAATTTCCAAAGTTGAGAGCACCGCAAAACATACGTTAATTTTGGAACAAAAGTGCAAAATCGAACTAAGGTAAGAGCCATGTGGGAATTTATGTTTAATAGATTTTTAGAAAACTGATCAAATTTTGAAATTTTGTTTGATATAAAATTGGAGATGGATTCGTCGAAAATGGGGGCTCCGAGGAGGTTGAGAGATTCTTTACTTAATATGATTATATTAGGAGCTATTGTAGTAAACAGATCAATAATTTGTTGTTTATTTTGAGAATTATCTGCAATGAAAAGTTCACATTTAGAAAAATTTAGGTCGAGACCAATTAAATTAAATTCTTGAATAATACTTTTTAAATCTTCATAAACTGAATTAACTTCACCACCTATGGAGCCATCATCCAGGTACCACAAGTTTAATTTTGAATTTAGTCTCGAAATTATAGGTTGGATAGCCAGACTAAACAAAGCCGGGCCGAGAGGGTCACCCTGCTGACAACCAACAGAAGAAGAAAGAAGATGATTTCTGTAAATTAATTTAGAAGGTTTACTGTAGCATTGCCAAATGTACTTGTAAATATGTCCAGTTTTATTTTTAACTTGAGTCAGTAGGGCACCCTTGTCCACGGAATTGAATGCATTTTTGACATCAACTTTCAGCAACACCTCACCACCGTTATTGAATAGAAAAGTACGGACAGAATGAACAGCTGCCTCACAGCCTTTTGAAGTGCCAAAACCAAGTTGATAGGGTTGAAAAAAGTTGGGTAAGTCAGGAAGAAGGGATTTTGCACAAATTTTAGAAGCAAGACGACGGATTGTAGAACCAATAGCTATCGGTCTGATTCCTCCGTCTTTTTTTGTAAGAGCGATTAAGTTAGCACCGTAAAGAATATCACATATGGATTCGATGACGTTGCCAGAAAGCATAAGGTTGATTAATGAGGTGAGATGGACAAGAAGGGTACTACCAGCGTTCCCAATGTCATCAGCAATCAAATCCTTAAGATGTTGAGGTGTGATGCCGTCGAGGCCACCGGCAGATCCCTTCTTGAATGACATTATTGCGGAGCGGATTTCGGACGGAGAAACATGGAGATGGGGTTGATCTGAGGAAAGCGGAGGGGGCGGCAGGTGGTGATTAGAAGCTGGAAGGGGATGCTTATCTTTTAGAGCAGAGAGGGTATCTAGATTGTCCGGAGCAACAACATCATTCGAAAAGAGTAGTTGGGCAGCTCCCTTCAAATCGCCATCACTTATTTTATTTTCTATTAATTTTGAATTTGGCTTAAAAGTTTTTCGAGAAAAATTAAGTTCCGAATAATCAATTGTATCTGAGTGGGTGCAATTATTTTTAACTTTTTGTGTAAGAGACCCGGCATTGCGATCTCTATGGCCCACATAAAGTGTGTGATAGGCAAAAGTAAGTAAATGTTCCCAACTTTCAGCATTGTTTAAATTCACAACATTTTTAATAGAGTCTCCTAAAGCATGAGCTACTGAAGAACGCGCGCCTCTTGGTATTCTCTTCAAGAGAGGACGATTGTTCTTCAGGAGCCCAAGCTTTTGCCAAAGAGGAAGGTCAACTGGAGAAAAAACTGGATCAGAGGGACTGTTACCTGTTACATTTTGTGAAATACTATTGAAGGCTGGACCATGAATCCTTTTATTGTGGATTTTCAGACCTCTCAGGCCTTTGAAATATCTGGGTTGGGAACACAACTCACAACGCCGATAAATATTTTGGTTGTTGTCCTCCGGAAAATCAATTTCTAAACCTGCCAGCTGCGGCATTAACAAAATAAAATAAACTTAAACCTAAAAGAAAAACAATAAACTTACAATAAAACATTCAAAAAACATATCTATTTACACTATTTTGACAAATGTCTTGTTGTCAGCAGCTGCGCACTGGACCGCTGCGTTCAATTGGACAACAGCGAAATGTTGATTATCTCTCTGAACCCTGATTGGGGCAGATTAGCAGCACCGCAAAGCCTTAGCAACGCAGCTGTCAGAAATGGCGTCTAGGCAACAGTCACAAAATTGTGTAAATGCAAAAACTCGTCACATACAGGGCTATACACTCTTAAAATAGGCTGACCACGCTCGTGCTAGAGCCACAACATATTATGAGCCACTTTAGAAGTCGGAAAAGCTTAATCAGCGTTAAAAACATTTTTTATCAACATTTTTATGCCCCGGACTTGTTGTTGTTGGACTTGACTTTTTTCATTCAGATAAATAATAAATAACCAGAGAAAAATAAGATTTTGTGTAACACATTTAAAAAGCGCGCGAAAACGCCTAGTCGCGTCACTGTTGCAATTATGACGTCAACGTCCTAGACAACGAACCGACACGCATAGGAACGACTTAATTAAGATAAACGGAAAATGTTTCAATAAATTCTTTATACGATTAGAGACACAATAATTCAATTTAATCGGTAAAATAATCATTGTTTCGCCACATTAAAATAAATAAATTTCGCCGACAGCTGTCATTTCCGAATTGCAATGGTGGTTTCCGTTTCGGCTCTTTTGTTCCACAGATAAAAAAACTAAAATTTATTTTGCAAAAATAAAATACTAACTATGCTTTTAATTAAAAATTAAAAATGTAAAATGATTACTTAACTAATAAGCTAACATATCTAAGATAATAAAACTAAAACAATTTTATCTAAAATTTCAAATGCCACAGATTTGAAGTTCAAAATTAACGAGTTTGCATCCTGCGTACCTACAAAAACACATGTCCTCGTAATTATTTTAATACCTATTATCTAATTTTGATTGATCATGTACGTAAATCTTTTGATTCCAGATATCATTTCGTGTTAGTGTAAGTATGTACCGATAAACGTACGACATTAATTTATGTACCTAATGTCCATAGTGATATGTTATGCAAGAAATAAATATCACAAACTCCACACAAATATGAACTTGAAAATAAATTTATTTGCCTGCTACATGTATAAAGAAATTGTGTACGAGTATAAGTAAAATATGTAATCTGGATGGCATAAATATAAATATAAATAACCGAAATATTGGAAATCACAAACATTCCGAACACGGCGGTAGAATTCTTAATTTGTACTGACGATTCAAAAGGCTTTTGTAAAGCTTACATGAATAAAGAGGTTTTCTATTTCTACATTGCTTTAATTCTGTTGTACGTAGCTTAATTACTAATGTTACAGACATCTGGAATAAGGACAACACACATACACCCAGACCACAAACAATACAGAAAAGTTCGTTTTCCATATAAACCCGACCGGGAATCGAACCATGAACCTCAGAGATGGCGGAACGCCAAAGTCCGGCCCGCTTGCCTCTATGGAGGTCGTCATAACTAGGTGTACCTTCTTACCTTATTAGACCTATTTATTGTTTACTAATGTTTCCATGTGATAAAGAATTTTATCACACACTAACATTAGTAAATAATAAGCGAATGCAGATCCGGCATTAAATACATCTTTAGGTGCGATAAACTTATCAACGTGTAATTATTATAGGTACCAATTATCGATTAAATAATGCTGAATAATCTTTATATCGATAATCTCGGATAATAACCATTCTCTGCTTGGGGTTCTAAAATTTATGATCCATGTATTTTACAGGTAAACAAAACATACATTTACGATTTGTATACTTTATCAATTTAACAATAGTTATTAACGAAATGCCTTGGGATTTAGTAAAAATAAACAATGCTTTTAAATGTGGACGGAAATGCATTCTTTCAGGCATAGCATGCGCCACGCGACTAAATTTTATCGCGCTCTTAGTAAACGTCAAAATCGATTGAAGTCAATGCGTCAGCTGGCTGATTGGCTGATAATACGAGTAAGGTGTGCTATTACCCAATCAACAGTATCGAAACTTTTGTCGTCTCATGCGATAAATTGGACGTATAGCGCATGCAAGGCCTATTTGGGTACTGACTTCAAACCAATTTTATTTCTACTCGGACTTTAAAATTCCAAATAACCAATCTCTAAACAATTACTAAATTATTACTTTTTTAAAAATTCATTTGTAATTACAACTATGTACTTAGGTAATTGTGTTTAAATAAATAAAAAAAAAATTTTATCTATAAACTACCGAAATATAATGTGCTTACTAAAACGCACAAGCACCTATTTTTACACAACAGTTTGCTTTATAACTGCTGTGTATTAATACTAAAGAAATATAATTACAATTGAAATATTATGCAATCTTGGTAGCTAGAATGATCTCAGGTGCATGTAATATAGTTGACCGATGATAGTCAACGATAATATGTTAGTCTTCGTTATCAACAACTTTAATCTACCTGCAACGACTACAACATAAATAGATAGATATTTGTATAAAATAACACGTCTGTGGATTTATGTGTGTATTTATTTTATGTACTTTTTTATATCGGGAGATTTCCATGCCCTTTTGTGTACTAAACGATTGAGATCGCGTGCCAATTCAGTATTTCAATCTAAACTTCGCGGCTGTTAGTAAAATACCTAATATTTAAATTGCTCCACATTGTAGTCACCGCGGAGTGACTCCGGACATGAAGGGGACCGCTTCTAACAATTGCAGCAACGGACCTGATGTCTACATATATGAAACTTTAGGATACTATTTCCTAAGGAATACAATAAAAGATTATAGCTAGCACAATAATTACTATATGCCCAAAAATCCAGTTCCATAATACTACAATCACACTTGTCGATAGATATACTTTATTGCACAAAAACTTCACAGAAATAGATTTTACAGGTTCATTAAAGTACAATTCAGGCGGTTTTATCGCTAGGAATCGATCTCTTCCAGACAACTTTAAAGTAGAGGAAATAATAGATGACGAGAAATACCGCCATCGATGCAAAATCTAGGGGTTAAGACCATGAACTGTCTATTTTGTGTCAAATGGAACTTGACAAATGATATTTACATTGAGGAATATTTGGACAGTTTTTGTTGAAAACGAACGTCAATTAGCATTTGCAAGTAGGTACTTACCTACCTATATATTTTTAAAATCGTCTTCTTCGGACAGGTAGGTAATACCTAATGTAAGTATGCCTTTAGAACTAACTTACACTTGATACTTTTCTCGTTATTAAAAAATCTATATCCATATTTAGGTACTTATACCGAATTAATAAAGTAATGGGATATGATACTTTAATGCCGTTCATAGTTTTAATTAAATGTTAAATTTTTTTAATTTTACTTTTTTAGACACAAATTATAATATTGATAAATCTGGGACACTGAAATTATTAAATTACACTTCAAAGTTCCAAAAGTTAAAAAACGCACCAAAGCAAAACAAAAAAAAATCAGTTTGAATCTAATAATTCACAAACTAAAAATTCATAACAATGTAATACTTTATTTAAAATTTAGTTAGGGATAAATAAGCATATCCATTAAACACTTTAGTTATTTAATAAAAAAACATGAGCGCTCCAATAATAACTTTTTAATTAAAAAGAAGAAAAAAACTTTGGCACTCACCAATGAAAGTACAATAAATCCCGGTTCACACTGTCCGTTCGCGTAATTTTTTTCGAGGCAGATCGAAGCCACGGATCGACACAGGCGGCCGGGTCGCGAGTTGGCGGGCTTGTGCCGCGGAAGCACCGGTGGGGTGATAGCTAGGAGTGATAATTATTTGATAATGCCACCGTCGTCGCCGTGGGAGATAGGCAGGAACGCGTTGCGTGGTACCGCGGTTAGTATATCGTTATACTAAATTGGGATATTTGTTGGGGTCTGAGTACCAAGGGAAGCCAGTCCCATCGAACTAGTCTAAGTCGTTGACTTCCCGATACGCTCTCGCGGCAAAAACTCAATCACATCTCTCGTCATGAAACTCCCCGGCTAGTTGAAATGACATTGCGATACACCGACATGTGGGTTGGAGCATCGTACATAAGATTGACAGCAAAATATTAATAGGCGCGTTCCTGGGCAAAGGCCTCAACTTTAGAAAAAATCCAGAACTTGAGAATGCGCGTATTTCTTCTGTCCCAATTTTGAGACAGGCTTTGCTTCGAGAGCACTCGAATTTTCGGTTTCCCCCTTCTTTCTTTATTAGGTGTCTATAAAAATAAACCAAATAATGGAGAACATCATTGTTTACATTACACCCATCTAGTTCCGAAGTAAGTAGCTCAAACACTTGTGTTATGGAAACCAGATCCAACGGGTATGCAATTAAACACCCAGACACAGAAGAAACCAAATGTTCATTACATAAACATTCATCGTTCTTAAATACGTACCTATTGTTACATTACTATTGTTACATCTAGTGTACTACCCAAGCTCGAACTAATTTAAATGCAAAAGCACTTAGTAAAATAAAAAAATATTTCTTATATTGTAATGATAAATCGCGTCTTGTGATAAAATTATCTAAGTAAATTGACAAGTATGTCACTAAACTTAGAATTCACATTTTGTGGCTAGGTCGCAGACAACAGTTAGTTTCTCATATCTTTGAAATTGTTCTAAATATGTATTATGATCTCAAATTAATTGAGAGTGATCAATTCTTACGCACTTAACTGCACAGAGTTATTATGTGTCTACCTACACACTTATTTATGTATTCGGGCCACGTTTGAACTACAAAACACACAAAGAAGCTACTAGGTACTACGTAAAAAACCATTCAGGTCAGTTAGGTTCAACGTAACTAAAAAATAATAGCTTCACGGTTGATGAGTAGGAACCTACTCGTAAGAACATGTTAATCAAACTTTCAAAATAAAATTTAATTATTTTCAAGAAAGGTTAAATAAAATCTCCCAATTATGAAACATTTTAAAAATATTGAGACAGGACATAATTTGAACAAGTTCTTAATGTAAGTATTATGAGAATGTTTTTTAAAACAGTTTCAAAAAGTGTGAATGTGGTAGGTATTACATTTTTTTAATATAGAAATGCGATTGCTTCCGTGGCTTTAAAGTACTTGAATCATCACATACATTGCTCTGATTCTGTGGTAAGTAGCTCAAGCACTTGTGTTACAGAAATCAGAAACAACGAAGGTACCACAACACCCAGACCCGAGACAATACAGAAAAGTTCGTTTCCTATATTGACCCGACCGGGGATCGAACCCGGAACCTCAGAGATGGCGCGACGCCAAAGTCCGGCCCGCTCGCCTCTCGGCCACGGAGGTCGTCGAATTTGAACTAGCAGCTCCTGATAATAGTACGTTCAAACAAACTCTTATAATATTAAATTAATACCTTATATAATAATTAGATGAAGCCGGTTATTAGCATAAAGCCGATCCTTAAGCATGCATATTTTTGCTATTGATATTTTTATATTTTCTCTCTCTTTAAAGGTAACGCAGCATGTGGGTCTACTCCCAAAAACGTACAAACGAAAGGTTTCGTTTATGAAGAATAATCAAAAGTGGGTTTTTGAAATGGTATCCATCATACGAGCTTATATTATTTTGTTATTAGAAGTTGACCCCCTGTATAAGACTGGAGAAAATCCAACTAATGCCTATTATAAAAAAGCGAAAGTGTGTATGTATGTATGGATTAATGTATGATCCTTTTTACTACAAACTGCTGAATGCTTAAGCATAGAATTGAAATTAATATGAAGTACTAAATTAGAACTTTTTATTGCGAAAAAATGTGGACTATGTCGTAGGCATCAGCTAGCCCAAAAATATTTTTACAAAATGTTTATAGGTAATTTTCCCTAAGCCATAAGGCATCAATTACTTAGGACGATAATATATTTGTTTATCCGACCAATAATAGGAGTTCTGGTCCACGAAATACGCGAAGTATCTCTACCTTATCTGGTAATTAGCCTGATATTGTTAGCAAAATATTTATAGAGGTATTTACGTGAGATATTATAATAACAGATATGAACATACATAATGCTCCCGCTTCATGGCTATTCATGGTTCAATAATTTAATTTAGAAATAAATTCTAAAAGCAAATGCATCTTCGTTAGTGTCAAAGTTCTCTAATGCGAACTTTAACGCGCTCTGCACCCACTCAGGGCTCAGTAAACATGTGGTCTGGTGTGATCAAGCTGGCCTCGCCACCCAGCCTCGGATACCGCACAGGGTGAAGTGAAGCCGGAACCCGAGGTGTGCCGCGAAGATCAGATGGCGCTGTGCGGCAAGACTGCAAAGGAATTGATCTCAGTGTTTCCTCCCTACCCTCCGCCAAACAGTAGCCGTGCTTGGTGGGCGCGAATCGCTTCGTGGTGGGGCCACAGAGGTAGAGGAAGTTGCGGTATTGCGTTGCGTTTGCGCAGCTGGTGAGTCCCGGGACTCCATCAAGCTGTCGGAAAAAGAATCGGAACGAGAGCCTCAGGTGTCCGTAATGGCGGTAGACAGCGGAGCCACACAACAGATCTAATGCTGGGGCCGGATGCGCTAGGCGTAAGGTACCTAAGCCTTGCGTCCTTTCCTGACCCCCTAACAAGTGCGCAGAGTTGGCCATCGAGGTAGTTGGCATTTCCCAATCGAAAAAAATTATTCAGAGTCTGCATTTTAGATGTAAATAATCTGTAAATGGTATTCTAATGGATTTATGGAAGCTTTTAAGATTATCTAAAATAGTATTACTTAAGAAGTTCCCTACATAAATTCGTTGATATGTTGTCTGGTTCCCGAGGTGGCAATTTTGCATGTTAAGTAGGCTAGAGTGTACGCTGCGCTGCATAAATGTCGGAAAATATTTATTTCGGATGGACAGTACCTAGATTACAATGAAGTTAAGGTACCATGCTCAACATGACATCAGGCTAAACACTTTCTGTTCGATATTAGTTCTTATGTCTAGGACATTAGGATGATACAAAATGTAATAGTCTAACGTTCTTTTGAATGAAAACCACCAATCTATCTTTCACATGATCTAGGCCATGTCAATTAACTGTTTCTGATTAAATCTCCGTCCTTTTCAAGGACCACCCTACAAATCGCAATGCTATCTACCACGGCTAGGTACTGTCCTTGATTATCGCGGTCGAAACGGTCGTAAACCTAATTCTTTTATTCCAACATTTGTAAACGTAACACGTAACCCAGTTTCCATAATTAGAATAGTAACTAATGTCGTTAGTGGGCGTGAGGTTCAATGAATCCTTTTTAAATATTACACCCCCGAGTTTGAATTCCGTTTCTATAGCAACTTTAGTGAACCTATTTAGCCATGATTGAATACCGTGTCGCTATTAAATTGTCACGCAATGTCTATACTTTAATCATTGTTCAATCAATTCTACGAAACCCGGTTTCCTAATAAATGAACAATTTTTAATAGAAATATGTGGTAGGTAGGTATGTAAGTAGGTACATACCTGAATCTACAATTAATTACTTAGATATAGCAAATTTATTTACCTTCTGGTTAATTCATTAAAACTGAAATACTTACTCTTAATAATAGCAATACAACTTATTATCACCGATGGGACTTCTCCAACAATATGATGGTTACCAAACCAAAAATAATTAAGCCTAGCGTGCGCTATACCTGCGTCAAATGTCTCGCATGAGACGACTAAAGTTTTTATACCGTTGATACTTGATTGGGTGATAGTAAACCGCAGGTACTCGTATTTTCAGCCAATCAGCAGTTAACGCATTGATTTTGACATTTCTTGAGACCGCAATAAAATGTACTCGCTTGGCGCATGCTAGACCTAAATATGTTCTAATTGATAACACGATCTGTAAAATATGTACTCCCGTCACCTATCCCGTCAACCGACCATCCTGAATAATTGTTTAGCATTAATTAAATAGTTTATTTATCACCAGGAAAGATTGCAATATTTTTCCCGCCTTTTTACAAAGAATCGCTGAGTAAGCATGTAATTTATGTCAGGAAGACCCCGCTGTTCTCATCATTCGTCTTCACCACAAAAAACACGAAATTTATCACTTCGATATAATAAAAGTACGAAAACGATACTATTGCTGCATGAAACGAAAAAAATATATGCCTTAGTTTTGTTAAATACTCCAAATTAAATGCCCTAATTGTTCATACAAAATCCCACAGATTGTTTTCGAGATGGTGAATTCAATAGGTGCATCTCTCGAACGCTAAGACACGAGTCTCAACAAGACCGAAGTCTCATTTCAATCTCACTTTTTAAAGTAAAAGTAATTTGAACGCCCGCAATGCAATACAACGTTTGTCCAATGCTATAAAATAATCTGACAACTGTCATCTGTCAATATCACAACGTATTGTCATTTGCAGTCAGCTGTCAGCTTTTGTAGTCTGTCTGTGAGCGAAGCCAAGTCAACAATCATTGCCGGCCGGATTTTCCTTTGTTAATTCCGAAGTTTCAAAGAGTTAGGAGTGTTCAAGTTGGAATAATGTCTCATTTTAAATTAATATGTTCGACGAAAGCTTCTGATGTTATACCGGTCAATAAATATGTTTCGGAAAAAACCGGACTAACCGTGATTATTGCCGAAACTGAGGGACCCCTTGTAAACGGATTCTTCTGTCTTGGTAACAATTTTTAACTGATTTTACTTTATCATTATTTTTATGTAAACATCTATAAGCAACGTCATCGCTTTTTCAACGAAGTAAATCTAGTATTTTTTTATTAGCCACTGAAGCCCACGACGATGATGGGCTGCCTCACACGTTGGAGCATCTCATCTTCTTGGGTTCCGAAAGATACCCGTATAAAGGGATCCTCGACCTGTTGGCGAACCGCTGCATGGCTCATGGCACCAATGCGTGGACCGACACAGACCACACATGCTACACCATCTACACTGCAGGGGACTCAGGAATGATAACCCTGCTGCCCATATACTTGGACCACATCCTGAACCCGACGCTCACAGAACAAGGCTTTATAACTGAAGTTCATCACGTTGATGGAGACGGTGATGATGCTGGAGTTGTGTATTGTGAGATGCAGGGACGAGAAAATACTGCGGACAGCAGGTGAGATTTTTAAACTTCTAGTTGTGATTAGAACTTTGTGTTGTATGTTTATTAAGTAATTTCATTTCTTTTTACTTTTTTGACTTCCAATCAAAGCGGCAAAGCCCTAATACATTCTCCAAACTTTTGGATATAGAAGGATCTCATCCTTGAAAACTTCATAAACTAATTTTGTTCTTTTTTAATTTATTAAACTATTTGTTAAGAGTTTAAATAGGCCTAGTCAGACAAAATTTTTATGTGGCATCAAAAGTTATTCATTTTTATTTTAATTATTATATGTTCTCTTTCTAAGAATATAATAGTGAATAAATTTCTCATTGTCTGTTAATCAATCTCCTCACTGTGAAATTTAATTAAGAATTCAATGTATTTTTAAAGAAGTTAAACTTATTTTTAAAAAAGTTATCTGATAGATAAATCATGATTATTTAAAATGTATTTTAATATTACAAGAATATCTATCAAGTGAGTATCTTAATTTAAAACATAATACCTAATATTTACTCAAACCATTTGATGAGGTCTTTTAAATATATATAACAAATTATTTGGATTTTCGAATAAAGGTTTTTTACTTAAAAATATAAAATGTATGTACCTACTGCATTAAATTTTTAAATTTCCCCATGTTATATGTGCCTCATTCACTCTGCAGAGCAGCAATCTTATGGCCATGATAAATTGTATTATTCCTTGTAGGAAAATATATAAAGTTATATGATTGGAAACATAGTATCTAAACATTGTATCTTAAATAGATGTGAACTACGCCTGCTTCGAGCTATGTATCCTAACAGTGGATACTCAGCTGAAACTGGAGGGATAATGGAAAATCTAAGAACTTCTACTGATAACACTAAGGTAAAGTTGATAAATACTGTTGCAAATTTTTAATTATTATTTATTCATCATCTGCTGTAATCGTCCCTATTACTTGATCTCTTATCTATCTTTATGAGAACACAAAGTAATACTTTCAACAAACTTTGTTGTTCGTGGCATCATATTGACATTCCCATACCTGTTGAGTGCATGTAATTTATTGTTTTATATTAATGAATAAACATGTATTATCCGCTGTGTTACTTTCTTTAAAACAAGGATGTGTTGATTTAGTTCAATGTTACTAAGTATATGATTGTCTAAATTAATAGTATTCCTTTGCCTTTGTAATATTATTTTTTATTGGAATGTATCATTGTTGAAAATTGTTCATGAAAAAATCTGCTGCTGATGTTGTGCTTACATTTGTCCATATTATATATTTCAATTTAGATATAAATGATATTTTTCAGTAAACAATACCAAACTGATGATTATATTAAATTTGTTGTTATTTTTATTACAAATCTGGGAGAAAAATTAGTAAACAAGTGATATCCTATTTATTTTTTTGGTTGCCATTTGTTGCTGTAAATGCAAAATCGCTTGAGATCAGTTCGTAAACAACGCGTATTGGCTTATATGCGGTTTTTCAGGAGGTAAAGCAAATATCTTAGTCATTAGACTATATTTTACAGGCCTAACTAAGTACGTAACTACGTAATACCTTTTTAGTGACTTTATTTTTAAGAATATAACGTAAATTTACCCATAACTCGTTTAGATTGCGCGATCTTTCAATTTCGTCTTTTGCAGGTACACAGTATTTACCTACTTCCGCGGTATTTACGCGCGTCGACAAAATGCAATTTTTAATAAAAATACGCGTTTAGACTACTACTGATTACTAATATATTTCCAGTAATACTCTAAATTATTGACATAAAAAGGACAATCTGTGCGAATCACTTTGCGTCGTCCATGAATTTATGCCACAACACCTCCATGGAAGTTAATAAAATCTTGTATCGATGTGTAACTTGTTCAACTCTTGTTTGTTTCAGGTGATTGATTTTCACAAGAAGTTTTACCGTGCCGAGAATCTTACCATCATTCTAACTGGACAAATAGCAGCCGAAGATGTCTTCAAAGCATTGGAAGTAGTTGAGGATGATATTATTGCTAAGGTACCTATGTGTTGTGATTCAACTGACATGCACTATTACTACAATTTTCAATGCTAATTGCTGTATGATATTTACATCATAATTAGTTGCATGAGAGAATATTATTGCATTGTATGAGATCATAGTTACAAAAACACACTACATCCTTTTTCTATAGAAATGAAAAGGAATGAAGGATATTAATAGATATTTTGGTTTCTAAATGACATAATGAATGTAGGCTTTTCAATTTATATCTAATAATAATTAATCTACTCTAAATTTGCAATTAAAAATGCTGTCTAGGTCATATGCGACTTGATTATGTCATAAGCATGTCAATAAATGTCATTTTTATTTGTAGTGTTTTTAAAAGTTTTTTTTTCTAAAATTTTTAAAAACACCACAATTCAAAATCTCTCATCTACTTCTATAATCAGCCATAAACATGGTCTACCGTCTTTTTGAATGTAAATTGACCAGTATGAGAGTATGTTTGTTTTCTATTACAACACTCAAAATTACGGATATATTGATGGCAACGGGAATTGTTAAAATAAAAACTTTGTCTCATTATAAGCTGACCTTAAAATTTGATTGCTTGATACATTGCGTGCGTATAAATCCCAAACGAAGCAGAAATTAAAAAACGGAAAGTGCAATGTTTACGATACTTTCATAAACCATCCAACTACCAAACAATAATTGTAACATATAATACATTAAAAAGCACCGACGGCTTTTTACTCTGTACTGAATTATTTTGTTTAAAATTTTTTTTTATCAATTTTTAGTCCGATTTTCTATTAAAGCGTGTTTTGCTTTTGTTTTTTTTTTAACTATTTTTTTACATGAAGTCTGTTTTAAAAAACGCTTGTGTACTTCGATTGTCTAAACCGATTCCATTATTCTGTTGTTTTGTATCTCATCATAACAAGATACTGTAGGCAGAAAGATACAGGTAAACATGTAACAAATGCAGTCACTTTGAAGCAAGGTCAAACAGATTTAGACCTATCTGAATCATTCATTGTTTGGAATTTTTCAAGAGACGCTAGGTCGCGGTTGGCATTAGAAGTCGTAAGTTTTAACGCGACCATTATAAAAACTAAACATAGAAATATTTTAGTGTTGGCGTAGGAAGGCACCCACAAGAAAGATAATTTAAAAAATTCTGTTTCAATCGCTTGTAGATAATCATTAGAGTAATTAATACTGACTTCCCCTTAATTTCCCTGGGATATCATCATCTGATCTCGGTCTCCATATGATACCAATTCCAATCATCATGGTACCACCGTAGAAATTTCTCCTTTCTCACTGCAACATTAAATTATAATAATCAAAATCGCTTTATGAACGACGAAGTAATCGGCGAAAACACATAATGAATTAGATATGTATATATATGCGAAAAAATTAAGAAACATTTTTTTTTGTAATCGGTTTAATCAATCAATCATTTATTGCATGTCACATTACAAAAACGGTTAAGTACTCCAAGCCCCCCAAAATGTTAAAACAAACTATTGTGTTTGTTTGTTGCTCCGACTTGTTAAAAAGTTGCAGTTCTTGACATAAAATGTGAAACCATTTCGATGTGGAAAAAATTGCTAAATGACTTTCCTTCTAAAAGACAGTTCAGAACAATCAATCTTTGCTTAAGCTTAACTGACGTCGTATACATATAGAAATATAATAATCTTAAGAAATGTTAAATCTATTAGATAATAATTACATTTAGAATATTTTGATGAAGTTTTATTGAATTAGGTTTTTTTTAGTCTTGTACACTCAGTTCGACTTCGATTTATTAATCTAACAAAGATAGACGCTGTGTAGGTTATACCAGTGGCAGCCCTTATTTATGTTAATAACATTATTGATGTATGCTGCTTTGCTTCAACAAAAATGACCCCTGTTTTACGCCACCTGTTGAATCAGATACTATTTTTGTCACACTATTTATTCAGTGGACAGTAAAATCAATACTCGCCTTTATGGGTGCATAATACACATGTTATTTGCTTCAACTTTTTTCTATATTTGTGATTTACGAGTTGATATCGAATTTTGTTTTGGATTTGAAAAAAATAAAAGTTCATACTAGAAATCAAAAAGACGAAAGGTTGTTAAATCAAGAGCTCTCCATTTAAAAAAATCCCGAGACAAAATAGAAAAGTTCATTTTTTTCTTATTGACCCGACCGGGTCGGATCGAACTTGGAACCTCAGAGATGGCGCGACGCCAAAGTCCGAAATAAATACGAAAGTCTTAATCTAAATTTTTAGGTTAGGAAAGAGACAAAGGGCTGTACCTGAAATGGAATCTGCTCCAATGCTTTGTGAGGGGGTTGGCACTTTTCGTATACGAACTGACGTCAGTTCTTATCTATTGTTATTCATTGTTAGAGGAACAAGGAGCCCTTGGAGGAGTGGGTGAAGCCGTGGCAGACGATGCCGCCCCCGCCTACCTATGGGGAGCTAAAAGAGCAGTGGCCGGCTGACACCGAGGACTGTGGGCAGGTATGTAGACTGTTTTTTAGAGTATTGGTAGCCCTTAGGGTTGCCAACTCTCGAAAAGACCAACCTGGGAGAATTGTACTTTTAAAACAATTATCGTGGGGGGTTGATTGAAAGAAAAACATTGTCAATCATCTAATATATGTCGGTTTCTAACCACTGGTCTATGTCTTTAGGTGACAATCAATGAGACGAGTGTTTTGGTGTGGCTGGGTATGCATTTTATTTTTGGAAAAAAAACTGGAGAAATTATCGGGAGGTCGGGAGCTTAATCATTTTTACCGGAGTCTCCCGGGCAATACAGGAGGGCTGGGAACCCTAGTAGCCCTGCACATACTCGTATATCGTATCTCACTAAGCTGTTTTGTCTATAAATGTTGTCAGGCATGCACATAAGTGACATATAACATTTTTATGCAGATAAGTGTATTAGTACATATACCTCGATGTGTAAATGCATGTCAGTCCGTGTCACTACCACAACTATCACCAATATAATTAAGATAGAATATCTGTACATGCAGTGCATTGTTAAGATATGGCCTGCTATCCCTTAAAATCGGAGCTACATACGTATGCGTAAAAAGTTTGTTTTATGAAATCCAGATCTTATTCGGATGGCGAGGCCCGCTCCTCACGGACAACAACTCGATGAAAGACCTGACGGGGTGCGCAGTACTGCTGCGGTTCCTCTGTGACACTGCCGCGGCTCCCCTCCAGAGGTGCCTGGTAGAGAGAGAGGATGCTCTCGCGGGAGATGTGAGTATCAGACTTCTCTTCATTCAATCTATTTTGCGTTCCAATTGAGCTTTATTACGTTACCGTGAGAGTTAGTTTTGCTCTGCAGCGTTATTATGAGCATGTCTCAAACAGTGTTTTAAATCTGGAAAATGGTTTGTAAATATGACATGTTTTAAGGTTTCGCGAGAGACTTGAGCGCATTAAATATCTATCATATTATTGCAATACATATGGGTAAAGACCAAGCGTTACGTAATTGGTAATTGTTTAAATGATTCGTCTAAACTTCAATGTGTTTCTCAATGCTATGTCAAAATGTTAAAAAGCAGTAGACTCTACGTAAATGTAGTGGAAATTTTAAACGCTCGATTTTATTTTGTTTTTACAATTTTTTGTTAAGGTTTGATCTTTCGATTCCCTCGCAACCGTAGGGAAACCAATTTTGGAGTTTCTATTATTAATTTTTTTATTCTAACGCATAGTAACGTTTTACAAATCTCCCCCCCAAATTGCGTTACGTAATACTTGAACGCTCCCTTGTCTAGCGTTAATGTTTCGTTTGGCAGGTGTCATACAACCTGACGGAGAACATAGCGTCCCTGATAAAGATCGAGCTGGACAACGTGCCGATGGACAAGCTCGAGGCGGCCAGGGACGAGGCGCGGCAGTGCCTGGCGACGGTGCGGTCGGGCGCGGAGCCGGTCGACATGGAGCGCATGCGCCGGCTGCTGCGCAAGCAGCTGCGCGAGAGCCTCGCCAGCCTCGAGGCGGACCCGCACCACGCCGTCGCCTTCCGCTGCATCGGGGACGCGCTCTACTCGCAAGGGGAGCGAGACGTGAGTTCAATATAATATTTCTTTATTCAAGTAGGTTACATGTACCTAACACGTTCTTATTATTATTAAAACACTTTATTGCACAAAAAAGTACAACAGGCGGTCTTAATGCTAGGGGCATTATCTACCAGTCAACCCATGCGTCATACAGAGTTTGTTTATGGGTGCAGTAATAGTGAAAAACTGCATAAGTTATCTAAAGAAAAAGTCATAGTAAGTAGATAAATAAAGGAAATGGATTCAGCAATTCACAAATTCATGACTACGTTTATTCAATTGCTAGAGAGAAGTATTCACGAACCTTCATTTTAAAAACTCGATTTGTCAGGGATTGTCGAATATTAGCGGACAGAGCGTTCCAAATCCGGGCGGCTTGTACATATAAATAGTCTAGTTAGTAAGTCTAATTAGTTTGCATGCGCAAAGCTACTATGACGTAGGCAACCCCTAAAAAAGAATTTTAATAAATCCACCTCCCCGAATCTTCTAAAATTTTCGACTGATTGAACTGAAATTAAAGATACTATGATAAAGACGTTATTCAACCCCCATGGGGATATAATAAGGGATGATTGAGGATGTAAATGTATTAGTTTAAACCTATCAGTAACTAATGGAACGAATAAATGAAGATGAACAAAATCATTTTTAGTTCTATTAACTTACTCCGCGCGTACAATAACGCGTATTTCTTGCCGGATTCTTCTCGGTAGGTTCCGCACCGGCTGTAGCTTCACTTTTGGTTTATTTTCATTTTGACGATGCTTATGCGTAACTTGTAACCAATTAATTGATTGTGATTATCATGAAGTCGCAGGCGACCGCTAGTACCTACCTATAGTATAAGTTTGTAGTCGGAATGTCGATCTATCAAGACCTTTTTGCTCAGGAACGTGTGGAAGTATCCAGCTTTAAGAGAGGTAGGGCATATTATCGCTCGAACTGGAGCAGCCCGACTGGTGAAATACATCCACCTTACAGAAGCCCGCAGCCAAATAACAATCACTTCTGTGTTGTTGTGTTACTGCATGTAAGGTTTCCAGAGCTCTTGGGGGGTGCTACATTAGTAGCAGGGGTAAGCCTTCAAGGTAAGGACGACACGTCCAGTAACAGATGTATTATGCTGTACTTGTCGCCCTTAAGCTAGGACCTCATTACCACTTAACATCAGGTGAGATAAGGTCAATCTTGAAGTGCGATATAAAAATAATAATAAAAAAAAAAACAAATGTGGCACCCGGGGACTGCCGCGGTAAAGCTATTGCATAGCATTTTGTATCAACTTATGCAATTATAATTTTATTTATTTATGCAATATCTTAATAATTAAACCAAATTATTTTTCTTAATCCAACTATTTTCTTTATCACTTAATCCTAACCATTTGACAAACAAACGTACAATACGTCTAATCGCACGCACACTGTGTGCGATGCACGGCCTTCAAGCCACACCTACTTGCCCGTCGGAGTGGGGAGCGTGAGGTCTTTTCGTTACGGAATTTCTGGATTCGGTCCCCGCGCTCAAGGCCCGCGATAGAAGCCATGCAATAGCTTAAAAAAAAACTGAAATATGTACCTAAATAGTATGTTAAAAATTGACAACAAGGAACATAGGAACGTGACTAGCACTTGGCCATTTTTTTTCGGCCGTTAATCGCTAAACTAGTGTTGTTTGTGTGCGTAGTTCGTGTTGCGCATGAACCCGCAGCACTCGCTCCAAGAGTTGCTGGAGGAGAGCGCCGAGTACTGGCTGGGGCTGCTGCAGCGCTACTTCACTGAGGACATGGTCACCATCGTCGGCTCACCCAGCATCGAACTGCAGGCTAAGTGAGTTTATGATTTAAGGTGAAACTCGGATATTTGACATACTTTTTGAAATTAATTTTCTACTACTAGCATGCGCAATTCGTCAAATTTCTCGCATGAGACGACAACAGTTTCGATACTGTTGATTGGCTAATAGCACACCGCATTCGTATGTTCAGCCAATCGGTAGCTGACGCACTGACTTCAATCGATTTTGACGTTTGTTAATAGAGCGATAACAGGCCTGCTAGCTTTTACTTACCTACTAGTCCAATAACTGTGTGATATTTTTTTTTTGCATTTTTAATCCCCCTTGGTGACTACCCTTCCCCCTCCCCTACCCTATATCTTGTGTAGCTTTTAGTACCTACAAAGAATCTTATTTTTTTATATATTTATTATAAAATACAGGTTTGAGCATCATCAAATTTGATTATATAATTAGATATTTATTTAGATAATTCCCGATTTAAAGGCGCCATCCTTCTCTCGATGCGATTGAACGCGCTTTTGACAGGTGGCGCTTGCCGAAACAATAAATACTCGTGACATATTACCCCAGAGAATAAATCAATCATTGTAATGTTGTATAGATTTACAGCCTTTTGGCACGATACCGAGTTCAGTGAAATTGGAGGAAAAGGTAAAATAAACCTTAAATAACTTTTCTGAGAGATCAAATTCGATACAGGAATAATAGTACTTATATAGAAGATTGAAGCAAAGGAATTAAGTTACCATGTTTTTTTTTCAGAATTGCAGAGGAAGAAAAGAACAGAATTGAAGCTCAAATCGCAGAACTCGGTGTAGAAGGACTCGCAGAAAAAGCGAAACAGCTTGAAGAAGCGACTGAATTCAATTCGGTAAGACATTGTCTCGAATAAATTCGTCACTCTGATAGTCTCTGATGCTTTTTGATCTCATTCTAGAGATATTTACATAAGATGACATGAACGCATTCAGTTCTATTTAAAAATACGAATATCCTCTTACGTTTAATCCTATTTATTTGATTATGTAAAGAAAAGAAAACGCTATATTTAATTTAGTTTGTGCCAGCGAAATCGGCTCCATCAGAAAGCAAAGACAAGACGGTCCACACCACACAGACCCCAGACAATATAAAAAGGTTCGTTTTCCATATTGATCCGACTGGTATCTGTAACCCGTAGCCTCAAAGCAGGCGCAACTCCAAAGGCCGGCCCGCCTGCCTCTCGGCTACGGAGGTATTCAATAAAAAAAGAATTGAATATTATAAATGACTAGCGACTTCGTTCGTTCGCGTGGGCTTAGTCTTTTCTAGCAATAAATATCAGTCGGTCGGTTTTACCCCTATCTCCCCTAATATGCGAAACAGAGAGCAGTTCATATTTTATTGCAAGTTTCGAACTATATTTGTGCCAAATTTCATTACTAAATAATAAACATTTTCCTAGATAAACTTTTAAGGGCGGTAAAAGCCCCATCCTCTTTTTTATTTTAAAAAATTAGCCTATTTTCGTTCTATAGGTTCAACCAAATTTAGGCGTGAAAGCAGGACTGACGAACAGACAGACAGAGTTACTTTCGCATTTATAATACTAGATGTATTGTTGCAGCGGCCGCCTCCCCCCGGCACCCTGGCGGCAGTGCCGGTGCCGCCGTGCGACAAGCTCAAGTGCCACACGCTGCACTCGTGGAGCTCGGACGCGGAGCCGTGCCCTCACTTCGAGCTTGCCGACGTGCCGCTCTACACACGCGTTCACAGCTTGAACACCAACTTCGTTTACGTAAGTGCCACCCGATCGGACGCTAAAAGTCATTGACCCCTTCATTGATTCGTAATTTTCATAATAACAGTCAATAAAAACCACCCTTTTAGCCTACAAAAATAATATTGACTTCTGTAAACAATGTTAGACATACACATAATATTAGTACCTACATTACGTTCCATGCATAAGTAGAAATATATTTAAAGCTATTGGTACAGGATCCGTGGCCTATTTTTTCACTTGATTACTATCAAGCTATTTTTTCGTGAGTAGCTTCATTTTGATAAGACGCCCAACAATTTCCTGTGCGAAAATTTTTGATTGTGGTAGCTAACAGAGGTAGCAATGATAAAATATGTCGATTTGATGATTCTTCAATATTTATTACTAACTGAATTGTTTTTATTAAATCTTATGATAATTATCTAAATTATTTGAAAAAAATATTTGTCCTACAAAATCTATGGTTTCATCAAAGAGTCCTCCCCCTCCAACATGTATTGATAACGAGATCACCAAAAATGATTACTAACCAGCTGATTTTTTTTTTTACTTAGTTAATATTTATATAATGTAACGGTCATATTGACATACAAATTCCGTGGTACGTCCGATCCTTGATGTAAAAATAGCGTGTTACGCTATTGCGGTGCTCCAATTGAATATATATTGGAAAGTAATGAAATTAAAAATCAATTTGTTTCTCAAGCGTGAGAAAAAAAAATGTTGACTTTTTGGCAGATTTCACTCAACAATAAGTTAAAAAATTACTGAACCTCAACTGAAATTAAACAAAACAATAACAAAGAAAACTTTGTGCCGCTTGGGTTTTGAAGGGTTATGAATAAAACAGTCCTTTTTAGCAATGAATTTCTTTATAATAATCAAATATATTGGGAGACAATCTTATGTGCTCAGAGCTCGGATCGCGACAGCGCACACGTATAGAAGTTTTATAGTACACATAATTAAACATAGGTGGAGCTTACGACATCGCATTGTATTATTTTAACAGGTTTCGGTATTTTTCTACAACAGCTGAGTCACGCCGTTACGCGTGCGTAGAGCATTTTTACTCCGTCGTAGTTTGCCACCAACAAAAGAAGAATTGTTACAACAAATTAAAAGAACTGCATTTATCTGCAATGTATGGTGTAACGCACATATGCGGTGCTCCACGGAAAAATTGCTGGAAAATTTTGGATGGACAATTAGGTTAGTAATCATTTTTGGTGATCTCGTTATCAATACATGTTGGAGGGGGAGGATTCTTTGATGAAACCTTAGATTTTGTAGGACAAATATTTTTTCAAATAATTTAGATAACTATCATAAGATTTAATAAAAACAATTCAGTTAGTAATAAATATTGAAGAATCATCAAATCGACATACTTTATCATTGCTACCTCTGTTAACTACCACAATCAAAAATTTTCGCACAGGAAATTGTTGGGCGTCTTATCAAAATGAAGGTACTCACTGAAAATTAGCTTGATAGTAATCAAGTGAAAAAATAGGCCACGGATCGTGTACTATATTCATGTCGGAGAATAAATTTGTAAGCTAGTTTGCTACAACTAACGCCATCTGTTGAGGTGTTCGTGTATTACTCTTGTCAGTTTGGAAACCTTAGAGCACCAGAACTAAAAATGAACTGTCATTCTCCGCGAGTCGATAGTTCGGTTTGGTAGTCTGTGGTTTGGGCCACGAGCTCAGTTGACTTCCGAGAGTCCGTCTTGCCGAGAATGAAGAACAAAATTTATTAACATCTCCGAAATATATATATATTAATATTAAGAAATTTAACAAAAACTTGTGAATAGTATTGAAACATAAGTACAATAATGTTGTAGGAATAAAGAATACTTGCATTATTTCATTTGAATGCAAAATCAGTATAAATACCTGACTACTTGTAATGTTGTCGTTCAAGTTGTCTGGTTTTACGGAAATTTACTCCTCACCTTACAATATTATCTTCCTGAACTAGACTCTTAATATGATATTAAATATGCATAGAATTGTTTTGAATCCTATGTTACTCAGGATGAATGTAGCTTTCTAATAGAGAAATATTTTTTTAAATCGGCCCAGTACTTTTTGAGCCTGTTCATTACAAACATACAAAAATAGGTACAAATCTTTCCTCTTTATAATATTATTATATTATGTATAAATAAATAATGCTCCAGACAATTACACCAATCACTTCGTCTCCAATTAAGGTTTTACTATGAGCACCAGACGACGGATACTAACAGGGGGCGTCATCCCAGCACACCCAGACCCAAGTTAATTTAGAAAAGTTCGTTTTCCAAATTGCTATGACCGGGAATCGAACCCGTAACCTTTCGCGCTTTGACCACCTTCCTTAGCCAGTGCCCCGCCGAAGTCGTAGACATGACTATGTTTCACACATTTAAATATGAAATGTTTTATTTATATTTTACACGGGAGAAAATTTCAGATCAACATGCAATTCGACCTGACGTCAGTCGAGCAGGAGACGCGCAAGTGGCTCCCTCTGCTGATGAACGCCCTGGCGGAGTGCCCCGTGTGGCGGGGCGGGACCCTGGTGCCTCACGAGGATGTCATCTCCACCACCGAGCAGCTCACGGTTATGTTCAGCAACTGCTTCGGCTTCGGCAGCGGCGGTAACTTTTCAGTCGGCTCCTTTGGAAACTTCTTTGGTGTCGATATTAGGGTGCGTTGCTATGATGTTAAAAATTTTCGCAGCTTTGTATATTTAAGTGGTACGCATTATTGTCGCTGTCGTGGCGGTGTACTTCGTTTTTGCATTAAAAATTTTGTAAAGAAAAAAGAAGCAGTGGCAGTACACCTCTTCTTTTTACACAATGGGAATTACCGCGCATGTAAAATCCGCTGGATGACACTACGTGGGCGTGAGATGCAACTGCTTCGTGATTGGTGATTAACATATCATAGTGACACATCTGTCTTGTCAAAAATAACCAATGATGTAGCAGTTAGACCTCACGCACACGTAGTGTCATCTAGCGGAATTCATGTGGACCACTAACTAGTCTGTTCGCCTTCACATGAAAATTTCACTAATTATATTTAATTAGGTACGAAGGTAGCGTCATTTGCATTATATAGACGTTTCATAAAAATTACTGGTGTAATTTACATAAATAAAAGAATATTGAATTTTAATTTGAACATGCGCGTACGAGTGAAATAATAATGGGGACTACCCCATTATTATTTCACTATTAATTTTGTTTGTACTTAGGGCACGATGAATGACGCTTATGTTTGCTTTAATTATGTCAAACTAATCAATGGTCCCCTTTATGTTTGCAATTTCAACTTCTTTATCATTGAATTTTTTCACGTTGGCCATAGTTTAGTTCTAATAAATTTATTTTGATGTATAAATTCAAGTAACAGCATTTGAATGATAAAAAAAAGAAACAAACTTTCAAGTTATTCGAAATGAAAATATGTATTTAGAACTTAAAAACATAAATGATTTATTATGTTCGCTTGCCGTGTATTCAAGTATTTATTGCAAAAAAAACACATCTTTTGTTCTTTCTAATGCCTAAAACACGAACGATAGGAATACAAGACAAGTTTTCTTAATCTGGACTAAAATTTCTTTGCTTCTTTAACTAGTGTGAGCCGCAAGACTACGAAGAAGTTGTGAACCATCTATATGAAGTATTATATGAATCTGAAATAACGAAGGATAGGCTACTGGTGTTCGCTCAGAGATTGATCAATGAAGTTGCACAGGTATGAATTTTGATCTCTTTCTTCTATTTTATAATAATGAATCGCTAAATGCGTTGGTAAGCGCATAACTCGACAACGCTTGGACCAAGCCCAAGGATGGTTTTTACAAAGTGAAAAATTCTAATAATTACCGGGAAAACTCTGAAAACAGCCCATTACTTTTTCCAGTTACTGGCTGTCGGGTCCGCTAATCCCTACTAATATTATAAATGCGAAAGTAACTCTGTCTGTCTGTCGGTCTGTTACGCTTTCCTGCTTAAACCTCTTAACCGATTTTGATGAAATTTGGCATAGGTGTACGTTGAACTTCAAGAACGGACAAAGGCTACTTTTTGTTAGAAAGTAAGGGGGGGGGGGGGGTAATGCCACCTTTGAAAGTTTATATGGGAAAATGTTTATTTTTTAAGTTAGAGATATGAAATTTGGCACAAATATAGCTCTATTAAAATATAGACTACTTTTTGTTTCGAATATTAGGGGAGATAGGGGTAAAACCGACCATGAAAGGATGTAGTCCACGCGAACGAAGTCGCGGGCACAGCTAGTTATTAATAAAAACGATAGGGATGATAACTCGGTAAAATATCAATGATTCTATTTACACTTTCAAAATACAATGACAACGTATTGTTTGCTTTAGAAAATAAATCGAAATTGAGGGTCACTGAAAACTGTCATGTACAG
Organism: Glyphodes pyloalis; assembly: GCA_037074685.1. Taxonomy (NCBI): domain Eukaryota; kingdom Metazoa; phylum Arthropoda; class Insecta; order Lepidoptera; family Crambidae; genus Glyphodes; species Glyphodes pyloalis. The sequence continues at coordinate 5,274,990 of JAYKKO010000025.1, forward strand.
TGACGTCGCGCTAAATTTCAACGCAATGTATCTTTGTAAATTTTTGTGAAAAACGAAATAAAATTAATATTAATTAATCAGGCTCTTAAAAAACATGTTGTTTCCTTATTTCGTTCGATGTGATAACAATATCAGGTTTACCTGTTATCTTAAAATGTTAATATTTTTGGTTATATGTACCCATTCAAAAGATGTAGCAAAACAATTGAATACCTACAACAAATGTTTTCAGATAATGAGGGGGTTCGCACATGACAAATCCACTAGGTGGCGATATGGAGACATGGGGTCCAACTGTTATTTGATTGGTGATTTAAAACCCCGCGCCTACATATCACCATCTAGTAGATTTTTCGTACGCGAAACCCCTCATTGTATGGGGCCCTTGCGTCTCGGACTTCTCCGTTTTTTAATAGCCCTAAACATTCCCGTTAGGTCCGTCGCAACGGCCACAAAATGGTGTACGACACTCTGCGCGACTCGCTCTATAGCAAGGACAGCAACATCCACTGGTGCACCGTGCTCCGCCAGCAAAAGGTATGCCCTTGACACGTCATCAAATTGCAGTTAGAAGTTGTTTCGTGTTCATTGTTTGTATCACGCACCACAGTTACACAGTGCTTTCTAATAATTAGGCACATAGATTAGTCAAAGTGAACAACTTAACTTTAGAATAAATGAAATTTTCATTTTGGATTTTTTCTCAAGTTCTTCTAAGATGCAGTGAGTGAGTGAATATACCACAGCTGTGGATCTGTAAGATAATATAAGGTCAAACAATAACATTTTTGTTTTTTTTTATGTTTAATTTGTCATAGACAACTTTCTTTTTCTGTTTGTCATTTGTATTTGTTTCTTTTTTTTTATTTTTATGATTTTTTCTTCTTACATTTAATTTTTGTCGCTCCTCCACTCGTTTGCGTGGAAAGATAACAAAAGCCCTGGCTTCAGTTATTTTTCTTCAGCAACTGGGTTCCAACAGAATACCAGCGCTGTAGTGGTGTTAAAAAAAATCCGTTACAGCATTTGCTGTGGTTTCACCTTTTGACCATAAATTATGTGTGATAACAAGTTTATACTGTTTTGGTTCGGTCAATAAATTTATTTCTTTCTTTAATTCTTTCAAAAGTTCCTGAAGCAATTGATCGAGCACCTGAACGCTGGCGGCGACTCCGCCGAGGCGGTGCTCGCGCACGCGAAGGAGCACTTCAAGCGGATGACGGCGGCGCCGTGGCTCCACCTCGCGGCCGACTTCGACCGGTACAAGCTGAGCACAGAGCCGTGGAAGAAGTTCGCGCGGGAGACCAACGAGGTCACGCCGTGCCCTTGCCCGAGACAGTGAGTGCCTTTTTGTTAACCGCCAACGAAGAAAGAGGGATGTCATAACTTTGACGTCGATGTCTGCCTGAGGGTGTGTGTACCTACGTAGGTAAATAATCATAATCATAGTCAATTCATTTATTCACGTTGGTTACAAGTAACGCTTATGCATCGTCAAATGAATATAAACCAAAATTGAAGCTACTTATACAGGGTGTAACAAAAAGGCGAAATAATATTTTAGGGTATGTATCTATAGCAGGTGTACATTCAGTTGTATTAATATCAGCTAATTACAAACAAGTTTTTTCTTCCATACTAACTAAATAAATTGTTTTTTTACTGAAAATGTTGACAACCCTGATTGAGGTCATTCGCGCTCAACCACAGACGCGCCGCGCGATCAGCTGATGCGCGGCCGCCCCGCTACGCGCCCGCGCAGCCCACCCGCCTACTAGAAACTACTATTACTTAATTTTACTTGGAATAGGACTGAATAATCAAACCATAATTACCGAAATGCATTTATTAAAATACTATTTAGAAACAGTACATAGAAATAATCTGTTAGGTACATTTCTTTTTATAACTACATATGTAGGTACACGTAAAAGTTAATGTCTGGTTTTTAGGACAATACCCCAAATATGACTTTACCCACTGAACTACATGACTTTACAATTGAAAAAACCTCTCATTAATTGTCAGCACCCCGTAATTTGAGTCAGTAAATAATTAAGACATAATAGGGACAACTTACAATGTAATCAACATGTAGGTATCAAATAATTATTGGAAATGGCAGTCATTTACTAACCTTATTTTTTTGATATGCTTAACTGACGCGATTTGCCAATTACTATTTTTTGTGTAATAAACAAATTAATTTTTTCGGAAAATGTTAATTTAAGTATGTGTTACCTGTTAAGTTTCTTATCACCAACAGTTATGCGCACAAGGATACACTAAAAACCAAAGAACATTTTCACTGACACTGTTTTCTTCTTTCATTCGGCTTCGATACCACTCACAAAAGGTGACCCTTGGACCAAAGTCCGTAGGAATCAATTCTTGAACTCGCGTACTTGAACTCGCGTATACTGATCTGGATCGGGGTCTCGAGCTCTGGATGCTCCCGTGTGTAGGACGACCTTCACTTGTTGGCGGTCGGAAAGAGGCAGTGCTCTGCAGTCGGAGACACAGGTTCCTGAAGCAGGTGTACGACCTTAAAAGCCGCTGCTCCGCAAAGGGTCTGCCATCGATGAATCGCTGGCGATACAGTTCACGAGCACCATTGATGCTCCCGGATGAAGCACCCCGACATAAAATCGTTTCATACTATTCACTATTTGAATACAAAGAATGATCTTCGCGAGACATAGTGACGAAGAATGAGATTTTGAAAGTTTAGATAGCGACTGCCCAACGAGAACGAATACGAGCAACTAAAAAACACTATTCCCGTAGGTACGTAGGGATGCTCGATTTCGATTTGATTAATCGATCGATCGCAATTGAGATTTTTGTAACTTAATCGATTAATCGAAAATGGAAAAAATCGAGAAAGGCAATTATTTTAAGTTTATGTTTAAAGTCAATATTTACAACAATTTAAAATGTTGGCCCGACAGTCACACGCAGTGATAAAAAAAATGTTGAGGTTTTGTTTCTGATAACAACAATCGGATACTGACAGTCTTTGAAAAAGTATTGTAAAATGTGTGTTTTATATCCCAAGCAACGCGATTTATGAATTTCGAAAAAAAAATTACCAGTGATAGTAAGATTTTGTGTAACAGATTATAAAAGCGCGCGTAAACGTCAAGTCACGTCACTTTACACCAAAACGATACTGGTCGGAACGCCTTAATTCTATGAAAATATCAAATTTTAAATGAATCGAAATTGTTCAAATAAATCCTTAATATGGTTAGCGACACAATAATTCAATTTCTCGGTAATTCTAAACTCGGTAAAATCATCGTTGCGTCACATTAAAATAAATAAAATCCGCCGACAGCTGTCATTTGCGAATTGTAGTGTTTAATGACGTCACACAAAAGGTGTTTTCTGTTTCGGTTCTTTTGTTCCACAGACAAAAAAAGTAAAATTTAATTTTTAGAAATAAAATGCTTTAATAAAAAAATAAAATGTAAAGATATTACATAACTAATAAGCTAACATAGCTAAAGTTTTAGTAATCTCAAACTTTCACTTTATACTTAATAATCAATATTTTTATTTGTAGATTTTTTCATTTTACCGAGAATTCTGTGTTTCATTTTTAACATGTTTAGCAGAATCTCAACGAAAAAGTTTAAAAGAAACCGTTCTAATGTAACGGCATTTCTAAGATTAATCGATTAATTAATATCGGTGCTACGCAAATAATCCATTACCAAAATATCGATTATTTCACAATCGATTAGCATCCCTAGATCCCTTCCCGGAAAGCGGTCCGTAGGTGACAGTCACGCGACAGGATATTATTGGCTAAGCGCATTGTTGCAATGTGTGCGAAATGATCGCTGATTGGTGCGGGCGCTTAGACTTTTGACGTAAAGGTGCCGCAGTCCACGTGGACTCCCGTTGTCGTGATGTTTGTGTGCGTGATTAGTCATTGATAAAATAAGCGCAGAAGGTCACCAAGTTGAAATGATTGGTAGGTAGGAGTATTTAATAAATTTACTGCTTTTGTGATCTAATAATATTCCTTAGGTAATATTTAAAAGTATGAATGGATAGTACAAATAATAAATGTAAATATCATGTTTTCAATTACAAAACTGTGCTTGCTGATATTGACTATTTCTGTTAGGTTATGTTATGTACCAAACATCTCATATTTAAAAACCGGCCAAGTGGGAGTCAGACTCGCCCATGAAGGGTTCCATAGAAGCAAGTGTCATAATAATTGTATTACTAAAGGTAAATTGTGGTTTACGATTTATGACGTATTAAAAAAAATACTTACTAGATCTTGTTCAAACTACTACATTCTGTAGAAGTTTGCAAACATTTTTCTACTTTAAACACCACACGTAGGTATAGGTTTGAAGAAAAAAAATTACTTTCAGTTTTAAGTATGGAGAGCCCCCAAAGTTAATTGTTTTTTTTTCTATTTTAGTGAAAATCTTAATGCTTAAAGGTTCACAGAATACATCTACATACCAAGTTTTAACAGCAATAGGTCTCATAGTTTCGGAAAAAAGTGCCTGTGACATACAGACAGAACGTACAGAACATTTGGCTACGGAACCCTAAAAAGTAGTGTTAAATAAGTACTTAACGATCACGATCACTGCACACTGAACTGAAATTTGTCAAAGTTGCACATCTGTATTCTACTTAATCTTTTGCTTCATTTTGATTTATGATTTGTTTACATCTAATAGGGTTATCAACAATAAGTTTTAGTAAAAACTTTGACATCGATTTATTCCCTAATTAATAGCTGTACGAGGTTGTGGTTTTGCATTGGAACTACGCACTACCTACCCTACACGCCCTTAAAATTTTATTTCACCTTTTTGTTACACACTGTATATATATATTTATCATTGAAATATTCATCAAGTTTGTAGTACCCCTTTTTTATTAAACATGATTTAACATAGACCTTAAATCTATGCATGGGTAAGTCAATAATATCTTGCGGTAACTTGTTGAATATTTTTATACTTAATCCAACGAATTAATTAAGCCTATGGTTTGAAACAGCGAGCTTATGTTTATTTCTTGTGTTAAAACTATGAACATCAGATTTCTTAAATAATAAATTAATTTTTTTTCGAATATACATAATACTATACAACGTGTAACGGAAAGGGTATAACAATATCAAAAATACCAAAGCAGTTAACGGTTACAAACTGTATGGGACCATTTGTAGCTGTGTACACGCATTTATTGATTCAATATTTTTTTTTGAAATATCAGTCAAATACAAGTCAAAATTTTGACTAAGTCACGCTTGCACAACACTATCACAGTATTGTTGGAATCGTCGAAAGCCTTGGATGTACCTACCTATTATGCTATTAATTTAAATATCACAATGGTGGTTCATCTTTTAGTGTTTACTGAATCACATCTGAAATTTGTTGGTTTAGCGTTTCTCATTTTGACAATTCAGTTAAGTCATTGAGTTGTCGTCGCCGTGACAACATCTTGTGTTTTTGCCTTTCTGGATTACCTACTTACTACGGATAGCCTAGTGATATTTCGTGATGTCTTTGAGCAATCAAGAATATTCGAGATGATTCTCTGTGTCGGAGCAACCGACGGCAGCGTGATGGCCGACCGAGAGCTAGAGAAAGAGATTTACGAAACCATCAAAACGCTCGTTTCCATCTGTGGATTGGGCGAGGAGGTCGTATCACATGGCCAGCTCGGTCACCAGACCTCACTCCGTTGGACTTCTTCTTGTGGGACTAATTTAAAAGGAAGGTGTACGCTGTAGCATGCTCGTCAAGGGAAGAGATGATAGAAAGCATCAAGGCCGCGTTCTGTACAGTGACACCACAAATGTTGCATAATGTTCGCGCATCTTCTAAGAAAGTACTAGGCGCGCATGTCGAGGAAGGAGGTGGAGAAATTCAGGATCGCAGTGATTGTCGTGAAGTGATAACGTGATTTGGGGTCGCTGACCTCAATAGTGTTGTGATGCGTTTGTTTACGTTTTAGTCAGTCATTATAGTTAATCATTTTTTATTTCATAAAAACAATAAAGTGTTTATTTTAACTCGAGATTTCGTATATAGAATCTATACAAGGTATAGTATCCACCTACTTTACATTGTTACCCCCTTTCCGTTACAGGTTGTATATTCAAGGATGAATTGTGACGCTACAGTTAAAATATCAATTTCTTTGAGTGAATCACGCGGTCTAAGGCTGTATATAGATCGAATAGCTCTCTTCTGCAATACAAAAATGGTTTGTATGTCAGAAGCAGAGCCCCACAGCAGGAGACCGTATGACATTAAACTATGAAAATAGCTGAAATAAACTAGTCTCGCCGTTTCAACATCAGTAAGATGCCTAATTTTTCTGACTGCATATGCAGCCGAACTAAGTATTTCTGCCAAAGCACCTATATGAGGACCTCATTTAAGTTTAGAATCTACAGTGATTCCTAAAAAAGTTGTTGAATTAACTAGATCAATGTGTTCACTATTCATTACAATATCAGTATTAATTTGCCTTACATTTGGCATTGTAAATTTAATGCATTTAGTCTTTTTTGCATTGAGCACTAAGTTATTAGTAGAAAACCAATGCAACACTTGTGAGAAGGTACTATTTGCAAAGTCATATGATTGCTTATGCCTGTCAATTTTAGAGATCAAAGATGTATCATCTGCAAATCATACAATCTCACATAGACTTTTGGTAAAGTGAGGAAGATCATTTATATATATTAAGAAGAGAAGAGGTTCTAATATAGAGCCCTGGGGCACGCCCATAACAAGTGGTGCGCCGGAAGAATTCGCTCCGTTAACATTAACTTTTTGTATTCTATTAGTTAAGTATGATTGCAATAAAGATATTGCAGGGCCTGAGACACCATAGTGTCGCAATTTTAAAAGCAAAGTTTCATGATTGACACAATCAAACGCCATTGACAAGTCACAAAAATACCAAGGGCATCTTGCTTTCTCTCCCACTCATTCAATATATGTTTGATAAGTGCCACTCCGGCATCAGTAGTTGATTTACCTTTGGTGAAGGTAAATTGTTTATGATGAAGTAATTTTTTTCATGAAAATGAGTAATTAGTTGATTGAAAGATATTTTCAAAGATCTTACTAAGCGTTGGCAGTATAGAAATGGGTCGAAAGTTAGATGGGTTACTTTGGGTCACCTGACTTAAAAAAGGGTATTATTTTACTGAATTTCATTAGATTCGGAATACACTCGCATACTCTAACTATATCTGTCGAGTGTCTGGCTTTCACGTCTAAACCACTGAACCGATTTTGATGAAATTTGGTTGGACAATCCGTTGAACCTCTAGAACAAACATAGGCTACTTTTTGTTTTAAAAATAAGGGGGGTTGAATGAGATGTGGATCTGTAATACCGCCCTTAAAAGTTTATATGGGAAAATGTTTATTTTCTAAGTTAGAGATATGAAATTCGACACAAATATTGGATTGATAATATTGGGTCGAAACTTGGATTGAAATATGGGCTACTTTGGGGGTAAAACCGACAATGAAAGTATGTAATCCATGCGAACGAAGTCGCGGACTTGAATTAATTAATAAGATTGTAATGAAAGTTAGGTGAATCTTGAAAGTTATGAGTGATGTTTGTGGTTGTAGACCTCAGCTGTACATGGACGCGGACCTGATGTCGGGGTGGGGCGGCGGCTTCGTGGTGGGCGTGGGCGGGCTGGAGTCGGCCTTCGTGGTGCGCGCCAGCCCGGGCCCGCGCGGGTACGCGCCCGCCGACGCCGCGCCGCTCATGGTCGCGCTCAACTACTTTACGCAGCTGGAGGTACCGCTATACAATCATCTATATTAACGACTTACCAGTCCTTGAGTACAGAAATTTTTCATTCGTTTTCTCCGATAAGTCAAGGTCATAAAGTAGAGTTTGAAAACCGGGTCCGGTTAGGTTGAAACTGGCCCAGCTGGATTCAGCCTGCCTGCAGCCTTTTTAGCCATCCACCGAGCCCCGCCATTCATACCAGTTGGTACAAAAACGTGACCAGGCCCGTTGGTACGAAAACTGCGCTACGGAAGCCCCAACTTGTCTAAAAGGGTTTGCAAACTAGTATAAGTATCATAAGGTTCAATTTGAGATGGTAACTATTTTCCCATTGCCTGCTAAATCGCACTTCGCTAATCCAAGCGCGCTCAATGCGTTTGCTCACAGTCAATAATTTTTAGCGCCACTAAGGCTCATTTGTATTTACAAGGGCTACCGAATGAAGTCAATCAGGCCTAGCATGCGCCACGCGACTAAATTTTATCGCGCTCTTAACAAACGTCATAATCGATTGAAGTCAGTGCGATTGGCTGAAATTACGAATGTGGTGTGCTATTAGCCAATCAACTGTATCGAAACTTTTGTCATCTCATGCGATAAATTTGACGTATTGCGCATGTCACGCTAAAAATAACCAATAACGTAATAATTGGACCTTACGCCTGCGTATTACCACCTAGCTGATGTTTCATATGCCCTTATGTGTGTACTGTCATCCAGGGTCCCATGTGGCGGCTGATCCGCGGCTGCGGCCTGTCGTACGGCTACGGCATCAGGCCCGCGGGCAACGAGGGCCGGCTGATCTTCTCGCTGTACCGCGCGACCAACGCCGTCGCCGCCTACACCAAGACCAAGGCGATCATAGTAAGTGGTTCATACCGTACATGTAATAATTACATTATTTGATTATGAAAACTGTAGGCTACTGCTGAACATAGACCTGCCTAAAGAGTTCCTCGACTCTTTGATTTGGGCCATTTGGAGCCGTACCACCGTAGTAAGATTGATTATTATCCATGTTACGTGTCATCATCATCATTCTTAAACCTTTCTGCTCCAACGGCTATTCTCGAGCTATGTGGCTTGCCCGTTGCTATAGATTTGCGATAGGCATTTTGACACCATTCAGAAATAATTTTAAGTTACCAATGCCATATAAAATGTCTTAATATTGCATCGAATATATTCATTTTCTCAAAATATCTTTAAAATACAATATCTAATATTACTCAGTGTGTTGATAATTAAAATATTAACGTCACAGATTGATATCTGCATAAAAAATCTATGAAAGAATTCTATTTTGGCAGGTATTTAAAACTATATCCTTAACTTATCCAGTCAACATCCCCATTCATAAAGCTATATCGGTGACTTTTGTTCTTATATGAATGTCCTTAATTTTATTAATTATACTAGAATTTTAAACGACGCGTCTACACGTGGTAACCAATAAGATGTTTAGGGTAAGCGAACGTGCATTTAATGTTCAAGCGCCGCGCGTACTCACTATTCAAGCCTCGCTACGATAAGTTGAGCTACAAAAGCGCACCAAAACATTGCAGCGACTGTATGCGTGCACCACGTGCGCAGCTCGCAAGTTGTGGACGGACCTATATATATTTTAAACCAGTCGCAAGCGCCAAAGTATGCCCAATCTAAAAGGGGGCCGGCGAAAGATTCAACTGACCGTGTGGAAGGTACTCAAATTTTGATTCTACAACGAACATATTATGATAATGTTTCTTGACCACCAGGACGAGTTCTTGTCGGGCGCTAAATTCGACGAGGACCTGTTCGCCTCGGCCAAGAGCACGGCGCTGTTTGAGGTGGTGGAGACGGAGAAGTGTCCCGCAGACGTCGTAAGCCAGTCGCTCTACAACTACGTGCGACAGCTGCCCAGCCACCACAACCGGTCAGTAGTCCTGATCATATTGACACTTATTACAGATACTATCACCAAGAAAGAGGAGTTTATTCAAAGTAAAAAGGTCCTCTGAGCAACAAAGTATCATGTCTGTGCACTGCACAGTGTGCAGTATTTTTTACCTTGCATGTGTATTTTTAGGAACTGTAATCCATGTATTTGTCCGCATTATTTCGGGATAAAAAGTATCCATCCTATATGCCATTTATCTTTCTGTCAAATTTCATCCTAATCCGTTCAGTCGTTTTTGCATGAAAGAGTAACAACAAACATACATCTAAATATCTATACTTACATCCTTATAAATTTTGCGTTTATTATATAAGTAGATTACTGACATTTCTCCGATAAACCTGTGTTCCAAATGTTAATTCCATTTTCATTTCCATAAGTTCAATAGTTATATAATCAAATTTGACGACCTCGGCGCAGTGGCTAAGGTAGGTGGCCAAAGCGCCAAAGGAAAACGAACTTTGGGTCTGGGTGTGCTGGGATGACGCCCCCAGCTAGTAACCGTCGTTTGAGACCAGGTGATTGGTGTGGTTGTCTGGCGCATTTAATTAATTGAAAATGCCATGGAGTTAATTTGCTTATAGTTTAAACCCCTTAAGTATTAATATAGAGCTACAGCTATTTTTTTATCAGGTACGTTTAAAAGTACATCACCGTAAACACTTCAGGTCGATTTGTCTTATTTCCACGACATAGGACGGCACGCAATCTTTAAAATATAGTCTTGACGTGCTGTTGACTGTACATTTGGTCCGTATTCAGTATATTAATGTGGCAGACCTTAAAGTTTTATTTTTATCCTAGCGGCCCGCCGCAGCTTCGTACGCGTAATACAACTGTTTTCACCACATTTTCCCTTCACTGCTATTGGTTGCAGCGTGATGTTGTATAGCCTAAAAACTACCGCGATAAATGGACTATCCAACATAAAATAAAACTTTTGAACGCGTTTAAACAAATTATTCAGTTTTTTTTTATCTATTTTCTTCAAGATTCACCTCATCCCACCTGATGTTAAGTGGTAATGACGTCCTAGCTTAAGGGCGACAAGTACATAAAGCTTGTTACTGGAGCTCTGCGAACCTTACTCACACGCAGGAACACAACTACACCGAAGTAATTGTTATTTGGCTGCGGTCTTCTGTAAGGTGGAGGTATTTCATTAGTCGGGCTGCTCCAGTTCGAGCGATAAATCGCTATGCCTCTCTGTTTATATGTATTTTGTCTCAGCGACCTAATAAAGGCGATAGCGGCGGTGACGCCGGAGTCCGCGCACGAAGCCGCGGCGCGCTGGCTGCCGACGCTGTTCGACGCCGCGCAGAGCAAGCTCGCCGTCGTCTGCCACCCCACCAAGGTCAGCGACATGCAGGCCGCATTTGAGAAGTAAGTACCTTTTAATCACACATTTACTTGGAAACCTATACGGTTGCATAATGTAATTAATCCTAATTTACTTTGGCCAGTGAACGAATAAAACATGGATGAATTCCCGTCATAACTAACATCGAAATTCCATCGAATATCGGCACCAAAACACACACAAATGTAAAGCACAAAAGCAATAGATGCGCAACATTGTAATAAAGTAGCGAAACTTTAAAAAAAAACGTTAAGGCTAATGCGATTAGCTCGGTGCGCCCTTGGAAACGGTATGTGTACCGTCGGTAGCTCACTTTATCAAGCCACGCCCACCGTGCCTTACTTTTCGTGGTGCCATTTTCAAGTGTCAGAAATGCTTTATGTTTTTTTCGTTCACTAATTTTGGCATAATGATCTTAGCATATTGATTTCTATCATAATATGAACGGGACTTAAGTGTGTTTGGGTTTTCTCCTTATTTCTTTGCGCACCGTACCGCTGCCTTGGGGACGGCAGAGGCGTGTGGGACTCCCCCGCTCAGAACAGGGGACTAGCCGAACTAAAAACTCCCCCCGCCTTCTCGTCACATTTAGTTGGCGCCATAGGAAACGGTTTGAACCATAACAGACATGGCGCCAAGCGGAATGGTCTTAGGCCCCAACTCGCCCCCCAGAATCAGGGGGCTGGGGACGGCCGGGCGTGCGAAGCTATTCCCACCTTGCTGTAGAAGACCGTGCAAGGCCTATCGGGGTTTCCCCACACCCACGACCAGCTGGTCCACACAGGTGGCGCTAGGCGAACGAACTGGACGCCTGTTTTCTCCTTGCAAAATACCTGCTTTGCAAACCGCCAGATTAACATACCTTCATAATTCACTTTTCATATTTGATGCTGAAGTATGTAAATATGTACTTTCTTTATTGCAGAATCGGCGTGAAGTTGGACGCATTTGAATCTATGGAGTTATCTCATTTTAATAAATAAGTGCAACAATAAGTTAAGTTTTTACAAGTAAACATCATAAAACACGTTTGTTATTATTATTTTTTAAATAACCGAGATGAAAATATATTCTGTATGTAACTCTCGCTTGGCTGTGCCTTATTTTATAAATAAATACAATGTAATAACCTGCTGCAGAAACTCAATTTTTGTAATAAATAAATACCACACAGAGTATTACGTAATAAATGTTTGCGAAAATGTTTATCCTTGTTTTTAATTGAAATGAAAACAACACATTTGTGATGATAATAATTTTAATTACCATTCGTCTTAAAGCTATGTCTATACAAAAAATATAACTTAAACTTAGTCAGATATTTAGTGAACATCTTTATAAATCATCTCACAACCGCTGCAACACCTCCATCATAAATTCTCAAACCCATCCATAGAATAATATCATTGCTCAACATTATTTTCAACATAACACTGGTTTTTAACAAATTAGAGCGAATGTAGTGAAAATATGTACCTACTTTAGAACAAGTATTAAAAATAACTATGCTACATAGTCGTATTAATGTCCGTAATAAAATAATATATTTATAGACAATTGAGCTCTCCACTACACATCGCTTTTTGAAAGATTTGTAGAATAACTTTATGAACATCACATTTAGTCACAGACGATACTAATGCCGAATGTTTTAAACGGGTAAATTAAATTCCGAAAATGTTTTATAATAATAAGATTCTGATTATTACTTTTATGATCTAGATATAAATTAATACTGGTTAATTTTGTTAGTACATTGTTGAAATGCGTATTTCTCATGAGGTACAAAAATAAACTGGCCTTCTGAAAGATGTGCTACGCAACGAGCTGTCGTGTTATATCGTAGGCCATTCAAACCGCTTTACCCACTATCCTCTACTGGTGAGGCATTTAATATATTATTAATCAATAAAATTACTTTACGTAATGTAGACTATATTATAATTTATCCGTATGAAAACAAAGAATCGCATTGTACACGCAAATAGTATTTACAGTTGCTATATTTAGTATAACTTCTTAAAATTAAATTTAGAGAAAAGTATTCTCAAGTAACAATAATTCAAGATTATTATGCATTTTGATATGCTATTGCATACTTTGAATGCATATTAAAGCACCAACATGTTATTTTAAGCATTCAACATTTGCCCATCATAATAATGTACCTATTAGGTTTTTCAACAACTATGAAAATATTTTTATTCCTTCGAAGGATTGCCGTAATAGTGCAAGAATTTTATATCATCGGTAGAAGTGCTTTGAAGGGAATTTTGGTAAATGGCAATTACGCGTATACTCTAACAACATTACTATAATAATAATTCACTATCGAATACCTACTTGAATTCTCTAATAAATGACCGTCTAATTACATTAGAATTAAAACTACGTAATAATTAAAGAGGCGGCCCCATTTACATTACCTAACACTCCAAAGATCATAACAGACAACGCACCACGTCGCGTGTCCAACAGTCGCCATTTTGAATTACGATAATATTTTCATCCTTATTATATTTTGTTTCAGTCACTTTTGGGGCTTTGTTTTCAAACGTTAAATTAAATATCCATGAACTGTCACCTTGTAAGCACTGAATGTCATTAGTATTCAATTGGCTACTTGACATTGTTAACAATAAAATATAAAGAGCGTTAGATATGTTAGCTTATTATTTAATTAATAATTTTACATTTACATTTTTTAATTAAAAGCATAGTTAGTATTTTATTTTTGCAAAATAAATTTTACTTTTTTAATCTGTCGAACAAAAGAAATAATACCACCATTGCAATTCGGAAATGACAGCTGTCGGTGAAAATTATTTATTTTAATGTGGCGAAACAATAAATATTTTACCGATTAAATTGAATTATTGTGTCTCTAACCGTATTAAGAATTTATTGAAACATTTTCCGTTTATCTAAATTAAGTCGTTCCTATGCGTATCGGTTCGATGTCTAGAACGTTGACGTCATAATTGCAACAGTGACGTGACTTGGCGGTTTCGCGCGTTTTTTAAATGTGTTGCACAAAATCTTATTTTTCTCTGGTTATTTACATTTTTCCCAGATAAATCGAATTGCTTGAGATATAAAATGAACGGGTGCACATTTTACAATACTTTTTCAAAAACTTTCAAGTAAGTAAGTAGCCAATTAAATAACAAAGACACTCCCCTTAACCAATGAAGATTTTTTGGAGCTCAAACTCTACTGTTTACTCGCTACAGGTATTAAAAATAACACAGATTTTTTTGCTAACTAATTTTGACTTACTTCATCTCCGACATTTTACAATAGTAGACGATTCAATTTTCACTTACATTATTTACATAAAAACCAACTTTTAGAATGTTTTGTAAGTCAACTGTACAAAAGTCATTCTGTTAAGTCGTCACGTGCGCAGGCGCATTACACGACGCAGCGGCGTGCGGTTCGAAGTGCGACCACCTTCACTAAACCTCTACAGTTTAAATGTACCTAGTTACTTACGAAACATCTACTTGAAACAGTAAACATTACAAGCGACATAATGTACGTATGAATCAGATTCTATACTTACGTCAAGGAGAAGAGATTTAATAAGATTTCGTATACTGTAACAATATTTGGCTACCAAAAATAAAGCATTTTAATAGCTACCTGTTGCAGTTTAGAAATAAAGTTGAGAAGGTTTATATTATAGAAAAGTTTAAATTAAACAAAATCTTTAAATAACACACAAAGTACTCAATATCGTGTCAAAAGCTTGAATCAAAGGTATTGCACTAAACTGTTTTTAAATCACGCATACAATATATAGAAATGCTTGTATTCCATTAATTTTGCTATATCAGCATAGCAACCAGTGACCTACCACAGATTACCTACGTGATATACTCAAAGTAAAAATATTTACAAACTAAAAATATTGATAATAAGTCTGTGAAGAAGTTAATTTGTAAAGTATAAAGCTTTCTTGAAAATATAAAAAGTTCGTGTCGTACTTATCAGAACATTTCTAATCTTAATCAAGTTTGTTATGTAATACTTACAGCTGCTAACATGATTGTAATAATTACAATAAATAAAAACAAAGTTTTGTTACCAAATTATTGTGATATCACAAAGTTTTATCGAATCGTAAAATAATAAAAGAAGTCAATAATATACGTTTGAAAAGAGCGTAGGAAAATTATGAGACTCGATTTTTGTTTACAATGACTTTGTTTGGTATATTTTGAATCAAAAAGGTTACTCTTTTAAGTAGATTCGACTATAAAGATGAAACTAGCTTTGCTTTTGTTCAACTTTCTATTTAGTCAAGGGTATAAGTTACTAAAGGTGACTTTATAGACACCTTTAGTAACTTATATCATCTTTAGTATGTTTTAAATGGAGTAAATATTTGTTCTCTAACAATCCCATCGTAACAAATCGAATGTAAAAAGCGAATGGGAGGAACTCTCTAATAGAACATGCACTCTAAGATAAAAATTACAAATAAGTAAATAAGTATTATGATAAACTAAACGGTCGAAGACTGCTTTAATCAGGCACATTTATTTAGATGTCAATATTATGGGTCTACTTATTAGTGGTAAGGTTTAAATTATAACAATACATAGCAAACCGATTTTAGTTCAGAAAAGCTACTTCAACGACCGCATATTTGTTGTGATGTTCTGTTTCATTTATTTATATTCTGGTTAGAATATAGAAAAAGGAGCAATAAGGCGATCACCTTATTCTTAAACTAAACCAAAATATGACTGTTCTTGTTGTTCAAAACAGTTCGCAGGTGAGGCGAATTAGCGTCTACGTCTACCCATACGATCTCTATCTGAATTAATCACTATTTATATACCATATTCGCGCAGTGAAACAAGCAAAGTAACTTCTATGTGTATCCCTTTTGAAAAGAAAACAATTAAGTAATTAGTTCAAACAACAATACAAACTTATTGAAATATTATTATATGAAATGAAACGCTTCTATTTTGACACACACTATCCGTCCTGTTTAGTATTTTTTAATAAATTAATAAACATGAAAATACTATAAAATTTATTACTAAGCGGGAACACGACCTAAGCGTCTGATCGGAATTCGGTTCACTCCACGAATACAGCATCGTACTAATGCTAGCATATGTGATTAGACAATTCGATAGTTGGCGTGATCGAGCCGTCGAATCTAACCGCTGCGTATATCGTTAAAACGTACATTTTAACTAACCACGAGACAAGCGGATCCAGCGGCGTGCACCGACCGGGCCGCGGCCGCTGCGCGTGCGCCGCCTAGAGCATGACGGTGGCGTCCTGCGACACCGGGTGCGCGCGCAGCTGGGCGCGGATGTAGGCGGCGACGGAGGTGTCGGCCACCAGGTGGAAGAAGAACAGGTGCTCGAAGCTCTTCAGCGAGATGGAGCGCAGCGCGGGCAGGCGCAGCAGCAGCGACGCGAAGCGGCCCTCCTCGCCGCCGTGCGCGCGCCGGCAGTACTCGTCCAGGCACGAGAACATCTGCACACATACAAATCAGTTCTAGTTTTCAGGTCAGTCAAAATGTTTCTTACCGAGCAGTATAAACTACTTACTAACGAACCGCCGCGGCCCCGCACGCGTATAGTTCCCGTTTTATCCACATTTTGCACTGATTCTTAGCTTCTATTGGTCTCAGCGTTTTTATATAGCCTTAAGTCTTCATCAAAAAATGGTTAATGGACTTCGAACCAGTAGTTTCTGAGATAAGTGCGTTCAAACAAACTCTTCAGCTTTAAAATAATAGTAAAATTGACAGCCTATACGCTGCAAAATATAAAAGGCTTAAATTTTTTGTATAAAAAATTATAATTACTATGTACAATACTGATGTAGTTGATAAGCCGCCGGTGAAGTACATCTGATGAGGCTGTAGGTAATAGGTTCTTTATAAGGATATCGCGCATGGAAATTCCGCTAGATGGCAATGCGTAGACATGAAGTCTATTTCCTCTATAATCGGCGATTTTAGACAAATCGTGTCATACTTATTATTATGATAAGAATATATTTTCTACCTAGCAATACGATCTAAAACGATAGGTGAATTTCCTTATGTGTTTATATGTCATGAGACTCCTTCAGGTCAAGCTGCTCGTATTGTTATTAATTGATTTCTATTTTATTGTAATCTAAATCATTAGGGCTATCTTAATATCTCTTTCCGAAATGTATAAAATATAATGTACTAGTTTTTCTGACAGATAAACATATTGAAAAACGAAAATATAAATATAGGAAAACCGGTAAACTCATCTCATTAAACTGTGTACGTAATCATCAAATAAATAAAATCATCTTTGCATACCTTTTCTCGTAGCACTTCAACTTCTTGACGATTTTTTAATCCTTTCACATCTGAAATAAAAATAATGCACATTTTAAATACTATAATTTTTCACATATTATCAAAAATATAGTAATCGCATCAACGGTCATGTTCCAATTAAAGAGACATGTGAAGTAACATAATCACTTCAAATCATTTGTGTATCCGTTTATGGCTAAACATGGGGTGTTCCGTTCTTGACAACGGTAAAAATGATGACATGATATATTTTATATATATTAAGCGGTATATATCATAGTACCTACCATACTCATTTTCGCTTTAACTTAGTATATTATAATTTATTTTATTAAGAACATACAGAAACAATGCATATGGTAAACCAACTAATTCTTCACTTCCCTTAGAATACCCTGTAGTGGAAGTTTTTGTTCGGTCAACGGCATGTCATAATAAACACTGGCAGTTCGATATTAGTTCTTATGGGCACGACATAAGGGCGGTGCAAAGTCCATAGTGACGTGCTAATGATCTTTCTTAAGGGGCATCGTAATTCATATATTTTTCCTCTGTCCCTGAATGGTTTCAAAATAAAATTGACCTTGCAGACTTAGCAGAAATATAATTAAAGATATTTCGTCTCCACATACCTAGTATAAAAGAAAGTTTCGACGCTTCGCTTTTTCTGTGCCCCCATGTATGATTAGATCTTTAAAACTACGTAACGGATAGTTAAACGTTTTTTTTTATAGACAGAGAGTATGAGGAAGGTTGATATATATAATCCATACATATTAATGCACAGAAAAGGCGAAATATTAATTTGTATTTACTTGTACCACTTTGCTTACCAGGGTTGAGGAGGATGATGGCCTTGAGCGCGACGTACTCTGAATGGTCCATGCGCAGCGTGCGCATCTTCAGCGAGAGCTCGGACAGCACGCGGTCGAAGATCTGGCCCACGCCCGCCTGCAGCGCGGAGTTGCGGTGCAGCGTCATGCCTGCAACACGACACACATCAGACACGATACAAAATAATAAATATAAATTAATACTGGCCAACATTACATACATTGCTCTGATTCAGAAATCAGAAACAACAACGGTACCACAACACCCAGAAAATACAGAAAATGTCCCAGGTTCGACCGGAGATCGAACGCGCTCAGAGATGGCGCGATCATTATTAAATGGCAATAAGACTTCTTCAGAGACTACCAGTGTGACGTGAAAATGATAATTTAACAATAGAACACAGATATTTTCAAGACACAATCTAAATTTGACAGCAGACCACGGTGTGTTGATTCCGTAGATACCAATCAAACATTAGACGCTCGTTTCAACACACACTTGGCTCTAAAGTAAGTTGTCTTCAGGAAAAGTATCTTGATACTTATTTGGCCCTGCTTATACAGGGATTTTCACTAAGCACATTGACACTCAATTAAGACAGTTTAATAATAAATAAAAACTAATTAAACTGATCGTCAAGTTTTAACTCTTTATATAAATCCTCCATCCAATACCAAAAATAGCAGAAATATAATTAGAATTGTCGTTTAACATATTAAAGTGGCACTACACCTGTTCGGAATCTCTAATTAGTTATATTATTATCAAGCCTTCATGTCTAATCTAAAGTAATATTATCGAAAAGGAAAGATTTGATTATTTGTTCCGTTGTGTGTATTTAATAGGCTCCGAAACTGTTGAACCGATCTATATATACATATATATTTATACATATATATAACCGAACTATGGTAACCTACTACAGCATTCAAGTTACAAATATTATATGCACCGAAAGTGCCACAAACACCTAGGACAAAAATTCGTTTTCCATATCGACCCGATCGGACTTAAATCAAACTATGGTTATCGCACCACGAGAATATCTTCAAACATAAATAATTAAATATCAGAATCTAATACCCAACTAACATTTGTAATAAGATCATAAAATCGGGTTTTCATTAGACACTTTTATGTGACCTTTACAAAATTCACGTGCCAGTGAGACTTTAAAATATGGGGATTTTCCACACGGCTTAGAAAAAAAACTTCCTTATTTAGAACGCACGTCACTTCTAAATTTATTCATTCCTCGTAGGTAATAGCACTTAAGAGCAATGTTACATATAGTCGTTTCCTACATTTTCTGTAACAGATTACAGTTGAACACGCCTATCTATGATACTTTGAGGATTACTTACTTGTGTAATGCAACGATGACAGACTATCATTTATCATTTCTTCCAACGCGATGAGACGAAGCTTATTTGCCTAAGTATAATTTGAAATACCAAAACTGAATACCCCTACTGATGCCTAAGAGGGTCAACAATGATTTACTAACATATTTTTATATGACTATGGTCATTGACCATCAATGGTATGGGAACACAAATTCTGGGCACGTGCATAAAAGTAGGCTTAAGATGCGTGACAAACAGATGTCAAAATCGCTTAAATTCAGTTTTTTTCATCTACTTATTGTCGGAAAATACTAGTGGAAACCATGATCTTGATGTCCTGGGTTCAATTCCTGAGTCGAACAAAGCTAGGGTGTGTGATTTTGAAACAAATTTGACAAGCATGATGATAAAGGTGGTACATATCATTGTCACGATGACTTATCTAATGATGACAGATTTAAATCTTCAGTGGAACATAAATGTGCTCATAATTATTACTACTAGATACTACTATTTTGATAATGCTATCAGCCAAACAGTTTCGATATATTTGGCATGTCAGAAATTCGACGTTATAGCATGCAGCATGCTAGGCTCATACGTCAATTTTTCTGATATGTAGAGATTTGTAGTTTGGCTGCGATTCACCATGAATAAATATGCGATGAGTAAGCGCTGTCTCAGATATGCATACACAAATTATAAGGACAGTAATCTATAAAACTTTGCTTAGGAGCCGCTTGTGATTAGTTTAAAGTGGGCTTGTTCCGGCCTTAGCGTTTTGCAACTAACCGTCTGGAAGTGCAATATCTTAATGTTTGGTTAACGATACGGTAGTAGGTCTGAGCTGATGCCGCCGTTAATATACTGACCAGGCATCAGGCACATGAGCTGCGGCGGCGAGGAGGTCCGGCTGCCGTCCATGCTGTCACGCTCGTCCGTCAGAAACTGGAAACAAAGATATCATTGTGATGAGTACCTAATTTAACATATTACACAACTTCTCTATATGTGATCGTGCATCAATGGCAAAAAACGGATCGAAAATGTAATCAAAAGTAAAATTATGCACGTACAGTATTGGATGGGTGACTATACAGATCGACTTTAGTGACAAAAGTCACTAGCATCCCTGGCCTGGGTGATAATACCATGATATTAGTCGTTAAGTAAAAAAGTCAGTAACCATTTACCGACTTGACCACGCATTTGCCAGGACTGATTGCTTGGGACTGCGAAGCGGAATATAGCCTGTTCCATCTCAAAGTTGAGTAAACCTGTGCTCAGCAGTAGGTCATAAATATATTATAAATTAATATTGTACAGCATCTTATTGCTCTTATTATATATTAAGTACCAAGCTAAAGCACTTGTATTCCAGTAATCATAAACAATAATGGTACTACAACACCCAGCACCGAGACAATATAGAAAAGTTTATTATCCATATTTGCCCGACCGGGTATCGGACCTCAGAGGTAACGACACGCCTAAGTCTGGCCCGCTCGGCTCCCGTCTACGGCGCTCGTCAATCGATAAATTATTTTTATTTCGCTATACAAACTTGCTCCTACCAACACAGACGATATCAACCGCCGCCTTCGCAATACCTAATCCTAAGTCCTAAGAATTAATCTATTTATACACCAAGTCAATATTTTCTTTTTAATAAAATACATCTTTCTGACACACACAGTACAAATCACCAAAAGGATTGCGCTCAAATTTGGCATACGTATATTTATTATTTGCTAGCAAAGGTTTTCCAAAATAAACAACGTTTTTTTTTTACCTGATGGTAGTTAAAGGATAAAACGTAAATACGCGAGCATCCGCTAGAGTTACAATAAATACGAGAAAGATACAAAAATTCCTTGAGACAATCGTAACTTGGCTTCTAAATAGAAGAGGATTGTTCTGTTGGACACACTAGTACTA
This sequence comes from Glyphodes pyloalis, assembly GCA_037074685.1. Lineage (NCBI taxonomy): Eukaryota > Metazoa > Arthropoda > Insecta > Lepidoptera > Crambidae > Glyphodes > Glyphodes pyloalis. The sequence goes on from JAYKKO010000025.1 coordinate 5,296,559, forward strand.
TATAGTCTATATACGGTCCACTACTTCTATATACGGTAAACAACAGCACGCACACACAACAGCACGTCAAGGTACACACATGCTGTTCTATATAAGTTCTTATGCGTACGACATAAGGCCCGTCCAAAGGACAAAGTCCAAAGTGTATAGTGTGACGAGCTTTTGTCTGTACAAGGTACTCTTGCCCTTTGTGTTCAATAACAAAAATAATATTTTTGTGTAAAAATTGTATTAAAATTATGGCACTGGAATTAATCCTTACACTTAACACGAACAAAGACAGTAATCGAGTAGTTTATTTATTTAAAAACTTTATTGCACAAAATAAAAAGTACAAAAGGCGGACTTAATGCTAGAAGCATTCTCTACCAGTCAACCTCATTGTTGGGACATGCAGATAGTTCGTTTATGGGTGCGTAGTATAATGTAGTGTCATTTTATTAAAATTAGTGCTATACATAGTTATATTTTTATATTTTTTATACTATTTACTCACTAAGTAACGATGAGTAGTAATACAAGGTGTATTATGCCATAAAAATGTCACTAAATTAAACAACTCGATTACCGTCTTTGTTTTGTTAGTGTTAAATGTAATGAATTCCATAACCCAGCAGGACATTACAATATTAAAAGCGTACTATAACAACTTCTTTCTTAACACTATATTGCGACGGGAACAAAAGTACAATATGGCATGTCGCGCCTTGACAGAAGCGCAGCGGCCGACAGACGCTGATAATCCAATCATCTTTTATCAAAGACGGGAAGCGACACGAGCCGCGGGTTGCGTAGGTCACGGTGAATTGTACACATACATTGTTGTTCGTCTGTCTGTATCGATAGCTACACGTTTATACTGTTCTACAACAATGGTGCGAAATAATGACATTGACATGACATTACACAAAGGCTGTGATGTATTAGGTACATGATGTTATTTCTCTAGAAAAAGCCACATGTTTTTTACTTATTCTAAATGTGTTCGTTTTTAGGGATTCGCTCTATACACGCAAACCTTATTTTTTTGTCGCCTGTCCGTCTACGCAATTTAGCTCACAGACTCTTTAGTACTAGATGACTGCATATTGGCTTCAATATACATGAGGCATGCCGACAAAATGGTAGAAAAAATATTTTCATTTTTTTTTTAGTACCTCCCACTGCAAATGTACTGTCAACAGCACATAATAGTAAAACAATTGTAGTTCGATTAAATCTGTTATGCCGGCGAAATAAAGGTGGTGCCACGTTCAAGGTGTATTAACAAGCTTGAGATTATACAGTTGGTATTTTTCTAAAATGCCGTCAGCAAATCAAAGAGGAGAAAGTATTTACTCCTTATTGACGAAAGAAGCTATTTTTCAGAACCTTAGTTTGAAAACCATGTACGAACCATTGCAGCGATGGACAGTTTAGAAGATACAATTCACCGTCTCATACTTCGCTGCAGTGGGATTGGTTCCGTGCCCTAGTCCTTCAGGAAGTGGACTGGTATGACGGCGTGTGTTCTTTCTGTGTGTGGCCCCTATGGATAAACTAAAGGTCAATCCACGTATTCACAAAAGTTAGAAACGTATCCCATAACGCATGTTTATATTTTGTCACCGTCTAATCTACATACGATTAGAACGACGATTTGACTTCAGAACAAGACGGCATAGTTTCAAAATATTCACTCGGTTCGATGGTTCTCTAAAGCTCGCAAACTCCAAGCTTGTTTACGTCTATTTTATCACAATCATTTTCAATTACAGTTACATCAAAAGGTAGCCTAGCAAAAATAAATTAAAAACACCTACGCCACGGGTCTGACTAGACTGCCCATACTCCATGCCCATATTTTCGGGATTTAAGATCAAAATGAGAACTACATTTGAGAATTATGTTTTTTCGTAGCCTGATAATGATAAAAGTACAATTTTATTCAACACAGACTGGATCTTCACTTTTGAAATGGTTTTAATGATGATTTAAACATATTAATGAAACTTTCACATTAATTTGACGGCGGACTTAAAAGCTCGGGTCAGTAATTTCTAAAAAACTTAAACGTGCTATCAGCTTTTACTAAATAGTATCTTCTGCATGCCAAGCTCTCCAGAACCCTACAAAACCCGCGTATTGACGCTGCCATAACTTCTTTGCCACTTTTCTAATTATATCTACCTTTTTTTTTATTTAATTTAGTTTAGTTTTTTACCGGTTCCGTACCTCTAATACTTAAACTGGTCCGTGTCCTCGAAAAAATGGTAAACCTAGGTAGCACCTACACGTTTTCTACAAAAATCGTACCTAAAGAAACGAATTTCGTCTTTCTATTTGCAAATTAGTTATCTAGTTCTTAATAAAAATGAAATTAAGCAATTTGATCCTTTTATAAAGAAATTCTAATTTATCTGTTACCTACCTATCCAGAATTAATTTTGTTTTTGCCAAACAATATTCTTGTCTGGACGTTTTGATTCGTCTTTTACCGTATTGGCAGATAGTAACTGAGGTAGCGGCTTTTCGACCTACATTTGCATACAAATGTCAAGGACAGAAAGCTATCCAGCACTGTCCTGGAGCGCTTGCGTCTGTTATAAAATTATAGGGCTTGTTCCTATTGGCCTAAGCGTCTCAACTGCGACCAATCTTCTTAAAGTACAGTCAATAGCACATCACGGTAAATATGTACTTGCAGTTCGATATTCGTTCTTACGCCCGCGACACAAGGACGGACTGTACAAGTCCAAAGTGGATAGTCTGACGCGCATTCAATTGTACAAATTGCTCAGTACACTACAAAAACAAGGTGTACACTGGCCTCATTAAATAAATATCATACAACATCACAAGTGACCTGGTTACAAAATAAGTAGCGTAAGGACCTTCTTTTGGGAAACAAAGGGAGTATAAGCAATATATCGTTAAATGTAAATACCCCAATTGTAGGCCACTACACCAATTGTTGACAAACATTAAGTATTTTCTTTGTAAACTAATCTTAGTTCAAAACGTATCTATCTATCCTTATATCTGCTCACCTCCATGGAGCGCCACGCGATCGCGAAGAGCAGCAGCTCATTCCAGGCACTCTTGATGAGCAGGACCTGATCCTCCAGCTCTAGCTGCCCGAAGTGTGGGATGTCGCGCGCCCACACCACCAGCGCCGCGATCTGTTTGTTGCCTGCATCAGATAAACAAATATCCACATGTCATTCTCATCTGTATGATTTTACAAGTTTGCATAATCCAAATAAATAGTTTCCAATAAGAGTTTCAGACCTCACAAATCTCACAGAGTGAAAATGTTCGCGGCGGCTCAAATAACCTAACTAGCACGGAAGCTGTCAATATTTCACCCAATTAAAATTTGGCAATAGTCACAATGTATTAACAGAAATCTCTCCCTTCAACATTATATTTTATCATTATAAAATTCAAAATTAAATTGTAATGAAAATGTAAATACAAATGTCAATTAATTCATTCAGTTTCCGTACATTAACATAAAATTACCATTATATATATTATCTCGAGATGTATACTGAAATGTTCGCTTATAAACATTCATAGGGATAAATTTAAACCATTTCTTTATAAAACGTTCATGACCCAGTCAAATAATAAAAAAACTAAAGAAAATTATCAATTCTACACTTGATACTATTTCAGTAATGTAATTTATTCACCATTAAATCAAGACTTTTAAATGTTCATTGATTATATTATATAAAGGTTGATGTTGGTAGTGTTCATTAAAACTTGTCTGTTGAATAAATTAATATAAGAATAGAACAGAAATAACCTGCCTGCCTCAACGAGAAATAGCGAAACGTTGCAATGAGCTAATAATTAGACTGCAAGAACATAAACACTTTTCTTAATTTATATTAGCTTGGTGGGCCCTTACACGTAACGGCTTTTTGTAGCGATACAAACGCGCGTTTGAAAACACGCGTCTGCACCGCAATGCCAGCAATTAACAAGTTTTTATTTTAATTAATACGCGTCTGTATCGATGGAAAGCACTGACTTGCGACTGCATCGCGATTGTATCGCTGCTTTAGGCAGCGCGATAAAACATTATAAGGAAATTATTTTTAAACATATCGATACTGTAACATAACTGTATTACCTACCTATAATTACAAGAGACAAATAAAATAATTTATAAAAAGAAAGTGCACAGGTGAGGTACCTGGCACAGTTATGTTAACTTATATGTTAGACCCTGATCCCGCAAACAAACTGTGTGTACAGTTTTGTGGGACTCTGCCTATTTTAACAACTAATTTATATTGTTTAATAAATAAATAAATATGATTGCATCGGCGCCAAAGTCACAGTGTGTAAGAAGCCGAATCGTAAATTCAGTCGACAATGACAGCGGAGCCTGAGGGTCTACTCCCAAAAACTAAATATGTCGGATCGGAGAACGGATAGCAAATTTTAATCCTCATAGTCACATCTAATTCACTTAAATTGCAAATCAAGCATTTTCATAAAATATAATACTATTTAAGCAAACCAAAAACCACGTTTTTCCTTCCGAACTTTTGATAAATCTTCAAAAACGAATCCTTTCGTTTGTTCGTTTCGTTGTTGAGGGTAGACCCCCTATAATCACGAAGTATATTATTTGCAGTTAATTAAGATTAAGTATAGTAGATTATTAAATCTATATAAATATGACTGTTAAGAAGATGACAAATCTTAGAAGGATTTATAATTCTCAATAATTCGACGGCCTGGGTGGGCTGCGTTGACGCGCCAATTTAGTATTTAGTATCGTCTGGTATGAGGACCACACGATACTACGACCAGTTGATTAGTGTGATTAACTGGCGTTTAATTATTCTAACAGACAAATAGTTGACCTGTAAATGGTACACTTACGAATAAATTTCTGGTTTCAAGGCTTACGTTAAATAAGAAAGAAAGAATATTCGATTCAATGTCCCAGGAATTTATTATAGTATACCTAGTAATTAGGAGGCAAACAATCCATCTGTTCGGCTAATGGAAAGTGACGCAATGTCACTGAGGCAGAGCGAATCCTACTAAATTCTACCAAAGAACTTTGTTTACAGCCGTTTTTCTGGCCAATCTCAGTCGCATGTACGATAAATATTGTTATCAGTAATTTATCCAAGCTTTCTCCCTCTTCATTTCGTAACAAATATTTAGATAAGGCAATATGCCTTTTATCATTTATCTTATATTACAATTTTAAACAAAATAACAATGGTTTTTAGTTTCTTGTTTTACATACTACACTTTCTTTTCCTTAAATGATTTATGACGTGAGACCTTATTTTTTTAACACTCTGATGAATACTCAAAAATATGACGTGAAGTTGTTTTAAAAATAATTTTGTAGTGTATCTGCGGATAAAAACACAAAAAGTGCGCATTTTTGTAGCACGACGCCATTATAAACCAGTTCTGCGTTATGTATGCTATCATAATTATGTACATAATACATATCTGCGTTCCATAGTTTTTTTTTATGCTGTATGGAATTCTTATTTATACCTACGTAATAGAGCTATGCTAATAAAAACATAGGGACGGACAGGCTAAGCATCGCGAGGTCTTGTAATTGAATCAATCATAGCAATAAAAATAAACTAGCAAATCGATTTTGTACGACTTCGTATAGTGGTATATTCGTTTCAAATCGATTAAAATGATGCAGACATGGCGTGTTAAAGTCTAGACTAGGCTTCACACCTATCTGAGAGATACAATCAAAGTTATGGGAAACTATAGTTCGTAAATGTGTTTTAAAGGTAATTTGTAGGTGGCGTGCATTGAAACACGTACAGCCGGACTAGTTTAAAATAAACAAACTGGATGGGGATAATTGAAGACATTGAAATCGTCTCAAAGAAACTTGCATGTTGTCTGTCATTAGTGCTATAATATGTGTCCACTTTACACACATATTAATTTAATGCAAAAACATATCGTTGTTAAGATAATAAATTTGAACTATTTTCCAGGAGACCAGCAGTGCATTAAAAACCGGCCAAGTGCGAGTCGGGCTCGCCCATGAAGGGTGCCGTAGCAGCAAGTAACATAATATAAAAGTTTATATGTATTTGAGTTGATTGAATTAAAGGTAAATTGCGAGTTACGATTTATGATGTATTAAAAAACACTAGATCTCGTTCGAACCGATTTTCGCTGGTAGTTTGCATGGTAATGTTAGTTTTCTCATTCTCTTATTTTAAAAGGTAGACAGGGGACCAACATTTTTCCACTTTGGAACCATCTTTCGCGCAAACTATTCAGTTTAGAAAAAATATATATCAGAAAACTTAAAAAAATTTGAAGACCTATCCATAGATACCCCACACGTAAGGGTTTGATGAAAAAAAATGTGTTTCAGTTCTAAGTATGGGGAACCCCAAAAATTCAATGTTTTTTTTTTTTTCTATTTTTATATGAAAATCTTATTGCGTTTTACCGAATACAACTACTTAGCAAGTTTCCACAGTATAGCATACAAACGGACAGACGTTTTTTGCCATTCGGCTACGGAACCCTAAAAAACTAAGTGTTTTATTCGTTTGTGAAACTGAATGTTTCTCCGTGCTGTGATGCATTTTTTATTTAATTTTTATTACATTTATTAAACCATTTTTAGAGCAAATAAACATAACTTTGTACTGAAAAATGAATTTTTAAGTCTCATTAGTAGGCAGTCAATCTGTATTATCAGATAACATCTGGTACAATACCGAACAGCTATAGAATGCCCAAAACGTTTGGACAATATTTTAAAACCATTTTTTTTTCACTAGCAGTCGGCCGCGACTTTGTTTTTTTTTTCGGGATAAAAGGTATGCTATATTATATTATGATATGCCATCTATCAATCTATACAAAGCATAAATAAACATAACCATTCTTAGCTTACGTTCCATGTTAAAACACTTGATCTGTGTCTTGTTTATCTCTTTTGACAAAAAAAAAACATGTAGATCGCACGTTGCAGAACCCGTCACAACTTCGTGATATATAGGTATATATAATAGATATTACGCATACAAAAACACTATAAACATTTCACATACCTATTCCATATACTTATCTTGAATAATTTTCTTTATTATAGTACACTACGGGATTGTTTTACTTTTCTTTTTTATAATTTGGATTACATTGGATATGGATCTGGATGGATTCTTATGAAACCTTCATAGGCGGTACTAATACGGTAATGTATTTCGACACCTATCTCTTTTACACACTACGGAGTAAACGCCTGTCATTGAAATAAAGTCATCGTTACAACAATGATCACTGGCCTAACTAAACAAGACACTTTTTAAATGCTGTACCATAAACCTCGACCCCTACACCATTAAGGCGATAATAGGTAACACCAATATATTGTCTAAGCTACTTATTCAACATATTGCACCTAACATTGTAGATGTTATGAATGTATTTACGACGAAACATACATATGCTGAGTCAGAGTTCCTTTGTTGTCGCGAGCCATAGAAAATGTGATACACTGCGGCAAAACCGGCTTGCCTTTATTTTTCGACATAACACTATAATACGTGTACACGTATTACAACTTCGTCCCTTTTATCATCCTTTCATATTCCTTTAAAAATGTAAGAGTGCCTTGAGTTGCAAAATATAAAAAAGGATAACGTTTTTACATTCTTCACAGAATTAGTTTGGACACACCTGTAACCAAACGAAGTAATTGAAGAATTAACGAAAAGTTTTTAAAAAACGAATTAACATAGGTCACGTTTATATAAGTTTTTTCTTGATATAACTTACCTTCAACAAGAAGCCCGGGTTAAGCCCCAAAATAAAATCTAAATCAGCCTCTGGGCACTTCGTAATCAAATACGCACCACTCCTCACTGGACCAACATGGCGAATTATAAATTTCCATCCGAGCCACGCCAAAAACTGAGACTACTGTAGACATTAAAAATAGGGGAGCGGACTGGATCATAAATAATAGATTGTATTTTGTTCGATAATTAGTTTTTAAAAAATGTTAGACACATAATTTTTCATTTGCTATATTTATATAAAAATACTTGGATAAAACGATGTCAAGCAGCGAGGTTTGGGCTCGTACGTAATTGGTGGGCAATAAATGTGCCCTTTGATGACGTCATGCGAGAATTCAATTCGATGTATCGCCGTTACTTTTTTATTAAATGGAGAATGCATAAATACGTGTCCCATATTTTTAGATAAACTAACAAACAAACTAAAAAAATATTTTTAGAACCCCTTCCCTGTTAGCCTTTACCTAGAGGTAAAAGGAGAAAGTTGCCCAAAAAAACCACTTACCTATCTGACAGAGACTGGAAACCGGTGCCCTGAACTTGGGGGGCACGTTACTGTCGGGGCCCACTCGTAGAAACTGACATTCCTCGCTGGTATCCGCCACGAGTGCCTCCATCTCCATTAGCCGTTCGATCGACAGCTCCTGTCAAGCAAAGGACACAACGTTACAATACAATCAACGCTCCTGATTGTACAATCAAACAAAAGCATCTCAGACAATGACTTTGCAACGCCTTTATGCCGTAAACATAAGAAACAAAGTAGAACTGAAAGTTTTTACCATGATATAATAAAAACTTAAATGTTTATAAAATACTCATTGAGAAAAACCAATGAAAATACTTCACTAAGGTATTCGTATGAACTTTTGATTTCTTATATGAGTACGGTAGTCCAAAAAAATTTCTAATTTAAATCAAACTTCTTGTGAATCAAAATAAATACAGATTTAGATTTTATAATTAATCAACAGATTGCAAGCCTTTATGAGATTTAGGCGTAATTTAATTTTATTTGACAGAAGTGAAACTAAATCATAAGGACATAATATTTTTCGCCAACCGTACAAATACAAAATCTATCAAAACAGATTTTTTGCTAAGTGCAATTGAGTGACAAAACGGTGCATGATGTCATGATGACTATTTATTTTAAGGACACGGACGGATATGGTGCCCCAATGCCAATAGAACCACAGAAAATATACTATGGAACTTTATCACTAAGCCTACACCGATCTATATAGTCTGCCACTGACGCAAAACAAAAATGCCATATATTTTACAGTTACTGAACTGGCATCATAAGATGGGTAAAATGGATAGATTTGAAAAAAAAATACGAGATCAGGGGTGCTTCCAACAATAGTGTTCATGCTTGAACTCTTCTTTCTAGGAGTCCTAACTCATACTTAGCTTTTTTTGTTTTTTCTTTTCTTCTTGATGACAGTTGAACTTTTATGTAGGCACTCATTTATTTTGTTAAAGTTTGACAATTATCATAATTAGTTTAATTATAAACAAAGTACATTTAACTTTCGGATCATATTCGTTTAGGTATGATGAGAAAGGGGATATTTAAACTTATGTATTTATCAGCGCAGCTTAGTGGTTCGTTTATCACATTCTGCTAATTAAGAGTTACCTTAAGCAAATTGTATTTACTTACAACACGTACAAAATATAATAACTTGAAAGGAGGCTCAAAGATATGTCTTTTTATAAATTAAAACATTAGTAAGTTTTAAACTTTTAGGTTGTAAGTCATGTTTTTTTGCCCGTTAAGGCAAAAAAACCATTCCGATTACGATAAGTCGGTTATTCGATTTTATTATTTATATAAACGCCGTACTAGCGAACTTTAAATATTAGATCGTATAGTCATGGGAGATAAAAAATTTCTGTTTCTAATAATTAAGTCACGTTATTGTTGTATTTTTACGCTAATAAGCTTCTTTTCACCAAATGTATTAGTTGAACTATTTAAAATAAGTTAACGCGTTAACTCATTTTAAACGTTCAAATAGAACGAGAAAGTCTTAAATTCTATAGTTGATCTATTTCCTAAGCTCGCAGAATAAAATGAAAACGCGAACGCCGCGTCCCTTAATATAATTTTAAATATCAAACGATAAACTCGATATTTACCCATTCACAGTACAAACAAGATTAAGATTCGTACAATAAAGGACAAGGCAAATAAAACCGTATCGGGGACGGATCAAGGCCGTAACCAGGGAGACGGGTGCTGCTCCCGCAAACTTCGGAGTGCCGATCTTAATGGGAAACCCTATTTAAACAACGCCTTATACATGAACACCGTAACAATAAATCGGGATTTTCAATACCAATCAACAGTTAGACAAAGTACCGATATACATTGAAATCAATTGTTTTGACCAAAATGAGAAATTTGATTCGGAATATGAAAACTAATTCGGTTAATTCTCATAGTTACGAAAGCACATTATACTATATACTTTGGACTTTGCACCGTTATTTTGGCGTTGGTATAAGAACCTTCACAATGTCACGCTGTTGACTGTACAGTCAGCGTCTTTAGTTTGTATATGTCACCGTAAGATTGTAAAAATCGTTAGATTCCAATCTATCTCGCGAGATTGTAATCTAAAGATTTTTACAATCTTACGGTGACATATACAACTCAGTACCTTGTCACATTAATCTAACTGTCTATTTCACTTACTCAGTCACATGGACGTTTAGTGTGACGTGACAAGGTACTGAGGTATATACAAACTAATGATGATGACTGTAGATACTCTGTTTAAATAGGAAAGTATGTAATATTTTTGGTACATAGGTATGTGAAATAATTTATTTAACACAGTATCTCCTATCTCAAGACACTCGGAAGCAATACTGTGCAAAAGCAAAATGAAATTAAACATTAATTTAAATTTTGTTTTAAAACATAGACGCTGACTAAATTATTGCACTAATACTAACTTAATCGTAACATTTTATAGTACCTACCGACGAAAAACTCTTTTTGATACTTTGATGACAGTACCTACGTAGAAACTTCAAGCTTTCATTTACTATGTAAGTATACCGACCCAAATCGTTGTCTGTAGTCTGCAGACAAATTGGATAAAACCTAAATTCATATACCTATTTTATTGTCCAACTAGCATATGATTCAAGAGTCAAATTAGAAAATTTGCTGAGAGTAATTAAACTTACGCGCACAACAATTACCAATCTCAATAAACACGATATACGACAACTAAAATATTTAACTACTAATGAAAGTACGATTCTTCGAACTATTTAAAATGCCACTTCTAATTCAAGGAACATTAAAAGAACTATTCATGCACTTTCATGCTTTGGCGGCAATCAATGTTCTTATGTTAAGCTTTATTCCTTCTAACAATTCTGCCAACAAGCAACGATAATAAATATACCAGTGAGCGATTACGAAAATCTTGTTGGTCATTGTTACGCAACTTTGTAACAAATGAGAAGCGTGACCGAAACGCACTTTGCCGCATTTTTTAGCAAAACAATCGACAAACAATAAGAAAAAGAACCCTTTCAATCCGAACAATCTTCTCCAAATATAAATTATGCCGCGTCATCATGTTGCCGAAAACGAATAAATAGTGCTGAAAACTCACCGAGCGCTTTTTGGTTACGCTCCAGCGACACACGATATTCTACAATACAAATAAAACTAATTACAGAAATTCGGATTAAAATGTACCAACCACATTAAAAGTGAAATGTTTTTTTTCTCTCGGATAAACTTCTGTACCCATTTCAAGTAAATGATATCTTTTCAGACACCATTTACTTGAATAAATGCTGAGTATTTGCCATTTTAGTGACATAATTTAATTTTAAAAATTGCTGTTATTTATATACTGTTTCATGGCACTAAATAAACTTTTCTTTCTTTCTTTCTATATCCGTAAATACCATCTCGTATAGGTGAATCTTAGGTAATATCAAGCACCTATTTGTGGAAAAAGGCGACCAAAAACGTACTTTTGAAAAAATTTACCTTTAGGTTCTAAATCCACTTGGTCAAACCAGCGGTCTATAAAAATTATGTATGTAACGTACTAACTATTTAGTGGGACTGGGAGCACACATTTGGCATTATTGCCTTATACAGTTAAATAAAATAATACAGTTTTTATGTGAAGTTATAGAAAAGCGCCGTGAAAAGACGTGTGCCTAATTGACTCCAAGCAAAGCAGTGGTAGTTTTTACTTCTCGATTAAGATATATTCAAACCCTACGAAAACAAAGTAAAATTGAGGATTCTGTGATTCTTTCTGTGACTCCACAAAAGGTTCAGCTCTCGGGCGGCCTAAACCTCTCAGTGGATGCTCAGCATGGAACAAAACGAAACGAGACCGATGGCATAGGCGGGCAATAAACAAAGAAATCTGTGGCGAGTCGTCGGTCAAGATATTTTTATTGCAGTCGTTTTAATTAATCGGACTGCGAGTCCTTTATTTGCTCTAACGATCGCAATCGTAAGCGACCGCATCTGAGCCGTTTCATACTGTGAAATCAGCACGATTGCCCTATGACAAGCAACAAACATTTAAACGATGAATTATTAAAATTTGACATTAATAAATGGCCGAATTTAGGTGTGTTAAAAACATTAGTTATCAAATAGTTGATTTTTAAACAGTTCAAAGGTCAAAGCAAACATTTATCCTTTACTCGGGCGAACTCCGCAGCCGACATGCGAGCGGGCCGGACTTTGGCGCGCCATTCCCGAGTTCCCGGGGCCAATTCCCGGTCGGGTCAATATGGAAAACGAACTTTTCTATATTGCCTCGGTTTTGGCTGCTGTGGTACCGTAGTTTATGATTTCTGTAACACAAGTGCTACAGCTTCTTACCACAGGATCGGAGTAATGTATGTGATATTGTTCAATATAATTTATATTTACACTTCTGAAAAATTGCATAGAATCGTATCTTTAATACATAAAAAATTGCGAATGATTTGTTTTTGTACATTTAAATTAAACAAATATTTGGTTTGTAATAACTTGTTTCGTACAAAGTTATACATATTATAATAAAACTAATTTTAACACTACACATACTTTTTTAATCGAAAAGTACCACAGTTGATGGTATAATAATTTCTTGAACATAAGATCCCTAACTTATACTTTGCTTATTCTATAAATTGATACCTACTACTATTTATTACGCTATTACGCTTGATAATTGATTAGAAATCATATAGATCGTAATATAGATTCAGCAAATTGAACATATTTACGGTAATTTATTTTCTTTCATGTCGCTCCGACACACGAGATAAGCGCGTGTTTAATATTATTCCAAATATTCAACTGGTTCCTGCGATATTTAAAAACATTTTTACTTTTCCCTTTGAACGTAATCAAACATCGTTAGTTATGATAGATTTAATCAACCCATTACTCATTAGTCGTATATTTTTAACCTGACGAAATTTGTTTATTCAACAAGTAATTTATTCAGCATTAAAAGAAAATTGTATTCAATTACTTTTCTTCACAGAATCTTCAATTTACGTGTATTTTGATATACCCAAAGGCATAAAATACATATTCAAATCATAGAGTTAATTTTGTTTAGACATATTGTAACAGCGTGATCGCTTTTGTGTATTGAATCCCTTCAACTGAAGGCTTCTCTTATTATATGTACGTATTTTCGTTTCAAGATAATTCACAGCACTAAAGAAAGCAAAGAGCAAATGTAGGTGAGTAATTATCCCGTCTCAAACAGATAATTCCATTTTCTGATAACTGATCTTGTGGAGCGTACTACACTGCCAACTCTAATTATGCCGATCAAACTAATTAACTCATTTCACACTCCATTGCTTTGTAGTGGGACAGAGGCGGTTCATTACTTTTAATATACGCTAGATGACCTTATTATAAAACTGTGGAAAAGTATAACTACGGGAACAGATGGCCTTTTCTCTCATCAGTCCTGGTACTGATACCATCAAAAGAGTCATCATTACACAATATTTGGCGTCCATTCTAAGACTTGTGCTCCATGAACAGCTGCTTCAAAACTCACACAATGAATTTCAAATAAAGACCATTGGAATTCAAAATAAAATATAAAGTACCAACTAGCTGCTGGCCAAGTCTTTGTTTGAGATATTTTAACTAGTTTCAATCTAAGGTTTTCCCTTGTATGAGTACCAGACAACAAATACTAGTGGCGACGTCCAGCTTATCAAAATATTGAAAAGAACGTTCTCTAAATTGACCTAACCGAGACGGGACCCTTCTTGCTTCGGGCGTCCACCTAGCCACTGTGCCACCGAGGCCGTCATATTCAGACAAAAAATTATCTGTTTAGCTACCAAATGTTATTCAAATCCATTCAGTAATTTATGCGTGAAAGAGTTACAAACATCCTAACATCCAAACCTTCACATTAATGTTAAGTAGAACTAAATTTGCGAAATCTATACATATAAAATTCTTTGTCCTGAATGACGCATGGATCAATTTGCGTCTTTTGTATGACGTAAGCATCTGTTGTGCATAATCATATATCTAAAGGGGTTGAAAATGTGGGCGAAGTTTGTGTGGGATGACGAGATTCCTTCGTCTTATCGACTTACAATTTTGCGCTAATATCATTTAATATGATTAATGGAAGACCTGGTTTGACTTTAAAAATTGATGTTGAAAAATATTTAGATTTGCTTCGAAGTCGGTATGATCAAGGGTTGTCAGCATGGAAAGTGTGCTAACAGTTTTATATTTATTTTTTGTTTAATTGCTATATGTATAGATACACTGATAGTGGATTAATAGAATAAAACACACCATACTTTTTTTACCCCGAAATATTGTGAGCAAAATCGCGAGAAAAAGCTAGTTTTAGTGTTATTAAATAAGACACATCCAATAAACTGTATCCACCTGAGATCATTCGGTACGCGTGTATTGTATTCAAGCAAACGGTATTATTTTACTTGGTAAAAATAACCTCGTGAATATGTATTCATAGGTTGAAACATGACATCAGACACTCGTTTTAGAGTTAAGTAAGGCGTCCACTAACCGTTAGTACGTTGCGCAGCCGCCATCTTCTTCGTCCCACCATTCCTCTCCACGCCTCTGACAGGACCGACCATGGATCTGATTCATCCCACCACCGCTCAAGATACAAATACTAACGACACATCAACTAACCAGGACGCTAACCTGCACAGAACTGCTCGGGTGGGCGTCCTCCGTCCCCCGCGCAGCTCGTTGCCTCTCCTCTTGAACCGCCTCGCGCTTCATACCACAAGCGAGACATTTCTGATAACGACAGTACTGGCATCTGTTCCGCTGCCTTTTGTCGATAATACAATTTCTCTCCTCGCGGCACGCATACGTCAGGTCCTTCCGTACCGTCCTCTTGAAGAAGCCTTTGCAGCCTTCGCAACTGTAACCAAAATAGACGCTGTAATCACGGCACACAATAAATGAATATGACAATTTATTACATACATGTCACAAGCAACTTATGCATCGTTAAAAATGTAATAAACCATTTTGGAAGCTACCACCAATTCGGAACCTAATCCTGTCGAGAAGAGTAGTTAATCTGTTGTTTACAACGATATAATACAGATACCAACTAAAAATTATGATAAATGCCAATGGACTCGGTATCCGAGCGAGCAAGCAATTTTTTTTATCATTCAGGTATTATTTAAATTGAAAGTAACCTTTTATTAGTAAGATTATGTTACATATACATTTATAATCCACTTATTAAACATTTTCACGCATACAAATATGTTCCTAGTTTTATGAAGCCTGCGTTTTGTTAAAAATTATATGTATAAATATATCAATATTCTTACGCATTTGCATAAACTAGCTGTTGCCTTCGACTTCGTTCGTTTTTTCGAGATAAAAATCATCCTGTATGTTATCTAGTACCTACGCCATATTAATTTCTAACAATTTTTTGCGTTTTTGCATTAAATAGTAAGAAACATATATCCAGACGTACCTACGTTCTTACAAACGATCGCATTTATAATTTTAGGAGAAAGTACTATACGTACTGAAGCACATAATGGACTGTAGTTACGTCACTCCTTAAATTACGTAGAGTTCAATTTCTACTCCTGGACCTCTAAACATGGAAATCACAACTCATTATATTTTTTTTACTTTTCACAAAAACGATTGTTCAGTTTCAGTAAACGTTACGTCCCATCAAGGGCAAACACACATTCCAAACCCGAAGGACATTAAAACTGTCAAAAGATATTATCTTTCATTTACGCAATTATCGTTCATAATACGCCAATAAATATTAACAAAATTAATAAATTACATCCCATAAAAGCTACACCGCAAGTTGCTCGCTCTATATGCGAAATGTCAAAAGCATAAAAAGATATAATGACCGTAATAAACAATGGCAGCATTGTGTCAGAAATAATTCACACTCGGATGAAATGAGCATTAAGAGTATGTCTGTCTACGCGATGCCCCGGTGCCACACAAACGATGACTAACCTATGGCGTTATCTCAGCATGAAATCTCGTGGGATATAAGCGGTCAATGTCAATGGTCAAGTAAGCTTAACAATGAGACATTAAATAGAGTTAAAACCAAACCAAATTATAGTCGGCCTCAAAGGAGCGCTGCTTTTATTGTGACGTTTGCTGCAACGTTCTGTACAAGCTAACACTTTTACATGGGATACAATGGAGTATTTGCTTCGCGTTTCACGTGCAACTGTATTACTGCATATGTTGTAAATACAGTCGAAATGTACACATTAGGCTACAGTTGAAATAGTAAATTTAACATAAAATAATTAATTATGAGCACAATTATGAGCTGTTTCACATTCGATCTACTCGTATTATGCAATTAAAAATTCTTAGTTACTAATTATTTTGCTATGTGTATAATGAAGTACTTATTTTATAACTATTGTAAGACCTGCTGTATACTCATGGATGCAATAAATTATTTGTTTTTGTATATTCTGAAAAGTTTGTTTATTTGTTTGTTTGAAGGCATTAATCTCAGGAACTACTGGTTCGAATTGAAACTTTATCTTTGTGTTGAATAGTCTATTTATCGAGAAAGGCCCTAGGCTACATTATATTACGCTGCGACCAATAGGAGCGAAGAATAAGTGTAAAATGTGGAATAAACGGGGATAGGACGCGTGCGAAGCCGCGACTAGCCGCTAGTCTATACTAATATTATAAAGAGAAAAGGTTTGATTTTTTGTTTGTTTGTTTGTTTGTATGAATTGAATAGGCTCCGAAACTACTTGGCAGATTTGAAAAATTCTTTCACCGGTGGGAAGCTACACTATCTACGGGTGACATAGGCTATATTATATTTTCAAAAAAATTAGGGATCCTTACTAAAACTTCAATAATGTAATTAAAGGTGACCTGAAAAATTCCTTAAATCGCGTGCGCTGCGAAAACTA
Organism: Glyphodes pyloalis; assembly: GCA_037074685.1. Lineage (NCBI taxonomy): Eukaryota > Metazoa > Arthropoda > Insecta > Lepidoptera > Crambidae > Glyphodes > Glyphodes pyloalis. The sequence goes on from JAYKKO010000025.1 coordinate 5,313,856, forward strand.
TTGATGATAGAACAAAGTCATGCACTACGACTTTGCAGAACTCATCATTATCTACAAAAAGTGTCGGGATAGCATATGACTAAATATTATAGTTATGTCACAATAAGCGGTTTTTTAATCTAAAAAATTTATTAATATGCCGCCTCTTTTATTTGTACCTTGGTATTAATCCTTATCAAAATAAATTACTTTATATTCAAGATAGCTTCAATACCTTTATATAACTTTTTGAATTATTCAATTCGGACATTTAATTCGAAAGATATCATGAGTTTAATAATGCAAGTATTAGAAAAAAGTCGCTTGGTTGCCGCTCACCGCGCTCAGCTAGCCAGCATGCGATGTAGGCTCCAAGCGTCACTGGGGTAAGGGAGGAGTCAATGTAATAAAATAAATTGCAATATTTATATGTATAATACGTACATATTTTAGTACCTATTGCACCCGTGCGAAGCCGGGGCGGGTCGCTAAATATAGCTAGAAGTGGTCATGTATAAAAATAAAAATATATATCTATACTAATATTATAAAGAGGAAAGATTTGTATTTTTGTATGTTTGTAATGGATAGGCTCAAAAAGTACTGGGCCGATTTAAAAAAATCTTTCACCAATAGAATGCTACATTCTTCCAATTTGACATAGGCTACAAAATTAGGAATCCTTGGTAAAATTTGAAAAAAATCAACAGAAAAGCGGGAAAAATTCTCTAAGGCGAAACGAAGTTCGCCGGGACCGCTAGTCTATAAATAAAGAGCACAGTGACAGTATCGCAGCTGTAAACCTTTTGTATCATATTTTAACGCCCTTATTTATCGCATTGAATTTTCTAATATTTTCGCATGGCCACAGAATACCAGAAATAACCTTTTTATTCACCTTGCCTATGTTGTTGATCGCTTTGGTTGCCGATAGCAACCAAATTACCTGTAATTAGTTGTGAATAAAATACTAGAAAGAAGACATAATGTTGGCTTCAACAGGCGTAGACAAGACAGGTATCATTTTTAAAACATTCCAAACCTTATTTACAGTAATTTTACTAAATCGCTCCTTGAATAGATATAATGTATGCTTAAAATCCCTCGTCATTACCTGTAAAGGTATTTTTTAGCCCGGCAAAAATAGTTGTTAGACGATACATTTTGAACTGAATTGAATAACGAGTCCAAGGACCGGAAAACAAAAGAGCATCAATTTGACGGAACACTAAATTTTTCTAAAAAAATATAACACAACCATTGAGATTACATACAACCGGCATTTCGTTGACAATAATAATCGCTTAACAATAACTGACCCAAAAAAACAGGTGACGACCTACCCATGTTTTGAGGATTGACCCGAAGTTCATAAAAATTATATACCATACTGCAAAAAATACGTAAGAATAGCAAATAACCAAGCCGAATGGCGACTAAAGTACAGGCCTTTAAGCAGCGGTGGGTGTATGTGGGATGTAATGATATATACGAAGATTGGTTATCTTTCACTTAAACACAATAACGTTCTTTGCTGTTGTGAATAGTTTACTCGAAAGTCAAAAGTTAATCGCATCTCAGTGACTTGATTACAGAGGCAAATTTGCGCTGCGCCCGCGCAATTCTGAGTTAATGACATGATTACATTTCGAACCTTCGCCGGTTTCACAAGCACCATGAGTATTATTGACATAAACTTTCGCTTCCATCAACATACAATGTTGGAAGACACGACCTTTTTACGTTTCCCTTGATATTACTCACTATTCACACATTTGCAAATAAATACAGAATAACACAGTACAGTAGTCTTTAGTCATTCTACAAAGGAAACAATTTCAGAGAGAGGAATTTTGTAGCATTTGTTATAAACACGTAAGAAAATTTAGAGGTTAATTTCGGTATGTCTCACTAATGTATGTAAGATATAGTGAATTATTTTATTAAACTATAATGTTGTATAGTCAGTATAGTAGTGTCGTGTTATATATCTAACAGTTCACGCAGTTCATAAAAAGTACAAGTATATTTAGTTAAATGATAATCAAGCGTATTGTATGGAAGAGAATAACCAAATAGCACACAGGACGCGTGTAACTATTAATATGAAGATTCATATTAATAGTTGAAATGTAAAATGTGGTATAATTTTGTGGTTTCTTTCTAAAATTTACATATTTTGCATACGATAAATTTCTGTCTTTTAATAGCGTATCTACTTAATTAAACCTTCTTATGTGCCTGGTATACTCTGTCCAAGATTTTTATGAAATAAAGTTTATTATTATGTTAAATACAGTTTAAGCAATTGCGTTCGAAATAATTCCGATGTGCTCACATCGCACAAATCAATCCGAAGTTCCCTACGCTGTTGAAAATACCTTAAACAGAAAATATAATTGATAAGGTATAAACAATGAACTTTCAGGTAGAGACGACGTCGTTTGTCTCCTTGAAGTATAGGCCTCCAAGATTGATGGAGTAGGCTCCGCTCATCAGGCGTCGCAATATTTTGTGCGCAATACAACGTGTAGAGTGAGGGCTAGCCCACCACCCCACCCTCCGCGATAATATCGTCACTGGAAATAGAAAAGGATGTTTTACGAGATATTCGCGGGTCTTAAGGACCCGTGTAAACATTTTTGAAAGTAATTAATTTCTTAGACGAGCGTTATTTATCCTAAATCTATGTACATTTTGAACGTTTTTTTAGAACCAAAATTTTCCTTTGATTTTGATACTAAAGACTTCCTTGTAGACTCCGTCGCCAATTAAAATTATTCACATCACAGGAAAACGAGAGCTTTTTTCAGTAAGTATGATAAATGGTTTCAGAGTTTTTACAACAAAAAAGTTGTTGCATACACAGAAATTCGACATTGACTGTGTGTTGATGACACAGACGTCATAACTTATTTCACACGAAATGGTAATCTTATAACGATATACTGTCAATGTGTTTCTACAAATAGTACTATAGATATTTGTTTTATGAGGAATGATTAATACATTTAAAAAGTCACATAATGATTATATGTGATTCCTGTTTCTTATCAGACAATCGGGTAATTCAAGCCTGCGATATCCTAACGGAACTTGGAAAACCTGACAAACTGAAAGTTTTCTCTGCGGGATTCGATCCCACGGCTCCGGGAAACGCCATGACTGCTGCACCACAGAAGCTATCGTATTTCTATGAACATATATTCCTTAACCTACTTCCCGATTGTCAAATACTCGTTCATTTCTATTTCAATCCTTACGATTTTCAATTATCGACCACACACGAAGAAGTGACTAATAGTCTGATCATTCATCTTCACACAATTTGCGAAATTCTAAATATTAGCCATATTTTTCCGGTTTATGTTCAAGCAATAATTATTTTGGAACCACGCAATCTACATATTTTAGCCACCTACCTTACAGTTTACAACTCATTATAATATTTCCATGAGTTATTTGGATCAGATAATTTACAATGGATATGTTGTCATTACGGTCGAGAATCAATATGTCTCACCCAGGTAACACGAATTTTATTTGTTCAAAACTCATAGTCCTAAAAGGACCACTGATGAAACACAAACGATTATACACAGTGCCCTTAATTCTCTAACAGCGCTTACAAATATGAAATATGCCTCATTAAACAAAACAAAAACAAATTAAAACAAAGAGGATTCTTAGTCCGTCAGCAGTAGTCAGTCAGATTTACAATAAACTTACTTAATTAAAAGAGCTGAATTAATTAATTTTCCTAGTATAAGCAGATAGTGTATAAGTATAAGCGTTTAATCATTCCACTTACGTCAAAATTGCAATAGAATTAGGTACCCAATATTATAATATAATATATACTCGACTCAAATGGTTTGGAAAAAACATGAATACTCGTAGTTTTGTTTTTTAAGTGTCACTTTTACTTCCTATCAAGTCTAACCTTACCACATACTTTGAAATCAGGACAGTCAGCGCAAACATATATTTGTACCTACTTACTCTCCATCTCTCATTAGATCCTTAAAATCAGCCCTTTTCTGATTATTTTCAGAAGCCTCGTATTATATAATAATAATATTTCACTGCCTTTAAGAAAAACCAGTTGCTGCCGTCGCCAAACAAGTTGGAGAACCACATGAATATACTACGTTATATAATGTGATCATATGTATGTTTTAGAAGCACTGCTTATTACCAAAACGTCAATTTTTTTCATCAAGACATCTTAATTAACATGTACCTACTCATTATTATTTCCGTGCCATAAGTTTGTTTTACGATCTCATTAGCGTTGTGTAATTAAAACGAATTCAAACACGTTAATGGTTGAATAAAAATTTACTGATTTAGCTTCGCATTACGTTTATACCTAAAAGCTAAATAACAAAAACTTTACGACATAATACCACTGTATTCTTTACAAGATAAAACTTTTTTCACTAATTGATGATAATTGGTTCTTATCGATGTTTCATAAAACTATATAAAAAACTATAAATTATGTATGGCTTCTTTTTTATATAGTTTTTTCTATGCGTGTACGGTATACAGCAAGTCAAAGTAAACACACGCAGTTCAATAATAGTCCTTATGTGCACGGCATAAGGGCAGTGCTAAGATCATAGTTTATAGTCTGACGTGTTCATGATCGTACAACCAGTGTAACATTTTACACACTTGTATAGATTGATTAACAAAAGCTATAATGAAGCATAATATTTGAAATAGTTCGTGTTTGAAATAAAAAGCGTGTTAAAAAGGGTTTTATTTTATTTGTTAAAAATACTCTGCTCTAAAATTTAACAACAAACCCCTATGCTAAAAATTCTTAGAACAAACGAACTGGGCACAGTTTCATATCCCCTTTTCCAACGCGAGTTGATTAGGTCATTAGAGAATAGTAGGCAAGTACCTATAACGTAATTCACAAAAAAGCTGCGGTTATAAATAGAGCTTCACGCGTTCTATCAGCGAACCCACCCAAATGTGCCAAGGAACATCTTTACACATCATCGCACGATGTTTATATCATTTACCTACACCGTTCACTTAAAACGAAATATCTGTGGCCAATTGATATTTCACAGCGACTAATGATAGATAAACTGAGTATAAAGTACGCTTTAACTGGGGTCACATTGGGTTGGAAACTGGGAGCTGAGAGGGGGGGGACCTTGCCCTCTCCTTGAAAGGTCGTAGATTCAGTTCCCAGGACGTACCTAAGTTTTCAATAATCTAAGTGAGGTTTTAGAGGTGGGAGGATAAAATTTTAAGAAGATTCTGGGCAAAAATGACTGCGTCCTTAATAAAATGAATGCAGAGGTGGAGAACTGAACGATTACTATGAGTACGCAATGTTAGTTATAAATTTACAAGCTCAATGGTAATCTGTCTTTGGCCAGTAGGTAGATTGAATAATAATCACGAACAAAACCTCCCTCTTTTTAGGTATGGTACATACCTAAAAACCCGTAGCTGTGGAAAATTAAGGATCGAATTCATCGGAATAACAAAAGAATACAGTAATTAAATTTTAACAATTTAACCGACTTAAAAATTAAGCCCATAAAAACGTAAAATTTGTAATGAAATCACTGTAAATTGACGGAGAATAACTGTAGTGTAAGAAAAAGTCTGAAAAACATATTTGTTTCGTAAGAATAAAAATAATATATTCCGATTACCACTTTTACTTACTGGGGAAAAGGAGAAGATGGAAGTAAAAAGGGAAAACAGGATAGAGACAAAATTAGATGATTTGTCGTAGCTTGCTTTTGCTCGTAAGCAAAAACATGGTACTAAACCTTCTACCTAGTACAACTTTTAAAGACCTTTGCCAAATTTTTTGCACAAAACTCGCCATGTCTTCCACCTCGTACAGTAAACAAAAATATATCTAACGCACATCAGCGAGGTAAAACAAGAAATCCATATCAACATCGGGCCGAATAAAAACTAGCACTAGTCGATTTTTTAAAGCGAAACGACCTTCGGAGGACCTATACAAGGTATCTTGACAATTCCTTGAATTTAATAACATGTAAATCTATTAAACTACCTGCCTAGAGGGTAGAACGTCAGTGTGCACAAAGAATTCCCAAGGTGAAAATAAAAATGTCTATTATACAGGAGTAGAATCGACCGGCGATCGATAGAATTGTAAATCGCCTCAATAATGTATGCCCAACCTAATTCTACATTCCGTTGTATACCTATTTTAGTTGAATAGTTTTTTTTTGAGTGCCTCCCACGCACGCAAAGTCGGGCCAACTTAATTGTTACAAGAATAAGGTGCAAAATCTTTAATACATCGCAGGCCGCAATATTTTACGTGAAATCTATAACGCCTGTCATCACTCATTGGTAAGCATGTATTATTTTTACACGCACGCATCACTGTAGAGCGTGTGTCTATCTAGATCGCAGCGGAGAGACTAGATAGCTTATCACGACACATTTTCTATTTACGATCGAACTGGGATAACGCTCACGTCGCATTGTGTTGTACCAAGGAGAAAGTATCCTTCTTACGTAATATTTTCTCTGAATTTATTCAGAAAAAGTATCATAGCTTGTGTTCGAATATTTTGGTACAAATACAGACTGTTGCGTTAGGGGCAAAAATTGTCACCAACACACCAAAACCTACAGTTTTATTAAGTTAAATTGTATTACATTTCATGGATATCATTCAACTTAACATTGGAGACAGTAGTAAACTTTTACCCAGCAGTGGGATAACCATGAAATTTCACACAATTTTTAGACATTGTTGCCTAAGTATGCAACTTAATCGAATAGTGAACAAAAAAAAGATTATCTTATGAGTACTTTAATTTCGTAAGAAAAATAAACAAGATACAAGACCTGAGTAAGAAGGGGCCTACATTTTTGTTTGATTGCAAACTCCGTTTCTGCCCATATTACATAAATACATTATATAGCCAAATAGCCCACTGATTACTTGATGTAGGTAATGCAAATTAATATTTACATAATCAAGACTCAATTGTTTGGAAGTAAACAAGAAAATAAACAAAATCATTTTCGTTACGAGAATAAGGAAAAATGATACAAGATTTAAATCTTCCTCAAAATATTTAGGCAGGTGTACAAAATGAGCAAGTCGCTTTCATATAACCGATTTTTATTATGTTTATGATACAATACGGCCCTAATTGCTAGCCATGAAAAAGCTAGTTATACGTAATTTTCAGTACTACAAATGTGCTTATTTATAAATTATAATAACACTAAACATCGACACTGTATTAGTATTCACTAGAATATAAAAATAAAAAGTAGAGATCCGAATCTAATACATCACGCAACAAAGTCGGGTTAAAATACCTATAAGAAATATTTTATCATGCTAAATGGTTTGGCAGTAAAACACAATTCAAGGTGAAGAAGTCGAAAATCGTTTTCGTAGATCGCAAATACACATACAATCAGAAACAGAAAAATATGATTTAAACTCGCATGTTTAGGTAAACGATTTATTCTGAAAGCGAACTTTTGCGTCACATTCAGTAGGAGGAATCGTTATTTTCAATGACCTTAGTTACATCTAGAATCATCAGGCACTACTTTGAATGCCTTTGAATGCCTGTGGGCGAAGCCGCGTATAAATCTGAAATCTTTAAATTTGACCACAATAAAGAGAGTTTCAAGAGAAACTAAACCCTTTCCAAAGTCAAAGTCAAATCTTTTTTATTCATATAGATAACATTAGTAATAGTTATGAATACTCTATATAAAACAAATGAAGCTGCCTCCGGTTCGGAACCTATAACTACGGAGAAGATACCGGCAAGAAAGCCAATAGTATTTTATGGTTTGATTAAAATGTAGTTTTCTATTTTAATTTTGCCAAATTATTAACAGACAAACAGGCCTAAATCCTAAAAATAGAGAAACTTAGTTACATATTTAGAATGTTTAATTATTTTAATACAGTGTTGTTGATGTTTCTTATGTTCGAATTAGTCACTTGGCTGGTTTCAATGACGTCAAAGCTTGAGAATATTCATTATGAAGGTAGAAGTTAAGTAATACAGACGCCATAGTGCTTTTTATAGGCAGGTAAAGTTTGGTTCCAACGTGACTAATTAATTAGGTTTCCATGACCGTAGGTCCCGACATGCAGACAAGCGTACGAATATAAATCGGGCTGGTCATGCATGTTCATGTAAATGAGGCCGACCATGTGAGGAGGAATCATTGTACAGAATTAGAACTTTGGTAAAAAAAAATCCACATTTCCATAATACATAAGTATATGGATATATACCAACAAACGGGCCAAAGGTGGAGGTAAACCAATTCTTTTGCAAATGGGGCTCATTCAAGGATTGTACTATTTTTTTTATAATATACTACATGGAAAAGGCTGCACGAACACACAGTACCACCTCAACCTACCCTGATCTCTCATAATTTACTGATAGGTAAGACTTTATGTTTTTAATACTAAAGACATTCATTTACCTGGTAAATATTTGTTAGATTTGTATAAGTCGAAATAATTCCGTCTTCATAATTACCAAGGATACCAATTTTTTTTAAGTTTCATACCTACTAAACTTTTGTTTTAATTATGTTATTATGACGGCATTTTTAGCACCTATAATAACCTGAGAAGGCATGGTTAATATAAAGGTAGGGAGGGACACTTAAAACAATTCATGCGTATTTTTTTAATAATAATAAATTTATTTATTTTCTCTCACCTCCTTTACGACTAACTGAAACTCTAGGCACAGCAGGGGACTGGCGCCTAAACTAGGAAAGCCAAAGGCTCGGTTTGGAACTCTTTTTAACTTTGCCCTAGAAGTTTATCAAGTTAAAGTGCAATGTAATCTATTGTTACACTTGAAACACCCGTAGATGTCTACACATATCCCATTCCTGTCGTCGTAGGACGATCTCAGGACAAATTAGAAGACTTGGCCGAAGTCAGTCGTTAAAATACTACCTCTACTTCAATACATACCTGTAGACGCCATAATGTTTCCCCGAAGCTCTGTCCCCACATATCGAGCAGAGGTGCTTGGAGCCGCTGAGCGGATGATTGGGGGGGTAGTTCTTAAACGCAGGGGGGGAGGTGGCGTCGTCCCGGAGCCCGTCGAGCATTGCCGTGTCCGGCTTCATCTCCGGAGGGGACATCGGCGACATGAAGCTGCTTTCCAGGTTTAACCCTGTTGACAAAACACGATATACGTTAATTTACCAAAACGGACATATTGCGCTATAAGTATATCTACATAAACAGCAGTTTGAAAATCGTCTTAGACGCTAATGATGACATGTAGTATGCCGCAGTGAATACCGTGTGGTAAAAATTTACGTAAACTTACGAAAACACAAAAGACGCCATGACAGGCCATGTAATGGAAAATTAAATGACAGCGCAAACTGAAAGCTGCTTCTATAGGTGAATAAGCCCTGAATAAGCACTGTAGCTGAACACTTTTTCTATTGTATTTGAATAGTTTATAAATCAGTTAGACCATAACTAATATGAGATTAAAAGCTGTCTCATCATTATTTCATAAACTTGTTCAAATAATATAACATCTCTTGTCTTGCCCGGTGATTGACTGATGAGCTTTCTCTTGCGCAATAAATATTAAAGAAATAAAGAAATTAATTACCGAGAACAGATAATCTAAAATCAATCAAGACCCAAATCCTTTTAACTGAGAAACTTAATAACAAAACTTAAATTAAAACAATACCAGTGCGACAGGTGTAAAATTTAATTTTGGCATGAAACATCTGTCATTCAAAGAGGGAATCCCCAAGCTTAGATTTAAATCTGGAGTAGATGCTCTGTAATATCTTAATTAAAACAAAGCTTCAAATACCAAATGAACATAATTTCCCAATACATGAGATGAGTGTCTGTTTATTTTTATAATTGATAATTTACTAAGGAAATAGAAGTGAATTTGCCTTAATATATGTTTAAGATTATGAAATACATAATAAGACATATAATAATATTAAATAAATGCGGCAGAAAATCACACCAACCAGTAGTCTCAAAATAAGGATTTTTCTTAGTCTATGAGTAATAGACCACGGAGACTAACTGGGGGCGTAATTCAATTTAGAAAAGTTCGTTTCCCAAATTGACCTAACTGGGTTTCTCGGGTCCTTTCGTGCTTAAGGCGTCTGCCTTAGCCAGTGCGCCCACCAAGCTCATCAATTATAATAATATCCCAAAACATTTGACAACAAAATATTATTTTCGATCTGATAATAAAGTAGATTATCAACATAGCAATAATATCTTGACGGAGACATTCAAATAATTTGTAGGTACTAAATTGTAAATAACATGATATACAAATAGATCTGAGAGGCCTATGATACTAATCATATTTGTACAAATCTCTGTCTATACCAAGATGAAAATAGCATGGTGAACGGTTCGAGTAAATATGTAGCGATTAATAAAACAAACTCGCTGGAGACGTAAAGCCGGTCGCATCCGCCGAAATATGAAAAGCAACCATTATGCAGCAGACACAACTTGAAAATGCTGCAGAAAAAACTTTGCAGTGTAGACAACGTGACAGCAAGGAAACACCCATATACAGTTATTTTTAAAACATCAACAACCTCGCAGAAGTACTAATTACATTAACAAAAACGTCGTTTTGTAAACTTTTCGACATGAACAAAAAAAAATATCTCAGGATAAAATATTCAAGCTAATAATTACGTGTGTATGGTAAGCCAAAAATTCATAATTTAAAAGTATGTCGGAAAAGTGCAGTAGTAGCATGTTATTATTATATGTACAAATACAGAAAAATATATTATTAATAAGTGGTTTTATAGTACATAATATAATCCTGCGAGGTTGTTATTTAAAAATGACCGCTTAAATTTTACAATTTCATAATCGCAATAATCTTCTCTTCGTATGTTTCCAGTTTTGTATGTTATAATAAATAAAAAATCCAAAATTTGAAAATTTAATTCTTGTTCATACTATTACCCAGACTAACTGCTCCCTTTACCATTTTCATGACTGGAAAATGTACTTAAAAATCATGTCAAGCATATTTTATTGTAGGATTGCCTATGGTTGTTTTGGACCGCTCCGATGCAATTCAATAAGGTTAATCAATGGTCTGGAGTCGGTTAGATCGGAAATGCCTTACTGTTATTTATTCTACCACAGCTATGTCGGCTGTTCCGAAAAACCAACAAAACCGGTCTATTAGACAGAGGGCTGGCGGAGGCAAAAGGAAAATAAACACTCGATGCGACGAGACCAACCCTTGTAAAGACTACGCGGAAGATTAGAAAAGTTTACGATTTCATATAGTTAAACAATGGATTCTCTAGTTTCTCTTTCCAGGTTATGTAAATACTTTCAGTGATTATTGTTATCCATACTTAATTAGATAACCTACAAATTCTTCGTAATAATCGAAGATTTTGCTTTCAAGAACGACCAACTATGTATTACATATATTAATAATGCTTTATTTAGTTTCATAATTTATATGACACTAGCAACCCGCCCCGGCTTTGCACGGATGTAATGTAAATACTTAGAAATATTGGCTTTCCTATTATTTATTGCAAACAAAAACCTTTATCTTGAATCACACTATCTATTAAAAAAAACACATCAAAATCCGTTGCGTAGTTTTAAAGATTTAAGCGTACAAAGGGATATAGGGACAGAAAAAGCGACTTTGACTTTGATGTAGTGATAAGTAAAAACATATTTGAGGTAATGCCACACAATATACTCAACTTTAACGTATCACTCACGAAGTTTTTTGTTAATAACATTATTATCGTATTTTACTGCTAATTTATGCAAGCCAGACTACAAACAAAATGAAGTCAGTTAATAATCCGACCATGACGGCATCCTCACGGAGATAAAGATGTATATTCTTATTCACTTCATCAAGGACCCTCAGATAAATAACTATTAAAAGCCAATTTGTTATTAGATAAAAAGGCTTAATCTGATCAAAGGTATTTACGTCAGCGGATAAAAATGGCCAATACGAACGAACAATCTAGAATTATACAAATCCATCTAAAGCAAAACACAAGTAAAATGTTTATGTTGATCATGGGAGAGCTTACTTATTAGAATTTCAAATAAACAGTTGCAAAAAAGCAGTCTCACAGTCACATTAAAGTATTCTCAAAACTGACTGATTTCTGATTGTGATAAGAGAATTAGATAAAATCTGCCTATTGTTACATACGAGATTGCACAATATTTTAACGGAAGATATGGAAATCATCGTTTAAATTTATTAGGTTACGCCTTTATGCTTGTCTTAAAACGACTTTTACTTTGCCCAATTTAGGAAACAGATAAAACATTATCGTATCAAAAGTTAAGATATTATTATTATGATGTTTATAACTGCATGTTTTGATTGTTTTTTATATTGTTTTGAGCAAAGCAATTAAAACAAATAATTCATTTAAAAAAGAGTCTCAGGCCATAGCATGTTAATAAATTATAATAAAGTAGCAACAGTAGCCTAGACTGAAGTAACAAGAAGATGAAATTGATTTAAGCGACACGAAATTCATTTTTTGCTCTCATCACAAGCGACTTAACATTCAAGGTGAGACTCAATAAGGCACTTCCAATCATCTCGTTCCCTGGAGTAAATAGAATCACATAGTATCACACACTTTATATTACACGTAATGTGCGCTGAAATGGAGTTAATAATATCTTTACGTACGCTTCGAAAGGTTTCAGAGAAACGTTATTTATGAAAAGATAAACAAAGTAATGGAGTATTGTGGGGTCGTAATTAGTTTATTACCTCGCTTTGTGAGCACATATAGAAAAAAAATAATGAAAATTATATACACATTATGGTCCATGATGGTGTTTGTTTTGTGTGCTTCAATTATAATTATCAAAGACATTATGTGATTTTATTTTATAAACGTAAGATAGATTTAAACCCTGTTTAACACCAATATTAGTTAATTATACGGTCGATGCAAAATAAAATAAATAAATAGAAACTGTCCGAAGTTTAAAAATATTTTATGTTTTCATCTTTATTTTTGAACAATATTCATGTGAGTAGTTTTGTTTCAAATTAAAATTAATGAAGACTTCTCGCATGAATTTTTAAAGTAGAAATATTTTCCTTAATACAAAAAAAATAAACTATATTTTTCATTTACTATCGTTTTTTAGGGTTCCGTACCTCAAAAGGAAAAAACGGAACCCTTATAGGATCACTCGCGTGTCTGTCTGTCCGTCCGTCTGTCACAGCCGATTACTCTGAAACCACTGGACCAATTGAGATGAAATTAAGTACACATATGTAAGTTAAAGACCCAAAGGTGCATGTGTAACGTAAAGAAATACATTATGAATTGGGGGTCACTTTTGGAGGGTAAATCACAACATTAAAAAAAAAATTCGCTAACCATATCGTGTGACATATCAAATGAAAGATCTTGCTGTAAGAATTGCAAATATGTATCATTTATAATCTTGAAATAAATAGTTTTTAAGTTATTTAAGAGAATAGACGAAAATTGACCATTCCCCCCTCCCCTTATCTCCGAAACTACCACGCCAAAAATTTTGAAATTAATGCGGAATATAGCTCTTTACCTATAGATTACAGGAAAACCTATGAGAAGTACATGGATTTAAAAAAAAGGGTTGTTTTGTTAAATTTACGTTTTTTTTATTGTTACCTGCCTGTGCCATATGATTATTTTCAGTCATATATAGTTTTTTCATGCGAGTACTTACCAGGTTCCAGAAGTATTTAATTATCTAATAACCTTTTACCATGAACACGTTTCAAAGCAAAGCAAATTAGCTAAAGAATAATTAATTACTTTAAAAATCGACGTCAACAACTGTAACTTATTTACCTACATTTGATAAATAATTGTTTAGTTTATTGTAACCTATGAGCCCAACGTACGGAACCCTCTCCACGCGAGTCCTACTCGCACTTGACCGGTTTTTTTTTTCTAAAAAGCAGCTGTCATACGCATCTTTTTATTACACAATGGTCCGGTCTGAACGAAACGGAATACGGATATAAAATATCTACAAGCAAAAAGACTGCAATGTGTTTGGTTTGGTCAGTTTACGATCACGTGTTTAGACATATTTAAATTAACTTTTATTGTTTGCCAATTAAATTTTCTGTTTAAAATAGCGGTTAAATACATGAGAAGAGAGGTAATCTCAACAATAACTTTAATATAAACCTTAAAACCGAACCTACTAAACTTTATGGTAAAAACAAATATAAAAGTACTGAATAAGCTCAGTGGCTAAGATAGTCGCCTGAATCGTGAAAAGGTCCTGGATTCGATTCACGCGTAGGTCAATTTAGAAAAAAACCGATGCCTAGGTCTGGGTATGCTGGTTTGACGCCCCAAGTTCTGGTTCTATTAGTACAAGGCAAAACCATAGTTTGAAACCAGTTGATAGGTGTGATTGTGTAGCGCATTTTTTATGAAATTAATAAAGGTTTTTTTATGTCAAAATATAGAAAACAATATTTTTTACTTAAAATTCTGGGTCTGATTTATTTAGGTACGTGACGTGTTAGGACATATATTTTTCCAAATTTGTACATAATTGACAGTTAAAAAGTTAAAAAAGGGAAATGAAAAATTGCATGAAACATCTGAAATTCCGTAAATACAACGATATTATAAAAATCTCATAAAGGTAACAGTGATAAAATCTTCTTCTTAATATATAAAAATGAATCCCTAATGTATTTACCTTGGACACGCCATCACGCGTGAGCGGCGAACAATTTGACTTTTTTTTGTTGCGTTTGTTATAGTTAGGAGAAGGTTCTTATGAAAAAAAAATTAAAAAATTGCGCAGAAAATTAAAAAAATTAAGAATACTATTTGTCGTCGTAAGTGAAAACCAATTCGAATTAAATAGTCGTCGTTAAGATAGTACGACTGTTTGCTAGCTAGTTGTTTAATAAATATGATGATTACTCAACATGGCCGCGGTTCCACATTTATTTCCGGGCATACGAACCAATTTAGCAGTGCTCAATCACATTTTCTATGTTTTACTTGACGTATATGTAACTCGCGGTACGAATATAGACGATAATTTCTCGCCTACGTGCACGCACGACGCATTCTGTTCGTGCATGCTCACATAAATGTCACGTAACTCACTTAGAACCGAGCCTTAGTCGTGAAAAATCATTTGGGAGTAAGTAACAAGCCAATGCTGTTATATTACTAAATATATTGAGTTAAATTTATACTTTCCGAAGTACCTTATATTAAACACATATCTAAAAATGAATCGCTGTTCGTTAGTCTCGCTAAAACTCGACAACAGCAACTCGTTTTGAAATAATTGTGGAGGTCTAGGGGAGGTTTAAAAGGTTAGAAATTTTTGAAAAAAAAAGGCGTTTTGACGTTCGCAGGAGCAGCTAGTCTTTATCTAAAAATCCGTTAGCCATGTGATAAAAAGCATTGGCTTTTGTATTTTATTCTCCTTGACCTACAGGGAATGTAAAACGAACTAAATCTAACCGAAAGCAATAATTATAGAATTAAAAGATCACAATAAATATCATTTTCATCAAAATAACTTCTTCTTGAAAACCTATTACGGCACAAACACGAAAATTCACAATTTGTTAACTTAATTTATGATTTATCATTTCACGTGTAATTAAACACAAATTAAAGTTCAAAGAGATTATTTCCTCAGTACTTTCATCAGATACGTAATAAAGATTTAAATGATGTAATTAAAGATCTCTGTCGCGAAACAGGACAAATCTCGCTTTTATCGGCGTAATTTGAGTTATTAACAAAACCGCTCTGGCAAGCGTTTCCTTTGTGTGACAGATAAATTATGTTATGACACTTGGTTCATGTGATATTCTACTGAAATTAATGAGAAATTTTATGAGCACTGAAGTATTTTAATTACTTACATGGGTGCTGTAAATTCCGTTTCAAGATTTAAAACAGAACAGGAAGTTTTTATATTCAAATTCAAATTTGTACAAAAGATCGGAAATGTCAGACTATTTTTTGTCTTATATTTTTAAATATAAGGTATCATCTTTTAGGTCAAGATTCCAGGGCCGCCAGACGTTACTTTTTTACTGAGTAACAAAATGTATCGTACAGAATAGTGTATACTGTGTCCGTAAACATACCTGCTAGCTTGGGCCGGGCCGGCGGCCATTTTACCGGTATCGTGTACTGAAGGTAAATAAAAATATCTTTCATTTTACTTTTCGTCTGAGTGTATATATTATACACAATTGCATTAGAAATATCAAATCAATATTCCGTCAGACGTTTTAAAGTTTCCGAAGCAATAGCGTAAGTTTACTCAGAGCCCGAGTCTTGATTTTCATACATGATATTTTAAAAACTACTTCAACACAATTTGCAAAGAGCCAACACAATTTTAGGAGGCAAACACCGCCCAGAAATATTTAATAACTATTCTCTATAGTCGTAGGCTTCACCGGTGGTAGTAATTTTTTATATTAATGTTCATGCCACTCAAGAATAACGAAGTAATGAACGAAGAATTGTAATAGTTAAAGAATAGCCAAACAAATCTTTCCTTGTTTTAAAATAATAACAAAAATAAGGACTGAGATAAAACAGAGGTAAATAAAAATTATCAAATGCGCCATAGCTGGAAAATAACTTATAAGTGGGCTCACAATCTTAGAATTTTCCGGACCGGTCCTACTTAATTTTCTTAAAATGTTCAATGACAGGAATTACGTAATTTTTAGGAAATAGTATAATGAGTAACTATTCGAATAAATACAACGCGTTTCTAAACATTTCGTAATCTTTACTTCTTGAGCACTTTTCTTTTAAAATCGTTTAAGGCAAAGAAATACTAATTACTTACTTTGACAACAAATAGACTAACATTTTCCAGCAAAGAGAAAATACCGGAAATTACATGTACATATCTGTTATTAGCAAAGAAATTAAGTTAACAAAGTCATCATTACTGTTGTCATTTATCCCGTACTGCAAGATCGAATATTTGTTAACACGAATGTGCATGACGCATTTACTTAGACACTACAACGCCTCGCATTTCTAATTACTTCAACCGACAATACGTGTTAACTAAAACTGACCTTTAAAAACAAAGAAAGAACAAAACACACATGTACACGAAATACCTACCTATAACATCGAATTAGTCGATGAAGTACCAAATCAAACTAGGTACCCACATGTTTACCAAAATAAATACTCACATGATGAACACACGTTGTGAATCATAGGGTAATCAATTTGCCGCATAAAAAAACAAGAGTTCTTTTGCAGATTGTATTACGTAGTTAAATTATTTTATAGCAGTGCACCTGTTTCATCCAACATTTAATGTTACCTATTACTATAAAATTCGGAAATAAGTACCGTAAGGATTCTGTTATTTCCCATTAGGAATTTAAAAGTCTTACTGTGTCATCAACTTATCTTTACTAGCCTTCTAGTTTTCCCAGAGATCCACATGTAAAATGCGGTTAATGCGTGTACTGATTCTGCATGCCCAAGATGCAAAATAAGCAGCGGACACAGTAATCAAGAATGGTAACGAACAAATAGTTTATATATCTACGCACAAAATATAAAAGAGGTAAAAAACACTTACTTCACTTAAGGACAAAACAAACTGAAGTAAAGGTAGATACCAAACGGGAATTCCCAACAGTCTTGAACTGACTTTAACGATAAAATGAAGGATTAATTTAAGAAACCTTGTATAAAAATGCTAGACTTTGATTTATCCTGGAATGTACGTGAACATAATGTTTCGGAAGGTGTTCGTTTATGAATACCTACCTATTCAAAACTTTATACGTATAAGTGGTTGATGAATTTATAATCACAATTCTATCGATTTATCGATTACTTTCAAGGCTTTACTATTTGCGTACCATGAGAATTGACTAACATTTACCAAGGGGTATAGATATTGTAGTTATTTACATTGCATATCGAGGGAACAGTCGGGCAAAGTCGATGGCATCCCAAGCGGCTGCAGCATATTGGTGACAGGCGCCGGTGCAGCCGGTGGCGGCTGCTGCTGTCCTGGTGGAGGTGGCCGCGCCCAATTAATCAACGCCGTCACTGACATCGTCGGCTTATCTTTCTTCGCCACGCTAGACATGGCCACGCACTAGCATCCTCACATCACTTGCACTGGATCAACGACAATATCAACAAAATTGCACAATTCCGCCGGCACGATCTTCCCGATCAATCTTTTTTCTAACGTTTCAAACACGCGAATTGTGACTGTTAAGATCAAGGCTTTAAATGGTACCGCGAAGGCGATAGAACGAGCTCAGGCCGAGAAATGGCGAACAAAAGCGTCACAGCCGCCGGGGACAAAGCAGACATCGTTGTGACATTGTGATAGCGCGATAGCTGTTGCACCCGACGCGACCACCGATAGCGCTGTGCAACGCGTCAACGATGCGCCGCGAGCTTCAGAACTGATGCTAAACTAGTGACTAATGCGCAATTCACGAGCTCGAATTTGACAAAAAATATAGGTACCAGTCGACTTCCGCGCGGTTACTGGCGTGAAGGTCTCACCCGGCGAGCTCAAGGTCCGCTTACAATCATACATGAATAAATCTCATTTTATGTAGAAACGAGTCTATATAATCGCATTTTTTGCCAGTAACAGTCAAATGATACCGAACTGAACTATGTAATTTTAAATATTTTATAGTTGTGTCGGAGGAATCATCTAACTAAATTGGAGTTGTTAGCAGTTGGCCTTCGTAGTCGTGGCTGCGAAGCGCGTTTCTGTAATTAATTTTTGCGTCACTCATAGCTCGTCGATCTATTCGGTGCTTGTAGACCGAACTCCCTGCGATAGCCTCAATCGTACATTTTACGCTGTATCACTCGGCAAAATTCATTTACCACGACAACTGTCCACAGATTGAATCCTTCAAACTCACTAGGGCCACTTTGTTAGTCTCGCACAAATGTTTACAATTATTGGCTCAAAGTTGGCATAAATATAATATGTGATAACACTAGGCGATTAGATACGATCCCTAACCAAACACTGAAGCAAATTTGCACTAAACTATAAATAAGCCATTGACGAAATTTTGTCATTTCTGTCAACTGTTAGTTTCACACAAACACATTGCTGGCATTCGGTTTGTTTACACACGCCCGGGGGACATATGTGCGGCCTTGGATCTGCCGTGTGGGTACATCCACTGCACGTGTTTTAGTTTGGAACACACAGAAAAAAATATATCCGGACTACCCGATCCGATGCCATAAACTTAAACTGATGTTTACAGTATTAATTACGTAGACAAAATTTCGGAAAGATTCATATGGTATCAATCCATAATTATTACTTCATATGAACATAAAAATAAGTACATAATTAGAAATGAATTCATCACCTATGCAAGTGTAAGTAGGTAGATATGATAAGGAACAAAGAAAATAGATAAGGATAACAATATGACTTTGTAGACGGAGTCACTTCAAATAAACATCATTAAAATTGATGTTGATCGTCGTTCATGGCGTATATTTAGCCGGTTAGAATATTTTGTTAAGAAAATCTTATACAAAAAAAAATAATCGCTGTTCGTTCGTAGGTTCTCAAACTGGAGAACGTCTAGACCGATTTGGCTAATCTTGGTCTTGAAATAATAGTGGAAGTCCAGGGAAGGTTTAAAAGGTCAGATATTAAAAAAATAGGCATATAAAAAACCCATTAGGTGGATACGACGTGTACCAAAAAAAAATCAATTTCTTTTTATTTCCTTTCAACAAGTATCTATCAATCCTAAATAATATTTTTTTTTTTTTAAATAATCAACTTGTCTGACAGGGGAGTATGTTTGTGGCAAAATGACCTTTAGCTTTAAAAAAGATTAGATTAACAAATCTGTTTGTTTCTTTGCTTAATTGTTTTAGCCATGTAGGTAATAGATATTGATACGTTTTTGCTAATAAATTGATTTATTTGTATAAATATCTATCATACAAAGAAGATATGACTAAGACTAAAATACCAAAGAAGATATTAAATCAAAATTACTGATACAAAAATTCAATTAAGGTACCGTTGAGTTTATTCTACTAATACAAGAACGAACGAGTTGGTTATTACATCTTAGACTAGAAAATATGATTTTCTTGAGACAATGTACCTATTATTACACTATGTACCTACATAATATATTGTCCGGTCAGATGCGGACGAGGACGAACCGGACTATATTAGATTAGGAATACGGATCGGCCGCACAGAGGATAGTGGTAATTGAATTTTTATGATAGATACGCAGTACTAATTCCATTAACTACGTTGATATGTTACATCCCTGCTGGGAGATAAAACCGTATACCACGATACCCTTAAACATTACTCGTAGTTTAATTTAATATATTAATCTGACCCGATACAAACGTGTCCCTAAATATTTTGTGTAGTCTGTATTTTTTTAGATCTCCGTCCATTATCATTAACATTGATACGTGTAGACATTTTTCATATTTCAAATGCTTCTAAACTTTAGACTCGACAATATTAGTAGTTAGTTACAAATTGCTCAGTATTTAGCGTCCATCTTCCAGATTAAAGCAGCATTAAAGCCATGAAAATGAAATTCCCAATGAAAATAAAGAATAAAAAATATCTATAAACCTGCGTGTAGGCGGCTGGACATTATTTACACCCAATTCAAAGGAATTCATCCAAGCGCAAATTCACATCCTTTCACGCTTCGTATAGGGTGTACATTATAGGACCGCATTTTACCCGAACCTGTCAATCAGGCGGTATCCTTGACAACGAACAACTCTATGAAATTGATAGCCTCTCTCGTAGAGATAGGATTCTCTGAGTAAGTGGTATAGGACTACGTAGGCGTGTACATTACAGAGAAATAACACTATAAATCAATATGTAACCCGAGTAAACGAAGCACGCCATCGTCAATGCGACAAAACCTTTATTGGAACGACACACCATCACCTCGACATATAGAGTGAATAGATTGAACCATTACGATATTGTTGGAATTGACAGACCGCACAAAGGAACTCTCCCCAACAATGGGTAACTGAACACCGATACTATCAGCCAATAAATCCGATATCTTCTGCAAAGAATATTTTTATAAACACGTAGGTACAGGGAATATTGACGTAAAAGAAACATTCGCCATGATTGAAGCAATATCTAACGTAATACAAGTCGATACTTCAGATGCTTTCATTTTATTTAGTAGCAATGAAGCGGCAGAATAAAGGATGTGACAGCAGATAGCGTACGAAGATTTATATGCGAATATGAAACATGTCTGGAGTGGAAAAAATAGACGTCTTATTACGCAGCGCTCTTAGAGCTGAGATCTGTTGAGTGTTACCAAGGAATGTACTTTCCTACACTTTCTTCGGTACGCATGACGTGCATACATGCAAGTGATGTGCGCGTGTGGACCATCTACCCCCACTCTACTATCGATCTGCGCCGGCCTTGACTTGACGCGACTGCCAGCCACAATTAACATTGACAATAGCGACGCGCGCGCATTGCATCACCTCATTCGTGTAGCTTACGCTAACTTTCCTTTTCGTTTTCGTCGAAAACGCTTAGGATGTCAACTTAGGAAGCTCCGGATAGCGGTAATAAGGCCCCGTATGTTCATGACGATACCGTCAGAACAGCCGCACAATAAAGCCAGTGAGCTATTGATTCCAAGAATACTAGATTATCCTCCATTTAATATTGTTGGATTTGGACGATTGAAACATTATAAAAAAAACTCTCAACTAGAATTTATACATGCAGTTCCTATAATTAGAATAAAACCAAAAACACTATTAGAAGCATTAAAATCTGTAATCTCAGCACCCTCAACCGCAAACGCATCGATAGTGTGGCGACTGACGCAGACGTTAATTACGATAAAGGCCACGAAAATAATCCGAAGCATCGACCAGATTTGAAACCCGATCACCATGCATCGATGGTGGCACGAGGATCGCATTCAGGAAAGTCAAGTGGCTCTGGCCGTCCTAGAGTTGACCTGAACCAGCCGAGGCGAGGCACCGCGCGGGCAGCGGGTGCGGTCAGCGGTGAGTCAAGCGCGCGGGGGCGGTACGAGTTAGGGTTGTCTTCAATACAAAATCTCGCCTTTCATTTGAGCTTTTGGTCCTACACATAGGGCATACCTTACGTATGCTAGTACCTTACGTGTGCGTAGTGCTTACACTATGGTAAGAGTTGAACATAGCATTTTAAAGCTGGATATGCATTCTATAATCCTGAAATTTTAAGCCCGTGGGATTACAAAAGCCTATTTTTAGCAATCTCCAGAAAACGAGTAATGCGAGGAGTTAGGCTACAAGAGGCATCAAAATACCACTAGCTCTGACTTAAGGGAGTGGACGCACAATCTCGATGGCATCTCACCCTGTTCAAGGTTTGGTGCCGGTGCTGTGCATATCGCTATGCACCTTTAGATGTGTACGACAGTATGGCCTCATACGTGTTTGAGTGTAGTCTCGTAGGTAGTCAGATAACACAGTCTGATAGCCGGTTTCGAGCGTAAGAGCGATACGTGTCAAACTAAAAACTACTTTACTTGATTTGATATTTAATTAATATATATTGTAATAAATATATTTATAAGATTATGTATTTCAAAATAACTAAATTAACGTTGCATAGCCGTACCCATTTCTCGTCATCTACTTTTTCCTCTATCTAAAGTTTGTCTGGAAGAGATCGCTTCTTAACGATAAGACCGCCTAAATTGTAGTATAATTTATCTGCAAACCCAATTTCTGTGAAGTTTTTTTGCAATGAAATATATCTATCTATCTATCTATGGCAGAAAGCGTGGCAGCCCTAAGTAGGAGACGACGCGTGCATTCGCCGCGAGATATGGGTAAACGGAACGCAGAGAAGCGCGCCGCGGGGGCCTGCGACCTTGGCGATTCGCTGACGACTACAGGTGTTTTTTGTTTGTGCACGAGATCACAGAGCGATGCTTGCTGGCCACTCGACCGGCCAACGGCAAGGGCGGCGCGGGGAGAGCAACCGGAACTGAGACCGAAACAATGCCTCCATTACCAAGAGAATCGAGAATTCGAAATGCGCTCATTGTGCTTGCCTATAACAGTGTATACATACATATGTACGCATTAAACAGTTTCGATGCTTCTATAATTATAGAACTGGTTAAAACCATGGTTAAGAGCAATTTTAAGATCTATTAGGTGATCAATTTTTAAACTAGTCGTAGTTAGAACTACGTTCGTTTATTTCAGGATGGAAAGTATCCTAGTTAACTTAGTAACTCGTGTATGGACCAACTTCATCCCAATCCATTAAACACCGGGTCAAAGATTTGAAAAATGATCCGTTACGGATGTAAATGATAGTTACGGATACGAGGCGTAAGCTAAAAACGACCGACAGACGACTGACTGACAGCTGATATGGAAGGTCAATTATGAAACAGTATTAACGACTCGTAGTCGGTTGGAGAAACACGGATGGTCACTTTTGACACATTAAGAATCGTAAAATATTGTAACCGGGCATCAGTACTTACGTAAAGGCAAGAAAACTTGCATACCCAGAATCTTCATACTTATCATATAATGAGTATTAAAATACTTCATTAATTATTAAGAGACCCATACTTCAGGAGCTTTTCTGATTTAAGTGAAGGAGGGTGATTTCAGTTTTGTTCGCTAGTAGGTTGATATAGTTGGTATTTATATGAATACTAGCTGTGCCCGCGACTTCGTTCGCGTGGACATCCTTTTATGGTCGGTTTTACCCCTTTCTCCCCTAATATTCGAAACAAAAAGTAGTCTATATTTTAATAGAGCTACATTTGTGCCAACTTTCATATCTCTTACTTAAAAAATAAACATTTTTTTCATATAAACTTCTAAAAGTGGTATTACCCCCCTCCCCCCCTTATTTTCTAATAAAAAGTATATATAGCCTATGTCCGTTCTTGAGATTCAACGTATACCTATACCAAATTTCATCAAAATCGGTTGAGAGGTTTAAGCAGGAAAGCGTAACAGACACACAGACAGACAGACAGACAGAGTTACTTTCGCATTTATAATATTAGTAGGGATTAAAAGATCATGGACACGTGCGCTGATGAGTCTGTGATATAAGCAATTAGTAGGCAAAACACGACTTTAAATTACAGGTGCCGAGTTTTTAAACATTGGAAGTCAACGGAACAAGTATTTGGCATTAACGATCTATTGTTTGCAGATGGTTTATAGATATCTTCAGTTTACTTTGTGTGTCTTACATTAATCGAATAAAAATAGGGCTTGATTAATCGCTCGGTTACACGGTCACTATTAGAAGTTAAAGACAGGAGCTTACAATGTAACTCTACTTATCATTGGTCACGAAACCAAATTGACTAATTGGATTACCTTGTTTAACAAATATAACAAGCAAAAACCATTGAGAGGATTTGGATGAAATACGGTAGATATATAGATAAGATACTCGATTAATGCGTTGGACATTTTTTATCCCAAAATTACGAGAACAAAATCATAGGCAACCTAATTAATAAACGTATCGTATCGTATCGTAATCCTAGTGTTAATCAGGTAAGTGTAAAAGTTTGGATCGATAGATGTTTGTAATTTGAAATGTAAATTAAAATTCGAACAAATTCCCTACTTTATATCAAACTAGCGGTCCTGGCGAACTTCGTTTCGCCTTAGAGGATTTTCTTGCTTTTCTGTTGAATTTTTTCCTGAATTTTCTTTTCTATAAACCTTACGGAGCCAGAGACCTTTCCAACGGATGCAAAACCGTGGAAAGCGCTTTGTGCGTTCTGGGGTTATGGCGTCAGGAAGGAAAACCTGACTTATTTTTATATAGTAGATATCAAGTCAAAGCAAAACAAACGGAAATACGGTATCTGCAATGATAGAAAGTGGCGATGCAGAATAAAAAAAGGTTGATAACGACGAAGCGCAAGCAAGCGGGTAACGCTGTCCGAATTAGATATATAAACATTGTTGATGTAACTGACGAAAACGCTCGCTTTATCATATACCCAACAACGGTTACGTAATGACGAGCGCTGTGCGCCGAAGACCTTGGCCGTGACCACGGGCTGCGCGCGGGTAGGGCTACCACCCGTCCGGACTGTTCCGGACTTTGCATATACGTGCGGACATTGTCTTACCTTTTTACATAAGTGCAAAAAATATGGATGTTCATATTTTAAAGAAACAGAAAAAAATCATCTCCCCTTGCGGTGTGAGGCTCGAACCCACTACCATCTGCCGCTCTTCCAACTGAATTAACCGCAAGTTATTGTAGGCGATGAATTTTTCTGTTGTAAAAATGTTGAAATATTTAAAGTTCGCTAGTGCGGCGTGTAGCACAATAAACAATTATAGAAATCTTTTCCCCGCGACTTCGCTCGCCTTATTTTGATATAAAAAGTATTCTATACGGTTGTCTAGAATGACATCTATGATTCTATTAAATTTCATCCGAATCCATTCAGTACTTTTTGTGTAAAAGGGTAACAAACATAGATCCAGCCATCCATTCATTCTTACGAAATTCGCGTTTATAATATTATTAGAATTACACAGTGATGTAGTTACCCTAATTTTGGAGGAACACTTTCCGCGGCTTACCTAAACTCGCTATTTCGATTAGGCGACACGCGATAAACGCTTACACACCACGCGTGTTATTCAAATTCATTGGCCAACCTATTAAAATAATTATCATAGAATGAAAAATAAATGACCGATACAAATTGATAGTGTTCAAAATAATGAAATAATTAATTTTCGTTACTAGATTGGTATTACTGTGTAAGGCAGTTACACCTTCATGCCCGGTTCCAACATTTGAAAAACCATCCGTTTTAGTTACATATAGTAATAAATTATACGAGCCGTAAGCTTAAAACGACCGACGGACAACTGAAGACAGGTGTACGGAGCGTTATTATTTAACAACTCGTAGTCGGTTGGAGAAAAACGGATAGTCATTTTTGACATATTACGAATCGTAAAATATTGGAGCCGGGCATTAATTTATTTAATGTTACTGGCTGACGGCATGACGGTTGTCAAATTAAAAAAAAAGAGAACTTTCACGGCTGTCAGACCGTTAGTAACAGTTAAAATTGAGTTGGCCAACCTACACTTAGTGACAATGAAAGTGTTAAATAACATCAACATTCAGAGGCATATAGAAGGTTAGATAAACTACCTCACTTGGTATTTTTATTATATCCAATTCGATAATAATACCTAATGAACGATATTAATTAAAATTTCAAAAATATTTTCCACAAATTTAGTTTGCGATAAATAAAATTAGAACAGGTTTAAGAAAAGGAACCCCGCATCAAAAAATGCAAGATGCACGTGCTACGGTAGTGGTTCTCAAACTTATGGAAAGAGTGGCACTGAGATACTGTATGTAGACAGTGTTAGCTTCCCTAGAAGAAGATCACAGCGATGGTAAAAGTTGGGAAGCCTGAACACAGACTGTTTTGTCAACAATAAAAGTTAATATAAATTGCTTGCAATATATTTTTAAGACTTTTAAACTGGACAACATATTAAGGAAAACAATTACACCGTCCATATTTTTTTTATTCCAAATGCTTAAAACTGTACCACAAAATGTTTTAACAGAATATGTCATTTGAATTTTAAAATAAAAATTATTTTATATACGGTATCTACCCGTTTGAGTAATATTTATACTGAAATAAAATTTCGTATCGTCATTTGATTTTTCCACCTAATTCACTTAATGGCGTTCCACTTTTATCTTTCAACCTGGGTCACTTATCCGGTCGAATTAATATACGAATGTCTGATTAGCGAAGCGAGGATTGACAATTTGAATTAAACATGGGTTTGCCAATCGGCCGGTCGGTTAACCTCAAATTTGAATTAAATTGGATACGAGGCAAGTAGTTTTCGGCTATTAGAGATGACCGGAACAATGTATACCAATGCATATAATAATATATATACAAGACCATTTGAAACAAGATAAATAATGAAGAAGTGTCCAAAACATATTTATTGCGCGTACGCCTCATAATAAAAACGTTGGAAACTTATGAAATACAACTAAATGCAAATCTTTGACTAGATATAGCAAAGGATGCACTTGTAGGCATTAAAATAAGATAATGAACAAGGTAAGAACTATTAAGTCGTTTCGAAATGATTAAAAGGTTTGAGGGTGAAGTGGGCAATTAAAAATCATAATAAGTAGGAACGAGGAAACATACTGATGCGAATCTACACATTAACAAAAAATAACATATCAGTATTCCAAAAGTGAGTTAGCGTGAGGGCGGCAATGAATTCTAATAGAGTAGAAGGCCTTGACAATGATACAATCGTCTTGGATAACCGCTCTATAAAATAATAAGACGTTTCGTGCTACACTATTAATGATTGGAACAATGCTGTCAAAACTAAAAAGCAGACATGACAAGAATAAAATTTAACGACTTCAGAAACAAAATACTTTCCCCAATTCAACCTCCTTTGGTTTACCCCTTTCTCGCTATCAACTATTTCCATAAAGTTTGTGTATAAGAGATGGCTTTCTAGCGCCACCTAAGTCTGACTAAATCGACTACACCTTTCACATAAATTTAGTGTCGCTTAGGATTCGCACCGCAAGACAATTTTATAGCGCTCTTCTGAACAACTATCAAAATTGATAAAATTCAGTTTGACCCAGCTGTTTGGATGAAAAACGAGGGTGGTATGATATCTGTCAATAAATTTAAACATTTTTGTCGTAAAATGCGAGAAATTTGGACGGATGTTAGAAATTATAATACCAAAATCTGGTCTGTGTAACAAAGTATTTCTACCTAACTTTTATCAATCATCTGTTGCAGTAAATACATTTCATGGCAATAATATAGTGGTGGCTTTGCCTTTACAGTATACCGTAATTTCCGATATGCCGGACTCCTCCCCATGTTATTATTAATATTAGAAATCTACCGAACACACACATTGTTGCATAATGATATGTCCATTTAAAGAAATTGGTATACCATACTAAAAATAGTATAATATAAACAGTCTTATTGCGGAATGAGAGATGTTTTTAGACAATATTAATCTATTAATACACTTGAAATAGAAATACGTAATTCTCCCCAAAATATCCCGTTATTTTTATTTTGTTACGTTACGTTTACAATAAAAACATAATGTGAAAATAATTTCAGAACAAAGTAAATACATAGACATTTGCTTTTAATATAAACTATATTTCAAATCAAAAAATGATCGTCACATCATAAGAATGTGACAAAACATACATTTGATGAGGAGTTATTCCATCCTATTTGAAATTTTTTGATCATTTTCTATTAAGACTATTAAGAAGACAGAACGTTTCATTTAGGATAGAAAAAGAACCATATTCTTAACGAAATAAGTCGTAACTAAAATATTGATTGATTTACAATTAGGTATGTGTAAGAATGTTGTTATCACCTTTCGCCGAAGTTCAAGTTTTGGAAGTGGAACGCATTTCTAAATTCCATTTTTACAAAAGAATTTGGATTATTTAAAATTTATTTATATTTATTGTAAAATATAAAAAATAATAAGTAGACAATTGACAATCAAGATAAGCTAGCAGAACAATCACAAACTTGAGATGACATTGATGATACTCGTCATGGTGTCATGGTGATTTTGAGGCACCCATTCTATCAGTGTTCAGTTTGGCACCGTTTCGGATGTCGGTTACATCACACTGACGTAAAACTATCAAAACTATGAAAGTTTTTGATTTCTGGTATCTAAATCTTACATGCATATAACCCATATTCCTACATTGTATCATACGCAAATGAAAATGCAGCGACTAGAGCGATAGAGCACCCAGATAAATGTATTCAAAACAGCTAGAGTCAATACACTTGCAACCTTGCAATGCTCTTTACGACTCGTGTCAGATAAAGACATAAGGGCATTAAAACATTATAACATTATATGATCCCGGGAGCAAAATACATTTATGTCTTTGATTTTAACTGAGAAAACGAGCCAGGTTCATCTGCTATTCGTTTTAATGTAGTTGAACGCATGTTCATTTTACAACCGTAATCAGTAGAGCCTTTGACGACAACCTTTTGAGTCGTATAACGAACAATAAAAATGTCAAGAAAGATAAAATTACCTTTAAATCTCTACCATACTCTTATTTAGTACATTCTTTGAGCACTACATCATCGATGTAGGTACTTATTTCATGTTTTGTTTGTCAAAGCATAACGCGCTAATGTAATGATTTTACTTAACAATACAGCTAAGGATACCAGTTGTACCTACAATAAAAATAAAATAATAGTTTGCTTTTAATTATGTTGCATCCACCAAGTTTAATAGTTTCTAGTTAGATGCTTTCAATTCACATTTTATTGGCAAGTTATCGCTGACAAGGGTCTAATCGCACCCACGTGTGGCGCTATATGATATGCACACACAATAACAGGTTGAAGGCTTGAATTGCAAGGAAAACCTACTAGAATATAAAAACGATAAAAATTAGTCGCAATAATATACACACGACAGTTCTATGTAGCCGCATAGGTGAACGCATCACAACCACGACCGTCGGAAAGGCATTGGGACCGTCGCAAATCGCAACGCCACTCATCAAGGAGTTTATTATGGTAATTACTGATACGTGATGATGAACGCCGGTTACGGATCGTGCATCGATTTTCGAAAACGTCGCGAGCGGCGCCTAGCTCGCGGCCGATGCGGGCGGCGTCGCTACTCTGACTGCCGCTCCGTCCCCGCACCTACCCCGCGCCGCCACCGTTGTTTTGCTGTATTTTCGTTGTTAATCATTCTCCTTGACCTTGTGCGACGTCGAGTGGTCCACTGCACACGACTGCGCACCCCTCGCCCTGCCACCCGCCCGCGCTGCTGTCGCATCACACGTGCTGCCCTTGCCCATGATGCACCTTCTTTCCTTCCCTGAACTCTCTGTATTGTGCTCTGGTGTGCTACTGTGGTAACTTATGTACAATATTTTTATGCTACGAGTTTTCTTCACAGGCGGTTTTTTGTAAAACGTACCAGTTGCGCAATAATAGTTTTAATGTTAGGTTCCTTTTTTTATCTTAAAATACCCATTTAGATGTGAGATTTAATTCACTAAATATGGTGTGTAAATCATAATTTAAGGATTCTTTAACCGATACAAAAATTAAAAAGTATCTTAAGCCCCACCTACATTTTAGTAGAATATACTTTTTTCAATATCTTGTAATTTCTAAACTACACTCTTTAAAAGTTTGAAAATCTAAGACAGTGTATCATTTCAATAGTTCATAAATTCAAAAATATTTTACCTTTCGAAATATAACCATTAAATGTTTTTTTAAGTATTAAAAAACACACATTTTTATCCTTTCATTTTGACTAAATATAATGCATAATAACTGTCATCTTTATTTACTAATGTGTACCTAATTTATGGACAGTTCCAGATTTATTTTATATAAATAATATTAAACATAATAAGTTAAACCTAGTAATGTAGTTAGTGGATAGTGTAAACAATGTTAAGATTTAGGTGCACACTAATGGACCAGTGCTGCCATCTACCATGACTGTTCAGAACAAACAAGCGCCATCTAGCAAAACTATCAAAACATGCATTTGTGAATGGACAAACATAAATAGTGATAAGTTATGATATAAATACATGATTTACCTATCTTTTGTCCTGGTTTCATATCAACACTTGATTGTACTGATAGTTACAATCTTATCTCAATATTATTTACAATCAAACAACTTGTAAACAATTTTGAAATTGTTACCTGAGTTATTACTCAGATAACAATTTCAAAGTTGTTTAGTCCAAGGAAAAAAATATTTTTCTCAACTAATTAATAAAAATTGTGTAGCTAAGAGCATAAAATAATGCAACCTTTCCATAATAAGGTAAATAGAATAGACCTACTTCAGCTTAATTAATAATACCTGATGAAGAAGCGGTTGAGTAAAATAAACTTAGTAAAGCACAGAGCAAAAGGGTATAAAGTTATATTAGTTATAATAATCAAGACTGGTCATAAAAATATTTAAATGTAACATTTTGGGTACTTTTTAAACACCTAAGTGGAAAACAAAACTATTTTGATTGAACATTTAGAATACAACAAACATAATAAATCGAAAAGGTTTTGTCTGTGGTCATACATAACTTAGTTGTTAATGAGCCAATTTTAATGTTTTTTTTGTTGTTAGAAAAAATATTTATAGCACAGGTGGTATCATCATAAGAAAAGGGTTTAAAGAGAAATTGACAACATTTTTTCAAAAATCATAGGTCATAGTGACAAATAGTATATTTTTTAAAGGTGTAAACACTAGAATAAATATGTGAAAATTGGCAATGCAATAATAACTGTCATCTTTATTTATTTAGCATCAACCAATCAGCATCTCTACATAGATGTTGTCTTACTGAATAAACAATATTGAATATTCCCAATATGGGGGGCAGTAATAAGACAAACTAGGTCCAGCTTACTAAAGACATCAATGAATTAACTTCTAAGAGCATAAACCTCAACTAAAGCCACTCTCTCATGACTCAAATATGAAAAACCCGCATGTCAACGATAGATCATGTTCATGTTTACCTTAGTTACTACTTACCATTAATTACTAGTCTCTACTATGACTACAAAGCTTCGAAACTGCTTCCACTAGAGCCTACCTAACGCTCAAAAGGGCTTATTGACATAACTATAGATAGGGACATACAATATTGAAGTTACTACTTGCCTGGTTCTCTCGAGGGCTCCATCATCTGCAACGTATTTATCGCCTAGAGTAGGTACACCACTTTCATAAATTAGTACAGTGGCAAAGATGAACCTGTCAGTAACAAGGTCGTTGAACTAAATATACCTATAGATGAGTTTGACTCTTCTTTTGTACATGAGTTGAAAACAGTTTTACACAAAACAAGTGATGTAGAACTTTCTTGGATATGATATAATGCACAAATTACTCTCAAAGTCCAAAACTTTTGCCAAAAAACCTGATTAATTCAACAAAAGAGCCACACAAATGTCATTACTAACTAGCGTCACGTCACGGTGAATTTACGTTTTGTTACAACACAGATTTTTCTCAAACAAAATATCAACATAATACTTTTTATTTGACATTTTTCTAACGTATTCCGTTTTATAAATATATATTCAATTTCATACATTTATTTCATATGTGATAGAAATTCTATGCACAATATATTTTTCCTTGTTTTTATCTGCAGATGTTAAGAACGAAACGATTCCGACAACTCAAAATTTAAACACCTCGCGACTGCGCGAGTAAATTTTATCACCATCAAGCCTAGCACGCGCAATACGTCGAATTTATTGCATGACACGACAAAAGTTTCGATACCGTTGATTGGCTAATAGCACACCTCGCTAGTATTTACAGCCAATCAGCTACTGATGCACTGACTTCAATCGATTTGACGTTAAGTAAGAGTGCGATCAAATTTAGTCTCGTGGCGCATGCCTGGCCTGATTGCCATTTTATACAAGGCTGATGGAATTTGGAGGCAATTTGGTTCAAAGAGAGATGAGATACTAGATGTAAAAAAAGTATGTTACTTTTTTTTCCTGAAATAACGCACGTGAAGTTGCGGGCATCAGCTAGTCGTCAATTATGTAATTGTCAGACTAAAAAAATCACTGTAAAATATAATTAACTTCTAGGTAGGTATCGAAGCCGAGTTATGCCAGGTCCAAGTGATGCTATGAATATATAATATCTGTGGTACATTAGACCTGTAAAAATTTGAAAATCACGGTAAATAAATAAATATCTGCATTAATTTGAAAATACAGTAAAGTAACTTTTTTTGAATTCTAAATGTAGTAGTTAATTATTGTCTTAATACGATTTGGATACAGCAGATAATATATACACTTAACGTAATTTGAGTGTGAATTAAATAATAATAATGCATTTTAACCGACATTTAAATGTTCATATACGTACATACAAGTTTTCCTTCATACATTATGCACGTACCTACTTTTCTTTATAGCGGAAAGAATCTCTTCTTCCTTGAAATACATACATAATGGTTAAACTTTTGCATTTCTTTTTTTTCTGTTTGCGCTTCCCGCTCGTAGGTATGCCTGCTCGGCGAACACCAGCGAACACTTGGTTGTCTCCAAATGTATCCTTGAGCTTCTTTTTACCCAACCGTGACAACCGATAATGATATTTTATTGATGGTCTATTGGGTCTATCACCAAACTGAACTGGTGAAACGGAACATTCAGACAATGTCGTGAACATAAAAATTTCAATGTCAAATAAATGTCATCACCGGTAGGCCAATATTTCTGTCATCGATCAGTTCTCATTGCACGTTTCCCAGTATGGATTTGAAGTCATATTATTGGTTGAGAAAAATAAATCTGACGAGCCAGACATTGATCGGACCAATCGCAGCACTAGTTTAACAAAGTAGTTTGGAGACATGTAAAACGAACTCGTGCATTACAAGTATATAAAGTGTTGCACTTGGGGCTAAAAGTTTTGAATAAATTATTTACGAATTTTGGTATAAAGATAAAGGTTGTGACTAGTAAAAGTAGTTGTAATTATACAAATACCGGTGCTAAGCAATCAGTCATCTGATTAAGTTACTCTTTTGGTGAAACTTTTTATTGGTTAGGTAAGCACAATGGAAAACAAGACTGACTTCCAACATCCTCACACTTTCATATTGTTGGGTGCTTCGGGCGATTTAGCGAAGAAAAAGATATATCCAACCATTTGGTTTCTTTACCGTGACAATCTCTTGCCAGAAAAAACTAAGTTTATTGGTTATGCACGCACTAAACAAACACTGGCGGAGGTGCGCCAAAAATGTGAAAAGTACATGAAAGTGCGACCTGGAGAAGAGGAGAAATTGGAAAAATTCTGGGCTGCCAATGATTACCACGCCGGAGCTTACGACAAGCGTGTTGACTATGAGATGCTCAACCAATTAATTACGAAGCATGAAAGAGGACCTGTCGCTAATAGAATATTTTATTTAGCGGTGCCGCCTACCGTCTTCCAGGATGTCACAGTAAACATTAGAAATGCCTGTGTCTCCATCAAAGGGTATACTCGAGTAATCATTGAAAAACCCTTTGGAAGTGATGATGTTTCCTCAAGTAAACTGAGCACCCACTTAGCTGGGCTATTTAAAGAAGAGCAGATTTACAGAATCGACCATTACTTGGGTAAAGAGATGGTGCAAAACCTATTGACATTAAGGTTTGCCAATTCAATTTTTGATCCTTCTTGGAACAAGGAAAACATTGCATCTGTCCTTATTTCTTTTAAAGAACCTTTTGGTACTGAGGGAAGAGGTGGTTACTTCGATGATTTTGGTATCATAAGAGATGTTATGCAGAACCATCTCCTCCAAATACTCTCTCTTGTGGCTATGGAGAAACCAGTGTCATTAAACCCGAATGACATAAGAGATGAAAAAGTGAAAGTACTTAGACACATCCGTCCGATCAATAAAGAAGACATTTTAATTGGTCAATATATTGGTAACCCTGATGGTCAAGATGAAGAGAAATTGGGATACCTTGATGATCCAACAGTTCCTAATGGTTCTGTGACTCCAACATATGCCTTAGCTGCATTGTGGATAAATAATGCTAGATGGCAAGGTGTCCCATTTATATTGAGATGTGGTAAAGCCCTTAATGAGAGGAAGGCTGAAGTACGAGTGCAATACAAAGATGTGCCTGGTGATATTTTTAATGGCCACGGAAAGAGAAATGAGTTGGTGTTAAGAGTTCAACCTGGAGAAGCAGTCTACTTGAAATTAATGTGCAAGTCCCCTGGAATGAATTTTGATCTTCTAGAAACGGAACTTGATTTGACATACAGTTTACGTTACAGAGAAGCGAATGTTCCAGATGCATATGAAAGACTTATTCTGGATGTGTTTATGGGCACACAAATGCATTTTGTGCGTAATGATGAGCTGACTGAGGCTTGGCGCATATTTACGCCAGTTTTGAAGGAGTTAGAAGAAAAGAAAGTTAAGCCATTGCCTTACATTTATGGTTCGCGTGGTCCAAAAGAAGCTGATAGCAAATTACAAGGATATGACTTCAAATACTCTGGTTCCTACAAGTGGATAAAACCATCTCTCTAATGTTACCTATATATCATTTTGTTGACATGGTGGTGGTCTCCTACTGTTGGTGATATTTTAATTTACATAAGAGTTTGCATAATAATGTTAATAAGAATCATTCCAATTTTATTTCAAATGTATGTATTTATTCTCTGAAGTAACAGTGGTGTACTGAGGTCATTGAAAGGTCGTACAAGAGCTGCATAATTTGTTTAAGTGTCTCCACTCTGATTTATAATCAGTAGTTGATTGATGATATGTGAAGTTTTATATTAATATTATTGATATTGTGAAGTTGTTCTAGTGCCTTATCTACATGATATTATAATTTGTTATTAGAAATATATAGTAGTCTAACTGGCTTCAGATCAAAGTCTGTGATATTAAACCTCTTTTTGTCAAACTGAGAAAACTGTTAGTAATAGTGATAAGTTGTAAATGCATATTATATTTTTTTATAAATCTTTAATCCGAAATGAAGACACATAAATATTTCACATTTCTACTTGTCTGTTCACCTAAATGACCTTTGTTTTATGCATTATAGTAAATAAGGTGAAGGTTATCAAAGACACAATTAAAAAATGATAATAACATTATTCACAAGATTTTTTTTTATACTTATTCATCATCTTTCAGTGATAAATGGCATTTAGATAAATTGGGTCTTTTGTAATATCAGAATGTTTTACACTTTGTTCTTCATGCTGTGTTTATTCAGATTTTATAAATAAAGATGTTAATTCTCACTTCTCACCCCTGGTATCTCCTGTTCTTTGGTAATTATGCAGTCTCTATTTTATTTATTTTGATATTGTTAACGTTCCACCTACTCATAAAATAATTTGGACTGTGTTGTGCATTTGTAAGGCTTTTTTTTTATTGTAGTGTAACAATTCCAAGTCTAACTTGATTTTAATATTATTGAGATTTATTTTGTGATGAATATTTTAAAAATATGATGATGGAATTTGTGGTCCTATTATGCTTATAATGTTTGTTATTGGATATTTTATTGTATATTGCTCAGGTTCTGCAAACCATAGGTATTCGAGAAATCTTTTAATGACTACAATATGCCTCACTCATTTATGTAATATTCATATTATAATATATTGCATGATTTAATATTTATTATAAAACTACTATGCAACCTTAAATTAAAGGAGATAAGTTTTATTTCCATTATTGTTGTTAATTGTCTACATTTTTGGATGAGTTTTTTCTGTACTATGTTTACAAATTAAAAGAAATCATATGACATTCCAGATTGTGATTAGATGCGATAGCTACTTATGTGGATTTAGTGGTGATGGTACAATAGTTTACCTCCATTACCAATATGGTGCCCACAGGGAAAATGTTAACTTTTAAATGATTGACCTTAAATTTAGAAGACCTGTTTTTATTATGTGACTTACTCTGCCTTATTTGCGTAAATAGTTGTAGGCGGGTACATAAGTCTAAGGATCTGAAAAAAAACGATTTATAAGAACACTGTTCTAACTATACATAATTTATTGAAAGCATATTTTGATGTATGTCATTGACAATAAAACTAGACTCTCATTAAATACGCATTCATGAATATTTTTATAATTAGTTTTATTCTTGCTAGTATTATAAATTATATTTTATACGAAATATTATTTGGATTTGTAAAACAATTAATAAATTTTTGGATGTGATATCGTCTTTTAATATTTCTGGAGAACCTACAAATTTTATTTACTACTAGCTGTGTCCGCAACTTCGTTCTGGTGGTCTGCATATTTTCATGGTCAGTTTGACCCCTATTTTCTCTTATCTTCGAAACAAAAAGTAGTCCATAATTTAATCCAAGCAAAACTTTATGTCGAACATAAAAAATAAAACATTTTCCCAAATAAACTTTCAAGGGCAGCATTACCGCGATCCACCCCTTATTTTTAAAACAACAAGTAGGTAATGTCCTTTCTAGAGGTTCAACATATACCATACCAAATTTTATCAAAATCGGTTCAGTGGTTTTGACGTGAAATGGACAGACTAACAGACACACAATTACATTTGCATTTATAATATTAGTATGGATTTACGGAAAGAATTAAACAGTTTGTAATTGGTTTTTCTGACCAAGTTCAAAGTAGGTATGTACTTAGACTTTATACAAATAGTGAGTTAAAGATTGTTAATGGTCGTTCACTATACTTATTAGCTTAATAATTGAACGTATTTAAAAAGTACAAAAGGTAGACTAAATGCCTATATAATAGTAACATTCTCGAAAATATAGTTGTTCTCATCGCTCACTACTTCATCGGTCAACAGCACGTCAAGGTGAAAACTTGCAGTTCGATGTTCCGTCTTAAATATACCCCGACACCGACACAGGGGCGGTGCAAAGTCCAAAGTTTATAAAGTCTGGCATGCTGTTGATCGTACGTACGTTTAAACTCCGGGTATCCAATTTCCACAGGTAGTACATAAATCCGATATTCAATGCATGCAAGATTAGATACGTAGTATATTAACTACCGCTAGTTATGTACGCAGAGTTAAATTTATATTAATTTGTTTCGTCCACCTCCGATATCGGTCTCATTATATTAAGTGACGCTTTGTTATTTTAATGGATTCAACTAAAGTATATTTCAAGCTTATTCATTAGTCATACAACTACATTTATTTTATTCGACTGATTCTTTGGAAGGCTTTCTTTTCTCTAATTTTCAAAAAAAGTAGCGTCGAGTTCAAGCTAAAAGCCAGTAACTCGGAGACATGATTATTATTTAAAAACTTAAGAATAGTGTTGCCATTTTAAAATAGTCCACGTTTTGTGAAACTATAAGACTGTACCTACACAACACTAATTATTAATTAAATATATTACTGATTACGCTCTTGTAAGAAGACATTGACATTGGCATATAATTATTGCAGCTACATGAATCAATAAAAGTGAGTTTTCTTGATAATTTTAATGACAGTCCGGGAACAGCATAATCTATAGCCTAGGGAATGTAGCGCGATGTATGTCTTTTCGAAAATTTTTTTATTTTCTGATGTAAAATTACAAAAACACCAAATAACGATACAGCAATTGATAATGATTAACCATACCTTATTTTTTAAATATTTACCTTTTTTTTAAACCTGTTTCTTTTCAAACAAAAAATATATTACACCAGTT
The DNA here is from genome assembly GCA_037074685.1 of Glyphodes pyloalis. Lineage (NCBI taxonomy): Eukaryota > Metazoa > Arthropoda > Insecta > Lepidoptera > Crambidae > Glyphodes > Glyphodes pyloalis. The sequence goes on from JAYKKO010000025.1 coordinate 5,352,330, forward strand.
TATAAGTGAACTTAAGTGTTTACGTTTAATAATTTTATTTGCACATCACTTCAATCAAACTATTGCTGAATAACTAAATTCCATAGGGAGTTTTCCCCTTAGTGAACAAATTAAAACTTATGATTGGTATCCCTGTAACTGTCAGCTGGCTGAGTTGATTATCGAGCAATGGTGGTGTTATGACCTCAAGGGCTTGAAACAAAAATCAGTGCATTATTATAGTGTTGTTTTGCTTTATAATCTTCCGAATTATAGTGCTAAATGAAACATTATACTGCGTAATTTAAATTACGCCACAATCGGAAATGATTTGCAGAGTTTTAGTGTGATTTTCAACGTATGTTTTTGTAAGTGTTAGATCTTTGTTGTTAAAATGTCTTCAAACGCAAAAAATAACACGTTCCACTTTGGTGATCGAGGATGGTTTTACTCTAGTGTTTTTTAAGATGTGATCATTTGTACTTATTTAATGTATTGTTCACTAATTGTTTGACTGTTTTTAGTGAATTCACAATGTAATTATTGATGTTATTTAACGATTACGTTGTGCATTTTGGCAAGATTTATTTTGCGTACCAATCATAAACTATCATCTTTAGGAAATAAACAATAAGTGAACATTCTTACAACTTTAACCGTTTAATGTAAAATTAGGGTTATGATCAAATATCTTTTTACAACTTTCATCAGTTGATAAAATAGCTTCCTTGTGCTCCATCGCCGCACCTGGTATTTATTTTACAGTTCTTTTTAATTTGCAAGAAAATTGCTGGCGGTTGGAAATAATATCAATCTTATAAATAATTTCAAAATATCAAATTTGATCAAAATTTGATTTTCCTCCTCAATAAACTACAAAAAGTAGTATTTTATTTTAATGGCTTAAAATAAAATACTACTTTTTGTAGTTTATTGAGGTAAAATTTGTTTCATACTAATATTTTAAAGAAGTATTGTACTTGTAAAGTAGTTTATGCAATAATTTTATTTATATTGTCTCATAGATATCTGTGTATTGGTACATTCACATAATGTTAAGGCATATATCTTAACATAAATAAAGAAAAAAATACAAGCAAAGAAAATTATGTAAACAAACTACCTACCTACCTAGCTATAATTCAATGTAAACTATTATATGCTCTTTGAATAATGATTCAACAATTTTTTTGCAGCCTCCATGGACTTGACTTCTAGATCTAAGTGGTAGCCACAAATTGCTTTGGTAGTTTTATTTTGCAAGTTGTTACAAAACAATTTATCACAATGTTGTATGTTTTCCACGTTGATGCTGGTATTATGACCACATATGATATGAATCTCACATTACAAAGGTAAGCAATATAAAATATATGTAAATTATTAATTTGATGTTTTATGAATTAGATAGATAGATAGATAGATATACTTTATTGCACAAAAACTTTACAGAAATAGGTTTTACAGATTGATTATAGTACAATTTAGGCTATTCCATTGAGAGAGAGATTGTAATTGAATATGATATATATTTGCAAGTTGAGTTCATTGACATCTTGTATATACAGTTGATATTGAGTAAATAGCTTAAGAATTTTGTATTGGAAACCAAAGAAGTTGTTCCACGATTTTATGTAATTTTATTTTTGCATAAATTCTTCACAAAATGTTTCTAAGAAACAAATTACAAATAAATGTTTAATCTTTAGTACTAAATCAATTTATTAATCATTGCTCAAGATTCATGTGCAAATGCTTCTTTCCAAATTCAAAATACTTATTAGATGACTTAACAAAATTGTAATTTAAATTTTTTAGTGTGGCAAGTCTGAAATGTGCAATAGAAAGGAAAACTAAGATTCCAGCAAATTCACTGGTTCTCCTTGTGAGTGGAGGTGTCGTGTTACAGTCTGATCACATAGTGTCCTCATACAGTGCTGGCACAGACACCACTCCTATATACATGTTTAGTAAACCTTCCATCAAGGAGAGCCATCTGAAACAGTCAGGTGAGTTTAATAGGGCTTTTTGAAACTACTTTTTAAAGAAAAAAGTTCGCGAGTGGGGTTTTTAAGAAAATTATGTCCGAAATGATTTTGATATACATATTATTTCATCAGTATAATAAAATATTGTTCCTAATTTTTTAATGAAAAACTAGTTCTCACGGCGAATGTCGAAATCAAAATTATTTTAAACCCAACATTAGTCAAGCCGGTCTAGCCGTTGTCGAGTTTTAGCAAGACTAACGAACAGCGATTCATTTTTATGTATAAGATATGTTTGATCTGGACTTACTGCTGCAATTTGTTTTTAATTAATATTTGAGTAGTTACATGCTTGTATCTGATGGTAAGGTTTGTAATTATATCAATAAAACTCCAACTTCCATCCAAATGAGGTCTTTATATGGACATGGAGTTCGGGTTTAGTCTTAAGTTAGTGATAACTTTTATTAAAAATATACTAAACTTTAATAACTTTTCAGTGTACAGTGATCTTAGTCCAATACCAGAATTAGAGCCGGAGTTTAGAAGCGATGGTCGTTTGGCGTATGATGGAAAGTCATTAGCTGAGCTGAAAGCAGCAGTGGAATCGTGTTGTTCGAAGCCACCGACTGTGCAGACCGTGATATCGTGCACTGCGCTTGCGCAGCAGTTTAGTGACGTCGCGCACGAGGTGTCGCGCAGCTGCGAGGAACTGGTACATGAACAACTTCTGCAACACCAAGTAAGTGACTGTTGCATTCGATTGGAGCTGATCAACTCTTTTCACTGGGCTGGTGGAATAATGTTTACTGCGACAGGCTGTGAACTAAAAAAAACACGGAAGAATTTCCGTCACAGTAACTTCAATCGAATATTGGCACCAAACACACACAAATGAAAAGCACACAAGCAATAGATACGCAGTATAGTAATAAAGTATAGACGCTTGAAAAAAAACTTTAAGGCTAATGCGTTGAGCAGGCCTAGCATGCGCAATACGTCAAATTTATCGCATAAGACGACAAAAGTTTCGATACTGTTGATTGGCTAATAGCACACTGCACTCGTATTTTCAGCCAATCAGCAGCTGACGCACTGACTTCAATCGATTGTGACGTTTGTTAAGAGCGTGATAAAATTTAGTCGCGTGGCGTATGCTAGGCCCATAGGTCGACAAAAAGACGTTTATTGACGTGTCTCTAAACACTTGACATTGGCGGAATCACTGCGTTGTTTCTAAACGCGGGACAGAGTCCATAATAAAAAAAAAAGACGTTTATTTAAGGAGTCGTTAGTAAGAGTGTTCGTTATATTAGATAGCAGAATAAATATTACTAATAAATTTTTTTATTAATATATTCGAATATATTCAAATAACTAGACTTAACTAATATATTACCAAAATATTTTTTCTTATAATTGAGTACAGCGCCATCTAGCATTACTTGCCTAAACTAAGATGTTGATGACGGCTATTGAGATAATATTGGATGGAGGCGTCTATGAAGTGATTTATAGGTTGAACAGAAGATGTCGCTGTTGTCAAATAAAATTGTTTTATGAATAAAAAGCAGGCACGACGATGTCACGACTAGAGCGAGACATAATCATAATATATTATGACGGCGTCTTTGTCACACTATTTCTAACGTATGATTCGAGTGCTACGTTAGATTGGTAGGTAATATTTTTCAAATTGAAATCAAAAACAGTTCGTTCGAGGTTTTAACGTTGGTTTGCTGTCTCGTGTTCTTTCGTGTTCTGATTATTTGTCTTAATTCAATAATTAAATTATTGAAGTTAAATTGTTAATATAATTCAAAAGTAGTGTAAGATATTAGTTTTAGTAAGGCTTAGATTTAAATAATAGGTTAGGAAAAATGTCGCGTAAGGAACATTTTTGGAACTATTTTAATATTGTGGACAATGTTGCCAAAAAGGCTGAGTGTATATATTGTAAAAGAGTCTTGTCATTTAAAACTACTATATCTACTTTAAAAAATCATTAGAAACAAAAGCACATAATTGTTTATGAAGATTTCTGAAAACCGCATCAAAATCGGTTAAGCCAAACGCGAGATAATCAGGACAAATATAAATACATACAGGTCGAACTGAAAACCTCCTTCTTTTTTGAAGTCGGTGTAAAAAAAATATTAAAATCACATATAATTAAGTTATATTAGTCAACACTCAGTAGTGTACACCGTAATGAGTCAACGATTATCGCAACCAACACTCAACGAATTGTTTATATAAAAATATTAAAATCGTATTATAAGTTATATTAGTCATTCCTCAGTAGCACACACCGTCCGTAACGAACGATTTTCGCAACTAACGCTCGACGAAATTTTAATTCCAATATATTAATAGCTTTTTGAACTAATATATTAGAGCTAAATAAATAATAGGTTAAAATATTATAGCGTAACGAAATATCACGTTGGCAAAATGTAGCCGTTGCGAACACTCCTAGTCGTTAGTTAGGTACGTCATCTCATAGAATGCGATGGGACACGCGCTGTGATTGGCCCCCGCCTATGACTCGCGGCGTCCGTGAAAACGTTATTCGTACTGGCGCCAGCTCACTTTTTTAAGCAGTGTCTTACTTTTCGTAGTGTCATTCTCAAGCGTTAGAAATGCTTCTATGTTTTTATCGTTCACTGGCCACAGGCTGTTGAACCAGGACTTGTGGGTTCGATCCCCACCCAGGAAAAATATTTTGCGTATTGACCGTTTTTCTGGATGTTTATAAATGTATTAAACTAAGTTGTGTGTTATGGTACCACCATTTATTCTGGTTTTTTTATAATTGAAGTGCTTAAGGTACTTTGGTGTTAAGCCAGTGTTTGTGTAAACCTTTGCATTTAACACGTAATTAAACACTACATTCATTGCAAATGGCAAGCAAAATTTCCGTTTTGGTGCCATACTACTGACAGAAAATGATTGCTAAAACGAATAAAAGATGCTTTTACAGATTTTCATGCGAAGTGTGCAGAATTGTATTTATCTGTGTCCAAAGTAGCTAGAAACTGTATAATTTTCCTTTTAAGTAAGCAAACAAATCAGGTGAGATGAAACTCACGATAATAAACATAAACATGCCAACTATAATATTAGAGTACTACTTACGCATGCGTTGGACTATAGTATGCGCGTGAGCACTGTTTCGTCACGCTTAGAGTATATTATAAACTACCGTTCAACGTACCGTTGTTATTAATTATTCTGAATAATTTATGTTTGTTGCAAATTAGTCTGATAATAGTCTAATGGGCTAATAGTCCACTAAATAAGGTTTGTTTATTTATTTGATGTTTATTAGTCAATATATAGGCTACATTTTCATTGATAAACAAATTCATAGACTTATGTGCTAGATTAATATTGAGTGTGTTTTGTAATGATAAGAAGTTAAAAAAAAGATAAACTATTACGACTTCAATGGATAACCATATATTTTATCTATTAAAGTAGTTAATAGATGATTATTAGAATCCCTCCAGAGATTTACCTTTCACGTCATAGCGTATCATTTTTAAATTAAATATAGTTTATAATATATAGTTCTGTCTGGTTTGTTATGCGATTAATAACAATTTGTATTTCTGCCGTTTGTGTCCATGGAAACTATGTTTGACCTTCCCTGTGTCGTCAAAATATGACGGCAAGGGTTTTGGCGCGGAAATAATATATATAATGATTTTGATTCCTTGCTGCCGTATGACATGAAATACCATTAAAAAAAGTGTGCAAAATCCCAATTATGGACTTTTCGCAAATCGGATCTAAAGCCGTAGGTACAAATAACGAGATAAAACGTTTTGATATTAGCTACCTGATAAATCAAAAAGGTCGAATGATAAAGTTAAATATATACAAGTTAACATTAGTATGACAAATAAGATAAAGTCGCCCTAGATTAAATCGGAATTAGTGTTACTAGAACACATAAGTTTAAGGTCTCATGTCTAATTGCATATGTTTCACGCGCGTGAAATGATTTGAGCGGTGCAATTTTCAACCTTATTGCGTTTGTAAAAATACTGCATGCATTCTTAAAGATGTTGTTATCCGCAGGGTTGGGCGGCAGTGGTGGCAAATCTAGAGGATATATTCAATGAATTTTGCGAGAGGTCACGGAATTTTAAAGAGTCGTTCCGGAAACATCGTCTAAAAAGGGAAGAATACCATGAAATGTTAAATACGTAAGTATTGTTTATAATTCAAAGTTTATATTAGTAATAGTGAATGGTAACTAACCTTAGTCTCAGACATTCTCAAGCTGCCAAATGGCCTCTGATTAGTCTTAACAACTAATATCGAGATAATAGAGCTTTAAAGTAGCGAAGTACGGAAGTAAGGAACTAAATTTGTTCCAAATGGTCACTTATCTAATATTGGACTGTTGAGGGCACTGTGTAACTTTCGAAAGAATCTTAGATATTCGGTTATTAAGCGTTTTTCAAGGAATATTGGCAAAGAGATTTCGCTGTTATGCTTTAATTAATACAGACTACAGATGCGATCAGGTGTCTTTAACATAATCGCTAAACAGCGAATGAAATTTCGAACATAATAAAATAACAATAATAAGTACAATGTTGCAAACAAAAATAAGTTTCACAATTTGCAAAACCAACAAATGTATCTCTAATGTATCTGATACTGACGATAATTCAAGAATTTTTGTAAGACACTGATCTTAGAAGTCGATATAACACAGAAACAAAAACATTATTAAAGTCTTTGTCTGTAACGTAAGAAAGTATGCCATGTCTAGCTCTTTTGTTTATTTTTATGTTTGATAAGTAATTCATCGCGAATTCTTGTTATCTGTCAGTTAAATTGAGTTATCATAGTACCTTGACTCGGTAACATAACGTTACAGTGCAATGTCAACTAGATTAAACTCGTATGAGCAGTCTTTAGGCGCGTGCGCCGGTGAGGTATCATTTGGTGATACGAAGTTATAGAAAGTCAAGTCATAGAAATGAAACTAATTAATCGAATATTTCCACTGCAATGCAGAATGTTTGGCTCAACGACTTGCTGAAGCGAGCTATTGTACGAGTAACAAATAAAACATAAGAATGGAACTAAATCTCTAAATATTTTCAAGATAAGATAACGCACATATTTCTTTAATGGAAACTTTTCTACAAGATTTGGACGAAATGCGATTTGGGCCAGACTGTCGCGCTGTGTTTGAGGTCCCAGGTTTGATTCCCGGTCAATATGGATATCGTACTTTTCTAATTATCTGGGTCCGGGTGTTGTGGTAGGTGGTAGGGTCATTGTTTCTGATTTCTTTTAAGAGCTTTTTTGTATGTTGTCCAATATTTTATTTATATTTGGCGCGTCATTTCATTTTTGTATAAATTCACATTGCTGCTATATTTTACGAAAAATTGTAAATAAACCGTCTTAAACGCAATGTTCTTTTTTATTTATAAATTGGATCATCAACGGTTGAAAATAACTTCCGTATACCTTATGCGTTCAATACTGTGTTGGTCTGGCGTAGTTTTTGTTTATCCGTCCTTCTATTCTACGTTTCCGCACACCTGGAGTATATTTTTAAATAAGAATAGTTTTAATGCCGTGGCTTTAAAGAATGAACGCAGTGGTTTAGATAATAGGCCTAAGTGAAGCAGGTCCCGCGATTAGATTGTATGAACATATTTTTTCTCAAATGCTATGACATGTTGTGGGATACTGTCAAAAATGTATTGTATGTTCCTTGCTTTTATAGAAATTAAACAATACAAGTGTTTATGTGAATTTTGAAATCAGATTTGTAATGTTCTTGACTGGTCTTGTTATTTCACTTTTACATTTCAAGTGTGGTACCTAAAGTGATGATATTTACATATCTTTGAATTAAAATGTTTAATTATTCTAAACGTGTAATTTCCAAGTTTTGATATAGGTATTGTTTGAGCTCGGTAAAAATTTAATGTGCTGAAAGCATTCGCTTGTTTTTAAATTTTAGGAACGTTCAAAACACCTAATATTACTAATTCTTTAAATACTGTTCCTTAAGTTAAATAAACGATGGCCATTCGACCTTGCCCTTATGTTATAAACGTAATGAAAATGCAAAGCAGTCATTTCGATTGTTACAAACGTTGTTAGAACTTTGTTCATGCATATTTTATTCCGGTACCTACCATAGAGCTTATACGTTGTAGGTACTTACAAATAGAATGTGAGCGTATCAACTTTAGGAATAAAAGAGTATAAAAAAGTTTTAGTTTGTTTGTTTAATTGTAAGAAGTAATCTATGAAATCTACGAAAAGAAAATGGCAAAGAAAGATCTGTCAAAATTTTGAAACGAAAAATGTGTTAATTTTTAAAATTAAGTTTTACAAGAGTGTGGGCTGATTTGGCGTTATGATTTATTTATGAAAAAAAACACAAAGTAAAATAATAACTAATGTGGAATCCATTTGAAAGTTAGCCTTCAATTTTAAAAATTTGTAGAAGTCGGTGTATAACCGTATCCTTATAATGATATTCAAATTTAAGATAAATTATCATTTTCCTTTGCATTTAATTAATATATCGTCATCTCTAATCTCGCTTCCAGCAGCTAAAAAGCTATTGTTCCTAACATAATATATGATTGTATAAAGGGAGGGCGTTCTGTGCCATATCCGCGAGTTCACGTTACACACGCGAGGACACATCAATGTTGCTCAAACCATATAATACCTTACCTGTATATCAATATGTACTATAATGAATGTGCCCTATGACGACTTACATACCTTTTTTTATTCTACCTACGGCTTTTGTCTTGAGGGCGTGCTGGGTTTTGTTTTTTAAATAAATCTGTTAGTCGGTTTATAACTTCGAGTTATGTACAGTCTTTTGACGACCTCCGTAGCGGGCCGGTCTTTGGCGTCGCGCCATCTCTGAGATCCCGGGTTCGATCCCCGGTCGGGTCAATATGGGAAAGGTATTTCTACTTGTCTCGGTGCCGGGCGTTATGATGCCGTTGTTTCTGATTTCTGTAACACAAGTGCTTAAGATACTTACCACTGAATCGGAGCTATGTATATGATGTCCACCACGAATAATGTATTTATAAAAAGATAAATTTATTACCTACTTTTAATTTTATTATACTTTACTTGATTATTGTTTATTCATTGTAAACATTTCTACAAGCTTAATTGTATTGAGGCGAAAAAAATTGACGCATGTAGAAATAACAGTTAGGCGTTATTAAATAAACATATAAAAGAAAATATAACAACTATGGATACTACAAATTGCCGCTCGGATGCTTTCTACTTCCGACATAAATTTATACATGCTAATGTGTCTATTGATTCCGTTCATTCTATTATTAGACCAAGATACAGATTCATAGTGAATGTAGATAACTAAGTTTGTGTTATTACCTTTAGCGTCACTCGATCGGTTCCCATTTGAGATAGAGTCACCTTTATAACTGGAATAAGTAATGTTTTGTACAGTGTTTGTACTTTCATATGAAGATTTATTTATGTTTGACACTAATAGTTCGATAAGTTATAGATATGCTTCAAAATAAAACAGCGTCGTAAGTCAAAAATTAGAAGTCTATTTAGTTATCAAACGCTTTATTGAATCAATAACTTCTTAATTAAAGTTTAACTTATACTTTACAAGACATAAATATTAAAGCGTTTCCGTTGTCAACGTGTGACCATAGCATGTTTCTCTAGGTTTACAAGGAAGTAATAGTCCAAGTTAGGAGTTACGATTGCATTGTTGAACAAATTAGATTTATATTCACATAATATGAGAATTTATTAAAGCACACACGATCATCTCACTCTGAAGTCGTTTGCAACTGGTAATTGATTAGTTGAAAATGCAAAACTATTTTTAAAAAACTAGTTTTAAAAGTAAAAGTGGATCGGATCAGCCCGCCCGGATCAGACTGTAAAATTAAGACTAGCTTTTACCTGCGGCTTCGCCTGCGTCCTGATTTTTTCGGGGGCAGTAATACGTGTTTTCCAGATAGGTAATAGATTTTTGCCAAGGTTCACCCAAATCCTCTCAGCAGTTCTGTCGTGATTAGTAAACAAACATCTTCATATCCATCCAATATTGCGATCTCAGGTCTTCTTCTGCCAGAAAAAGTAATTTAAAATATATATGTGAGATAGAGGCAGTAAATCAAACAGGTTTCCTAGTAATAATCTCGTTCATTCAACCAAAAATATAACCGTCGTCCTTGAATACGTCGTTTGTCCTAACCTTCTTCACAGATTCAAATTCAAATCCCTATCATACTTCATCTATCTCACTCGTTCTCTCTCACTCGTTACTCGTTCAGAAACATTCATTATCACACATATATCTATTTTTAAACGAAGAATTTTTTTTATTATTATCGTATATTCATATATTCATATTTATATTCATTTACTCACTAATAATTATACTAGGTACAAATTTACCTTCATAAGGCATTGTGAAAAATACAATAACATTAAATGGTCTTAAACAATATTATACTATACACAAACAACAAATTAAAATCACAATAAATCAAAACAAATAAAAAATAAATTAGCTCAAATTACATAATAAATAAAAACAAAATAACATTAATATAACTTATCATCAAAAAACTATTTCATACAGTAATATGACTTACCTAATGTTTATATGTAGAATCATATCCACACTCTTTTCTATTAATGTTGAGCATTTTCGGTTTGCGGCTCTTGGCCCGCGCTTTCTACATTGTAGCGTTGGATTATTTCGATTAAAAATATTAATACATTTTTCTCCTTCAGACTGAACGAAGTTCTGGAGTCACTAGGCAAGATCCCCATCCTGCCAGCGTTGCAGCTGAACGCGGAGGCGCACAGGTTTTCCGCGTTCGATGTGTTTGAGGAGACAGACTTTGAGGGCCAGCCCTACAAGGTCAGCCACCCGCTCGACAACAGCTCCGAGAAGACCTACCAGGACTTCGGCGTTGAGGCCCTCAAGTTGTCCGAAGAGGATGGTAAGTTGTTGTTTTTTTTAAAGTTACAAACAGTTTGATTAATTTACCTAGTGTAGTCTACACTAATCAACAATTATTAAAAGGAAAGATTTGTAATTTTGTGTGTGTATTGTATATGTATGTCATTACTTATTTATATCATAAAACAAAGTCGCTTTTTCTGGCCCTATATCCCTATGTACGCTTAAATCTTTAAACCACGCAACGGATTTTCATACGGTTTTTTTTTAAATAGATAGAGTGATTTAAGACGAACGTTTTAATTTGAAATAAAAAAAGAAAAGCCAATATTTCTAAGTATCTACATTACATTCGTGTGAAGCCGCGGTGGGTCGCTAGTAATTAATAAACTCAAAAACTACGGTGCTGATTTCGAATATTATTTCATGATGGGAAAGCTACACTTACCCTGAGTAACATAGGCTAGTGCCTGAGTAGCCTTAATTTGTATGTATGTATAATATAATATTTTAATTCAATTGATTTGAATTGAGTAAAATATTATTTGTAAAATGTTGATAAGTGCGTCAGTTTGTACGCGGGTTGGTTTTTACGAGACTGAGTTTGATTCGATGCGTGTTGAAAATAAGGTTATTGTTTCCATAACATAAGTGATTAGGCTAATTACTTTGGGATCACGTCAATGTTATCTGATTCTATTAATTTTCTTAATCTTAATCAATGGATAACTTTATTCGAATTTTAGTGAAATAAACCTATTTGATGTGCGTTGAAAAGGGTTATTGTAAATTCGTCACAAAGTAAATTCGTCACGAAAAATAGTAGGTATGTGTAAATTCGTCACAGTTCTAATTTTCTAAATGAAAAATTATGACGAATTTACAGTAACCCTTACCTACCTATGACAGATTAAAACATTTTTTTAATGCATGTGACGAATTTACTTTGAATGTATGGAGAGATCAAAAATGTGACGAATTTACTTTGTGACGGATTTACAATAACCCGTTGAAGTTGAAAATTGTGTTTACCTACCCAGTGTTTTGTTTTTTTTAATCTTATCACCATTCTAAATCAGACGTTAAATAAAGTTATTTGTTTAATTTCTGAAATTGATTTTTATATTTAGAACGTCTGGTTGCTTCGTATCGTATGGACTGGCATTCATTCATTACTATATTATATGTCGATTTTATTATTTTTATAGTACTATACGCCGTACTAGCGAACTTTAAATATTAGAAACAGAAAAATTTTATCTCCCCTTGCGGTGCGGGAATTGAACCCACGACCTTCACGTATCGCGCGTGCTGCTCTTACCAACTGAGCTAACCGCAAGTTATTGTAGGCGATGAAATTTTTCTGCTGTATCAACCGTTAGCCTTTCGGTAAGTGCCCTCTGCCGAATATGTTTAGAACTACATACTTATCGGCCCGTGGTACATTCGTTGCAGAAATGTTTGAAAACCACGGAATCGAAGACACCTGGCATCTTAATCGATTTTATTATTTTTATAGTACTATACGCCGTACTAGCGAACTTTAAATATTAGAAACAGAAAATTTTTTATCTCCCCTTGCGGTGCGGGAATTGAACCCACGACCTTCACGTATCGCGCGTGCTGCTCTTACCAACTGAGCTAACCGCGAGTTATTGTAGGCGATGAAATTTTTCTGCTGTATCAACCGTTAGCCTTTCGGTAAGTGCCCTCTGCCGAATATGTTTAGAACTACATACTTATCGGCCCGTGGTACATTCGTTGCAGAAATGTTTGAAAACCACGGAATCGAAGACACCTGGCATCTTAATCGATTTTATTATTTTTATAGTACTATACGCCGTACTAGCGAACTTTAAATATTAGAAACAGAAAAATTTTATCTCCCCTTGCGGTGCGGGAATTGAACCCACGACCTTCACGTATCGCGCGTGCTGCTCTTACCAACTGAGCTAACCGCAAGTTATTGTAGGCGATGAAATTTTTCTGCTGTATCAACCGTTAGCCTTTCGGTAAGTGCCCTCTGCCGAATATGTTTAGAACTACATACTTATCGGCCCGTGGTACATTCGTTGCAGAAATGTTTGAAAACCACGGAATCGAAGACACCTGGCATCTTAATCGATTTTATTATTTTTATAGTACTATACGCCGTACTAGCGAACTTTAAATATTAGAAACAGAAAAATTTTATCTCCCCTTGCGGTGCGGGAATTGAACCCACGACCTTCACGTATCGCGCGTGCTGCTCTTACCAACTAAGCTAACCGCAAGTTATTGTAGGCGATGAAATTTTTCTGCTGTATCAACCGTTAGCCTTTCGGTAAGTGCCCTCTGCCGAATATGTTTAGAATTTGTGATTGGTTTAGAGACGTGTGAGTGAAGCGACCAATCATACTGTCAAACGTTTCTTAGCTACCCAATGATAAATGGGCATACATAAAAGGACTTGAATCTATCTTGATTGAGATTGACCCAAACATTTTTACATTACTATGAAAAAATACTTCAAAAGAAGCTGTTTCCTCTGTCCGCTCAGATCTACTGCTCAAAGGGTTTTAATGCTATTTTCAGTAAAAGAGTCATTCAAGGGGGTGGTTTTTATGTGTATGCCAAACATATTATAATAATACACAATTCAAAGATTTGTCATGTGATGTCGTCAACAATATAACTTTCTGTGCAATTATGTCGAAAATTCCAGGGAAACTTTTTGAGATAGATCAAATTAGTGTACTACGGAAAAAGATAGGTACTTTAAAAAATCTATAAAATAATCCGCGAATAAATCACTCACGTTTGATTCAGACTTTGGACTTTGTACCGCCCTTATGTCGTCCGCATAAGATCTAATATCGAACTGTAATATCGAGTTTACCTTACAGTAAACAGATTACAGATTATTGACCGTACTCAACATCCCTATTCTTATATAAGGTGTAAGTGTAGACATATACGACGAGAGGCGAGTGGGTCGGACTTTGGCGTTGCGCCATCTCAGAGATTCCGGGTTCGATCCCCGGTCGGGTCAATATGGGAGACGAACTTTTCTATATTGTCTCGGGTCTGGGTGTTGTGGTGCCGTCGTTGTTCCTGATTTCTGAAACATAAGTGCTTAAGCTACTTACCACAGAATCATAGCAATGTATGTGATGTTGTTCAATATTTATATTTATATAAACTCCGTACCGTACCGTATTGATCTTTTTAATAACAGCTAACCATTTTCTTAGTCTTCGAGCACAAAGACTCGTCCTCAACCAAGGATCCGGTGCAGTCTTCGGAATCGGACCAGCAAATCCAGGAGTCGGACGAGGGGGTCACGTTCCGACACTCCTACGAGAGTACTAAGGACGAGCCCACTTTGCTACATTGGATACTGGCGCAAGGCAATAAGGCTTCGCTGCAAGACATACTCGACTATTGTCAGAAAGGTCTGGCGTTGGTGAGTATTTTTGTTGCTAGTTATTTATCGTTCTTATGTTATTGTTTATGGGTCTGTTTGATATACTTAGTTATAGATAGTACTTATGTTTTATTTTCAATATTCCAAAAGTCTATCAAAATGATATCAATCTTTCTTCTCTTCTCAGATCTACCATTATAGACTAGTGATCATACGAGTTTACAGCTTACAGCACTACTTTAGATCTAGGATTTTGTATAGGCTCTATGATTTGGAATGTTGATTTTTAAAAATAGATACCTATGCTTTTAAAAAAAGTCTTATCTATCTACATAAAAAAATGGGAATTACATAGATGAGACATTTCATATCAGAAGATAAAAAAAAGTAGGTTTGTATTAAACCAGGACAAAACATTAGAAAATCTAAACTATTACTTGTTATTTAAAATAACAACTTGTAAAACATCAAGAAAAACGTGTATATTGAAAGTATAAGATCTAATATACCAAGTATAAAATATACTCATTATCGGAAAAAAACATAAAATCGTTATCTAACTGTGTTATAAGGTTAAATTCAGTCTTGCAATTCACTTTTGTGTAGTGTATTTCTTTAATGCGCACATAGTATCATTTACATTGAATTGAATGAACTGTTGTTTTGAATTTATTTTGTTGTCCGATGTTGCTATGTTAAATTATCTCGTAATTTAACGGAGCTGTATCACATTTATGTAAAAATAAAATTTTAAGACTTCATGTATGAATATATGTTTCACCGAAGATTATCACCAATAGAATGCTACATTCTTCCAATTTGACATAGGCTACAAAATTAGGGATCCTTGGTAAAATTGCACGGGAAAATCCTCTAAGGCGAAACGAAGTTCGCCGGGACCGCTATAATACTATAAATTCATTGCATTAGTTTAATACTTTTAATTCTATTTGTTAAGGAGTTGCCAATAAAAAATAACTTTCTTTTACATTAATAAATGACGCGCTTGTTCCTTTAATGTTTATCAAAAATCATGAAAATGTCTTTTAAAAAAGTTTAAAAGACATTTTCCTACATCACGCAGAATGAGAAAATAGTCTTGATACCCAACGTAAATAGTTCTGTCAACTTCAGTAGGAAATATAAACTACACAAATACAAGGTCAGCTCAAAGGCCGACATGTTCAAAGATGTAATATATGTTAAATGCAAAAATACACAAATCTAAGTCCCTAAAGCTTAGTGACAGACTTACGCATGCAATCATTAAAATGAAAAAGAAATTGACTACTCGAATCATGCATTAGAAAATATTATGGAAGTAGAACACTAACTTGACTACTACATAAATAAATTTTATTGTTAAAAAGGCAAAAAAAACCCTTTTATATCAAAACGCCTTGATTTTTTTAAATCTATAGTCGCGCAGGGGACTTGCAATTTAGATTGCTGTGGATTACCAACAACGTTTTTGATGCATAGGTCAAATATTGATATCATTGCATAGTATAAAACAAAGTTGCTTTTTCTTATGTCCTTTTCTTATCTTTAAAACTACGCAACTGATTTTTATGCGATTTTTTTATAGATACATAAATAATACATAAATGATCCACACATATTAATGTACAGAAAAGCCGAAAACTTAATTTGTATTTACTTGCTCCCGTGCGAAGCCAGGGCGGGCAGCTAGCATTTTAAAAGAGTTTGATAAAGTAAGCAAAAATAAATTCGTGCTTATTCCGTACTAGGAATCTTTTTTTTTTAATTCGAATCTAAATGGAATCTAGACAAGACATGCTTTTTGTTGTTTTGTCAGATCGATGTAGAGCCCCTGAAAGAGCAGGAAGATCAGCTGTGCCATATACTCCAGTACGCGAACGACCACGGCTTGAAGCAGATCCGGGGCATCGAGGATAGGCTGTTTGGCCTCGATCAGATCCTCAGCGAGGTGAAGAAGTTGGAGCGTGACCAGAGGGACCAGGCCGCTTCTCTTATACAGGTGAGACTACTTGGTGGTTCACTTGCGAAAACAAACCGTAAAGTAAACCAATTGGCTACTTGACAGTTTTTGAAAAAGTATTGTAAAATGTGCGCTCGTTCTTTTTATATCCCAAGCAATTCGATTTATTTGGAAACAATGTAAATAACCAGAGAAAAATAAGATTTTGTGTAACACATTTAAAAAGCGCGCACAAACGCCAAGTCACGTCACTGTTGCAATTATGACGTCAACGTCCTAGACAACGAACCGATACGTATAAGAACGACTTAATTTAGATAAACGGAAAATGTTTCAATAAATTCTTGATACGATTAGAGAGACAATAATACAATTTAATCGGTAAAAAAATCATTGTTTCGCCACATTAAAATAAATAATTTTCGCCGACAGCTGTCATTTCCGAATTGCAATGGTGGTTTCCGTTTCGGTTCTTTTGTTCCACAGATAAAAAAAGTAAAATTTATTTTGCAAAAATAAAATACTAACTATGCTTTTAATTAAAAAATAAAAAATGAAAAATTATTACTTTACTAATAAGCTAACATATCTAATACTTTTCATATTTTATTGTTTACACTGTCAAGTAGCCAAATACTGATTTCTACACGATTTGTCTCATGTCGGTTGCTTAGGCCGATAGGAATAAGTCTAATGATTTTAAACCAGTAGCAAGCGCTACTGGGCGGAGTTTGGTAGTTTTTATTTGTATGCAAATGTGGTACATAGAATGCATTTTGGTTGAATCATTATATGGATACAGCATAACTGAAATGTAAATTATTTAGTAATGTCATGAAATAATTTATTTTTGGTTAAAAACACTTTTTTGCCTGGTGGCACCATTTGTATCTATTTCCCTTGAGTATCATCATAGGTTATATTACGTCAGATAAAATTAATATGGCGGATGTACATATATTTTCAAAATTGGTGTTTACCAAAAAAGCGTTCATCTCTTGTTTCAGTTTGTATTTATTTTACATTTCTACCCATGTTTTTTTATTTGTACTATGTTTTCGTTCAAGTTATCTAACACGACTGAAGGTATCCAAAATATGGTGATGCTACATTTAACACTTTAATTTTTTACCTGTTTTTATACGTTTCAGTATCGCGACCGTTTAAACACAGCATGCGATCCGTCTGTCCTGCCTACGTTGGTCCAATCTCACTGGTGTCAGTTGGATAAATTACTTAAAGGGCACGAGACACTGGTAGACCGGAGAAGACGTATTGCCAAATCCAAAGAAGAACTGTCGCAAGTACTAAAGGCTAGATTAGAGTGAGTACTTTACTACTTTTTCAAGTCAGTATGCAAAAGTTAGTTTTCCAAATAGGGATGATGATTCGGTTAAAAAAACAATGATTCTATTTAGTGCCAGTTAGATTTTCGAAATACAATAAAAACATGTTTTTTGCTTCTACGAATTAAAACATATTATGATACAGCACAACAAAATTTAGTGAAAAAAACATGGAAGAATTCTCGTCATACTCACTTCATTCGAATATCGGCACCAAAATACACACAAATGTAAACTAATAATCATGTAAAGCACACAAGCAATACATAAGCAATTTAGTAAATAGTATCGACACTTGAAAAAAAACTGTAAGGCTAATGCATTTGGGGTAGACAAAAAGACAGTTCGTTAGTTACGTCATTCTATAGAATGGGATGGAACACACGCTGTGGTTGGTCCTCGCCTGTGACTCGCTGCGTCCTTGGAAACGGTATACGTACAGGCGCTAGCTCACTTTTGTACGGCACTCCCACCGTGCCTTACTTTTCATGGTGCCATTTTCAAGGGTTAGAAATGCTCTTGTTTTCATTCACTGACTGCGCTAGCCAGTTGAATATAGTGTTGTTGGTTGTTGTCAGGGCGGTGCTCAAGATCGAGAACTCGATGTCGGTGCAGGACGCGCACGCGATGCTCTCGTTCCAGTGCTTCAACCGGCTGGAGCGGTACTTCGGGATCGTGTCGCAGCTGCACCACGCGCCCGGCGTGTTCGTGCGCGCCGTGCACGAGGTCGCGCGGCGGCGGACCTTCTCGAGACACCATCTGACGGTAACTGCTTTAAACACATATCCCAACTAATATTATAAATGCGAAAGTAACTCTGTCTGTCGGTTACGCTTTCCCGCTTAAACCTCTCAACCGTTTTTGATGAAATTCGGTATAGGTGTATGTTGAACCTCACGGAAATAGGCTACTTTTGGTTAGAAAATAAGCAGGGGATGGGGGTGGGGGAGATATGGGAAAAACCGACCATGAAAGGATGTAGTCCACGCGAACGAAGTCGCGGGCACAGCTAGTACATAATAACTATGTGTATAGATATAACAAGCGAAATAACACCGATTAGTCACGAAATTTCAGAAATGACAAAAATATAATCTACAAACTTGAAATTTGACCGGTAGGTTCCTTCTATACTTCGAATGTTTAGCATAAGGAAGAACAAAATTTGCGTTTTTGAAATACACACGTTAATATATGGTAATTGAAAGTAAATAATATCATAAAATTTTAATGGTGTTTCGTATACGTGTAGAAATAAATATTTTTTATTTACGTGCAGAATTATTCGTATTTTTAATATTAAAATGCTATTACTTTAATTTCTATTACAAAAGTAATAAACTATTACACATACATAAACCAATCACTATGAAAATATTGCACTGTAAAAATATTTTTTGCCTAAGTAGGTAAGACCCATTGACGAATGTAGGCAAAAATAAAAAAATACTTTGTCTTTAAAACAAATGTACAAATGTGCTTCCAGTGGGCGACCGACCTTGCAGCTAAGCTACTCCGCATCCACGAAGAGGAGGTGTCCCGACGGCAGGAGTTCAACAACCTGTTCGAGGGGCACTTCCTCAAGAGCCTGTTCCCGGGCATGACGGAGCTACCGCCGACGTTCGCGACCCAAGCGCCGCCGGAGTTCGACGCTCGCCTCCCGAACATTACGGAAGAGGAGGTGCGGTTCGTGGCGAGTGCGTTCCCGGAACTGGCGTCAGATGTACCGAACTATGATATGGATGCGATTGTCAAGTTCTTTAGGCAGAGGTAAGTGACTCGTCTGATTGCAATTTTTGCTTGTTTGTTCGGGTATGCGACCGTAGTTGATGCTGCTGCCAGGAAAATGCCACTGTTAAGAGTTCTTCACTCTACCAGTAACCATACATAAAGTTCTTCATGGTCGTTCGAGTTTTACTAAATGAAACAATGAATATGAGTATACAATAATATTATGGAATCTGAATCATAGCACTATAATCTGTTGTAATAATAATTGTAGTTACAAAAAGTATGTTACTGTATTATCAACTAACTGTTTTTTGTTTTAAATGAATGAAAATAAAATCAGGCAGGTATATATCTCGATTTTGTTGGCGAAAAAAATTCGTTCAACAAGTGTTCGATCAGTATGTCACGAACATATCGATATTTACATCTCATCACGTTTAAAATTTGAAATGGCAAGATTTATGAATACGTTTGTAAACTAATGTGAAATTATTCTAACTGCGAATATAATTTACTTTTATTGCTTACTTTGCGCAAAAAATAATTAATACAAGACTTTTCTAGACGATTGTGAGTGTGTTTTCATATTAGATACACCATAACAGACATAGCAGTAACGTATTTAATTTTTTTACAGGTTAAACGCTTCAGAATACGAGGATAAAGAAGTTTATGTCCAAGCAGATCTAGATAAGTAAGTAAATTTTTGATTTACTCACATTAATATTTACATTGGATTTTAATATTTAGAACGACTGGTCTCAGATCTTTTTAACATCTAAGTAACCTTTGTATGTTTTTACGCAATTTTCATCGAGTTAATCCTGTAATGAAGGATTAGTTGAAATGTTTTCTTGCCTTTAACTTCTTTGCTATTGTTTTCAGGGATGTGGAATCTGAGGCCGAAACGGGCGACTTCGAAAAGCTGAGCGGGCAATCCTCTAAACAGAAAATGGACATTTCAACGACTTGCGTTCCAGAGACAATGGCTGTGTCGACGGTGACTGAGGTGCGAACCGGTACCGGTTCTATCGGTATACCGGTAACGTTGCCGGTTTTACCGGAACTACCGGAATACGCGGCACCAGCTGAGTTTGAAAACTCTGAGTTTTACATCGAAGAGTCGCTACCGTCCAGTTTGGAATGGGGCCGGGACGAACGGCAGGTGCACACCAACCTCTGAGTAACACTCGCTACTGGTGTAACACCTCTGCTGATGTTATAATAAATGCGAATTACTTTAATAAAGTTCAGCCATACTAAATCTTATATTTTCATTAGTTATTGCTACAAAAGCAATAAATTCTTTTAAAAACACTATAATTGAAATGTCAATGACGTCACTACTAGCAAAACAAAACACGTAGTCAGTTAGTCCATTAGAATTTCGTATTTTAATAAAAAATATTTTTTAATGCTCTTGCATCGGAATATTAAATATTCTATAAGTAGACGTTAATTGAGCAGATTTAGTATAGCTGCAATATTAAACCCCGAATATAAATGGTATTAATAAATATAAAACAATTCAGAGGTGTTACGTTGCAAGGGCATGATAGTTGTTATAACGCCAATATAAAATGTCCCGATATTTTGTTTATGTTGCTCCTGTCTTCACCGGCCCCGTATTAGCTGTAGTGTCTTATATCTTTTATTTTGCAATTCATTCATTCCCCGGTTTAGGTAATATCGATGCATTTAAACTAAGAACGAATGCACTGATATGAAGCTTTTTACTGTAATTCATCACGGTTTTAACTGGTTTGGTAAATTACCGATTCGGAGTAATCCAATGAAGTAATCAGGGAATCTTTTTTTCACAATCTTTAACAGCATACGACCGTGTATTGGAACCATTTTGTTTTTTAATAACCAAAAGGGATAAATTAATTCCAATAAATAATTAGCGTTTTAAAATTATCTGGAAAACGTCCATCCTGTTATTTAGCCTTAAATAATATCACATGTCATCCATTTTCGTAGGTGTTTTCGTATTTCCGTATGTTAATGGCCCTGGCCTGCTTGAAAAGTTATGTGAATTATGATGTTTTTTTTAATATGGCCGGCTAGTTAAAATTACTTTAGCCTACCCTTGACCGCGTAATAATCATAATTCTAATCTTTATTAGTGTCCTACTTTTGTATATTCGATTTAAATCGATTATGAAAAAGGAAGGACTATTGTCTGTTATTCTGTGCTCTTATATAAAAAAAAGAATTAATTCTTTCAGGACAACATGGATACTCATAAACACAACATGGATAGGCTACAAGATTTTCTTACAAAATTGTGTGTATTATGTCGAGCGAACGTTATATTTATAAAAGAGGAACTAACAAAACTAAAAAGTGATGTTGATGAGCAGAAAAATGTTCTAAAGAGTCAATATTTAGAAATAGTAGCAGCCTTAGCTAAATGTAACGAAGAAGTAGCTGTAATACATAGGGAACAGTTGCAAAGGCTCACAGTAGACCACGAATTAGAATTGAGTGATATGAAAGCGGTCCTCACGCAAAAAGACGAAACAATAGACCAATTAAAGAAAGAGAAAGAAGATCTAAGGACAGAGCATCAGAATGAAATAGAAAAGTTAAACAACGAACATCAAAGTACAAACGATTTGTTAGAAAAAGCTAGAGAAGAGATTGCGGGTTTTGAAAAGAAATTGGAGGAGTTAGAAGTTCAAAAACAGAAGGAAATTAAAGACATGCAAGACAAGTTGCAAAAGGATTGTAAAGCTGAGATTGAGTCGTTCCGAACGAGGTATGTATGATTGCTTATTTCCTAATAATTATTTGCAGGGCCATTTAAACTTATATATTTTCTTATAAACTTTAGAACTAAAAATAGTTTATTTCAGTTCAATTCGTAATTCACTATCGTTTAGCTTATGTAAACAAGATATTTTAAACCAAAGTATTTGGATTATACGTCTTGAATACAAATGCAGCTCTGATGATCATGATTATAGTGAGAGGCAATACATTTATATCGGCACCCTTTCTTCTGGACAGCACATCCCCTAAGACTCGTTAGCATTGTTATACCCCTCTGCCCTAGATGGAACTAGCGACTTAGTTAAATATAGTTCTTATATGGTAGCCATCAAAAGTATGTACGAGTACATTGACCTTACATTAACATATTTTAAAGATACATTATGACTAAAAAAGAGTTCAAATCTAGTTCACTAATGAATGAGTTCACGCTCCAATTTTAGGTTAAAATCGATCATTGGGTTTCACGGAATGGGAAGCTAGAACACATATCGTGAAATTATGTCAATTCTCACGCGATCTTACTAAAAATACATTTAACCATAGAAGAGCAGTCGCCATTGAACTTATATAAAACACAGTAGGACACACCGTTGATATAATCGTGTTTTTTTTTCAGGTTCCGCCTAGTAGCCCTAACGAACATGGATAGGTCGCCTTCCGAGTCGAGCCTGGAGAAGATCGAGCGCACCGACATGATTGAGATCTCGAGCCACCAGTCCATAGTCATGCAGACCAAGGAGAACGCGGAGGTGGAGCGGGAGGAGGCGGTCCGGGAGGCGGTGCTCAAGGTCGAGGCGGAGTGGAGGGCGAGGCTCGAGGCGGAGAAGGCGAAGTTGGAGGGTGAGAGGAAGGTGAGGAAATTTGATAAGAGTAGACTTTATTACTTAGCTCAAAAGTGTTATTAGTCGAGAATGTTCTCGTGGTAGATGTCAATTAGAGCCCAAGTAAGAAGCTTAGCAGATGGTAAGTGGAAGATAGGAGAAGTGGTCGATTAAAACAAACGCAGCTTACTTGATTGGCTCTTTGGCTCATTAGTGTCAAATTTCTTATATTTAATAACAAAAATGTTGATTGACTGACGGTTTTTACTCCAGGCGTAGGGGACAAACAACCATACGATCAACATAAATTGTGTTTATACCGTTTTAGGGTTTGTAAGTCATAATGATCACCGTTAAGTTTTATTCCCATAAGATAGTATTTAAGTTACTTATTTGCCATCTAAGTTTGATATGGACAACTAAATTTAAAGCCGTGAATTAGAGAGAGGCAGGATAGCGATGGTAACTGGCTAATCACCTGGGCTACTTTAAAATACCTGTCAAAACACGATTTCTTCATACAACTTTCTATAAAAACAGAACACTGAGATGTCGCAATTTAACTTATCTACATATTGACCGTTCAATAGCTTCGGAGCATTATAAGTTAATTCGGAAGATCTCTTACCTAAATTTAAAAAGTTACAATATTCGTCGTTTACGAATACCTTAGTGATGGTTTGCACCAAATCTATCATGGTTCTGGTTTATCTGATGCCTTAGCACAAGTATTCCCAGCAGGTTTCGAGCTGAAACTTCTAGGTTACGCCCAACCCTCTATCGAATAGACCGTGTAGGTAGTTTGAGCAAGTAAGTAATTCCAACATACGGATGGTACTGAGGATGTTGTTATTGTTGTATCAGGTGACAGTGAACGAGGCGACGCGCCGCCTGCTCGCCGAGAAGGACAAGCAGCTGGACCTGCTGCGCGAGCGCTCGCAGGCCCTCGCGCGAGAGTGCGCCAAGTACCGCGACACCATACAGCAGCTGGCGGACCCCGACAACGACGACACCGACGCGCTGCTCAAGGCACAAGTAACTACAATACCTACCTACTATCCATTATTGTGTTCCTTCCCATTCATTATCAATGAGAAATGTTTGCATTAATAAATAAAAATAAATTCACCAGACAACCACACCAATCACATGGTCTCAAACTAAGGTTTTCCCTTGTACTATGAGTACCAGATGTCGTATACTAGCTGGGGGCGTCATCCCAGCACACCCAGACCCAAGTCAATTTAGAAAAGTTCGTTTTCCAAAATGACATGGCCGCCTACCTTAGCCACTGCGACACCGAGGCCGTGTAAATTACATCTCCTATATATATAAAAATGAATCCCTATTTCCATTGGTCACGCCATCACGCGGTAACGACTGGACCAATTTTTTTTGTTAGTATAAAATATTGCGTGGAAAATAAGAGAATTAATAGCCGTTGTTAAGACAGGACAACGTCCGTCGGGTCAGCTCGTAATATATATAAAAATGAATTTTCCTCTGGTCACGCGTAAACGGCTGGACCAATTTTCCCCTGGTCACGCGTAAACGGCTGGACCAATTTCACTTTTTTTGTTGGTTGTGTTTGTTATTGTCAGGACCAGGTTCTAATTTTTTTTTTTTTTTTTATTTTGTTTCATTGATTCACTAACAACTTATGCACTAGTACATTCCAGCAAAAAACATGAGTAACTAAATAATTTAAGTACACAGTCAATTACAAGTGAACACCGCATGCATTACATTAACAAGACAGAGACAACAATAGTTACATATAGGTACATATAAATATTATACCTACATAAATAATAAGTATAAACTTAAAATAATTAATTTAATATTTCAAAAACTTTCTTCTTGAACATTTTCAATGAAACATGATTGATATCGACTTGATCGCTAATACCGTTATAAAGCTTGGACATGCGACAGATTGGCGAGTGTGATTCTAGGATAGTGCGACGAAGCGGAGGACAAAGTGGTGTGATAGGCTTACTTTGCTAATGAAAGAAAAATAAAAAATATATATAATTAAATAGTCGTCGTTAAGACGGGACAACGTCAGTTAATCAATTATATTTGTAAATATATATATTATCTAAATGAAGCTACTCTCGGTTAGACTACAGAGGAGACGCCGGTAAGAAACAAATTTTTCATTACAAAAAAAGTTGTCGTTATAACGAATTTTCTGACAAGACATACAGGATAGTTAGTCATTGCAAAACTATAATTATTTCAAAGGAATTATGAAAATTATACCAAAAAAGTATAGGATTAATAAATTAATTGTTGGGATTGACTGGCATATTACGTTAAGTCCACCTTTTGGACTTTTTGTGGAATAGAGTTGATAATAAGTCCCTTTATTCAGAAAACGGTGGATTGCAGAGTGTCCAGTCACATGTTAGTGCAATCTGCTATATTATTTGTTATGTTTATTTTCAGTTCGCAACTTTGGAGAACGAAAAAGCAATATTACAACAGCAAGTTCTAGATCTGAAGAAAGAATTGGAGAAAAAAGCAGAAGAGGGTGACAGGAGTGACAGCGACGGCAGGTACTGACTTTTAGTGTGCCCATTATTTTGTGGTTTATAGTTTTTCTATGTGTGTCTATCATGAAGGTTCATTAATTAACATTTGGGAAGAAGCGAGAAAAATAGTTCCTACTTCAAATAGTACCTTATGCCTTTTACTTAGCGGCGGTGCTTAAAACTTTTTTGTAACCTTATGATTTGGACAATTTTCTGTCTATATCTACCTATGTACCTATGTATAAATAAGCCTAATTACGCTGATCGTACGTTGAAAAAGTTTTTCTCATATTTCATTGTATAACCTACACTAATTTTGTTTTAATCTACCTAAGTAACTACTCTAATCTGGTAAAGCCGAATGTCCTTTTAAGAGCCAGACACAATTGATTTTCTATAGAGTCTGCTTTTCTGGATCTTACGACTAATTATGAAATTCGTCATTTATGAATTCCTTTTCTGCTCCAAATCAATATTGTGTCTCTGATGCATTAGCAAAAGTGTCCTCCTCATTATTTCCAGTTGTGAGATGCCGTCCTTCTGATGTATATATTAGGAGCTGCGTTACTTATTTACGGTTTCGGTTGCTACTCTATAACTCAAACGAGTGGTTTCTGTGTGTCAGGTCATCCCCGCGCAAGGACGAGTCGCGTCGCGGGCGCGGCCGCTGCCACACGCCGCTCGGCCTGGCGGCGGGCACGCTCTCGCTGTCGTCGTGCCTGCCCGGGCACAACGTGCTCGTGCTGTGGGACCCTCAGCACCTCAACTACACCGTCCTGCAGGTACATTCATTAATAATAAGTATCGTACGACATCATAAACATTGCTCTAATTCTGTGGTAACTGGCACAAGCACAAATAATGTAGATGTTAATAATCAAAAAATCCGGTCGATGATTTGACCTGGGCATTGGGGCTAGCTGCTGCGTGAGGGAGGTGCAAACGGAAAGTGCAATACGTTGGCAAAAAGCCCAGTAATGTTATCAAATCTGCTAGATAATCACACGACGGATACTAACTGGAGGCGTCATCTCAGCTCACACAGTTTGAATTAATTTCGAAAGTCCCGTTTTCCATATTAACCTGACATAGGTTGAACCCGGCAGCTTTCGCGCATCACATGTTTCCATGCGATTTTAATTTATATCATCAATAATGTAATGTAGTACATAGTTGGACGTCATGCTTACGTATTACCAACAAGCAGATTATTATTCATGCGCTTGAGCTTCCATTGTATGACAGTCTTTAAATGTTACCGGATATATAATACTTTCTGATGAAAACTAAGCGCCAATATCGAGTTCTACCAATCCTTTTTTAACGGTTGGTATTTGTTAATGCCGTCTACTACACTTATTTCCTCGAAAAGCGAGTGTGGGTGGCCTGTCCAAATGGATCAACTCCGTTTCGCTATAGTAGTTTTGTTATAATGCTGAATGTGGAGCTGTAACACTCAGTTAAATTATCAAGACCTAGCTAGCTCTACTCTATTCAAACAGGGCCACTACTATTTACTAGAACCTGACCTAAAATATTATTCCAGGAGGCGACTATAATGTACTTCGTGCACAGCGACTGCCTGCCTGCGCTTGATCTCAGCATACAGGTGAAGAATGAAAGCGAGCGGCGGCTGTACGCCGTCGCCACAGTCGAGTCAAAGGAGTACTGCTATGCGAAGAAGGTAGGTTTCATCTTTGTCATAACAAGGCGCTTTGCATATGGACCAACTATTACTATTACGTAGAAATCTGATTTTAAATAAAAAAATATCACTTCAGAGACATTAGTACCTTTTGCGAGTAGAGTTTTTAGATAAATGCATTGCCAGGGGTCGTCAAGCAAATGTGTGATTTGAATTTTTCAATTTTGTATGTGATTCGGACGTAATGATTCGACAAATTAAGGTTACAAGGAATCGGTTCATAGATTTTTATTTTGCAGAGCGGTAACCGGTACGGCATGCCGCGCGCGTCTCGCTTCTACCGCGTGCGCGTCCGGCCGCCGCGTGCGCACGCGCCGAGCCTGCACCCGCCCTGCTGCGACCACAGGCACAAACAGGGTACCTACAGACACACTAACAGCGCCACGTTCTTTCATTAGTACTACATATTAAGTGGCCTTTAGAAACACCTAACTCACTTTTATTTTATGGGTCGCCACAAAGTATTAGATGAGATTTCAGCGATATTTGATGACCCCATGTGATGTTGTAATTCTTCATTTCTCTTTAAAATGTCGGAAATGTGATAGTTTTATTTGAAACTAGCTGTGCCCGCGCCTTCGCTCGCGTGGACTGCCTGTTTTCAAAACAAAAAGGAGCCTATGTCCGTTCTAGAGGTTATACCTATACCTATACCAAATTTTATCAAAATCGGTTGAGAGGTTTAAGCGGGAAAGTATAATAGACAGACAGAGTTACTTTCACATTTATAATACACTACTTTCCTCCAATTTAAGATCTAGAGACATTATGTTCAAATGCAACACGTAATTTATGGACGCCCCTTTGGTGTTTAGATAAAATTGTCAGTGATCTATCCTTTGATAAACATTATTATGTTTTATTTTCGTTATTAAAGTAGAATTACAATGTACTTACTTTGAGCGCATAAACAATCAGTAAGTAAAAACTGTGCAATTCGTAGTATACCTACATTGCACAGTTAAGGTTCAATAATTGCATTCAATAAGCCCTAATGAAAAACTATTTATTTGAAATGAAATAAATAATTTAGCAAAATGTGTTGTGTCAATCATTTATACACTCTTAACATTGGAAATGAGAGTACGATTTCATAATTTTTACACCTAGGGGCCGTCCATAAATTACGTCATCGATTTTTTCAGATTTTAGACCCCCCCCCCCCTACAATCATCCTATCGTCATTTCTTAATGACCCCCCCTCCCCTTCTCCCAAAATGACGTCATTACCAGTTTTATTATCAATACATAGTATAAAACAAAGTCGCTTTCGCTGTCTGTCCCTATGTATGCTTAGATCTTTAAAACTACGTAACGGATTTTGATGCGGTTTTTTTTAATAGATAGAGTGATTCTTAAGGAAGGTTTATATGTATAATGCATGTAAGTACCACCGAAGCCGGGGCGGGCAGCTAGTATTATATGTAATATTATTGTTAGAGTATTTTATCTGTAGTTATTACTGTATTTGTGTACGTCTATGTATGTTTATTATGAGTTATTTTAGTATTGTACGCGCCTTAGCCGCCTCGCACACTTTGCAGTCTCACTTACTAGGTGTGCTGGAAGAAATTTCTTTTTAGAAATATCTTTTTGTACGTGAACAATAAACTATAAATAAATAAATAAGAATGACATCAATTTCGAACCCCCCCCCCCTATCTATCATTTACCGTCATCCGCTGACCAACCCCCCCCCCCCTAATTTAGAATGACGTAATATATGGACGGCCCCCTATCAGTGGGCCATTACGGGTTCGGTACCGAGGGTAGGCAATCATCATTGTTCACATTTAAGAAAATAAAATATCTGATTATTATTTATTATTATATTCAAGGAATAAATGTGTATTATGTGTAAAATAGTTGTGAAGAGTACAAGTAACAAAATATTCACACTTTTTCAGTTCGCTTCGTGCTTCTACTGTTCTATGTTACCGCACAGGCTTAGTGTGTAGACATGCTTCTGTTTGTACGCAATATTTGTAGCAACGACCTCTACATGTTATAAGTAATCAGGATACTACCAACCGTTAAAATTAAAAATACTTCGTTGTGGAACAAATGTAAAGATAATTATTTATAAAAACATTTACGGACAGTGATGAACTTACGATAAACTCGTTAATAGTCTTTGCAAAGTAATTTCAACTAAAACGAAAGAATCAACCTGGTTTTGAAATGTTTGAGGCTATTGGTGCTCAAACATATGATATGACAGTAGACTTCTGCTATAGAGTTTTGTGTTTCATAAATGGGTAATTTTTACATAAGATTGATACGTCTAACTCAGAAAAAACATTGATGTACTGGTCCTTACGATTATGTATAAATGCCTTTTTAAACTATGGACTGAGTTTCTTTTATCCTTCTGATAAAGCAGACTAACTGTTAAGCCCACATAAAAAGTTTTATACTGTTTTTTTTTATTTTTATCGATGATGGCTGCAACACCTTATCATCTTCACCGAACTTGTGAGGAAGCGCAAATGGCTCTCGCTCTTATAGTTTCATACAGATTTTAATTTTACTGCACTCAACGATCTGTTTCTTTTTACTTTTTTAACATTGTAGGGGTCGCTTAACTGATTCACAACCTAATTGTTTTATTTAGTACTTAATCTTACTCTGACACGGTCGATTAAAAGTTGCGCGCGCGTTGCGTTGCAGATGCAATGAAAACCAGCGTGCTCTCCGTGCTCGGTGAGAATCGACCGCTCAAGAAATGGTTGACCTACATGCATGCCCCAGGTCCTCGCCTTTACTCTTCACGTTTGGTTGTTACACTGCCTCTCATCGCTTACTAACCACACACTAACTTTAGTAGTTAGTAGGTTTTGCACTCTAATAACAATACTAACGTCATTTGCATGTTGTATGAAATAACCATTAAATGAGGGTGTTCCCGCATGAAAAAGCCACTAAATGGCAACACGTGGGGTCCAACTGATAATTCGTTGGTGATTCAAATGTCATGGTGACATGTCTGTTAATGTCATGTTAACCATAACCAAGCAGATCCCAAGCCTACGTATCGCCATCTGGTCGATTATTCGTACGCAAACACCCTCATTGATAATTTGAATTAAAATTGAATGGATGTATTTAGAAAACTTACCTGTATAAAATCAATATATTTGTATTTTTATTTTGTTGCACTTGAAATACAGGCTGTTTAGGATTGTGAGGTTCTTCAATCAAGACTCTAGCGTATGCTAAATCCCTTAGTGGCGATACGTGGGCGTGAAGTCTAACTGCTTCGTGATTGGTGATTCACATGTCACACATGATATGCCTGTCAATGAAAAAACACACGTATCGCCATTTTGCCGATTTTACATAGGCGATGGATCTTTGATTAGGTACCTATTTAGGGACCCTTAAAAGAAATATTAGTTAATATTAGTTGATCTGTACATACATATATTAAATATGTTGTATTGTGCATGTGTTATAAACGTAATGTATGTCTTGTTACACATTCATTATTAAAATAATGCAAACCTTATTATTTGACGATTTTCGAGCACCGTCATAATTAATATTTTTATATTATCCAAGGGATGGATGCTGGTTATTTGTTTGTTACGTTAATTACACATTTATTAGACTAATCAACTGCCACGTTAATTCGTAATTATTTTGATGTAGACATGCAAAAGTCTGTCGACACGAGCCAGTCGACCAGCTCCACGACGGATGAGAGTCGAGTCGGTTCTGTGGCGACTGGTACGCTCATCAATTTGGACTCGCCCGTGTCCACCAGCGAGTCGGCGGCTGCGCCCGCGCCTGGGGAAGACCAGCTCGACTCGATCGAGGCCGGCGAGTGCCACAACATGAGGATGCAGTTGTCCACAAGCAGCGCTTTGTAAGTGAGATTTTGATATGATTTTCTACTGTAGATTCTACGACGATGGGGCGAGGCCACATTGCTCTCCGACTATATTAATTTTTAAGCAAAATTAACAGTACAGGCTACGGCTACGTTATTTGTTATTTTTGACAATTCAGCATTACATGACGTGTAATAATATGTATGGTGAATACCATACCAATGAGGGTGTTCGCGTACGAGAAATCCACTAGATGGCGATACGTAGGCGTGGAGTCCAACTGATTACATACACACGTGATTGGTTATGGTTTACATAACATTGACGGACATGTCACCATGACATTAAAATCAAATCAAATAACAGTTGGACCTCACGTCTACGTATCGCCATCTAGTGAATTTTTCATGCGCAAACACCCTCATTGGACCTTACTCCCACGTATTGCCATCTAGCGGAAATACATGCGCAATAGTCCCTAATAATAGGGACCTTTCAATCTTACACTAGTCAAAGTTATTAGTTCCACTGTGTAGATAAATACACAACACCAACATACTCGTAGAACGTGCTGCCGCTTTTGGTTTCGAGATTAATGTTACCACGGCCGCGTCGGCAGTTTAGCTACATCGGCTGTGTAGCTTGTAAATTGTAGTTTTTTTTTAATGGCGTATGATACTGAGCATCAATACGACAAAATTATTACAATCTAGTCTGAAAAGACTAATAAGTAATTTATATTTAACTTAGACTGCTAAAGATAGTTTACTAAGAATGTGTACATTAACACTTTTCTTATTGTCTCTATTAAGGGGAAGACACTTTGTTCTTGTGTTCTTAATGGGTGGCACACACTTCACTTTCTGTCACTAATTTACTACACTAGCTCAAAAGGTTTTGTCCTTTTGAGCCTCCTCACTATGTTTGTGTTATCAAGGAGCTGGGTGGCCTCAACATTCACGTGGTGATGAAGTCGTCGTTCATGAGCTTCGGCGTATTTCCTAATAATGTCTTTGACGAAGTCTACTTTTAGGTCCCGATGTAGGTCGTCGTTTCTGATGTACCAGGGTGCATCTACAACACCTCTAAGCACTTTATTTTGGAAACGTTGGATGGTTTGAAGGTTTGTGTATTTGGCACAGCCCCATAGCTGAATACCATAAGTCCATACTGGCATGAGGACTTGTTTATAAAGCAGGATTTTGTTGTGTACTGACACCGAAGAATGTTTACCAAGACAAGAAGCCAATACATCTTTTTATACCGTATATACGTAAATTGTAGTGATAATAAGTTCGTGGTATTTTTGTGAACACTTCACATTGAGCTCGTTTAATTATTGAGTCTCTAATAAACAATGAGGATCTTTATTAACTACTTAAGGATAAGCAAATACCATAACCTAGACTATTCAATCATTATCAGGGGTTCCAAAACTAGGCCAAGCTTGTATCTTAGGAAACTAAATTAATTTTAAATCAACTTTGTTATTGCACTTAATGCATTTGTATGTTTTAATTATGCGTGTGTGTCTGTGTGTGTATGTGCGCGAGCGCGAGTGTGTGTGGGTGGGTGGGTATGAATGTGTGTGCCTATAAGTCGTATTTTATTTAGCCTATCTGTTAGTAATTAGAGATGTCATCGTAATTATAAGTAGAAATCAAACTTATTACCTTTGCCTTGACTTCTCTCTGACAATAGTTTTATAAATAGCTTCGCTTTGCAATAGCGTTATGTTATACTGGTTTGCAATAAAGGGTGTGAACGCGTTCCAGGACGGACATGGAGTGCAGCGTGGGCCGCGTGTCGGGCGGGGAGCCGCTCGAGCTGACGGTGAGCGCCGTGGCCGTGGTGTCGCGCGGCTCAGTGCCGCCCGGCTCGGAGCTGGCCGAGGAGGCCGCGCCCTGACACGAGCCGACACCGCCGTCTCCGCCCGCGCCTCCCGCCCTGCCCCGTCAGATCCTCCCCGCCGTAATACAACCCGCGTCTCCGGACGACCGGAATACACCAGTTCTGGCCCCGTCCCCTGACGAGTTTGAGGTCGACTCGTCGACCGGCCTGGAAGACGACGGCCCCTGATTCGTCCGCGAAATACGACGTGAAGGAAGGGGTCACTCGAGAAGCACCAAATGTATGTTTGTTGTAAATTGTGTGAGGTTTTTAGAAGTCCGTGTGAAATTTTATCGCTGAAACGTTACTCTTGCGGAGGAAAAACATATTTTCAGTTATCTTATAATTTTGCATATGAATTAATTGTTTTATATCGGTAACGTTTAAATTCAAAGTATTGGAATATATAATTCAGTAATTTGTCGTAATTCCTTGTGGAATTAGAAAGAACAAGTTATATCGAAAATGATCACTGCAATGAAACTAACCTACAATAAAAGGATTTTTACTACAATATCAATAAAGAAAATAAAGTGACAGTGATAAAGTAACATAATAACAGTCAAATCAATTGACAGTATCGGTACTTGTAGAGTGTCAGTATAGACTTATACTTGCTCATGTAATTAGTAGTGACTACATCAGCCACAAGACAACATCAACCGATCTGTAAGATAGCTGATACAATGTTCAATGCAATTTTACAAAAAGAAGTCGTCATTTTCGGCTTACTGTATATGCACAATGCATAAAGATTGGTAAAGGGGCATTGGTCACCCAGCTAATAACACCTATGAGTTTACAGTTTGACGAGTAAACTGGATAGTGGATACTAGCCTCCTCGGCAAGCTCAAAATTTTTTTCTTACTAATATCTTTTTGAAAATTACAAATTTTTTGCAGTCGTTGTGAAGTTGTGCGCTTAAATACATTTTGCCGGTTGAAGTTTCCTTAGCAAAGTATTGTCTTTTCATTAATTTGAGATCGATACTTTTCGTGCTTATTTAAACTTTTCCGATCTCAGGACACATCGGTAAAATTTAATATATATTGTGATCGTATTACATTGCATTGCTATAAAAATACTAAATAATTAATAAATTCTTGAGCATCATTCCATCAAGTCGATGTCTTCCAGATTTCTAATTCAAGCAAGGAATGTTATAATCATTATTCAATATAAAAACTTACATCACAAAAAGGTACCTTCGGTTCGGATTTAATACGGGGTTCTGGAATATTGGTGAAGTATGACTTTAAGAATAATTGTCCTTTTGAGTGAGTCAAATGTAACAGACTTTTTATAGATTTTAACTCATTACCCTCACTATGTTCTTATAGAAGCCTGCAGATTTATGAACTATTTAATTGGACAGTGATTTGTTTTTCTCTATAGTACAAATTATTTAGTCGTCTTTAATAGCTATATAGGATTTATTATTTTTATTGATATTTCATATTTATTATTATTTTGATATTCTAGTGTTGTGTTGTACTTTAGATGGTCTTGATACTTCAGCAGAAATAACTGTTTTATTAAAGTGTTTAATTTACCTATGACATGATTTACTCTACCTTTTAGGATTAACAAATTGGTGATATATTTCAGTGCAGCACAAAATTATTCTAAAATATTACTTTATTTTTCGACAAGGATGTGGAGCAGGTGAAATATGGCCTGTATGTAAACTTCGTACGCGGAATGTAGAAAAACATAGTTTTAAACAAAATTTTGTTGATGGAAACCTTGCAAAGACCTAAACCTATGATGTTGAATGAATATTTCGTTTCAAACTCATAATTTTGTTACCACGGGCATGAGGATTCCACATTCCGCATACGAAATAAATGTGACTGTAGAATACCATACAACCTTAAGATTTCCCTACATGTAAGTCTATCTTGATACCTAAGTCATAGTAATTATTTAGTGGGATTGCAGTCCCTTGTCTTAGGAATTTCTCTTTAGGCTTCTGCTATTGATAACGCTTTAACCTTCGATCTCGATTTATTGACTCGATGAATCCCTTTACTCCTAAAAGTTTCTACACTTAGCTACATAGTATTAGAAGCTCTTCAATAGATCTTTTTGATGAAATTACATTTTCCTGAAAGTTAGAATTTAACGTGATATGTCCTTATCTTACACACCCGTTAGAAGATGGAAGTATTAAAGATTATGTGTAGATAATAAAAGCACACACCTGTTTGCGTCCGATATGTTGTTTTAGCGTTTCTGACTAATTGGTAGATGCGGTAATCGAAGCGCAAATCATAGTTGTGTTTATAGTAAGACATGGGGGCATCGCTTCGTGTTAAATTTGTTTGTGGCCTTATTATAAGTGGCGCCCGACGTGGGGCTACCCGTGCCACCAACCTCGTTTCGCCAAATACCTATATAACGAAATAAGGTTTGTGGCACTGTATCGGCGGACGCCGACTGCTGTGATAGTGTGTGCTGTGCTCTCCTCGATCCCCAACGAATAGTTTTGTAAGTACAAAACTTATGAGTGGATAGTTTTAATTAATATTAGGGCCTATTGTTAAACACGTAACTCACATGTTATACTAAAATTAAGTCCGTTTTGTACTGATAAAACTGTTCGTAGTTTTCGGCTCAAGCGTTGTTTGAAGATCGAAGTGGTTCAGTTGTTATGATGTTTTAAAATTGAATGTGGTTATCATAGTCGGGATTTTGTGGTAATTAAGAGGGTATAGCTTCGCTTTTGTGCTGATGCTTGTCTGTGACTAGCTTAGGGTTAAAGGAGAATTGATTTTTAAATGATCCTGTGTGCCCGACTGTGATAACAGCACAGTTGACACCCTCGATTTGTAGAGTGGTAGGACTCTGGCGACGACGGTCGAATTTACACGCTCGTGCGGAGTGTCAGATACCACAGGATGTTACATGTATTGTTATTGTATATAGTTGTTTGATGAGGTAAAATAATGATCTTAAGATGTGGATAGCAGCCGAATTTGTTTCATTTTAGTCATAGAGATATGGTGAACTGTCATGTATTATGTATGCCAAACAGTGAGAGCTGGCGGTTAGGTTAGCGGTTTTATTGTGTTTGTGCTGGACACAAGTTTTCACCGATTTTATCATGTTGACGAATTAACTTTAGTTTGCAGGATTTTTCATCGTTAAAATTATGATTGTCATATTATTGTGTCATAAGGACAGTTTTGGAAAGTTTTGCGACTGCAAATGCATAATAAATCTACTGTGTGATTGCTTAATGGACTATTTTGTAGTGACCAATTTTATCGTTAGAAAATAAAAAAATGTAAAATTGATAATTTTAATGTAATTTTTATATACAATAAATAGACGATTTTGTACAAATTGTGTATTTTATTTCCTCACAGACCAATTCAATAGCCTTAACAATTATCGAGATAAATGTGAATAACATTTGATTTAGGAACCAAAGGCTGTACATATCTAGCGATATACCTAATATAGACATATTCTAGTGGCACAGTCAATTTTTAAAACAACAGAAAATATAACTTCCTTAAGTAGTATTTACACTATACAAAAATATATACACGCTAATTGACTACAACTATTATAACATCGCACTGAACGCATTCATCGCGTGGTGTTGCTGCACATCGAAGTATTGTTTGCACTCTGACACGTCATTGGACGGGAAAGCACAATCCGTGTAATTCCATCCTTGCATGTCCATATTATTCTGTCCGCAGTCCTGGTACCTGTAGTAACGCTGCTCTTGCATCTCCATCACCGGTGACGTTCTCGAATTGTCCGTGGGGTAGTATTGTGCTTCCTCAGGGTAGTATGCTTGGGCAGAATATGCCTGTTGCTCGCAGTACGCCTCTGCTTGGTGGTAGCCATTGTTGAACAATTCTGGTGACGAGGTCTCGCTGGAGTCTGACCCACCGGCCGCTCTCTGCCAGTCCAACCAGTAGCCATCATCAGGCCTCGAGTTGTCGTTCAGATCGGCGAACGTCGGTGGAGATTCTAAGGTGTTTTCCTCCATTGGGAAGTCGAGGCGAATGGGTTGGTCTAGCTGGAATATTTCTTCGGGATGGAAGATGTCTTCTGCGGGGAGGGCCGTGGGGTCGTACTGTTGCTGCGGTGGTAACGTGGGCCCAGGTGGGGCAGGAGGGGCGTAGGCGCCGTAGGCCTGAGCCTCGACAGGTGACCAGGCGGGCGCGGCATAGGCCTCCGTCGGATGCTCAGTACGCCAACGGCACGAGCATTCGAATGGTCCACATGTACAGGTAATCCCTGTGGAGAAGAAACTCATTAATAGGAAATAGTAAGAAGATAGTGATGAGTGGTTATTCTTTTCAAGGAGACTCTAAATATATACTCAAGAGATAAAATGTGGAAATGTATTTGACAAAGCTTAGGTCATTCTAATCCACCAGCTTTGTCCAGGGTTGAGTAACATGCAGATAATATACCTACCTACCTAATACGTCTCCTCTATATCTAAGGTCTACTTTTTGAAAGTTTCAAGATCGTTAATGTGGGTTATATGTCAAGACTTACCTCTTTGATTGTCGGGTATTAGAGGCGGCGGCTGCGGGTGGGGCGTGCAGATCTTCTGCGGCATCTGTTTGTCCGGTTTCACCGTAAGTATCTTGTCCGCTATCGCCGCTTCCCTTGCAAGGAGTAGTGCCAGCCCCCTCACTCTTCTCCCGGCTCCCAGGGACCGCCTCACTTCGCTGGCGCCCTTAGCCTCGGGCCTGGGGTGGTCGTGAGCGCCTTTGGCTTGGAAGAAGATGGCGTGCTCAGTGTGTCGCCAGAAATGCGTGACCGGGTAGCCGCAATGGCCTCGGCATGGTTGAACTTCTAATCGGCCGCCGTTGCAGAGTCGGTTTGGGCAGGGTTTTCCTGGAAGAGACATTTATGTCTTACAACTTTTTTCATATAATAAACTTATAAACGGATGTAATTAGAAAATCCACTGTAAAAAACTGGTTGTTATGGATTTGGAGAGTAGTTTATAAGAAGGTGTTTGTATTTTTTTTATCTTCTAGAGTTATGACGCTGGCCCTTTGAAAACACCTAAGCGTCACAACATACATCTTCTATAGGCAAAGTTAGCAGCTTTAGTTTAATCAACTCAGTACCTAGTCACATTATGTTCATTGTCTATCGGACTTATAAATGATGCAAACAGTACTAAGCCTGTTTGAAAATGATATGAGTGTATAAGTAAAATATTATCAACCTAGCAAGTTGTTTAATAATAAACGTTTTTCTAATTTATTGAGCTGTTTTCCAATTATTTTGTTTATTAGCTAAGACTTATTTCTATATATTTTTTTTAAAATTTTGAATACGTGTACTTATTCACATGATATACCTTCAAATGATAAGAATCTATATAAATATTTACCTTGCTGTTTTTTCCGCGCCTTATCACAAATGGCGGGCCTAAGATGCACCCTTGATCCGTCAGGCAAGCGGCATCTAGCAGAGCAGACCAGCACTCCGAGACAGCTTTTCTTCAAGATGTGCACGTTGTGGTTATTGGTGTTCCTCATGGCCCAGCCTGAGGCGTGGCGGCGCGCCTCCTCGCAGGCGGGAGGGTAGACCCGGCGCACGTGGCCGTCGCACCACTCTCCGAAAGGGTCGAAGGTGGTGACGCGAGGAACGACCGCGTCGTTGATGTCCCATTCGGGGGTGGATGGGCCGTCTGACATGTCGCGGCTGCTGGTACTGTGGAGAAAAGGTTCGTTTAGTTAATTTTTTTTTGGTAGAACGTAAAAGGTTGGAAAAATTGGACACGTACGCCAGTTACGGGTAACTCTCCGTGTAACTTCTGTTGCCTATCTACTACGACAAGGAATAGGTGCATTTCTACAGCTATATTGATAATGTGAAAGTACATTTATGGTTTACTCAGGAATATAGCTAAGATGTAATAATTCTACAATTACTATAATATAATACAAGTCCATAAGCTAGTAATCTTGATTTAAATTTAACACAGCTTTGCCATGTAAATGTAAGTACCTACTGAGTACGTTTTCCTATTAATTGGCAATACTGCCAACGCATAAATACACTTGGAAAAGCCCGTTTTAAGAAAAAAATAGTTTCTTAAATTTGATTTGAGATTCGACATAACTTTGATAAAACGATGTAGGTACTTTTGGCATAACAGTTAAGTTCGACCTACTAAATTAATTTAGGAAACGTTTCGGGTCGAATTTAATACCTAAAAGATAGCTTGAAGTTTTAAGTTACTATGGGTTTCTTTTTCGCCAGTGCATTGTTATTACCATTCCATTTCCAACTTATCTAACAATTTAATTAAGTTTTATTAAAAGCAAAATCTCTCTAATTAAAGTGAAAAGTTTAGTCAAATGATTCTTTAAAACACCAACCTACAAACAGGTTGGAAGGTAAATTTCTATACTCTTTTATTATAAGATAAGATAACTTTATTTTTCATAAATTTTTGTACACTGCATACCAGTTACATATAAATTCTTTTTTATAAATATTAAGTAAATAAGAAAATAAGAAGTGGGTACATTTGTAGTAGGATTTTTTTTTTACAAAAGTATCCTATAAAACATTAACAAAACAACACAACACCATTATAAATATTATTATCTAAGTGTTTCATGAAGGTATACAGAAAAGTAAAAAATAATAATTATATACTGCTAACAAATAGACGTAGTTTTGCGATTCTTGTATGAAATGTAAGAGTTCGTGGAGGAATGTAAACACGGCAACATGAAAGGTATCGCGAT
Source organism: Glyphodes pyloalis (assembly GCA_037074685.1). Lineage (NCBI taxonomy): Eukaryota > Metazoa > Arthropoda > Insecta > Lepidoptera > Crambidae > Glyphodes > Glyphodes pyloalis. The sequence goes on from JAYKKO010000025.1 coordinate 5,392,039, forward strand.
GGCGGCGAAAGCTCCGGCCCCTCGCAAGCTCATTGAGCCAATTGCCTTCGTCTGGGGAGCCGCCTAATTGAATAAATAACCGTCTGAGACGTAGGTAAATACAAACGAACAGTCGATAGTATGATTTAGTTAACTGCGCTTTTCTAAAAGCTTAAATCTTTTATTTAGTTAACCGCTATAAAACGTGAACGAACGCACATTATTCACTGTTAAAGATCCCATCCTTGCGTATCTATGCTTCCAAAAAGATTTGAACAATGTAATATTTGGTTTCGATTTCAATTGTTTCTAATTTATTCATTTTATGAGCCAGGCTCAAGTACATGTATACTAATTTATGACGTCATAGGCTATATTCATTGAAAAAAAACTACGAATTGTGCGGAAAAATAAGTTTGGTATGATATTCTATCGATTTGATGTTGTTTTCGTAATCTGATATTTAGTAAAACACATTGAGTCTTTTTTATCTTCGTTTCTTCAACCAATTTTATTTGTTATCTACTGTAAAAATATCTCCCTTTTCAATATGCATAATTTTTAGCAATGCAACGTTATTATTATTCAAAAGACTGCAAAATAAAAAAAAATCTCATAAATTGAATGGCCTAAGTTACTTTTGGTATAGACTAGGTACCAACTGTAGTTCAAAATAATGATTGTTGAGTTAAAATTTTCAATTCGCCTAAACTAACTACACTATTAACATACACATTTACATACATAGGTATTCTTTGGAAACGTTCTCTTATTTATGTAGCTAAGTAAACAAATTACTAAGTCATGCATTGAAGTGGGTACTTAATTATGTATCTAATCTAAGTATTCTAATTAAACCTTAATACGTTTAAGTAGGCGGGAACTTAAGAGCTGTATTTGCGTAAATTTTTTAAAATAATTATTAATTAGACAAGTGATCCATGTGATGAAGGTAAATTAGGCTTACTTGTGTATTTCATGTCACCCCTTATTTAAAATGTCTTCTTGAATTTACATTGCAATTTTTTAAACCATATTTAGGCAAAGTTATGAGGCATGTTTCAATGTTTATCTACTTCAAAGAATTAAATATAACTTTGGCGTATCTCAGGATAACAGATGAGTATCTTCTTTGCAATCAAGAATGAAATTATATTCTACCTAGACTGGCAAATCTCTTGAACTCGATTTTTCACTCAAAAAGCCTTCTTTTTCGGTCAAAAAATAAACCAATGCATTATCAAGATCGTAAAGTTTGTACCTACGCACACAATATCGTTTTTTATTTAATCTATACATATAAATACAATTGTAGTGTCTGTTAGTAATATTCAAATAACCGCTTGTTACTACATGCATATGATACTGTATGTATATACACCAAAATAACATTTTACAATTTTTGTCTGTTTGTTTATTCTGGCTAATCTCAGAAATGGCTGAACCGTCTTCGACGGGACTTTTGTTGGTAGGTAGCTGATGTAATAAGGAGTAACATAGGCTACTTTTATTTTAGAAAAGATGTTTTGTTTTAGAAATAATCAATTATAAATATTGTAGTTACGCGAACGAAGTCGCGGGCGAAGCTAGTAACCAATAAAGTTATATCATAAAAGAGAGGAAGCAGTACAAAAATAGCGGACTTAATGCTTAGTGCAGAATAAGGTGCTATAATCACAAATTATAGTTGCGCCACATCTACTGAGATGGTAGAGACTATGTCATTGCGAGTTAACTGTCTATCTGGTATAGTTAAGCAGCGGTTTAACCGTGACAAATTACTAAAGTGTACAGCATCGAATGTTACTGACCGTACCATTACTCATAGGTTCAAGTTAAGGAAGTGATTTCACGGCTTCGTACGTCACTGGGCCGAAGGCGGGTCCGGTCGCCACGGCGTCTCAATGAGTCTCAATTAGGGCCAATTGCCGACCCTCCGGCACCTTCCACAAGCCACCCCACTTTGACTGCTTATTATAGTTTTACGGCCCTATCGACACGTAACTGTCGACAACCGACTATCGTTATGTTAGTGGTGCAATACTGAGGGCTGACAATGGTCCGAAATCGGATAAACGAAGTTAATTCTACTAAAAGATGAGATGATCAAACATTCCGTTCATTATAAAAAGTTAGGTTTTAACGGTCTCAGTTTGATTGCGTTTCGGGGAATAATGCGGATGAAATTTATTGCAACCCCTCTGTACTTGTATCAATATACTAATTACAACTAATTTCTCTAAAAAATTATTTGATTTTTGTTTTAAACCGACGTTTAAACGTACATTTCAAAGTGGATTTAGTAAGTATTAAAATGTAGTGTTTAGATATTATAATATTTACAATGTCTTAAGTTCAATTTAACATAGTTATTGAACCTTTAGGTATTACGCCAAAGATTTCGATTCAAGAATTAGTAGTATTTCCGAAGTGTGTTTCAGAGCATTTTTTTCTAATTCAGCCCATGTTTTAATAATTGAATACAGTGAAAAAGTATGTAGATCATAACATAACATAACTTATACCAAAGTGATTAGTAAGTTGCTGTGATCTTAATTTATAACTTATATAGATCGTAGATACTTTTATTTTGATATTTGATATTTATCAAGATTATCTAGATACCTATTAGGTACAGATAAAGGCACATCAGATTACACCCTTTTGACTTTGTGCTGCCCTTCATTGCCATTATTTCGAGTGCATAAGATCTAATATCAAGTTTTAACATGGACGTGCTGTCGACCGTTCGTTCGTCAGTAACACTAAAGAATCTATAAATATCACTTATGGTTCGCCAACCGATGATGGGTAAGGCATTCGTTAAATAATTAAACAAAAATTTTATCTGTTAAATAAAATAAAAATTATATACAACCCATGTTAAATGTCTTAACCGTGGACGTTACTATATTCAACAATTCAACATAATTTAAATACGTGCCTGAAAAATGTATCTTTTATTAAAATTAAATTGTTACTTTTTTAATCTTTACTCTTGTTAATCATTACTCATTGATACGCACGCACCCATAAACAAACTCTATGCATTACCTAACGATTGACTGGTAGATAATGCTATTATTAAATCCATATGATATATCTGTACAAATAGCTTTTAAATAAATAAAAAATCTTGGCATTGATATTAATAAAGCATTAAATTAATTATCAATACTAGACACACTGTGAAGTTTAAAATTCTTTTGCATGAACACGAAACCCCATTAGGTAAATTTCATTTAAGATTCTGTGCCAGCGAAAACTATTATTTATGTAACTCTCACACAAAATTAAATCGCCTATACATTATATCAATTACGTGAATGAATAGATCAAAATACAAACTTACAGGATCACCATCTCCAAAAAAGGCAGTCAGCAGCGAGCACAAACAAATTATTTTTCTATCTTTCCACAGTCCACAAATGCACAACACAATAATCCAGTCTTTCAAAATAAAACTATAGAATGTATAATTTTCGCGAATCCAAAGTGCGAAGAGCGTGTCCCATCCATACACTACAAAAGCTCACGGCCCACTAGCTTGAACAACAAAAATAAACACAGGGATGATTTCTCCCACCACGCATCGAGGTGGGGTCCCTCGCCGTCCAATAGCATACGAGAATGCCCCCGTCACCGCCTCCCGTCCAATCAGGCCGCGTTATTTGCTTGTGTTCGATCTCCAATGGGTTTTCGCGAACGGTTAACGTTTTTATGTTTTTCGCGAAAAACCAAGTTGGAAATTTGAGCGATGCATTGTTTGAACTGGAGCGTGTGTTGAATCGATTTTTTGTGTGGTGCTCATGTGTAGGTTACTATCTAGAGATTATTTCACACCATTTACCTCAGTGAGAAGTTTTGCGCTATCATTAACTAATTAAAATATTCATAATTATTGTTACACAAACACTTGAGAGTATCAGGCTGGATAATTCTTAGGTGCTTACTGAAAGGCTTTTTAATTTCCTTTTTCCAATACCTACATAAAATAGTCATTCCTTACCGATTATTCCAACTATTTCCTTAACAAAACTTTGAAATTATGAATAAAAATATTAAAATTAATATAATTTATTACAGATAATATGTAACAGTATCTAGTCCTTAAAAAATAGCATATTTTACCCTAAAAGTGGGGAAATATGTATTTCGTGGATAACATTCCATGACTCTACCTTCCTTGTATGACAACGTATGGTTTTTCTACAATCGTGTGCTGATTGTTTTCCTACGTTTTGCGTGTACGTCTTTCCTCATAATAAAATCACCGTTGTGTGTAAAAATTGTACGAAGAATTGAGGAAAAATTGTAACATGTATTTTCGTTTATAAAACTAACAACTTCTTTCAAATTATGTGCTATAACAGCATTCGTAGAGCAATCCAAGCGCTGACACACAGTGTTCTGGATTGTCGCAGAAAGTTCTAGCTTTATATTCTTAGTACTTATATAAACGGATAAATTAATAATTACGTACTTTGAAAGAAATGTTGAAGCATAATCTATTAAAATATAGGTATTTGGGGTCCATTTTTTCATGAATATTGGCGTTTTTTAAACTACAATAACCTGACCGGAGATCGAATAAAGTGATGGGTGAATTCTATGGTTGGGTAGGTCATGTATCTAAGGAGAGTAAAAAATAAATAAATATCTCCTCATCTAGTTCTTTATTTAAAAAAAATCAGCAAGCAATTCATAGAAAATTTTATCTATATATTTCAAAAGTACCACAGTATTGTATTGTTTGATATCGTACTTACAGATAATTATATTTATTCAAAAACATATGATAATGGATTTCATTATGTACTCTTTTCTCTTAGTTTGGAAGACCAACAAGTGGGTAACCGTCAGTCGTAACTTCGACATATCATGTTTTATTTGCGTAATTTTAATGAAATTAAAATATCAATTGATTTAATTTGTTATATGTATAGACAAAAGTACACTCCACACTTTGGATTTGAACTGCCCTTTCCTCGTGCGCTTTTAATATTTAATATCGAACTGCTAGTGTTTACCTTGATGTGGTTTTGACAGTACGTATCGACGAAATCAATCCTTAAAAAGATGATCATTTAAATTTATTCCGTGATGATTTTGTAAAATTAAAACCATAATTTAAATACATGCCATAAATTAATAATAGCCTTAGTGCAACGGATCAGTAACAAAGGTGTACGTTGTAAGGTCATAGGTTCAGCAAAGGACTGGGGTGAAGGATGCGGGTCCGCTTGACGAGTGCTTTGTACTCTGAACTTGACCTAAAAACTCTTATACTTACGTATAGAACACGAAATGCGAATTTAGTTATAATAGGCATTTAATATATTAACCCCAAATTAACCCTCGACGCTAAAACGTCGGAGTGCTGTAGGTATGTGAGACGTGTCTGACTGTGTATTTGTTTATTTGTCAGTGACATCGTAGTTTCCAAACGGATGAACGAATTTTAATTTTGTTTAAAATGTGAATTAGTCGGGAGTATTTTCAACAATGTTTGACGGAAATCGGTCTAAGAAAAGATGGCCGCTACCACATACACATAGTCGGTTTACATATTTTGATGCAACTCCCTTATTATAGGTATCAAAGAAAATAGCTTGTATATTACTTACTATTACTTACATAATGATACATTTCAAATATATACAATACTAGCTGTGCCCGCGACTACGTTCGCGTGGACTACATCCTTTCATGGTCGGTTTGACTCCTTTCTCCCCTAATATTCGAAACAAAAAGTAGTCTATATTTTAATCCAAGGTTCGAGCTATATTTGTGACAAATATCATATCTCTAACTTCAAAAATAAACATTTTTCCATATAAACTTTCAAAGGTGGTATTACCCCCCTCCCCCTTATTTTCTAATAAAAAGTAGCCTGTGTCCGTTCTTGAGATTCAACGTATACCTATACCAAATTTAATCAAAATCGGTTGAGAGGTTTAAGCAGGAAAGTGTAACAGACAGACAGACAGAGTTACTTTCGCATTTATAATATTAGTAGGGATATTGTATATCACTTACATAATGATACATTACAAATCCAAGATGCGCTAATACTGAACGGTAGGAAGTTTTTTATTTTTTATCGGATGATAAGTTTGCTAGAACATTTACGTGACGTCAAGGCCTCGACGGTCTAGTATCGGGACATTTGCTCGAAATAGAAATAGAAATAGAAATAGAAATAGAAAATGTCTTTATTCATGTAAACTTTTACAAAAGCATTTATGAATCGTCAAGTCAAGTAAACTACCACCGTGTTCGGAATTCGGTTGACTGGGTTCGATTATCGGGTCGAGCAAAGTACGTTTTAGATTTTGCAAACATCAGCTGGGGCTAGTGACAACAAACAATATTTAATGTAATGTAATATTGGCATATGTGGTGATTGAGACAGTAGTGCCTAGTAGGTACTACCTACTCCTTGGTGTATCAACTTCGTAATCATAAAAAAGACGAATTATTCAATTTAGTCCAGTAGATATGCGCGTAAATACAGTTCAGCGATTCAGTTTCATTGTTTAGATTTTCAGTATATTTAGATCTTTAAATGTACTGTATCGAAACAAAGGAATTCGTATGCGAAAACTAGTATACATAAATAAATAAAGGTGGTCAATACGAGGTTATAGGTTCACCGAAGGGCCGAGGGTGGGAGATGCGGGCGTTACGCAGTTCGCGCGACGAGTGCGCCCGCGCACACTCATTGTAGCCTGTGGGAAACATACTAAGGCAATACGAAAAAAATACCCTGGCCGTTATTATTTATTCAAGTCTATATCGACGCTTTTTTTTAATTCATTTTATGCCCTAATGTAGGATAAGGTGCACGATATAGGGGTAGCGGTTGGTAGTGGTTAAACTGAAAATTGCTTATTACTTCCTGTCCTGGAGCAGAGCTAATACTTATATAATAAATAAATTAATCTCAAGTTGTACCGATGTTCTAACTTGAATGTCACCATTTAAATTAAAATTTCAAACTAACTTTTAATCTGTATGGGTACTCTATTGATTTATTTTTTTATTATTTTTTTTATAGCAGCGCAGTATATTGGCTACATTTAAATGCGGATTAGTGATCACGAATCTGTACGTATACTCCCAAAAACGAAACGAATAAACGAAAGATTTCGTTTTTAAATATTAATGAAAAGTTTGGGAATTAAAACGTAGTTTTTGATTTGCACAAATATTTTTTTTTTTAAAACGTTTAATTTTGCATTCGAAGTAAATTGGTTACGATTATGAGAATTAAATAAAATAAATAAATAAATATTTGAAAACATCACATACATTGCTCTTATTCTGTGGTAAGTAGCTACAGCACTTGTGTTACAGAAATCAGAAACAACGACGGTACCACAACACCCAGACCCGGGACAATACAGAAAAGTTCGTTTCCTATATTGACCCGACGGGGAATCGAACCCGGGACCTCAGAGATGGTGCGACGCCAAAGGCCGATACGCTCGCCTATCGGCAACGGAGGTCGTCAATTAAAATTGATATCCGTCATCGGGTCCGGTATACTTTGTTTTTAAGAGACCCCATGAGCTATGTTAGAAAAAATACGATTTACTCGACACTGAGATCAAAATCTAAGTAGTAGGGGAAGACGGGGCAAGACGGGGTTGTGGGTAAGACGGGGTACCGGCCGAAACTCGCAGTTCAAACTGACCAATCACATTCGTTTATCCATCGTATGACGCGCCGCCGTGATGCTTGTCAGTCCCGCGAAGGCTAATTGTTTAGAAGTGCACATTGTCCGAAAAAAATATTAAAAAGTGTTTTTATGCAAACCTCTTGTCATATTTTCTACTACTTTGACACGTGACTGTCATGTGTTTAATGACGTTACCTGGTGAGGTGCTATGATGAATGACGCTAAAGCAAACCTCTTTTAAGGTAAACTTAACGTTACCTTATCATTGTTGGCTGTTTTAATTTTTTGATCGGTTTTTTAGAAAATGGCCCTGCGGGCAAGATGGGGTAACGAATACCCCATCTTACCCCTAAAAAGAATAACCTTGTTTTGAGTTGTTAATCTTGTTTGTTTTACAATCAAATTGATTTGTTTGTTTTGTTATCAGCTTATGCTTTATACTTTGCCTTTTTAAAATGGTTCGTGAGTACAAACACAAGACCTATAGAGGGTCGTGGTCCGAAGAATCCATGCTGAAAGCAATTCAAACGGTTTTGGATAGAAAAATGGGTTATTATAAAGCAGCAAAACAATGTTGCCCCTTGTTTGACTACCGAGATCCAGTTAAATGACGGTCAAGCTGCCACAAACCATGAAGTCCTTTAAGGTACAAGCACTACCACTACTGCTCAAACTTCAGGCACAGCTGCTGCAGAAACATTCCACCCTCCAACCCAGAATAATGCTGCGACTTTTAGCAGAGTCGTTGCTGTTGACTCTTTACCAGGATGTTCCCACTGGAATCCTAGGGTATCTGCATCGAATTAAACTAAAGAACAAAATCAGAAACACCACAACCAGCTAATATGCCCACATGCGATAAAAGCGACAGTAGCTTTGCTTTGCGTGTTCCTAAAAAGCGTGGCAAAACAGCAATTATCACGTCGTCTCCCTACAAACAAGAATTAAAAGCCATCGCCCATAAAAAAGAGATGCTGAACAGAAAAACCTAGAGAAAAAAGAAATAAAGTAGAGAAAAGATGCACTGAGAAAACAGAAGGACACTACTAAAAAAGCTCATTATAAAAAATCTAATAAGAATGACCAATCAGTGAAAACTGCTAAACGTCGAAAACTTTCATCACCTGGCAATGAGAGCGACGGAGAGGAAGACACGCCATGCATGTATTGCCAGAACGTATATTCAGTTTCCATTGAAGGCTGAATTTCATGCTTATCTTGCGGCAAATGGGCTCATAACAGCTGCGCAGGTATCGATGATGATTACGACGAGGCAACGCACGTCTGCGAGTTTTGCCAGGAAAAATAAGCATCCTTTTTGTATGAAGATTTTCATTACCCCGTCTTACCTCAGGGGGGTACCCCATCTTACCAGCACTATGGGGTAAGACGGGGCAAAACACATCTTTTATATTTTTATTTTTTTCTATGAAAATTGTGATCCAAAGTTGTCTAGCTAGTCAGATATAAGAAGAAGAATAATTAGTCTTTGAGATTAAAATAAATATGATTGTTTAACTATGTATTTTATTGCACTTTTGACCTTAAAAGCTTAAGTACCCCGTCTTGCCCCCTCTTCCCCTATACTTAATTCTTTTGATCATCCTGAAGACCTGTTATTCCAAAAACTAAATATGTCGGATCCAATAACAAATAGCAATTTGAAATCAATCTTCATAATCTTAATCAACTTATTTCGAATAGAAAAAAAGCGTTTGCAATTAACAAAATATTATTTATGCATCTCGAAAACCACCTTTTGATTCCCAATGTTTCGATTAATCTTCAAAAACGAAACCTTTCGTTCGTTCTTTGTGTTTTTGGAAGTAGGTAGGCTTCAAGGTAAGGGCGACAAGTCCAGTAACAGCTTTATTATGCTGTACTTGTCGCCCTTAAGCTAGGACCTCATTACCACTTAACATCAGGTGGGATGAGGTCAATCTTGAAGTGCACTATATATATATATATATATATATATATATATATATCATCATTGCAGTAGGCCTACTGCAATAGACCTTCTAAACTGGTTTGATAACTAAGAGAAAAAGAAGGACAAAGCCAGGAATTATATTTTATATCTACTGATTTGTTTGGTGAAAACGGATTTTTTAAATCCATCTACTGGTTTTGAGATTTCAAATCAGGAGGAATGAACTTTTTTTGTTAAGAAAAGCATTTTGACTCTTTGTGTAGCGCAAGGAATGGCGGCAATAAAACCAAAGTTAATCCTCTATTACGGGTCCACCATTTGTTTGAGGTTCAACTAATCTGCTTATTGTTTTTGCGCTTGGCTTGCTTTTTGCCCATATCAGGCAATGTTTTTATAATACGACGAGGAATACCAACGTATCTGTATGCATCAACCTATTTGATACTATGATTCATTGATAGATATACTTTATGGTATCAAAAATTTACATAACCTGGATTAACAGACAAATTATGCGTACATATTACAATTTACGCCATTTTATCACTAGATAACGTATTTCACATACGGTTTCACTAAGTTTAGAAACATTTTTGAACTTAAACTCCTTTATAACATTATTTTATTAACATAATTATGTTTTTTTTTGACATTGTAGATTTTTTTTTACATTGAAGATATCAAGTTAGATTGAAAATAAGGAGTAGTATTGAATAAACATATGTATTCCAATAATAATTACAAAATAGCGTCATACGTAGTGTTTACATTTGCTGAAAAATCCAATCAAATGTAATCACGGCAACCTTCGATCATATATTTTGGACTAAAGACGTATAGACGACATAGATTTTTTTTAAAGGCGGTAAAATGGTAATAGCTTGACAAGTCCAAACATGATATTGGCGGCAAGTGCTCTAGTCTGTTGTTAATCTAAAACTGTGAATAAACCCAAACTCCCTATTTTACCAGATATAAGTAGGAAGGTTTAAATTAAAAAATGTCCCAACTAAATATTAGACAAACTAGGTGATTAAGCGTAAACCTGGTAATTATTTTGCCGCTAACGATTTTAATCCGATTCAATATAATCCACCTATTGTTATAGGCTGAAGACGCCGACTATGGAACTGTTCCCTAGAAAGTTTTCTGGGGACTTTCTTTAACAAGATTAACGCGGTAGTCTTTCCGAGATTTAGATGGGTACAAAATCTGACGAAGACTTTTGAGATTAGAATTTTTTCAACCACTTTAAATACTGGTAGTGACTTACTTTCAAAGCCTTTGCAATGGAGTTTTTTTTTAACATCTTATGTTTAACTTTAGGGGATTAATGAAAATCTTAGCACAAACAAACTCAAAACATAGTAATTATTTTAATGGAATAATAAATACGCAGTTTTTCAAATGTTCATTAAATAATTCAAACTTCTTAATTAATAATAAAAATGTAAAGCTTCAAATGATGAATGACGCAGAAGGTATAAAGGCGTTATATAATTTTACATAAAGAAAGATAAAATAAACATCATTCAATATATGAGTGGTTTAGCCTATCTCAGTTATATAAAAATACAGACTAAGAGCTCAGCCATAATATTACTGTAATTTTTCGTTGTTAAAATTACATGGAATTGGGAATAACTATTTTTAAATAAAAAAATTAAGAGAAATATGTATAGTTTTACCTACATTGTTTTTTGTTAACGCAGCATTTTTTAATTGGTCTTTGGTAAATCATTTTTTTTCAAAAATGAAATAAAAATGTAAAACTATTAAATGCAATTATTACAAAAGTTTGTTTTTTTTAAACTATATAACTATATTTTGCTACATAGTTATTAAATATAATACATTTAAAGAAATGAATAATGATATAATTAACAAAAAAGTTATAATTTCAGCGTACAGTGATTAGGGTTACAGATATTAGGCTTACATTGCTTTAGGTCGCAAGTGATCAGGAATAGCGTGTATTGGGGCTAACGATATTAGGAATAGCATTCTTTAGAGGTACAGTGAATTGGTGTTTCAATTATTGGTATTAAGTATAAGAGTCGAGTCGGCAAAAATTCGTATGGCATGACGAACATTTGTATGAGTACTATCTCTCAATTCTTTAAATATAAAAGGTTTAATTATTTACAAGTTAGCTGTTGTTAATCCTAAATAAACAAAATAAAAAATAAAAATATATTTTAGATTTTGAACGCCGTTAGTTTTGGTTACCGTAATAAGTTTGTAAGCTACTTACTTTGGGATCAGACCAATGTGTGACCAATTGTCTGATATTTTATTATTTATTTTTAATGAAAGCTGTTAAAGCGTAAGATTGAAGTATTAAACTACTTTTTAATGCTTAGTTGCGACCTGATAATGGCACAGCAAAACAAGGCACGCCTTCTTTCGTTCGAAGCCGCGCGTGTGACATTAAGTCAATGATTTGTTTCCTCAGTCACATAAGGTTTAAATTTAGATTAGATTAAATGACGCTTAAGGCCTTTTTTCAATGCTTGTGTTGATATACTCTGCACCGCCCTTATCTCGTGGGCATAAAAACTAATATGGAACTGCAAGTGTTTACCTCGATGTGCTGTCGACCGTACGTCATAACGCAGAGTACAATGATTTGTTTGTATTGCATGGATCTGTGTAGGTATCTACAAAATCTTTGATCGAATAGTAGTATGTATTAGGTATGTTTTTACCTAGTAAATGTCATCGACCCTTGTCTTTATATCGATTTGGGCGTGTGAAATGTGTCATGTGGGCGAAGAGGTTCACAGTACTCACAATCAGCGCAGTTCAAGTTTGGTCGTAACATCCCCCCCCCCTGCCCCCCCTCCCCATCGCCAATTGACGCTTGCGGCAGCGTCGCATCCGCGTCCCCACGGCACGCCGGAAGTCGCCAATTCGCAGAATTGACATCGCTGTGGAATAAGTGCATTGAGATAAGTAGTCGAAGGAAAAAAAACCAAACAATTTATCAGGAATCAAAGCTGGTTTCAGATGCGCCGGAGTTGAGTCCATCGCAATTATTTTCTTAAATCGTTTCTCCACATGTTATTTTCAGGAATGTCAGCGACCTTCCTGAAAAAATATATATATTTAATATATAACATAAAACTTTCTTGTTACCATTTCCAAAACGAAAAATGCCTAGATAGGTCACTTTTAAACGATAAGATTGCTTAAATTTTACATTAAGTTGCTTTTTTCTGTGTCTTAAGTTATTCTAGTATCTCACTTATACTAAACTTCACCAAAATCATCATCAAAGATACAAACTTTAAATCTCTTTAACTGGCGAATAAAAAAAAGATAATAGTTATGGTTCTTTATTTATTTTGACAATACAGCTTCATTTTTTCGCGATTGTAGTTTTCAGCATCCTGCAAGAAAAAACATTACATATTACATTACATGAAACCATACTATCAATTTCCAACTGAAAGGCAAAGGACTGCAATAGTCATATCAAGTTCCGGCATAGTTACCCTGTTGGCAAAACCCAGTAATGATAGAAAAGGCATATTGAAATGAAAAATTCGTAAGTAATGACCACGTTATTCGTGTGCGCTATTTTAGATATTTGTTTTCATTGTAGGCCCTCGTAGAAAATCGTTCTGCAAAAAGCCTGAGAGTGATGTCGATAAATCAGGGTAAAACTAACGAGCTGTTCGCAATTTAGTATTTTAGTTTAAAGCGTTTCACTGTAAACTTACAAAAAGTTAAGCCCGTAAGTCCAGGCCCGTGTACCGGCGTCAAGTTGCCGACTTCTTGGTGAGTTGCAGGGGCTGACTCTCCTGTGCTTATCTTAGACAAGTTTCTAACTAGCCCTGTTTGTACGTGTACATACTAAGAAATAAATAACTACAGGCGTTAAGTTGAGAATCTTATTCTGAGAGCATCCCTGAGGTGGAATTCTGTTCCAGTAAATTACTGGAACAGAATTCCACCTCAGTTACTGGCAGTAATTATGTTTATATCTGTACAATTGTTACTCCGCACCACTAGCAATTAAATATGCTAAATGGAAAAGTCATGATTTTGTTTTTTAATGCAGGAAGTCAGATTTTCTCCACACACACACATTTAAATTCTAATTGTTAATAGGGGTCTAAAATTATCCGTGTAATATTACAAATCTACTAGATTAGGATTTGAAGATACTTTTTATCCCTACGAAAGAAGTCGCGGTCTCCAACTAGTGTCAACATTCTCGCTTGTCATCACCTAATTCTGAACTTAAGTTGCTTTAACAGTTCCACCAAAAATGTATTATACTAACTGGTGGAAAATAGAAAAATAAACTAGGGGAGTCGCGTTGAAATAATAACTGTTAAAAACATCAGATATGTAGATTTTACTCCGTGAAATACTTATTAAAAAAAATATAAGACACATATTTTTTAAATTTCATTTGCCAAGTTGAGAAATAATACGGAGATGAAATGATGCCAAGTTGCGGGAAATAAAAATGTACCCACTAATTACATCACGCAAAAATTCAATTCAATGTGTGATACATTTTTTGATTAGGTTGCAAATGTTGTAGCTTCGAGCTTATTAGTCAGCCGTGATTTGTAATTATGCAGAATCTATTGTTTTGTAACGTATTTGATGGTTCCATCGTGCAGTGGAGCCTCATCAAGGGCTCGTTAGCGCTTATTTGTGTGGTGTATTTGCACACGGCTTGTATCGAGCGAGGGCGCAAACAATGAGACGATCACAAAACCTCTCGATCAAAGGAGACATGTGCCCTGGGGATGGTTTTTCACACAGAATTTACACCAAACTTTTGAAATAAACAGTAAAACTAAGGTCTTACCCTAAAACTGTGTTGGGGCCGATTCCACCAGATATTTTGATCATGAAGCAGTTAAGTAATAATTTCAATTGTAGCTGTACTCCTCAGTAAGTTGTTGTGTTAATTGGACATATTTTGGTTATTTTGGCATTTTTTCAAATTACATACAAATAGATATAGGCGTTAAAAGTAAATAAATCAGTCCCGCACAGATTTTGCTTTGGATTTTGTATGATGTTAAAGTTGTATTACAAGTCGGATATCTCTATATGTATGACCTATAATTTAAGTTATTAAATATGATACTTAATCTTCATCCAGGGATGGAGTAATAATGAAGTCTTATTAGGTGATCTGGCTATATAGCTATATAGCTTCATGTTATATCAAGCCAAAAACGTCTAAGAACATTGCATCTTCAAAATCGATAAATGGATACGAATCAAGGACCCTTAATTTTAGGTTAATCGAGCAAACAACACTGCTGTTATCATCATCTCTATTCAAAGCTGTCACAGTCAAACGTCTAAACAGATTGCGATCACGTAGTTAGTGAGCCGTAGTTTGAACCGATCTTGATGAGCGATGAATCGCCAAGTGCCCTGCCGCTGACAGGCGCGATAGCGGCCATCTCGCCCCATAAGCCTTTCCACACAACCGATGCTCAAACAAAGGATCAAATTAAACAAATCCGCAGACAATCACGTTCCTACACACGGCCAGAGAACGGCGCATATCGTACTCTATGTCGTAGCAGTAAGGCTTGTAGTTTCCCAATTTCGCACATGACTGTACGACATGAAAGAGAGTTAATCAAACTATCCGGGAGCCGGGGATGTAAGGGATAAATGGCGGGGGCGTGCGCGGCTGTCATGTCAACAAATACGTGTATGATTGTATGATTGACCTCAGGACAATGAGCTTCGAGTGTGACTAATACGATTGTAAAATGCGCAATCTATGCTCGCAGCTTGGCCGGCTGTGCTGATCAACTTACGGAATACTTCATTGTCAGCTTGGTAACTTATGATTGTTGGATATCGTCACACTTATTTGCCGTGTGAAGCAGGACAAAATCATTGGAATTTAGCACATGTGATAGAGGAGTTGCAATCGATAATTTAAATGCAATAACCACTATACTGATCTTACATTTTTAAAAGTTCAAACGTACTACAAAAATATAGGACTTGTTTGTGAAATTAACTTCTGTTTATATTTGCCATAAAGTATCAATCGAGTAAATAAATTTTTTACTCCAAATCTTAGGCTCAGTTTTTTAAAGGTCTGTACGAGTACGAGTAAATATACCAGTAAGAAGCAGTGATTCAGTTTGAAATGTTTTAGATATACACGCCAGAAAAAGATATAATTTTGACAGTTGTCAAATTGCATAAAATTATTGAGATCAAAATACTTTAGTACACGATTGCCATTTACATTACCATTACCTTATCAATGTTAAATATCTGTGTCTTTATAAAAATGCATTTTTTTTTATATTATTGTAACGAAGGAAATTATGAGAAATGTATTTACCGTTCTTTGAAAGTTTCCCAGCTATTAGGTATAAGCACCAAACCGATCTAATTTATGCAGTTTAGGCTAACTATATTTCAGTTTAATTTATGATGTAGCATTCGTTTTAATGTGCTAATTTCCTTGAAAATTCCAATATCAAACAAGCGGCAAGGTGAAAATTGTCATTTTGAACGGTTCTGTTGTGAAAGGTAGTAGGTGTTAGCGCTAATTTATGGTTGCCCGTTATCTGAGGATGCGGGCGCGCGTGCGCAGCCATGGTGACGCCCCTCCACCCCCCAATGCTGCAGGGTTCCCTACGTATCGAAAAATGGGGTTTCCCTATTATTGGTTCATTAAGGTACGGTTGCTTTAGAAGATGAGACGTTTCCCTCCTGACAAAAACGACGTAACTGGACGTGCGTCTAAAGATACAGGTAGATATTAAAGTCAACTGGGTTTTATCCAAATCATTGTCCGCGTAGATGTGCAAATTATTTTATTTCGTACAATGGTAAGAGATAAACAGATATGAATAACAAATTGAACGAAAATAAGTCTACTAAATGCATATTATTTCAACTCGCTAATTTTGCGGTTGGCAACAGTTAAATTTGCTATTTTGATTTTTAACGGCCTAGAAGTCAGCGAAAAGGAGGAGAATACTTAATTAAAAATATTATTCATTTACCTAATTTGTGTCTAAGATTAATTATATTAGTGTTTAACTAGTAGTCACATAAAATACCATTTGTCATTTTATGTGACTACGGGTTATGTTCAAATCAGTACAACACACCCCTAAGGATAATAAAATTATCCGCTGCCCGAGAATTCGTCTGTTATTTTGGTATAAACATTTTTCTATACAATATTGTCATTTATTTTTTACACAATTCCATTCATTTCCAGGAAATCCATTCCTTAGTTTTTGCATCGACGATACCATCCATCCATACAAACTTTTTTTAATAACATTAGGATATTGTAAGGCTGGTAACCCTACCTTCTGAGTACCATGGCCCTGTTTAACATGCCCCACGCGACTGCCTACAACTGTTTCCATGCGTTTTAGGTAGGTGACTATTTGTATTTTTATTACTATTACAACCGTACGTAGATAACGTACGGTTGACAGTAAGTCAAGATAAACACTTGCAGTTCGATATTAGCTGTTATGCGCAAGACATAAGGGCATAGTGTGGGCTTTTGTCTGTGAAGGGATACAAGAGAGGTAGGGCATAGAGATTTATCGCTTGAACTGGAGCAGCCCGACGGGTAAAATATCTCCACCTTGTAGAAGACCGCAGCCAAATCACAACAAACAATCACTTCGGTGTTGTTGTGTTACTGCGTGTGAGTACAGCTCCTAGGGGGTGGAATGGAGTGGGGGGGGGGGAGGTTTGCTACATATGACAAGTCCAGTAACATCAATAAATTATTATGCTGTACCTACTTGTCGCCCTTTCACCTTATGTACCACATAACATCAGGTGGGATGGTCAATCTTGACCTCTTGAAAAATCATACAAAAGCTTGGATTACATTTTATTTCTACTTATGACTCCGTGACATTTGTGAATTTTCCTATTAGTTAACCACATTTTGGTTGAACGGTTGCCGTTGAAACTACAAAAATATCTAATGCTAGTCAACGTAACCACATTTAATTTTACTTTTTAAACTTTGCCCTTTTTTATTTTTCTTTTAACTAAGAGCAAGTATAGGTGAGTACGTAATCATATTTGAAACTTCGTTGCATGTCAGAAACCAACAGAGAATTTTAATCTGAAAGAAAAAGTGGATATAGCTGTTTATTCATTGAAAACATTCAATACGAACAGATTTTATAGTCTACCACGCCACTAGCGAACTTAAAATATTTGAACGAAATAGAAAAAAAATGCGCCAGACAATCACACCAATCACCTGGTCTCAAACTAAGGTTTTCCCTTGTACTATGAGCACCAGACGACGAATATTAACTGGGGGTGTCATCCCAGCACATCCAGACCAAAGTCAATTTAGAAAAGTTCGTTTTCAAAATTGACCTGACCGGGAATTGAACCCGGGACCTTTCGCGCTTTGGCCGCCTACCTTAGCCACTACGCCACCGAGGTCGTCAATGGAGCCCATACTGTAACCCACACTGCAAAAAGAGATTATATTTTTCTGTTTCTTTAAAATATTCAGTTTGCAACATTCGTGCCAATATGCACCCTCTCATTTGTATTCATTAGAATTCTAAAAATAGGTTTGTTTAGCATAAACATGGGCTCGCAGCGATTTTTAGCGCAGCTCTCAATAGCGAGCGGTGATATAGTGCTGTATTATACTAATTGCGCATGTTCCACTCTTGCGCATTGTGCACTAAACGCGCGAAATTGATATTTATTGTTTGAACTAGTATGTTGTTCTTTGGAAAGGGAAGGCGCTAGTTTCGTAAAAATAGAACGGTTAATTTGAATAGATGACACTGTTTTACGCGATGGGATTTTCAACATGATTCGTTTTCAAGTTAAGTGAATAGTTAAAAGTAGGTTTCTATTGTGAAGTCTCGCCTTAATTCCTTATGCCTCTTTAAATGTGAAATAGGAAATTACTCTTAATAAATAAAGAATATGCCTCCATTGTTGAAATTAAAACATCGTTACAATAATGGATATCGGCCAGGCCACTACGCATACTAAACGAGTATGTGTGATCATAAACCTGAGCTAGGTATATTCGAAAAATCCGTAAAATATTCTGCTCGACAAGGGTATTGAAAACCCAATAGGATCAAAAGCCGTCAATAAAACCATTTTATCATTGAGTGGCATCAACAATTAAATAATCGTATATAATAAAAATTAAGTTGGCAGATACCTAAGTTGTGTTTTTTACTTTTTTATAAATACTGCACAGAATAAAAGATGTGATCCTTTTTCAGTTTAACCTTCGTGATTTTAAACCTTTGAGTGACTTTAAAAATTTAAGTCTTAAATAGAACGATGGCACGATGTTAGCCAAAACATTGGAACATCGAAAAATTATGTTTCTAACTAATCTCTCATCGATTTCCTAATTTCCTCATCAATTCCCACGCTTTGCTCACTTCGAATGTTAGTGAATCAATTAATTAAAACCGCCAATCAAGGTGCGTTCCCACGTTATGATATCACAAAATCACGCAACATCTTTATTCCTTTATTGGATTACTCCCCTGTTGCCCCACGCCATTGTTTTTGGGGTGAGCGTGAAATGGGCAAACCGCCGTGGTCGTAATTACTTTCCTAATATTGTAAGCTCGTCTAAATCGAGAAAAAAAAACGGTGAGTTATTTATTGTTATTTGTGAGAGAAGCATAATCACCTGCTACATGCCAATTTATAAATAAATTTTGTTGCTCCTTACTAAGCTAAGTAATGAATTAACTTAGTTTCGTTTACTTTTCAAATAATGCGCTATATTGCTATAATGTCACATTTAAAAGTTGTCATGAAACAAATCTCAGCAATTAAGTTGCGAAAAAAAAATAGATTGCCTCTTTTTATTTTCATTATATTTTCGCATATAATGTGGAGCCAAGTATGAATAATTTTTGAACACTTAAAAAAAATGCATTACATTAATAGATAAAATACATAAATATATTACATAATAGCTACGATTTTTTTTACCATGCCATGCAGACATACTAACGAGTGGTATCATTATTTTTGGTATCTACAGTTACCAATGACAGTTTATATCTGGTGCAGATATTTGAGAGCTATTATTGGCAAAATAAATTCAATAAAAAGTATTGAGGTTCACCATCAGTTGACAGCCACAGACATTGGGTACGTGGATGATCGTTTAATCGTTCTCAGCACAATACCCGGAAATCCGATATTTCACATTCGCTTATTATAAAGCTTAAACCCGAATGGATCTGGCGGACCATTAAATTTTATTTCAACCCGCGAATGCGGAGGGTGGTCTAAAGCGGCAGGGCGTTCGTTCCGCGGACATAAATAATCGCAAAAAAACATATTGCGTTTGTTGCTCCTCTCATTATGCGCAATTAGCCGCGATTGTGACAGCATGTGAACGGATTCCGATTCGACTGGTAATGGAATAGTAGAGGACGTGTGCCTCTTTGATGCGGCTCATCTTGTAAATTTAAAAAAAAAAAAATAAAGGTTAAAAAAAAAAATGCAACGCAGTTTAATAAAAATCATTCGCTTCCTGGTAAAACTTAAAAAATACTTGCTTGTTTGAATTTGATGAAACAAATACGACAATATAAAATAATGCTAAGCACAAATTAACAAACTGGTCAATGTATACTGCTTATTCAATGTAAGGTGAACAGCAGATCAAGGTAAACACTTGTAGTATTATAGTTCTTATTATAAGTGCAGTACAAAGTTCAAAATGTGTAGTTTGACGTTTTTTCGACCGTACAATATATAATTATAAACTTTAAGACTTTCGCGTTTCAGTTTAAACAGTTGAATTAAGCTAATGCGTCAAAACGCGACACCATTTTTATACAGGCAGTTAGTAATTTGTATTAACTACTAAATAAAAATGGTGTCGCGTTTTGACCCGTTCACTTATTTTAAACGTACAATTTTTATCTAGCGCATACTCACGTGTTTGTTTTAATTAATCCAAATATCAAGTTCTCAATTTGTTTCATCTCTTAAACATCGCTTAATGCGTTTGCTCAGGCTAATACTGACCCCTCTGTTGGCGCGGCGCATTAGTAAAATTAGAGCGGTGGGAAAAGGGTTAACAACCATAGGGACGAATACTTTATGTTTATTTTTATTAGATAAATATTTGTACATCTCAGATGTACTGTTATGGTTATTATTATAGCTGGTGTCATATTTTAGGCAACAAAAGTTATTAAATCACTTCCGATACAAAGGAAGGAAGTAAACGCTGAAGGGATGTTTTATAATTGTTAATGGGATTTGGTAAAAATTAGAGATGTATTCTTCGTATACAATCTATCACGCTCCCCTGTGGTCAACTGAAAGGTGCGAGCTTAAACAGTATTGTAAAAGTATTGATGTCCGTCCGTCTCATTGAATGTCAATGGACATAAAGCGGCTTGTTGTGGACGCGTGCCGTGGTTAAATAATATTTGCTGGATAATTTTCGTCCTTGCACTAGCGGAATTAAAGGCGATTATTTCATATTTGTGTAGCAAAATCACGCTAGTGGGATTATTTGTTTGCCATAAACAAAATGGTCAATTTTAATGGGCTTTTAACGAACATTGATTTACTATCAATATGGTGAAGCACGATGTCGTATTTATTACTCTTTATGGTATCCAAAACATTACATTTTGTATTTGTATGTAGCATACAAATATTTTTAACGATTAATTTAACTTAAAGTCTTTACTACTTAAATATGT
The DNA here is from genome assembly GCA_037074685.1 of Glyphodes pyloalis. Lineage (NCBI taxonomy): Eukaryota > Metazoa > Arthropoda > Insecta > Lepidoptera > Crambidae > Glyphodes > Glyphodes pyloalis. Next base: position 5,413,364 of record JAYKKO010000025.1, read on the forward strand.
TAATAACTAAAAACTATCAGAAATGGATATGTAATATTAGAAGTATTTCTGTTACGAGTTTGATCATTCGAAGCTACCAGTAAATCCTAAGTTCAATAAAAAAATACCAAACTTTAATTCCAAGAACATGCTCATTTTGCATTTTTGTCTAGAAGCTTTACGTGAAGATATTGGAAAAAAAATATTAGACAACATCACATATATTGCTCTGATTCTGTGGTACTGCTCTAATTAAGCACTTGTGATACAGAAATCAGAAACAATGACTAATAAATTATATTGCCAAACTTAAGACCATACGAAAGTACCGACAAACAGCGCGTCAAGCTAAACTCTTCTAGTTCGGTGTTAGTCTTTATGCGCACTACATAAGGGTGATGTAAAGTCCAAAATGCATAGTCTAACGTGCTTGAGGTCGTACCTATACTCGTCATTGACATCTACCACCAATATACTGGTAGACTCAGGTTCAAAGAACGACTAAATTACGAGACTTCTACTTTATTCAGTGAGTGCAATTTCGTTTTGATGTTTAAAAGAAGTTACTGCTTAGTTTCATTTTATTTGATTTTGTAGAAGTTGCTGTTTCAATGGTTTACAAACATCCCCGGGCGCCAAAGCATCAATAACGGCGCGATGCGCCTGCGCACCGCGCGCGATTTGTTGCGGTGATAAACTGCACGGCTGACACCGCGATTACTGCCGCTCGTGTACAGTCATTTATTTCTATTTTGACGGCACAGGCAATCACAGGATTGACTAAATGTCCTGAATGAGGCATTGATTTCGTATTGTTTAAATACAAAAGTTGTTTTTATAGAGTTTGAAAGCGTTAAAAACACTGTTACTGAGTAGGTAATGTATGGATCTCCTTAGTAGGTATTACCTACACATTAATGTAATACGTGATGGCTATGTAGTATATAAACGCGTTGGATTTTCGGAACTGCTTAGTATGTGTGTATTTTTAACTTTCTTTAATGTTAATGTACATGAGAAGGGTTCGTAGACAATATTGTGTGCTATTGGTAATTTGAATATTCTCTAAATTTTCATCATAAGCCCAAGCCTTAAAACAAAACTACCGATTGACAGATACTTGTACTAATAATAATTGGTTCTAAACCCATTCCATGTTTTGCAACAAAACTAACATAACCTCTTATTCTGCTCATGATTTTTATACTTGTTGAAAATTTAATGCCCTATTCCATGAGCTAAAATTACCTACTAAGTAAACGTAAATTTATACAACTACGAAAAGCGCAAACTAAGTGCTTGTAAGTAAACTTTCTTGTCGCGCTATATCCGGCACGCGTCGCAAATTAGTCGTCGTACCTGCGCGCGCGCAGCACGTGGGCGCGCTGGGGCGTGCGCGCACGTGGATGCGCCCGCGCGCGTCTCCGCCACCGGGGACATGACGTATAGCACTGTAAAATGTAGTGATACACCGTAATGTGAGCAAGAACGACTTCGTCATTGTGGGTTTCCAGGCTTGTTGTCTTTCCATGTCAGGGTGCAATATTACAAGGAGCCAAGATTTGTATTTCTATCATCGAACATGAACGAATGAACTAAAAATCCTTTAGTCGCAGAATGTCCTAGTTGCAAAATGTCAAGTGGTATCAAAACGTCCACGTCCCAAAATGCCCAATTTTTGGAAAAATGGCGTAGATATAAAGTACTCACTTCTATTTTGTCTAATAAAATTTTACACGTGGCAAACAGGCACTAACGAGTGTTTTTATTTATATTTAATTATGTACTTTTTCATTCATTGACAATCATTACGTATTGTTTTTGCAAACACTTTACCGTCTTGGATAATCCCTTGGGGTTCGCGGAGCCCACTTTGGCGAATGAAGAAAAATAATGAATAATCTAATACAATTAATGATTTATTCATTGAGTGATCAATACCTACATTTTATCAGGATTCGTAGTTCAACGTAAAGCGTCGATTCTGTTACATTACCGCACGCGTGTCGAGCTGGCGGCGCGTGTCTCCGCTTCTCGTCACCTGAGCCTTATGGGCACGGGCCGTGTCTTGGCTACCATACACCTTGCAGGACATATTTTACGCTAAAAGCTTATCAGGGACTAAACAGGTAGGGTGAGTAATTGGATGCGTTAGGGGCACTCTACTTTCAGCCTTATGCGGTAATACCTCTACCTCTGCTAATAAGCAAGAAAGATGAGTAGATAACTTTATACGGTCGCCTTTTAGTGGTGGGTTAAAACCGTTTACTCAATAATTAACTTGTCGTTTTGCAATTACACAAATCGTATATTATTGATTTATAAATTCGGTTTGCAACGATATAAATGAAATCATACATGGTAGAGTAATCATCCTTGGTGGCGTGGACCTGAGTACCTTGTAAACTTTTACATTAATTGTCTGACTTAGTTGCGACGTTTCTTGTGACAAGTACATTCTGCTTGAGGTACCAGTTTAAAATATTGTATCAAGACATGAAATTAGTACATAGTTACATCCTGACAAAGCAAACTACCAAACATCTGGCCAGAATGAATTTGGTTTGGTAGTTATAAAAATATAATATATTTTAAATTTTGTGAAAAAATTCAAAAAGTGGAGAATAATAGGTACATGTGTTGAATATTAATTATTGTTCGATGTTAGACATCGTTTTTAACATACACTATATCAACAACTTATTTTCGAAAAAGGTCGATGTGTATGATATTAATAGAATTCATATCTAAGTGTAATGGACGTATCAGTACTAGATATAGAGTGAAAGAAAGAAAGAAAGAAAGAAAAACATTTATTGGCACACACATTAAAGCACAATTGCAAACACATGAGAGACATTGAACAGGGTTAGTGCAGCCAATAAGGTCCCAGCCTCAGTATTAGCTGCTGCGACTTTGATACGCATTTTGTTGGATCCATTAATCCATTCTTGCAGTCAATATTTAAAATGATTAATAACAATGGCAAACAAACAGAAAGTGAGCCTATTCTAACTATTGAATGTAGGTATTTTACAACCGTCCGCCTACTTGACGTTTGCATGACATTTGCGAAACGTCAGTCAAGCCTCCACAAAGGAGTTAATGGGGAGCCGAGCGGTGTCGGATGCGCGGGAGCACAATATTGGACGTCGAACCGATGCGTTTACGTAAATATAGACCGGATTTATTATCTGCCACGCTTGCGGTTGTGGGCGCCGCGTCACTATTATGACTATGTGTTCCGTTTCAACGGGACTGCCTCTTTTTCGCTGCTACGACGGATGGGGCCTTTTTATTTATACTAATATTATAAAGCTGAAGAGTTTGTTTGTTTAAACGCGCATGTCTTAAGAACTATTGGCTGGAATGAAAAAATATTTTTGTGTTAGATAATCCATCAATCGAGGAAGGCTAATGGCAATTATAATATTACCAGCTACGATCAATATGAGCGAAAAATCAATAGAAAATGTGGAAAAAACGGGGATAGGCACGTGCATGCCTGGGACACTCCGACGGGCTAGTTCTCAGATAAAAGAAATCTACCTTACCTAATTGGGTAAAAAGCAGGTTTTCTATAATGCATAAATAATTCGATTTTAAAACTAGAATGAGTAAAAAGTCGTCTACATTGAATTATTTTCTACTAACACTGCGGGTTATCGTATATCATCTCAAATATATATGTAATGTTATGTTAACTAAGCGAACAGGTTACGATAACTTAATACGTATGTAATGATCATGTTATGATATTTTATTCGAAGTCCTGGTTCTAACGCAGCACATAATGTTTCAAATATTTTATATGTCTAATTACAGGCACTATAGGTCTTTAGAAATACTCACCGTAACAATAGTCACCGCACTATATATATATTAACATGACTGTTTGTTGCCTTAAATAAATGAAAAAAAAAGAATAATAATATTTTTTATAGGAATAGTAATAATTATAGACTTAAAGTGTTTGTTTTGTACGATGTCTGATGAACACACACCGTTCTTTGTGTCAGTTTAGATGTGATGATCACAAATTTAACTTATGATTTATATTAACTTACTTAAGTGCTTATTGCAGTTAATGCAGTCCCGTTTTGATTAAAATAAAAATAGTCACGTTACGCATCACCCCTCCATTCAAGAGCCATGATTGATCTACGGCAGATTGACAGATTTTTTATAAAACCACCCGAGGGTCGGCACCAGCGAGCGAATATTAAAGGCAATTGTTGTTTAATTTTTACTTTGGAAGGGCGAAGCGTTTCGAGTGTTGTAATAATGTTTTGATAATAGCAGTATCCGTTCAGCTCATATTTCTTATTCAGAGTGCGTGGGACCAGCGGCTGGCTATTGCGTGGTGTTTGGTTTGAATTTAAAGTGACTAATGAAGTCGGTTATTGGGGAAACACCTTGCTACTGTTGAAAACCAAAAAAGACACAATATTCTTGCAATGATAAGTGCGTTGAATATTTTTTTTACATATTTTACGGAGACTGGTTGCATAAACAAAAGATAGCACATTTTATATTATATTATTAGCTTATTTTAGAATGCAGAGAAATATAAAATAATAATGAGATTATTAATAAACTCATTTAAGAAGTTAGTTTATATATTTAACATACAGTATATCCATTTTTTTATCACGATTAACTTTTTTTCATTCAAACTTGCTTGGTACAAAACTTTTGGTGACATCACAAAAGGCCGCATTCAAGCAATTTTAATTTCACTTTAATCTCATTGAATCTGTCATCCATCGACAGCTCGAAATAAAAGATTTGCAGCTTATTATTTTTTACCAGTATTTTACCGGACAATAGCTTGTCCGATACTTTGGCACAATGTGCCCACTGATCCTCATTGATCGCCAATTACCGGACATTAAGTACCTCGCCTTTCATGTCCGTTATTTGTAGCAACAAATCAAATAAAAAAGCTACAATGGACCTTTGGAGGTATTGAAATTGTGTTGGGGCGTTTTTGTGGACAAGTAAGCACGCTTCGGACCCGACAATGGTTGGGCAGCTAAGCCGCCGGTAGCGATCGCATTTACGATAGCGGTTTAGGTCAAAAGGCGGTTTAAGTTCCTATTGAAGAATGTTATTGCTGGCAAATCACATTGAAACTTAGTAATTATTTAGGTTTTTTATTAGAAAAACTGCGATCCTTGAAGTATTAAAAGTAAATTCTTTGTGAAAGCTGCCAACCGTGGTCACGAGCTGAATTTTTGGTTGGTGCAACCTAACCGAAACGACGGGCAATAAGTAGTTCGTATTAACTACAAAAAATGGTGTTGCGTTTTGACCCGTTCATTATTTTAAATTTCTTTCTTTTTTTTTATATTCCACTTCAAGATTGACCTCATCCCACCTGATGTTAAGTGGTAATGAGGTCCTACTAGCTTAAGAGTGACAAGTACAGCATAATAAATCTGTTACTGGACTTGTCACCCTTACCTTGAAGGCTTGACTCCTGCTACTAATGTAGCACCCCCCAGGAGCTCTGGAAACCTTACTGACACGCAGGAACACAACAACACAGAAGTGATTGTTATTTGGCTGCGGTCTTCTGTAAGGTGGAGGTATTTCACCAGTCGAGCTGCTCCAGCCTACCTCTCTTAAATTATTTTTATTTTTTTTAAAATGGAACGCGTAAGTCTTAAAGTTTAGATAGGAACAAAATGTTTCACTGTAGCTGTGTAGTCGTATGAGCGAGGTTTCGTAGCGGCGTTCGTAGCCGTCAAGGTGTACAGCACGCGCGGCTGCGCACATTGTCACGCCCGTTACGCACGTTTGCGTCTCGAATAGGGTTATCATCGATTTTGAAATGAGATCTTTACAATTGACAAACTAACTGTGTATCTTAGTGCAAAATTAGTAATAAAGTTTAGCTTCCATTTGTAAAAAAAAACTACTGAGTTTCTTGCCGGTATCTTCTCTTTAGTTATAGGTTCCGAACCGGAGGTAGTTTCATTTGCTTTATATCGAGACTATTCATAAGTATTACTAATGTAATCTATGTGAATAAAAAAAAATGACTTTGACTTATCATCTAGTTATAAATCACCATCACATTTATTAGTCGTTATTTTCTTTTCAGTTATTACTATATCAGCCAACATTAAGAGCATTCGATATGAAACAAATATGTCTGCCCGCCAGTCAAAGATACTTTTTGACTGGCTGCACGCACGAAATAGTTGACGTCATTATCCCGTTATGCTCATTGTCGCGTTCCGCAAGCGCGAGCGCGGCACGAACGAGAGAGAAGCATGATCGGCTCGAGGGATCGGCTCAGCGTTTTTGTGTCAAACTACCATCCGCAAACCGACTTTACAGACAACCAATTTTTCGCAGACATATTATGATGTTTTCCTGCTAGTTTAACTGATACTCAAATGACATATAATTTACTAAGTAGTTTAAGATTTTCTAAATTAAAAGATACTTTTATCAAGAAGTACGGTAGACTAGATCGAAACCTTACCTGAATAATAAAATAACGATTTTGAAATAGCCACTGATTACATGCGCAGAATTTGGATTGTCTAGTATTTTGTCGAATTTTAATGATGTTGACAGAGAAATCGCATAGTACCCATATATGGTTACTCTAGCAAACGTCACTGACACCAGATGAGTACTAATTACTAAACGTTCCATTATCAACAATTTAATTTTTTTTAAATGTTACTTACATCTTTTGAAAATATTACCTACCAAAGTAACTAAGACTGAGTGCTTGAAATAAACAGGTTTACACAGAACAAACTTTCAAAGCTACATACTTGTTTTATTTATGAATTTTAGTTTATTTTGAAAGGTAATTGAGATTGTATGAAGGCAAATTTCCAGTTGGCCCGGGTGCCAAAAATCCCCGCTACGCCATTGGTTGTCGACATTTTGCAATGAGTTGATGGCGACAGCCCTACTGGTTCGCGCCACCGCGCATTATTGCCTCTTTGTGCGCGACGCATGCGCATCTTCAAAGCTTTGTTACCTTTGTTCTGTCTTTTATTTGCTTTTTATCGATAAAACGTCGGCCCACTACGATGTATGTTTTTACGCGTTAATTCGGATACTCTGATTCTTTTATTAGCCCACTCTAGGGCTAAATCAATATTGTATTACGTTTTTTTTACTAAAATAGACACAATTCGCAGAAGAATCGTAATTGTTAATGTATTTGGGTAACAAGAGAAAAATAAAAAGGAATGCTATTGGTAAGTATAGCCATTATTTTTTTCAATCGTACTATCGGGACCACTTCGTTTATTTATAGTTAGCTTATTAATATTTTTGTGAGTTTATTTTATCTTCAAATTGCAGATAACCTATTTGCAAATAGAAGGTAGCTACATTTTATAATAACCTTAAATTCCGTAATATGTGGTTGCATCCAACTTGGCATCTCAACAGATGAATCGGCTCGCCTGAACCTATAACTGTCTCATTAAGACGGACATTACATCTAATTAACTAAACTGCACGTGTATAATTTAGGATCGTTAACGGGCATCATTTGAATAAGTAACTAAGTTGAAAGCTGATTCCGTAATATGTGGTTGCATCCAACTTGCCATCTTAACAGATGAATCGGTTCGCCTAAACTTATTGTTTTACTACCCGCGGCCTCGCTAGGTTAGGTAAGATAACTGTATCTGCCTAAACTTATAACTGTTTCATTAAGACGGTTCCGGGGGGCGAGTCACTCGAGAGGCATCTCGAGACGTCCGCATCCGCCTTTGCCGTGGTCAGCTGAATCATGGCTCGGAGCCATGCTGTCTGGTGGCTGCGGCACAGATGCGGGTTAGAATCATAGTGTTGCCAGCGTGACTTGTTCGGATGCTACTGTTGGTTTTGAATATTTTGTTATTTGTGGCGGATTGCAACAAGATGATGTAGGCTGGAGCAGAAAACGATACATTTTAGGGGGCAGTATACTAGGCACTGACTAATAATAAAAATAATAATAAATAATAAAAATGTATTTATTTCCACCACAAAATTACATGCCTCTTACAAACTAAAAAGCTTATCGTTATGGGATAGGGACTGAGACAGATAATATTGGGAAGGACTGGAGCCTAAGGTAGGATAATCCTAAATTTCAGGTCTCCAGGAGCTCCCACCCGAACTGTGAAATGTTGTTTGAATAACTACTAACTAATGACTGAAGAATACCACTGACTAATACAATATAAATGGGGTTATCACAATGACAAGTAGTTGTCGTAGTTCGTATAGGTTATTATAATGTAGGAACTTAAAAAAAACCTACCTGCGGGAAATACCGAAAGACTATAACTTTGGAAATACTACATTGAGAGCGAATATTTATTTGCTGCTTGCTAGGATTAACATAAATCATTAAATATCAACTTGCGTGCATAGTATCTATATTATATGGTCAAACGTTTTTTTCTACTTTCAAAAATGATTAGCTAGTGTTAAGTGTTTGGACCTTTTGTGTAGTAGGTATCTACTTTTCTAAATCCATACAAAGATTGAAGTCATGATTGACAATGATATCATAGGGGTTTTTTTTCAATGATCGTGACGAGTTGCCACTAAATAAAAAAAGTTTTTATATAGGTATGTCACTACTGAAAAGCTGACCTTTTTACTTCTCAGTGATTTAGGATTATCAGACTTGTAAAATTTTATATTTGAAGAATAAAAATTCAATATTATAAAATAAGAAACTATTTTTAACGTTATTGTGTTTATTAACTGTTTAAAAGTTTATTCAAAAGATACACACGTAGTAACAAATTTAATATCTGGCAGTCTCGTCTAGATCATGCGAGAATTTGACCCAATAGAAAGACGTAGGTTGGGTAAGGTCAGGCTTGACCTAATTGGGTGGTCAGGAGGCCTTAGCCTTGTTAACCCTTATGGTAATTGAATTAGGTATGTTCCAGCTTAAGTGATAGTTTTTTGTGGCAGGTGTTGAGGTGAGGTCGCTTTTATTTAAATGACAATGAAGACAGCTATACTTGCTTACTTAGTTTATACATAAATAAATATGTGCACTAATTTATTGAATTGAGCTGGTAGCCACACTAGGTTTAGCCTGTTATGTGTTAATTAATAATGACAAATGTTACGAATTCTGTTTATCCCGTTATGATAGATAGTACCAGGTCTATATGAGTTAATATTGCATTTACAGTCAAATGCAAATATACGCTAAATGGATTTTGATTTCAAATGAACTTAACTCATAATGATTACAATTGTGGTTTGTGGTTTAAGAACTTTATTTCTCTTAAAGAATTACCTTAAATCTGTTACAGAGAAAATACAATATAATAATTAATACTAGCTGCAGACTAACTTTAACTCCTTATGTTATTATCTATTCTATTTTTATTATTACCTATAATTTGCTATCTTGATTGTTTAAATTACAATTTAATCAATATTTATATAAGTATGTCAATTTATACTAGAAAAGTAAAAAAATACAAGCACGGTAATTTTTAATGCGATTTTGAATAGATATACTTAATGAACGTCTGGAAATATCGGTGTAATTATAGTATTGAGTTTCAACAGTTACACATCGACTGATTACGCGTTTAACACGTGATTAAGCATGTTGTTGTCAGACAATCCATTGTTGGCAACCGCAGCCGGTCGCGTTACCGGCACTCGCCAAATATTGTGATAATCCGCCCGTGCCCATTGTGCCCCGATGACTTGATAAAAAAATCATAAAACGACTCATCCCCCGGGACCACTCGCTTTGGAAAACGGACTTCTTTCCTCCTTCCCATAATCTATTCCAATTAACTGACAGCACCATATTGTGATATTAACACAATGCACTCGATGCCCCCTCGGTTTATGCAAGAATTGTACATACGAGAATTTGATTCGTATTTAGACATAGATTAAGGACTATACTTGTTTGCGGTTTTTAGTCTCGATTTTATACGTTTTGATATGTTTAAAGAGATCTCATTGAGCGTGTATTACAGCTCTGATTGCTATACTTGTGATGTGGTAAGTGTGTAGTTTAAATATCTTTGCTGCATTTGTGTAACATTTTTGCTTGAGCAATCATTTAATTGCGGAAAATAATAAATCGTTTGTAATGCTTGGCTTAGTTTAGCTTTACAATCATACAATACAGTGACTCCTACACTAGGCAAAGCTTGTCGCATGCGAGTCACATAGCTTGATAAATAATACAACTATATAGTAGTAAATTATTTAAACTATATGATGTCATATTGAGTGCATTTGTTCTGTGCATTTAACACATTAGTGTACCTACTTGCCCTAACGTATGTACTCATGTGTAAGTAGATTTTGACAGCTGTCAAATCGTTCGTTACCTTTAAAAGTAAGATGGTGACCCTTAGAAACATCACCTTGGACTTTATTAACGCCGTATTAGCGGAAAACGAATCGACAGACATATCTCACCGTTATCTAAGGGATAGCTTAACTTTCGCCGGCTAATCCAACAGATAACCGGTTCCCTCACCCTTCCGGATACTTGATGGGAGCTATTAACTGTGATATAATCGGCATTGTCTTTGCCCGTTCCCACAATCGGCAAATTAAGGAGGGTTCGGTTTGATCCCTACGCCGGTAAATGCCCTTGAATTCGTTTTCGTGTCTGGTACCAGGATAAAGGTTATTGATAACTGCTTTTGTTCAAATATGATAGGAAATAAAGAATGCGTAAGTCAAATTATTATGAAAACTTGATTCGATTCCAGATATGGAAAATGCTTGAGTGATTTGTTGCTTAAATATTTCCACACGTATTTATAAAGGCGATTCTTATATTATTAGAGACTCTGCTCTCTCTATGATGTAGTGTTTGACGACCTCGGTGGAGCAGTGGCCAAGGTAGGCGGCCAAAGTTCCAAAGGTCCCGGGTTCGATTACCGGTTAGGTCAATTTGAAAAATGAACTTTTCTAAATTGACTTCGATCTGGGTGTGCTGGGACGACGCCCCCAGTTAGTATCCGCCGTCTGGTACTCATAGTACAAACTGTGATAGGTATGGTTGTCTGGCCATTGGTCTCCATAGCCCAGAGATCGTGGGCTCAAATTTATTGTGTGAGATTTTTCTCGTTTGGTTAGGCTTCTTAAGGCTTGAACAATGTGATTTTTTTTTAAATTATGACTGCTGTGATCCGACCTCCATAGTCCATTTAGCTATGCTTTTATACTTCGGTATTTTTTAGTTTCCTTTTCCTTTTGTTTTTATGTGTGTGTGTGTGTGTGTGTGTGTACTTTACAAATACCCAGGGCGATCTGACACAAATAGTTTTTGAGGATTGGAAGATTTTTTTTATATAGTAGCGCAGTATATTGGCTCCTCCCAGCCTGATGGTAAGCAAGAGCAACCCACATCGCGATGACAACGGATTTGATATCAAAATATCCTATTCGATACTCAAGAGATTGGCTTCAATCTCAACTGATATTAGTAAATTATGATTAAGGTTGCCTGGCTAGTATTATATTTACCTCTAGCGGCCTGCGCGGCTACGCACGCGTAATATCCCCGTTTTTTCCACATTTTCCACAAATTCTTCTCTCTATTTGTCCCAGTGTGATGTTATACATCCTATATCCTTCCTCAACAAAGGGACTATCCGACACAACATTTTTGAAATCAAACCAGAAGTAGTTCATCAAATTAGCGCGTCCCAACCAACAAACTCTTATGCTTTATTATATTGTATTTATATATGTTATGTATGTTATTCCCTATTCTCACTTATGTAAAAATTTAATGTCTCAAACATTTAATATTTTATAAGATATCCATCAAAGGTTTAACGTTTAACCGATTAAACGAAAGTGAAAGTGAAGTGGCTGCAACGTAATATTACAGAACATTATCAACGTAATATAGTGCAGCTGTAAAACTTAGCCGCGAAAACGCTTTGTTTTGCCTTTGAGTCCTTTTTGTGCACGGTGGTTAATGGCACTATTGATTGTTGGACCGCAGAGTCAATCTATTTTAACGACCTCAGCAGCTGTAAGTAGCAAATTATTATGCAAATACTAAAATATATCCCTATGTCGATGATTTTAAATGGAATAAAAAATAGGTACTGATTTTACCGGCCTACGACTTAAATATGTAAAGATGCCCTCCACGTCTATACTGTAAATAGCTAAACTAAGTAAAAACGATATTGTTACAAAATAATACGTTAACACAAAAAACCATTTATGATTCCTTATGTTTGTTAAATACTTAATATTATTTCAAAATCTCAACTTCAAAATGGGTCTTCCCAATCCCGAGCCTTCGTGGCTATCGGAAATAGACCATTTGTTTACTTCGATTCGATGCTTAAAGCAGTAAGTAAATTAATCGAGTATTAAAAGACTCAAACGGTAGTTGAAATTGGCTCATTATCTAAGAAGACTGAACCATCTTTACCATTTATTTTCAACACTAACTACTGTATACGTACATAACTAAGCGAGGCATCAATTATACGTGTAACATACCTACTTGGCAAATTATTGGATACGCTCGTTTCCCACCGACCGCAGTCACATCGATAACATCGGTTCGACTCGATAATTTTAATTCGATACCGATACTGTTGCAATGACTAATGAGTGACGTTCTCAGGAGCCCCGGGGGGCAGGGGGAGGCGTATCTGCGTGTGAGATCAGTTCGCACTCAACGGGATAAATTGTCTAAGAACAACAATTGTTTACGCCATTTTGGTTTTCAATGCGGCCCATTGTGGTTGTTTGTTTGTGTATTGTTTCTTTCGTGTTTCCGTTTTGAATGAGTGTTCCAAATTGTGTAGGTATGGGTTTTAATTATTGCGTATTAGATTTCAAGAAACCCTTGTACAAAGATGCAGTTTTTGCGTTCTAACTTATTTGTGAAAAAATATTTGCTTATGTAAGCCACTGATGAGAAAAATAACTAGGATATAGTTCTTAACTTTTAAAGTGCAATTCTAACATGGCTGAAAAAAGTTTATGCAGACTATAAATGTATTTTTTTCTTGCGTTATTTTGTACTAGTACTAAGTAGGTGTATCTGGGGAAGCTGACTTATCCCAATTCCAATATTTGAAAAACGTTCTGTTCTAGTTAAGGATAGTAATAAATTACACGAGGCCTAACCTAAAAACGATGGACCGACGACCGATGGCAGCTGGTATGGTAGGTAAATTATCGAACGGTATTAACGCCTCGTAGTCAGTTGGCGAAAAACGGATAGTCATTTTTGACACATTACGAATCGTAAAATATTTGAACCTGGCATAACGTGGATACTTTCCCACTATTTTTTATTAATTGCTTAGAGATAGACGTCAGTGTCCCAGAAATAACACCAACAAAAAATATGATGACATTTTGGCCGTTACTCAATTACATGAACAAACTAAGAAGAAAAAGGTATAGTTCCAAGTAATTAGTGTAAGAAATATCAATGGCCGTACAAGTGTGTGTTTTTTTCAACGTGCGTATTATACAGACGTTGTTTTCCTGTGTTAGAGTAAACAAGGACAGAAAATCTACGACTGCTTCTCTCGGATCTTCTGTAGAAAGCCACGTCATTCGTTTCCTTTCGGTGTTGGTAGGTAGTTGCACGCTGCGCTCGCGCAGTGGTGCAGTATAAAGGGCGCGCAGGTGGCCGACACACGATACCCGGCGGGCGGGATGAGCAGTCTCTCCATTTGTCTCCGCTGAAAGGAATTCCTGGCAGACAACGCGCTCCAAGACTAATTATGTCATACCAAAGATTAAGCCGGTCACAGAAGCTGCAGGCCTACTACCAAAAATGAAACGAACAAAAGGTTTCGTTTTTGAACATTCATCGAAAGTTTGGCAATTAAAACGTGGTCTTTCATTTGCATAAATATTTAGTTTAAAACGCTTTATTCGCATTCGAAGTGGTTTGGTTACGAGATTTTAAAATTGTTATTCGTCATCGGTTTCATCCGTACATATACCTACTATATGGCTTTATGTTATAATAATTTTAATGCACTTACCTTTGTATGGGTATTAATTACCATGTAACCGCTTCATATTAGTATTGCACAAAGGGCTTACACCAAAGCGATTTCGCTGATTATTATACACCCAGAACAGAAGATAAAGTTAGCCTTAAAGGTAAAGTGACAATTTTTAATAAATCATTATTCATAAAGACCGGTATCAACAGTTAAAAGCAGTAAATTATTTCAAGTGTTGTTAGATTATGTAAATCGACCTAACTCTATATTTTTAAATTGGAATTTTTTTAAGTATATTATTTAATATTTATAATAATTTTAATTTATGTAAGTAAATTTACATTTTAGAAATAAAAAAGTACAAAATAATAAAGTCATAGGCAAAGTTAATCTTTTTTATTCATATAGATTACATTAGTAATACTTCTGAACAGGGTTTATACCTATGAAGCAAATAAAGCTACCTCCGGTTCGGAACCTATAACTACAGAGAAGATACCAGCAAGAAACTCAGTAGTTTTTTTACAAATGAAAGCTAAACTTACTACTAATTTTGCAAGTCCAGACTACAGCGGCTTTCACTCATCATCTACGCTCTTTAGTCTTTGCAACCACTTCTGACTCATCTTGCGTGCGCGCACAAAATGCGTCCGCTTTTCAAACGAAATGAAAAGCGTTTTGTGAGGTATTCCTCACATTGAGAGCGCGCATGTGCGCAGGCACAAAGCGCTTGCAATGTTTTGCGACCATTTGGTCCTTTTTCTGCGCGCTTGTCGCGTGATTCAATATTTGAATGGATTATCTATTAGTAGGAACAGATGACAGGTGCGATATTAATCTAATCGTTTTTGAATAAGCTCCAAACCGAAGAATGAATAGAAATAACCGCATATTGTTTAAATTTTTTATTTAGGTATAATATATTTATCTTAGTGTTTATGAATTTAAAATAAGACTTTTATGGAAACTTAATATTTTTCTGGATTAAATTGCATGTAAAAATAAAAGTATAATATACTAAGTATTCATATTTTTTTTCTCAGTATGTGAGATTATTTTTAGTTGACAAAACGAGTAAATCGTTATTTGTTCTTTCAAGCGTTTTATTTTCCAAAACGCCTACCATGTTAATGAATTACTGTCCCTTTCAGATTTCCATTTACGATCAAATAAAATGTTAGAATAAAAAGTGTTATAGGTACTGGAAGATAATATCATAGATAGTAATCTTTCGCATTACACCTTAAACAGTTTACCACCAGCTTTGTAGGCGTAGTACATCTGTCGTTTAGTATCTGTATATTACACGAAATAGTACTAAATGCATTATAAAACTCTTCCGTATTACTCTTGTCGTATTTAATTAAAGGCTTGCAAGCAACACCTTTGCCACGTGTCCACCCGTATCGTCCGGCAAATCCAGCGTTTGCTTGTAATAGACCAAACGTTCCAGCATTTCCATTTTGTCATTAGCAATCGTCTATTAATGCCTAGATTATGGCTGGAAGAGGGCATAGGGGCTTGCAATTTTCGCGTTGGCAGCTGCCTGCGTGTATCTGTGCAAAAACTTTTCTACAAGGAAAGCCACCTGCGCACGATTTGATATCTCTAATCGGCCTTGGCGTGCGCTCGCTTTGAACACCATCGATAGCCGTTTGTGTTAAAGACGTCATTTGTTATTATAATACAAATGTAAGCCACAACGACTGGATGCAGGCTACTCGTAAATTGTATGCCAGTTTGGAGTCAGTATTGGTTGAGAACAATGGTAACAAGGCACTCACATAGTAATACAAACAAAGAATAATGAAGTGTCTTAAATTTTATACATTAAGTTCATATGTGGACTCTGATCTTAAGCTTTTGATAGCTATTAATGGAAAAGAAAAACTCCTGACAACGAGTTTTGTTAAAAACGGCACCATCTTCTATAAATAAGTTGACACTTATTTCTTTAAGATAGCAATGTTTTAAATACTCGTTTAAATATTGTTGAAGGTACAAATACTTCTATATAGACTTATTTTATATATTTGTCACACACGCATATAAATCTCATAATTAAGGGGAGGTTGCTTCTGAAATCTTATCAGATGGAAAAAGACCGAGGAAATAGATCTAGTTGCTTCAATCTGAAGATAAGAGCAAACAACAGACGAAAGAAGGGAACGAGAAGGAAGAGAAGCAGATTTCAGTTGTAAGGCACCGATTATGATAAATTATTAAGGTATTTGCATAAATCTAGACATTGTAGCATGGTCACTGTTGTCTTTTGATCCAAGCAAAAATGATTCGGCGATATTTTATCATTATCAATATTATGTAAATCTAAGTATACCTTCATATTTTATATATTATATTCTAATTAATTTATATGGTATGTGTATTATTCTCTTATATATAAAAGATACCGTAATGTTATTTTTAATGCTTAATTTATTGTTCTTTAAAATGATTTCTTTTTTCTCCCCTGTTACCGCACCCATATACAAACTATCTGCATGACCCAAGGGTTGACTGGTAGAGAATGCCCCTAGCATTTAGTCCACCTGTTGTACCTATTTGTGCAATAAAGTTATTAATAAAATAAAATCTTGGTGATACCACTGAGCCGCCATATAAAGAAGTAGCTCGAAGCGCTAAAAGTCCGCTTCATTCTCAATTACGTTAATTAGGGAAACTTACTTGTCTTATCGCATGTACGAGTGTATTGGGTACCACTGCAGTTAATGTCTGGCGTAATACGAGGGATACTTAACCTTAGTTGATATGATTTTCGTTGTTTGTTGTAATTTTCTAGGCTATAAAATGGTTCATACGGAACTACGGAGTTTCATATACTTAACATCTATCCTAAAAAGTACTAGAATAGAACAGAACAAAAAACATCTTTTTTTCATGTAAGCTTTATAAAGCACTATGAATCGTCAGTACATATTAAGTATTCTACCGCCGTGTTCGGAATGTTGATTATGTCGAGAAGAGCCGGCAAGAAACTCGACACTTACTATTTACAATATAACAACTATTTTTCTTCATTTGGGAGAGTGCAGTATTTTAACATTCAAAATCATTCGTTTTTAATGTCTCACATTAGCGCAAACCTAAGTCAATATTAGAATAAAAATAGCATCCACCCTAGGCACAGTATTAAATCGCTGTATCCGTACGTCGAGCCAATTTACTTAATGGGATAAACATCCAGTAGCCACCATATCGGGAAGACATGCATGGCAATTATCACATCGGTAGCCATTATGTAATGTGAGGACTCTAATAAAATCGCAACAACTAGTTCGACCAGTCCAAGCCTGAATTGTTGTTAGGGCTGGCCGAAACATACAACCCCACCATATAATTTTTTTTTATATTACAATTCAAGTTTGACCTCATCCCACCTGATGTTAAGTGGTAATGAGGTCCTAGGTTAAGGGCGACAAGTATATCATAATAAATCTGTTACTTGACTTATCGCCCTTACCATGAAGGCTTCACCCCTGCTACTAATGTAGCTCCCCCCAGGAGCTCTGGAAACCTTACTCACACGCAGGAACACAGCAACACAGAAGTAGGTAATTGTTATTTGGCTGCGGTCTTCTGTAAGGTGGAGGAATTTCACTAGTCGAGCTGCTCCAGTTCGAGCGATAAATCGCTATGCCCTGCCTCTCTTAAATAAGCCATTTAAAGCTTTTCAATTATATGATAATCCTGTGTTAATGCGATGCAAAGTCAATGTCTATCATTGATTTATGTTGAATCAACAATTAAGCTGTTTAATAATGTTTTATTTGCATAACTTAGTTATGCTAGGCTTCTAAACATATCCTTCACCTGTAAAGCGATAATTATCATTTTATGTTGATTCACTAATGTGCACAAGTTTCTCCGTAAAATGTTTCCTGTGTAAGAGCTGTGACCATGTTAGTGCGACATTAACATCTGTGCTGGTTGTAAAAGTAGACACAAATGGTAATCAATTAATCATGGGATACATGGTACAGCGTCATGGTACAGAAGTTGGATATTGGATACATTTAGAGAATGTACATATCAAAATTGTCCATCACTACACATAGTTTTATTAAATGTTTGTTGTTTCAATTAAACTATCGTGAAAATGTAGTTTATTCTTCTATAGACAGTCAGAACATCAGAATTAGCGTCTAAAATAATTATAATTGAATATTATCAGTGTTATAATCATAAGAAAATAGTAGGTACCCGCTCCTTAGTAGCTGTTTGTCTTTCTTTCAGGACATGTAAAAATCTTAAAGAAAAGCTAGACTGCCCTAAAGGTGTTGTTTGAATGCAGGAGTTTAAACTAAAAATAAAAAGCCCCATATTATAAGTGTGATAAAATAAGGCATCCTAAGCATTTATGTGGAAGTTGTGCTCTCTTTAAGCCTAAGGATCCACCAGGGAGCAAGCAACATTATAATAATGGCTTAATCACCATCCTAGCAGCAACTCGAGTTTGTTTAAGAAATAGTACGTTTGAGACCTAGATAATTATCCAGAACTAAAACCATTGAATCATTGAGACATTTTAAGTTCTACTTAACACTGGAGCGGACTATCTTTTGTAAATATTTTGTATATAGGTTTTATCTTTTTTTTTAAATTTTTATGTATTTTTCTTTGTTTTCAAATGTATATAATACAAGTTCTACTGCTATAACAACAAGATGGCAGATGTCAATCGAATTCTTGGTCTGTATCTGGTCCTGTGTCGTGTGGAGCGTTCTCATGCGGCACTAGATAATATAGATCTTTTAGAAGGAACGCTAAGCAAGAAAGGAGTGCTGTTGGCAAGATCTTGGTTAAATCACAGTAGCCACAGCCCTAGGCAACCACGTGGCGTTGGTACAGCACCTGTTAGCTAAATATACCGAGTGCAATCAGCCCACGCATCTGCTTCCATACATTATTACGCAATAACTCTATGGTAATGAACTGTCCTGCGACCAGATGTGCGCGCGCGCAACTCGAACTGGTTATGATTTTATGGAAACGTTTTACCCGGCTCCTAAGGAGAGGTAGAGGCAAGTTTGTTTTATTAATATTGCAGATATAATCACCTAGTAAAAGTGCCTGATTAAATGTGTTTGTCGTGTCTATAAACGTAGAATTAAGATCGGGGCTGTATAGAAAATTGCCGTATGAATGTAGTTAAATGGGCTTTTAGTGGTAAAAGTTTTATGATTTTAACAAATAGATTTTACGAGCATGCAGTGGATGAAAATTGAATGTGTGTACATATTGGTAATTTATATTAACTTTACCGCTTCAGTGGGTTGAATAATTGGTTATGATTTCGGGGACATGGGTTCAATTCCGGGTTCAGCAAAATTTGTAAGGATTTTTCGAATAAAACTTGTGAATAGTGATTATTAACCCGAGCAGTGAGCACTAATCACAAAGCGTGGTGGTTAAATTAGTGCCCATTATGGCAACGACGATTTAAATTCAATGCATACCTTTGCCTTGCAGCAGAACATACATTTTGACGATACCTGCTATTACTAAGTATATAGAAAAATCCACAAAATTTGTTGGAATCAAATAGCTGTTCTATAAAATTAACCGTTATCTGTGAATGTATACTATAGGAATAAATTCCGGCACAATTCAAGCAACAGCAAAAAATGATAAATCCGTTGCATGCCAATGCATTTTTAATTATTTACAACCTACAAATCTCTTTTCCATATAATGATTTATGGTCAAATACGAACTAATTATCCATCTTATTTTGCATAATTAATTGGCCTACAATTTTAGCCCTTCGCACACTTTATTTACTGTGCCGCTAATAGTGGATCGAATACAGGTTTTGCTGGAGGAAAAAAGTTAAGAAATTACAATCTTAGAAGCAACTCTTTCTAGTCATTTATTATCCTCTCTGTAAAATAGGCTTTAAATAACATACGATTGTGGTGGTCGATGCGGATCGTGACTAAACTACCCTAAAGCTATTATTTAAGTACTTATTAGGTGGGCAAGTAATTTCTTTATAAGCACTTGAAGATAATGTCTCAATTAGACATGCACTGAAATCAATGTTATTTCTTTTTACTTGGTAGATGTGTGGTCGCTTCGTAAACGTATTAATAAAAATTAGGTACACGGATACTTTCATATACTTAAATATGTATTTAAAGGAATGGATTTCATGAAGGGAAGAAATAGTTGTAAGATGCTATAAATTATGACATACAGAATGAATTAAATAGCAGGAATGAAATGCAATGTATATTTACTAATTTAAATGAATACCAGTTCATCTGTGATTTGTGCATAGATACATAAAATATAACTTCATGACTAGAAAACATGTAACAATAGTAACTGCATTCTGGGTGTTAGAAAGAAATGGCCAAACTACTGATTTATGATTACGCTGTTCTTTAGGGTAACTATGACTAATGACTATGTGACAAAACAGTTATTTTATAGCACTAAGATAAAATTTTAAGTAGAACTAGCGGTCCCGGCGAACTTCGTTTCGCCTTAGAGGATTTTCCTGCTTTTCTGTTAAAAAAAATCCTGAATTTTCTTTGCTATAAACCTCACGAAGCCCAAGACCTTTCCAACGAATGCAAAACCGTGGAAATCGGTTCGTGCGTCCTGGAGTTATAGCGTCAGGAAGGAAAACCCGGCTTATTTTTATATAGTAGATGTCACATAATCTGGGGTCACCCTTAGCCTAAGTAGAACAACATTTAGGCGATAATGGCACCTTACAAGAAAACATTAAAATCAGTTGTTAGATATCACGAATTGATTGTCGAAGACCGTTACACTATTTATTTAAATAGTCGCGTATGAGAATTTATTTGTATTCGCATTTAAGTGTGATGCGGCACGTGTCCTTCATTGCGCACCCGCATCTACTGATTGGTCGTGCATTACCGTTACACTTTCACTAACACCCTAATGCAATTTAAATAACGCTTTAGTGTTAATTGGAAAAATCGTGTCGTAATAAAAGTAGGCTGCAAATTGGTCATCCTTGCGGTGGGTTCAACCGACGTTAATCTTGAAATTTTGACAGTATTTTTAATTTATTATGATGAAACAATAAATTTTCAAATAAGAAGTCGCTTTTTTACTTTTACAACTATGAATATTACAGAACAGAAGTTACCTACTTTTCGGTGAAGTTGATTTGACTGTTATTAATTCGATTATTATCAATCTTGATGTTTTCATTTTATTCTCTCATCAAATGTACCCTCACTATTTAACGTGTGTTTGTTATAAACTGTTTACCCATACTATTATTTTGTTTCGGATGCCCTCTCTAGGAAGCACGCTTCTTATCTGCATACCTCTCCTGTCGTTCCATTGCATTATGAGAGTGAAGGAAACAATGTCCATTATATGAGCTTGATCTCAATCAGTTGCCTTGGCCGAATTTGGTCTGAAAGATATAGATAAAGATATAGATTTATGATTTATTTTATAAAAACAAGTATATTGGCTCCTCCCAGTCTGATATAATAAGCAAGCGAGGAAACCACATCGCGATGACAACGCATTTGATACCGTAATATAACTGTCATGTCATGTCTAAATCATACGCCTGATATTTTTGCTAAATATAAATATAAGACCCAATGTTTTATAGCTAGTGAGGAATTCGATTGCAAAGATTTTATTTCTAGTTTTCCATGTTTAATTTTAATGGTGTCCGCAAAGGTGCGTTCCCGCAGCCCAGGTGGTCCGCGCGTGTGTGAATCTTACGATGAAACGTAACTGCCGATGACTAAAATATCAATAGTGTGATCTTTGAACTTTTAGTCATATATTGCTCATTGACGGTTGAAGGTGTGGCCCTCAAAGATGACAAAATTATCAACAAAGTAACAGGACTGGTAATAAAATTTTGAGGCATGATTATACATACAGTGTGCGAGTTCAACATTACGCAGGAAAGGTAATTTTGTTAGGCATGTGAACGACCGGCATTTGAATCGAAGTTCAATGAATTGAAAGTAATAATAATAATAATAATAATAATAATCATTTATTCATAACCCAAAATTCCGTTTACAGTTCATATAATATAAGTCTAGGGTTAATCAGTAGGTATATTTGAATCAAAGGGATGAATCCCTGACATCGAAACTAGTAAAAAACTGTATTTTCAATGTCAGTAATTCCTCGACATTTAAAAAGTTAATTTCACAACATTACAATTATAGTCTTGGCTTAAGGATCATGAACACAAAATACGTAAAAAAGAATAAGTGTGTTGATGTGTGTGTGTGTGTATGTGTGTGTGTGTGTGTGTGTGTGTTTGTGATTAATTCCAGGAATGGTGACTATTTATTCTAACAATAATATGTTTACTAAATATTTGTTTATTTTTTATAAATATGGTTTTATTTATTGACAAGTACACGAGTTAATTTATTTAAGGAGATTTTCTGTATCGGAATACGACATTTGCAAAATAAAAGCTGTGATTACTTTTTTTGCCTCATATTTATTAAGATTGTAGATGTGTGACATTTTATGTATCCTGTTATATAATTTTGAAGAGAGGGCGGAATATTGGCGCTTGGCAAAAACTGTTCGGCATTTTATAGTAGGACATACGTAAGAATAATAAATGTGAATCATATTTATAATGTTCAAACTATTGTTATTTGTACTGCGCTAAATGTTCTACGCGCGGCTGCTTGCATTTCTCGCGACCGCATAGAGACATAAATGCCTTCTGCGGTCTTCGCTCATAAACGCACACCTTTCGTCCTAACCAACTATTGTGCCTCTAGTTTTATAGGGTATGAAATTTCACTTTCTTGAAATAAAAGGTGGCATTCGAGTTACGTTGAGTACAGCTAAACAAAAACAATGTAATGGAGGTAGCATCATTACTTAGGTACAGTCGAAAGCACGACTACACACTTAGGACTTTGTTTCGTCTTTATGCCCCGAGCATAAGAACTAAGGTTGAACTGTATGTGTTTACCTTGAAGTGCGGTTTACCGTACTTACATGAAGTGAGTTCAACATTGAGGTACCTCCAGTAAATTTTTATTGCTTCTTTCTCCTGCCTTACAATTCCAAAGTATCAACTTTTATTTGTTTTAAAAATTTTGGTAAGTAAATATACCTATAAAGCATCCAAAACCGAATACCATCTAATAACAGAAATAATAGTTCAATAAAGTATGTACTTTGGGACTTATTTTAAACGTTATCATAATATTCCGTAACGAATGTTCTTAATTTAAACAGGTTTTACTTTATCTTCTTGATATTATTGAGGTGATGACCTACTCTTTTTTATTCCATTACCTAGGATTTGTTTGGGGTTTTACGGTCTGATTCTATAAAAGTAAGACTTATGTTTGGGTATCCTATTGCCGAAACATTTTCGAAGTCTCTTTCAACTTAATAGACTCTTCTACCAAAATATCTGTATAATGTGAATACTAGGATTTTAATTGTACAGAGCCACCTCGAAATTTTTTACATAAAATAGTAAGTAGTTGTTAAAAATTTAACAAACTAAGTTTTGTGTAATTGACAGTGACACGATTTTGCCATGTCTAAGCAAGCAGTTAAACACAAAGAGCTTGTTGCTTACATCTGAAATGAGCACCGAACACTCCGAACAGTGAACAATCCTTGTGCCAGATTCAATGGGCTAATTGCTCACGTATGAGATAAACTCATTAACAAGGATAGACGCGAGATTCCGCTGCTAGCACTGCCGAGCTTATCTGCTAAAGGAGAGACGACAGTGGAAGGCGACGACTTTTCCTATTGCTTATTTTCTGTGATGGTTAGATTAACTATGACAGGTTTCACAGATGAAAATGTCAAAGTTAGTCTTACAAAAATTTCATTGACTGGCAGTCAGTGCAACCTGGATTTAGCTCGTTAGGTATTTAAGAAGTTTGCATCAATCGTATCTAGAAAATTCTACTACTCAAAAGAAAGTAAACCACATCTTATAAGTACCTATAGATGCCCCAAACCGTGACACTTTTTTAAAACTAGAAACATATGAAATAAAAAAAGCACATAAAATAAATTTTAAATGCAATTAATGATACTCTTTGATTTGATTGCCATTATAATAAACATTTACAATCTGGTCGTATGGTAACGTACTTCATGTAGATCCTAGGATTTAACAATGGATAAAAAACTTAATTTGGCCCAGTTGTCGTGAGTTCCGAGTAGCTACGTAAATGCTCAACTGGTCAAAGTTAAAGACAGCTAGCTATAGTCGTGTGAAAATTTACCTTATTTTATGATGGACATGGGTGTCGGGTCTTCTAAAGCTTTCTAAGGATCCCAACGAGGCCAATGAACCCGTATATATTCTTGCTTAAAATACATGCTTTTCCATTCATTGCCCTATCAAACCCAACCGCTATTCGTCTTCTATATTTTCACTCAAATCAGGAAACCACCTGAACCTTAACCGTCGAACTGACCCGCTAAGCTTATCACCCAGCGCCGCCTCAGCTTATACAAAGGCCTTTGACGCTGTCGGGCGGCGGGCGGGGCGGAGGGCGGGCCCGCATGATCGCGCGATCGCCGACCCATTTGCGCCTCGTTACACGCTGATAGCACCAAACAAAACACACCCTAAGTAATTAGGGGAAGCCTTTTCCAGATACCGTAAGCACTGGACAGTTTCGCCGTGTGTGATGGGACTATTGTGTGCGCCTCGCCTTGTTCTGTACCTTTGGCATATAAAGCCGTTAATCGAGTAGTTTTACGTAGCGTGAAAATATTATGGAAATCGATGGGGCACTAAGTGCATTCAAATAATTAAATAAATATAAATATCGGACATCATCACATACATTGCTCTCATTCTGTGATAAGAAGCTATAGCACTTGTGTTACAGAAATCAGAAACAATGACAGCACCCATAACCGAGATAATATAAAAATATTAGAAACAGAAAAATTTTATCTCCCCTTGGTAAGAGCAGCACGCGCGATACGTGAAAGTCGTGGGTTCAATTCCCGCACCGCAAGGGGAGATAAAAATGTTCTGTTTCTAATATTTAAAGTTCGCTAGTACGGTGTATAGTACTATAAAAATTATAAAACAATATAAAAAAGTTCATTTTCCATATTGACCCGACCGGAGATCGAACCTGGGACCTCAGAGAGGGGGTCATGCCAAAGTCTATGCCGATCACATCTCGGCTACGGAGGTCGTCAAATAAGAGGTTTCCAAGAAAATCCCGTTACCATATTTATTTTAATTTTTCAATACCAGTAACAAAACATGTCAAACATGCATTGCAGAAGTAAACAAATTAAAGGAATGCTCATTTTATATCGGTATTTTTTTAATTACGAAACATAAAAAAACCGTTATTAATTAAATAAATTAGAATAAAAAACAGTTGAATTGTACGTTACGTGGAACAAACATTTTTTCGACTTATTTCATTACCAAGTTGTACAAAAATAGGTAAACCGATTACGAATATAATTTTCGCAAACAGAAGCAGGTACATATAGCCTTTAACTAGTAATTAGCCTAGATAACAGTGCAAATATGGTTGTACGTTCGTGGAAATAACTAGGCGTCACCAAGGTGCGTCATTGGTCGGAAAATCGATTGCTACTGTCATGAAAGAGCTAAGCAAATTATATTGGGGAAAGCCGACGTTGATAGTAATTTCATAGGTACTAAAATGACTTCAACTATGTTAATTGCTTGTAGTAAAAGTAGCTCAAGTATATAATCCTATAAGTATTTTACTCTTAGAAGAACTTATTTATTCAAACCAGTGTGTGACAGGTATTTATACAACGCGCAACGTCATTATAGCGAAAATGTTATCCATCTCTGTGTAACAATGTACATTTTTGCTAAATCTGTTGTTTAAGTGAAATTACGTTGATCTATTTTCTAAAACATTTAATTAACAGTCTTTATTTTGAATTAAAGTACTCAAATGATTCACTGATTTTCAAAATGCTACATTATCCCTGAGAGATATGAGACTTTTATTCAAAGAAAAAAAACGTAGTCAAAAACTAAAATGAAAAATGAGATTAATGTAAATATCCAGATCGTGAGATCAAATGTATCTTCTTAGATAGGTACCGTACTTATGCACCGCGGTTCTTTTGTATGAATAATCCGGTCACAGAATAACTAAGTAGGTATACAAGGAAGTGCCAATTAAATCCATAATATGAGTAGATTGTTACCTTCACTAGCATCGTCTTCCTTCCGCATTACCTTTGCAAAGTAGTAACATTTTATTTTAAACTGTTTTCTACGAATAGCTGAATCCTACTACTTTAAATGAAATGTGTCGTATCCAATGACGGATAGCAATCTTGAATTAGTCAAAATTGCAACTCGGTTTATATTTTACCTACGATTTGTAATGTGTCAAAAATGACAAGCCGGTTTTCAACGAGTCGTTAATTCTAATTTTAAATTTACTTTACATATCAGCTGTCATCAGTCGTCTGTCGGTCGTTTTTAGCCCACGCCTCGTATAATTTATTACCATCCGTAACTAGAACGAATCGTTTTTCAATTATTGGAACCGGGCGTAGTTCACGTAGAATGTGTTGTTAAAAACGAAATATTATTTAAGCAAATAAAACACGTTTAAACTCCGAACTTTAGATTAATCTTCAAAAACGAAACCTTTCATCTGGTTTTTGCTAGTACTAGTAATAGTAGTAGTAGTGGAGCTGGATGAGAGTAGCCGAAAATCGATCGAACTGGCGAACATTTGGAGAGGCCTATGTCCAGCAGTGGACTGCAACGGGCTGATGATGATGATGATGATGATGATGATTGCTAGTACGCCTACAACTTATTTTTGAACAAGTTCAGCATTCACATAATACGTACACATATACCACAACACTAGTCCTGCCTGTTCAACATTTAATCACCTGATTGTTAGTACAAAAACCATTTGTTTCATTTGAATATGTAGATGTTGTTTGCTCTGCAAGCTCGTCCCGACAGTCGTCGGTCTCATTATTCAGAGCTGCATTATGCAAACGACGCAATGAACGCAATATGGCCCGAGAATTACTCCCTTATCAACCGCATCGACACGCGACGCTTTACTCAATTGTTATTTTTAAACTGTTCCAATAGTCGTAATTTAGAAGAGCAGGGAGTTAATAATCCAACACAGTCGGCATTGCATCCATATTTTATTTAAAAACTTTATTGCACAAAATAAAAAGTACAAAAGGCGGACTTAATGCTAGAAGCATTCTCTACCAGTCAACCGTTGGGTCATGCAGATAGTTCGTTTATGGGTGCGGTTACAGTAAAAATGTGAGTATAGATTACAACAAAAAATAATAATAATAATAAATAGCAACAAATTAAACACCAGAATAGAATACAAAGGTACATGGTAAAATACTACATCCATACTACGCAACTTAGCCTAAGTTAGTGTCGTTTCTTCTTTTCTCTCCCCTGAATCGTAGTAGTGGGTCTGGCTGAGCCAATGATGTTCAAGGGGGGGTTTTTGGTGGGTAACTACGTATCTAGTCTGCCTCTGGTGATAGTATGGTTTGTTAAGGAAAGCATCTCATCAATAACGAAAGAGTTATATAAAAATGAATAATAAACAAAGATGGTCCCTGTGGTAAGGTATCCTAAAGGCTGGCTGCATTACCTCGCTGAATGGCGATTGAAAGACGCTGGGCGAGGTAGCAGTAAGCCTTTAGGTCTCCTGTAACATCCTATTAAAAACTTTATATTAGTAAATCATGTACGATCTGTTATACGAGGGGTTGGATTTTAGATTTTAAAAAAGAAAGGTTTTTATTTTAACACTGTTTAATAGACAGACACTAATTTAGTAACACCTTTTAATTTTAAAGGGACAAGCTTTCCGAATGATGGTCGCGATCTGACTGAGCTTTACACTTACAATGAGCTCACTGGCTTATATCTAGGATGCTGACGCAGCAGCATTACCCAGGGATCTCAGCATCCCTACTTACAAATACAATATATAACAGATCGAAAGAGTGGCAGACTATATATTTTAGATTTATCAAAATGCAAGTTTTTAACTCGACGTGCTGTTGACCGTACCTAAGTCGATGACTGTAATTATAGTTTATATCCATACTAATATTACAAATGCGAAAGCAACTTTGTCTTTCTGTCTGTCTGTCCGGCTTTAACACCTAAAACACTGAACCGCGTTTGATGAATTTTGGTATAGGTATTGAATCTCTAAAAAGGCTACTTTTTATTTTTTAAATAAAGGGGTTATCTCCAGCCCCCTAATTTTCCCATATAAAGGGCGGTATTACTATCGGGAAAATGATTATTTATTAAGTTAGCGATATGAAATTTGGTACAGATATAGCTTGAAACTTGGACTTAATTAGTTATACTTTTTATTTTAAATATAAGGGGAGACAGGGGTAAAACCGACCACGAAAGTATCTAGTACGCGAACGAAGCCGCGATCAGAGCTATTTAATACATATTTGGATGATGTTTGCATTAATGCCCATAGATTTACATGAAAGGCGACTTATCGAAAGCACATATAGTATGAGATTCTTAAAATGTAACTGAAATCGCATTGTGGTCTACGGCTCAACATGCTAACATAATAGTAATAGCTTGTTTTACAGAATGCCAAGAGAAAACCACTATTTCTACATTGTTGTGTAGAATATACTGTATCGTAAATTATGGTAAACTATTATTTTTCTTTAGATTTACTGGCAAAGAGAGTGCATTTCTGTACCTATTCTCTGGGAACGTTACTTCTCTAACTACGTACAAAACATTGAGAAGTAACATACACATATTTTTTTATTGAAATATGTAGGTACATTTATATATGGATTGCTCAAAGGTATTTACAGATAATGCCTTAACTTCGTTAATACATAAGTACTATTAATTACGTTTCAAGACATATAAGCAGATATTTTTTTACAAAACGTCGTTCGCTTTCGGGAGATTAAATAAGACTGTATGGATAAATGATTCCTAGGGCAGAGTAACGCGTAGTTAACTTTCTCCGAACTCTGTTCTCTTACACTCTACTTAGCACACAAACGTGATCACTTATAAGTGACTTTCAAAACTTCTCGAGACAGCAACTCACCAAACACGAAATGTTTGATGGCGCTCAAGGGTGGCCATTTATAGAAATTTACCATTTTCACCTACTTAAAAAATAGGAGGTCTCTTAATTTGGCCACTATGCTGTTTCCGATATCTTTGTCATTCAAGAAACGATTTTTATGTTTTTTTTGGAACAAAGTTATTTTGATGGTGGTATCATGAACTTACAAGTGAGAAGGAAACCAGAACCCTCAGTGCCACCACAATTATCCTTAAGTATGTCTATCAAACTCCCAGACACAGAAGAAACACCAATGTTTGTTTTGGGTAGGGTTTGAACCAAGGACCTCTAGCGTAGAGGGCAAGATCACTACCATAAGGGCTACGGAGTCAGCCAATATTTTGAATGAAAAATTTAATATTAAGCAAACGAGAACCTAAGAACGGGTGGTCACGCCCCCAATATTATTATATATCATTTTAGCTTTACTATTAAATTAAAATTGAGTTTAAAGAAAATTTCCTAATTAAGCAATTAAAGACCTAAAAAATGCCCTATTTATCTAAATTAATCGAATGTTCCTCATTTAACTGGACCATGTTATTAAAATGAAGTACATGGCAGTGTTTTCAGACACAAGGCAGATTTTGAGTTTTTTCAATGGTCACCCTGAGGAGCGACCGCAGGCAGGCCTTGACAGTTCAGGAGCCTGCCTCCGCCTAGAGACCCGGCTCTTGCTCCTGATTTACTGCCTCCGAAAACCGCAGCTATCCAATGTGCCTTTGTTGCAACACATTTTTATTGAATAATAAAATTTCTCCGCAAAATGGAACGGCTTTATAGGTCGTAATTCGTTTTAATGTGCGCGTTTAAGTACATAAGAATTCGCTATTATTTTCTGATACCTCGAAAGGTGTTGTAAATCATGATGCTTTTAAATTAATAGGGACGTTGTGTTTCGGCGGGTTTGTTTTCATGGTAGTTTGATTTCTTTAAATAGATAAAAAAATATGTGTATCAATGAAATATTTACTTTTGTGATTTATGCAAGCTATACAATGCATGCACTGACATTCCGAATATAGGTTATGCACTCCTGATTTCATTTTAGGTTTTATAGGATAGATAGATTGATCGATTTTATTATTTTTATAGTACTATACGCCGTACTAGCGAACTTTAAATATTAGAAACAGAAAAATTTTATCTCCCCTTGCGGTGCGGGAATTGAACCTATGTATATGTTAAGTATGTAGATATAAACATATTCGGCAGAGGGCACTTACCGAAAGGCTAACGGTTGATACAGCAGAAAAATTTCATCGCCTACAATAACTTGCGGTTAGCTCAGTTGGCAAGAGCAGCACGCGCGATACGTGAAGGTCGTGGGTTCAATTCCCGCACCGCAAGGGGAGATAAAATTGTTCTGTTTCTAATATTTAAAGTTCGCTAGTACGGCGTATAGTACTATAAAAATAATAAAATCGATTAAGATGCCAGGTGTCTTCGATTCTGTGGTTTTCAAACATTTCTGCAACGAATGTACCACGGGCCGTTAAGTATGTAGATATAAACATATTCGGCAGAGGGCACTTACCGAAAGGCTAACGGTTGATACAGCAGAAAAATTTCATCGCCTACAATAACTTGCGGTTAGCTCAGTTGGTAAGAGCAGCACGCGCGATACGTGAAGGTCGTGGGTTCAATTCCCGCACCGCAAGGGGAGATAAAATTTTTCTGTTTCTAATATTTATAGATAGATTGATATACTTTATTGCACAAATTCTTTAGAGAAATAGGTTTTATAGATTGATTATAGTACAATTTAGGCGGTCTTATCGCTAGAAAGCGATCTCTTCCAGACAACCCATATTTATACAATATTAATATTATGATATGAATTGTATACAATCGCGAATAATATAATTTAGGGTAACAATATATATTTAGGCACATTAGGTACGTCACATGACAATGATGAACACGGACACCTATTTAATAAATAATTAATTCAATTTACCATAGACAATACCAACTAGTTAGCTAGTTGTCCACAACTTCGTTCCCGTTAATTCGGGATAACTTCCATTCATTATTAATATACTTCGATACATGTGAGAATATATCGATGTATCGATTAAGACAGACACCGGGTTGTTTATAAAAAAAAAAATATGTAAAAAGTTTTCGGAACCTAAATAACTAAAAAGTTGATGCGCAATTCGTAATTAAAAAATAAACAGAGTATAAAAGTAGATACTTTAGTGGCGTGACGACAAAAACGGTAAAACACATTCGTGTCGCAGATACCATCTCGGGGTAAAACGCGAACACGGAGATAATGACTCGATGAATAATAATGAGGTCGGTAAGTGTGAATCACCAAATATATTTAAATTGTTATCAATTAAAAGCAATATAATAGCGATTTGAGTCGCGTAGGTCGGGCCATATGGCGCGCGCACGGGTGCAGTCCTGGAGGCCACGAAGTTAGTGCATGGGGGTTGGAAGAACAGGTATGGGTGAGGTAACTTTGAAATGAAAAGATATGTTGTTTAATTAATAAAAAATGCTTCGCATATTTAAGATAATTAAACTCCTATATCCGGTCACATGTTAAGTTTGTACACTATTAGGTATATGGCTACCTTTGATTTTTAATGACAGGACTTGGTCTATTGGTTTGACTCTGCTTTCTTTGGGTATGTTATTTTGATAAAAAAAATATATGGAATGTAATAATTATTATTATACTTTATTTCTCATTATATGTAAGTGAAACGTATTTTTTTAAAGAAATAAACTTCTATAAGGCTAAAGTATTTTTGCCCTGTATTCCACAATACCTACAGTTCCAAAGTTTAGAGTCAGACGCAAATTTGACTGTAATATTACTGAATAACTCGTAGTCCCCTTTTGTGGATTAGTCTGGAGTTAGTGAAGCTACAATAATCAAAATATTTTACCATAAGTCTTAATAATGATAACGAAAAGCATTCCATATTGCTGCGAAAATTCGCTCGACATGAAAACGTTTAGAATAGTGCTATTTCCCCGCTGCGTTCGTGGCCACACAGTTCATGTAAATTTGTCGGGCTCAATTGAAGTTAATAGGTACGTCGGAGGGTGAGTACCGCAGCTGACGCGAGGTGTGAGGGAATGCGGCCCTCCCTCGTATTCGACGACGGGAGGACAATTGATGGTCAAATAAAAAACGCACGCGCAGTAACTCATGGGCGGGAGTGCCGCTTTTAGTTATTTTTCAAGCATGACTGTTCGGAATTGCCACTAAACTATGATATTATGAGTAGCTATTAGGTAAAGGGTTTTATAAGCCAAACACTTTGCCTATTTAGTTTACTTAATGCGATTGTTAAACCTAACATAGTCCTTATTTGAAAGCTCTTAATGGCAAGTATTTTTTTTTATTATCTGGATTCCTCTAAGCAAAAGGCTTCTGTAGTTTAATGTTTAATAAAATAATCTGATTTTGTCACTTTGTCGAAAGTTTGTTGCTATTACCTTTTAAGTCCGTTTCGATTATGGAGACAGAAGTATCATTCGAACATCGTTTAACATTCATGAGCGTCGTATTCCTGTGATCACGGGCTTATTCGAGTGTTAAGCAGGGGTGTATTAAGGGGTCTCACTGTTAATCCTGATATCGGATTGTAATGTTTATCGTGCACTCTTCGCTGTTTCCTGTGTTTACTTAACAAATTAAGGTGCTTTGTTGCTCAGAGTAATGCAAAAAGCGTATAAATAAATAAATATTGGACAAAATCACATCTATTGCTCTGATTCTGTGGTAAGTAGCTAAGCACTTGTATTATAGAAATTCGAAACCACGGTGGTACCACTACACCCAGACCCGAGATAATATATAAAAATTAGTTTTCCATATTGACCCGATCGGGGATCGAACCCGGCACCTCAGAGATTGCGCGACGCCCGCTCGCTTTTCGGCTACGGAGGTCGTCAATATGGATAATTCTATTTGTATGTATTTATTTAATTAAATGATTATGCATAGTAATGATGCACGATATAAGTCCAGGCTTAATCGAAGCGTTTATTCACTCATAAAATATTTCAAAACACCTTTTACATGGTAAAAGACAAGTTGTCCTTTTTCATTTTCGTGATTGTTCTCGTAATATTTCTGACTTTTTACAAACTAAATATTAATACAGTCAAGAAGTTAGGAAGAAATAACAAAAATACTCAAGTCTCTTTATAAATGGGTTTAACTAAATGGCAAAGTATGCTTCTACGAAAGTGTGTTTTGGCTGTCTTTTATATATGCATCTTATTCAACAAAACGAAACCCTCATGAAATCATTTTAATGCCTGCTTGATTAATAAATTGATTTTTTTTATATGTTTGTAGACAGAAATGTGTGATTCTAAAAGGCGGTTACAGAACATAATTAAAATAAAATCCTCACTTAAAACGCATGGAGGTATCGTATACTAGACAACCTAGAAATACGGCAATAAGGAATTAGCGTTTATCTTCTTATATATAAAAATGAATCGCTGTTATCCTCCTATCTTGTTCTCCGCTCTGAAATAATTGTGGAGGTCCAGGGAAGGTTTAAAAGGTTAGAAACTAAAAAAATAGGCATTACGAAGTTCGCCGGGACAGCTAGTGTAAAATAAAATTTAACTAGAATTAATCTTTAAATCTTAAAGTGTTTTTTTCGGTTGAAAAATTGGATTAAAATAAGACTTCTCAATTATCAGTGCGCAAGGTCAACTCGCACTTGACCCTTTTTTTCCTTGCTCCCATCCATACTGTATTAAAATTAAGATTGTAATATTGCTATGCGTAGGTCGTCGCCAGCGAAGGCGCGTGGCGTGTTAGCGACAGCTGTGTGATTGTGATCAGTGGACCTCACCTATCGCTATCGCTATCGCCTCGCACGTGGACAAATTGGGATCCGATTGGGAAGTCACCACAAAAAAAGGAATATCTGTTATTGTCATCCTGGTAATGACATTAGATGCGGTTTATGTTCATGAAGGTGTCTCAAAAAATGGTACACCAAGTCAGTTTTTACACTTTATTAGTGTGGACGATGTTATAGAACTATTTATGTTAGACGTAGTGTTACATTTATTCAACACTAGCTGTGACTTCGTTCGCGTGGACTACATCCTTTCATGGTCGGTTTTACCCCTTTCTCCCCTAATATACGAAACAAAAAGTAGTCTATATTTTAATCCAAGTTTCGAGCTATATTTATGCCAAATTTCATATTTCCAACTTCAAAAATAAACATTTTTCTATACAAACTTTCAAAGGTGGTATTACCCCCATCCCCCCTTATTTTCTAATAAAAAGTAGCCTATGTCCGTTCTTGAGATTCAACGTACTACCTATACCAAATTTCATCAGAATCCGTTCAGCCGTTTAGGCGTGAAAGAGTAACACACGGACAGACAGACAGACAGAGTTACTTTCGCATTTATAATATTAGTATGGATTTAACCAATCTATAAATTTTGATGAGGGGACAGATATACGTAAATATTTAAGGTAGCTTGATTGCTCGGATAATGTTGCAAAATAATTAAATCTGCTTTATCTGTTTGCATACGTACAAATACATATTACTATCGGTCCGTGGCGGCTTCGCACGTGTTCTATCCCCATTTTTTCCACATTTTGTATCGATTTATTGCTCCTATTTGTTGGAGCGTGATATCATATAACTTAAAGCCTTCCACAATAAATGCACAACTCAATACAAACATAATTATTCAATTCGAACTAGAAGTTTCTGAAATTAGCGCATTCAAACAAACCAAAAAACTCTTCAGCTTTATAATATTAGTATAGATACCTATACATTTATTTAATAAGCTTCAATAAATTTGTACCTACTAAGTAAGTAAGTAGTCAAGTATACAGGAAATAATTCATTAACCTGGAAATGATTGGTAGAGCAAGAATTAATATGCAAATAGCTAACTACCTTTTAAGCCAGATTAAGTATACGTACCAACGCCTACTTAGGTATAGACCTAGTCACATTGAAACTCTACGTTACTAAGTAGGTTAGAATGTGATTATAGAAGAATACGGTACCTAATGAAGTCTGCAGCAACTTATACTTTTGCCCTATATACCGAATAGCATAGAATATTGTTTATTTGATGTAAAGATGGTACAAACAAAAATGAGCATTTCATCAGAAAAGTTTAGTACAAATCGATACATTAAATACGAATTCTTATTCACCTAACACTCATTTAAATGAATGAAAATATTCCTTGACTACACATAGTCCGCTTTGACTTGCCCTATGAAATGTTGGTAATTCAAAATAAGAATGATCTTTTTTTTTTAATTTTCAAAAAAAATAGTCATGCTTAAGAATTGAATCACGTACATTCTTAACGAACAGTTTGGCAACTACTTTTTGTAGATTTAAGTTTAAGATTTAAAAAAATATTTTTTTTATTTGCTTTAAATATACTAGTACCTAGTTAGAAAGTTGGATTTAGTAAATTATTAAACTTTTAAAATTAGAATTATAGTAAATTTTTTTTATTATTTTCCGAGGCTGTTATATGTTACAAAAAAAAAGTAAAGCGGGACGGTTAAATTTAGCGCACAATAAAGGACGACGTGTTTACTAGTGTTTTCAAATTTTGTTGCTTACGTTTTTCTTGAGGTCAAGTATATTGTAGTAGTTTTTTATAATCATAAATATTTTTTTTACGAAATTTCATCGCTTCAACATACCCCACGAAAAAAAAACAAGTACGTGCAACGCTTAAATACACAAAAAGCCGCCAACATGTATGCCTCTGTTATTGCTTTTTAATGTCATTTTCATTGGTTTCCAAGTTGCACGATGTTGCAATAGATGTTATCGACGTTCTATGATCTAGGATTATAAATTAGTATAATTTTCTAGATTTAATTCCTAGGTGCGTGTGAACGCAGGTGCGTGACCACCTGCCTCGGAAGGCCTAATGCGGCGTACGTAGAATCTCAATCCTTGCTTATATCCTTGCATCCAGTTCCTAGAGGAAAATAACCTATTAATGCGAAACGGTGGAGGCCTTATTAGTCAAACACTTTCAATCATCTTTTTTAATCGCTCACTGCTCTTTAATTGGAAGGCTTAGAAATATACTAGCTGAATTATTACTTGGTAGTTGAACAAAAAACTCGTATTGCTTGAGCTAGATTGTTTTTATTTGATTGTTAATTATTCTACGATAGGTCTCGTTAATTTAAAAATGGAATACTTACTTAGTTTTTTGTGTAAATTAAGAAATTGTGATACGTAAACATTTGAGAAATAATTCCATTATATTGGAAAATATATTATCTATGGTTCGGAAATAGGAAGAGACTTCGTTCACGTTTTTTCGGGATATTAATTATCCTAAATGTTATTTTAGTATGATTTTTAATTAATCCAAATACAATTACTGGTTTTTGAGTTTAAGGGTTATTAGCTCTTATTTCTGTAAGGTTAGATTGCTAGTCATTTTTATTAAACTTGTTTTTTTTATCGTCCGCTACATGAACTAAATATAGACGGTCTAAGAATGCCTAAAATAACACCAAAGGCAGATCATGAATGTGTGCGGAGGTGTACTTATAGAACAAATATATTCATAGCATCGAACCCATAAGGAGCGTCTACGACATACGCTTGACTTTTTTCCATCAACAAACTTGCAGTAACCCAACATGACATTACAAATGGTTTATTTACATATGCCAACGACAGCAATCAAACCACTCGATAGGCGGCGCGGGCGCACCTGTTCGCGTCGTGATCCGACTGCACATGCTTATTAAGATCTAACGCTGTAGCTATTCACGGTTTACTATTGTACGAGTACATATATTGATACTAGGCAACCCCCCTGCATTATTTTTGAATAAAGCGAGTATGTGCATACTTCTTTCCTTCCTCCCCTTTAGATCCCGAACTAATTGCTCAATTGTTTCATATGTATGTAGTTATTCATATCTTTGCGTTTATGTGAAGTAAAAAATAGTTAGATTTTACGTTCCATCCTTAAAACGTCGGTATAATAAGTAGATATTTAGAACTGTTTTTGTTCTTCATAATGAGTCAAAATTTGATTGGTATTATATCAGTGCTAAGTCCTCATGTTGTAGGTACGAATTACAATTTTATACGAATTTGCAATGTAGAATAACTTCTTGAAGCAGTTTCAATATTACGTGTGAAAATAAGTACAAGTTTCGGTATTGATTATGAAGATAGAATGTTAGTTTTCTGATAATTTTTCACGGTGCCTAGACAGTCGTGATGTTTGTCCGAATTGTAGCCTCACAATTAATTAAAAGTCAATCTGATCAATTCAAATCCCCATGCTCCAGTATAAACATATCTTTTATGTGAGATAGTAATCATACACTTTTGTTTAATAGGTACCTATAATTATATGTGATACCAACGTAAAGTTCGTAACAAAATACTTACTTAAAGTCAGGTTCGTACAGAGAAACACTAAAACCTTTTTCCCTTATTACGCAATATAATTATGCTCATTATCAATTTATTTTAATTAGGTAATGTGATTTTTTATATATCCTACCCGTTTTATGAGGAAGATATCAGTTCAGTGAGTCTTATTCATTCAACGTTTGGCCTAGTCATTCAATTAAACGTCGTCATTCAATGAACGCGCTAGTGATCCAATCAAATAGCTGATTAAACCAGATGACTACGACATATACATATGTATTAAAGTTACGTTTGATTCAGGTTTGTGTTTATTAACTAAAATACCGTATAGTTAAACAGGTTAGTTACCGATTATTACTGATTTCAGTATTAAATTTGAATTGGTTATTAGTTGGCTAAATTTACCCGGCATCTTGTTAATTATTACTTTTCTACTTATAAAATAACTATTAAAATGTCAGGTTGGCGAAGGAGATGCCTGATATTAGCATATTACTAATTGGAACACGTTTCTTGAGATGTCAATTAATAGGTTTCAAATCAATTTATTTTATTCCTAGAGATATTAATTTGTCAAACTGTCACAGAGTCGATCTCTGACTTGATAATGTCTAGAAGTATTGAACTGGTTAGTTAGCCACTTAGGAGTTTTCAATAATCTTAAGCTTAATTTAAATGTGGAATAGCATAAATCTTTTGTTTTTACAGATGTACCTAAGTTTTTATATATTATTATATAAGTATTAAAGAAAGAGTTAGGTTAAAATTTCTTTTGTATTTTGAATATCCCATTTGTGTCACATAGTTTGACAAGGCTAAAGTATATGAATTAAAATGCTGATTGCGGGAATACTAAACTGACTTTGTTGATATTAAATTAACCTCAGTAGCTGAATGTGATTACTGAAACTATAAAATAAAACAGTTCAAAAAGTAAAAGTGTGAAAATAGAGAAGGGAGTAAAAAATTTTTAACTTCGCATAACAATTTTAACTAAAAAATACTAACGGAAAAAACGTATGTAATCAAAAGTCTTTAGAAAATATAAAACAATAGCAGTTGTCCATGACTTCGTATGCGTGGTAACTAGCATCTACTGTTTTAACCCAAAAATAGGGTTTATACCTGTACATTATTAGTAGGTCCACACCATCTTTAGTTGCATTTTTATTTAAAGAAAGAAAGAAAGAAAATACATTTATTGACCGTACAAAACATAACATACAACCGATTACAAAATTAGAACAAAAATTAAAATTAAAAATACTAAAAAGTTACAAACCATTAAATTAGAAGACAAATGACAAAATGAAAACAAACAGAGAGGTCAAAAGGTGCCTGCCTCAGCATAAGCTACAGTGGTACACATTGTTTTGTAGGTGTTTTAGTTTCTACAATCAATCAGTCAGTCAGTGAGTTGTATTTCGCTTTTACGTATAGGTTAAATGCATAAAACAGTGCTGCCGCAAAATAGATAAATAATAAAAATGCATTCCCACTGCAAAAGGTCACCTCATTGTTTACTTTTTTACCGAACTCATAAAGAGCAGTTATAATTGTTAGGGATTATGAGAACTTTCGTATTAATTACCCCCTAAATGAGCGGGCACTCGCCGCCATTATTTTAAGCAGTAAAGGGTGGAGCACACTTGAGCGTCATTGTTTCTCGGCTATAAATCTAATTCAGTGCGTAATTATGTCGTTTAGTATGCGACAGTGTTATTGTCCGTATGTAAATGTCCCGTTGGCGGCGGACGGGTGGGGACAGGACAATATTGAGGCGCGGCGGGACGCCACTACCGGCGGGAGCTACTGTTATGAGTTTTGGATTTTGAGGGTTTCGAAATTAATTTAGGTACTTGATGAGTTTTTTGGTGGGAATTCTACGCACGTCAATTGTTTAGTGTAACTGGCTGGGTCAAAAATACCAGATTGTTTTTAGTTGCGTGAATAGCTATTAAAAAATATAAGACACAAATTTTTGGATATGCTAAATTAATAAGTATATAATTAGATAAATCGATGTCAAGTTGCGGGGTTAGGGCTCGATACATCACTGGTGGTTTACAAAACGTACGTAATCTACGAAATGTCGTCATGTGACAATACAAGCGAATTTATCGCATTTGTTTTTTAAATTCATTCAGAGGGCCTCATATTTTTGTAAGTGTTTCATATTTTTGGATAATCTAACAGACGAACTAAACCAACTTTAAGTCCTTTTCCCTATTGTCTGGCTAATAAAACAGTAGTCTAAAAGGCAGTTTGGTTATAGTAGCTGAAGCTATAAAATCGTGAGAAAATTAAGGCATTAAGAAACATTCTAATATTGGTTGATTAGGGATGTAATTTTGAAATTGAAACCCTATTCGATTTATTATCAACGCTTTTGAGAATCGAAACAAATGAATTGAAGGCATTCATTTGTAGACCGGGTAAAATAACTTGAACAAAACAATATCAAAGATTTCTAATATGGTTTAATAGGCCCGCGTACAAACTCGAGCAACAATTAAACTTGCAAGGTATTCGTATACTTACGTTTGTACGCATTGTTTCGCGCACAAAGCGTATGGCACTCGAATGTGAGAAACTGTTGCTACTGCGCTGCGCTTACGCATGTGGGAATGTGGGCTCTTGTGGGGAGCTCAGGTGGTTGGAGGCTGCTAGCTTAGTTGCATAGTAGGTACACTGTTGTAGCATATGCGGAGTTGATAAACTATTGTACCTTTGTGTCATGGGTAGACTATGATATTTGCTAGCAAATAAACCTTAATTAATGAATTAATCTTTAGATATAATGATAACTGTAAAAATTGTCTTTGCCTGTGAATTCTTTGAGTACCTATTTATCATTGCTAAGGCTTCTACAATTCAAGTATCAACTTAGAATTGATCAACATAATACCTATTACATATAGAAAATCCATTTTGATTTTTAAAGATGATAAAAAAAAAATCATTCTACATCTTTCTAATGTATTGTTAGTTCAAGCTTTTCGTTAATAGCAAACAAAACAAGTGACTTACAGCAAGGTCGGTGTCGATAATATCTTCGACATGCTCGCATTGAAGTACGGTCTAATCATCAAATTTTAATACAGCCCAATCTGAATTCAATAACAAAGTATTAAAATAACTTTTGAGCAGTCAATTGGGCGGCAGAGCTCAGTCCATCGCGATAGTGCGATGGTGGCGCATTGTAGGCCATTGTGGGCCATTGTGGGCCCGCCCCCCGCGGTGGCAGCCACTCGCCAGCCCCGCCATCAATGGTGTTTCCTATTTTTATAACTGTTGCGTTTAATGCCGGTCCACTGACCACTGAAGAGCGGCGATATTGTGGGAAGCTGCTGATTCTCAAAAACAAGAGGATTAAACTAATTCGCCGTAGATTTGCGAATGAGGAAACTATGGCTAAAGCTGCGTTGTAGAGGGTCAAAAACTAAACAATGGTGCCAATTGAGTTTGCACAAACTTTATTAAAACAAATATTAGCGCTGTTTTCTTGCATTTTCTTTGTATTCAGAACTAAATTAATACACTTAATTTTTGTCATAATAGAACTGTTAAATTCTGTTACTACAGCGCCGGCACAATCATTTGGTTTAGTTTAGATTGTGCTCAAAAATATTGAGTTACAACCATTTTTAAGGTTCCGGTTTCAATTCCTAGCGAATATAGAAACATAACTTTTCTAAATTGTCTTGGGTCTGCGTTTTGTGGTTCTTCCGTTGTTTCTGTAACACACGTACTTTAACTACTTACTGATCAGAGAATCAGAGCAATGCAATTCATGCGATGTTTATATTTATCATTATCTTTTTTTTATCTTCGACCTTATTTTATTTCCTTACGTTTTAAAAGTGGATAATTTTTTTTTATATTTAAATTAAAAACGAGTATATCTTCGATTGCAAATACAATAAAATTCAAGGTATCGCTCTTTACTTTCTAGTTTGTCATTTCACATTTTATAAAATCACCCGTTGCCAGAATATGCCATACCAAATGAATTTTTATTCCCAATTTTATGGATCTATCAACCGTTTAAAAAAAAGGGTGAGCACAAAGCTGCAAGCCTTTGCCTCCATTCCATCATAAATTTTCTTCAACCCTAAACCTTACAGCGCTAAAAAAGTCGTTAACTACTCGTGCTGTAAATCATAACGACGGCAGCTTATCGGCGCGATAGCATCGATCTTTGGCGACAAAAAATGATGGCGAATTCATAAAGTCCCGCTGCGACCTCCTCGAAACTCGCTGATAACTTCACACCACCTCAAAGAGTCGGTAGCGATGGAGCTGATAGATAAGTGCATTCTCACCTCCCCGCGGTCGGACCCGCGAAAGGGTTCGACTAAATTGCAACAATCAATTGAGGAGTCATCGAACAATTTGTATGGCACTGTGTGTGCGGGTTGTCGCGATGCTATCAGCCGCCTCGGGGTGCCGCAATGGGAACTCATTGTAAGGACTGTTTTCTCACACCTCAAGTCGCTATTTGCGTAATTAATGTTGCAAGTGATTTCTCAACAGGTTTGGGAATTGGCCACGAAAGTTTCTGCCATGATGGCGGTTAAGTAGGTACTTTGCTGGATTTGTGTGGTGTTTACACAAATTTTAAATATTTGTGGTCCTGTAGTTTATAATAAGACTAAAACATAATCAGTGTTTTATTTTTGGTTAAATAATTTTTAGACATCATTTCAATAAATAATACCTAAAGATACTAATAAAAGTAGACCGTCCCGTGTCTAACCTATTATCAGTGGTGTCAGATTTCTATTTGAACAGTTACTTAATTTGTTGAACTATTTTAAAGTTGACCTGAAGAGCCTCAAATCGTTTGTAAAAGTAATCCAATAAATAAATTTAATATTCATTTTGGGCCCGCAAAATCTAAAACAAAATAAAACAATATCGAGCCGTCTGGTTAAAATCAATTTCACACATTAACTTAGCCGTGCGGTCGTCAACCAAGAACGTCATGCCAAACCATAAGTTACCTCAAAGTCCATAATAAGACATAAACATCGTCTCGTTGCAATATGTCACTGTAACAAAGCGCTGCGGTAACGGTCTGCATCATTTGTCTGCCGTAACCCCGTAATTTATGGTCTCCTGCCGAAGAACGAGGACAAAAACGGGGCTGTTGTTAAATATTTGCCTTGAGACAAGAGGGGGCGATAATTCGAGGCTATTATGACGTCATTTCACGCCCTTTGTGAGGTCGTCACGCCGTGTCATCTGCTCCTCGAGACGCCTGCCTCTACTATCTCCCGATTACATCTATTGTGTGTCATTTTTTCAGTGCGCGACTAGGATGTGCCACCGACGATGATTTTGTCCTGTTCGCTTGTTCGCTCGACTTCGCCATAAAAACACTCGAGCTGCCCTATTGTCTCGTGGCCCTTTACGAGCCCCGTTTTGTGAAGCTGTTATTGTTTGCGGTCGATAAACATCTCGCCACTAGGTAGGTAGGGATCATCATCGCTTTACCAGTGGCTCCTTTTAATAAATCCATTAGATTGATTGTTAATTGGGTTTGAAGGACAGTTATTTGTCGGTTCAAAGAAATCCGGCAAACATGGAGTTGTTTAATCAAGGTTTGCATAAGTTGGCAAGAGATGTGCAGTCAACCACTGTTTCTACGTTTCGTCAAGACTCTAAACTGGTGGAAGCTATTGATAAGCTTTTCTATCGTAACCATTTGAAATTGGTGAACAAAGAAACGGATATAGTCTTGCCGGAGAGAAAACTTAAATTTCACGAGGTTCAGGATTTGTTGAAGCTGTCTTTAAATGGTAGGTTATGTAATAAATTCTTTAGCTCTCTGGTTTATATAAGTGACATAACTATTATTGCCATGTAACTCCCAATTAATTTTTAGTTGTAGGCTTAAATCCTAATTCGACCTTGAAAGAAGCAGTTAATCAGAAAAAAGCGATTATAAAAAAAATTGAGGATATCTTAACTGATATCAACCAAAGTGCAGAAGTTGGAGAAAATCCAAAATTGATCATAAGAAATCAAAAACTCTGGAGCAATTGCATCTATGACTTGGATCGGTAAGAAATTAAAATTATATCTAGGGACAGTTTTTTGACGTTCATTCGATTTATTTCAACGTAACTTTTAAATTTTTATAGCGTAACACTGAAATCGTTTAACGAAGCAAAGAAGACTACAGTAAGTTATTCAAGCAATGAAGACAAGACTAGATTCAGCACGATTGTGTTTGTTCTTACAAAAGTACACGAATTGATGTTGAAGAACTTGACGGTGACTAGAAGGTAAGTAATATTATGTCTGGTTACTTTACCTCATCCATCATTTGTATCTTATATAAAGTTGATTAAGCTTATTGTAGTAGATGTAATGTGGTTCCAGCTAAAAAATTTGGATAACAGTTTAAC
Source organism: Glyphodes pyloalis (assembly GCA_037074685.1). Lineage (NCBI taxonomy): Eukaryota > Metazoa > Arthropoda > Insecta > Lepidoptera > Crambidae > Glyphodes > Glyphodes pyloalis. The sequence continues at coordinate 5,457,286 of JAYKKO010000025.1, forward strand.
TTGGTATTTTAAAAGTTATTCTAGTTTTTACGGAACTAAATTTGCGATGCCATTGCAGGGAACTCTTTTACCAAAACGTATCAAGATTGCGAAACCAAGCCAATCTAGACGTAGCAGTGCGTGATGTTTGCTGTTTACTAGAAACTCCTCCTTGGACCCTGGGGATAGTGGCTACCTCTAAAGGTCTCATAGCTGGCCCAGTAACATTGCACTATAAGGATGGAACCGTAGTGGATTGTATGGCGTCGGGCGGTGAGCAATCGTCATACATAAACAACAATTAAGACCGGGGGCTTACTCCCAAAAACGGAATATGTCGGATCATATGACCGATAGTAATTTTTTATTCTCTTAATCGTAACCAACTCTATGCGGCAGCAAGTAAACCGTTTAAAAAAACAATAACATTATGTTTCATGCTAATAAAAAACACGTTTTTGCTGCCAAACGATTAAACTTCAAAAACTTTCGTTTGTCGGGTGTCTGCTCTGCACGGTGTCGGGATTAGACCTACTTTGCCCAACTAAAGTCAACAAAATAGGAAAGCTCCAAACACATCTAATGTGTTTAGTGCAATTTGGTCGAGAGGTGTGTGTAAGAGGAGGTAACAGTGCGGTTGGCACTTCACTGTCAGATATTCTTAATCCGCCGAATGGCCATGGCTAGACTTACCGAATACATAAATCATAGATAATACGACTGGCCTATATCAGACTTATCAGTAGAAGTTATATGCAGCTGTCTCGATTTATTTTCAGCCATATCGTTCTCAGTCAGCTTTATAGTACCTAACTCAATTAAGTAAAAAAATCTAACTATGCATTGCTATCATACACTTAATTACATAGGGGTGTTATCTTGCAAAAATTTAAATAACATTTATTTATTTAAATAACATTCGGTTGTTTTTTAGGTATGCTAATACCACAAGATATAGAAAGAGTTTTAGAATTCAAAAGTACTGCAAAATATATAATTGTTGTGGAGAAAGATGCAGTGTTTCAAAAACTGTTGGATGAAGGCGCTTTGATAAGACTTGGACCCGTTATCATAATGACGGTAAGTTCAAGTTGTTTCGTTAATAAACTCACTTTGCGAATAATTGGCTACATTTTAAGACTTTCGCGTTCCATTTTAAACATTTAAAATAATTTAACGGGTCAAAACGCGACACCATTTTTATTTAGTAGTTAATACGAACTACTTACTGCCCGACGTTTCGGTTAGGTTGCACCAACCAGTCAGCTCGTGACCCGTTAAATTATTTTAAATGTTTAAAATGGCTACATGTTTTTAATTTTGTCAGTGGTACATGGAGATAAACAGTGAGTAGGTAAATAACAATTTAGATAGCAAAGTTTTGTGGCAAACGAAACAATTAAGCTAAGAAGATAACTCGTGACTTCGAAATGATAAAATAAAACCCGTCAAGTGCAAGTCGGACTCGCACGCCAAGGGTTTCGTATTGTTAACTAGGTAAAAATTTTTATATATTTTGTCAATATTCCAAGCGTTTACCTGGTGCTGATTTTAATATTGGACAACAAGCATAAAACAAACACTTTTGATGTATGATATGCCCCTCAGCAATTTCTATTATAATTTAATTATTTTTTATTGTAATACCTAAATAAGAAATTAAGTACCAATTTTGTGGATATTTCAATTGACTACCCATTCCCATCATTGGTATCAATCCAAAAAAGTCAAAAAACGCGTTTGTTGTATGAAGTTCTCTGTAATTTTTTATTTTATTTTGTTTTATAAAAAATAAAAAAATCAATTGTGAAAATTTCAACTGTCTAGCAATCAGGGTTCTTATGATATAGCCTGGCGACGGGCGGCCGGACGGACAGACAGCGAAGTCTAAATCGTGGGTCCTCCTTTTATGCATTGGGTACGGAACCCTAAAATCAAACGAATGTTTTTACTGTAGGGTAAGGGTTACCCAGACGTGTGCACGCGCCAGCTGCTGTGCCGGCTCTGCGCCGAGTTGCGCCTGCGCGCGCTCGCGCTCGTCGACGCTGATCCTCACGGGCTGGAGATATTTCTCACCTATAAATATGGGTCTTTGGTATGCACGCTATTTAACATATTAATCAAATTGCCAAAGCTTTGTAAAGTTCTTAAGAACTACTGATGCTGTGGTAAACAAACATAGATTCCACTTTATTGTTTGTTAGTCGACGAACAGTAGTTTTACCTACAGTAGTAGGTTTAGCACGTTCAATAACAGTAATCGATTTTTAAGTAGTAAAAAAAAAATAGAAAAAATAAATAAAAATCATTTATTTCGGACATACATCCATAGTGTTAGTAACAATTAACCTTAAAGACTATGTCAGTAATGAAACAAATATGTAAAAAACGCACACAATGGTAGTAAAGAAGAGTATTGAAATAGCAGTTTTCACTCCTCAATCACCGTATTTGAACGTGCAAATGGTATATGGGCGAAAATTCGTTAACAAGTGTAGCATGTTCAAAGTGTCGCGTAAATTAAAACAAAAAGTATTTTGCAGTAAACACAGTTCCTGACAGCACCTTTTATGTTGGTACACAGGTACATCACTATTAATCTTAGTCCAAAAATCTTTTGCCAGTTAAAATAATTATTTGTTTGATTAATAATTTCACACACATTAAAACTGGGAAAACACAAAATACCTTTAAGTACCTTTAGTTTTTATGTAAGACTGACATGCGATTAGCTATCTTACCTGATGTTAAGTGATAATGAGGTGGAGGATAGAGCTTGCTGGATCAGTAGGAGACAATCCACTCTTGTTTTAATGTACCCAGATAAAAGTTTCTTCTGTAAATTCAGACGCAGGAAACGGAATTTCACTCCTCAGAAATACGTATGAAATGACAAAATATATCGCTTCGTGCGCGCAAGTGCAGTTTCAACGACGTAAGAGTGAAGTCCCTTTTCCCGCTTGGTGATCTGGTAGTGGAATTTTGATGGAGAAATTAATCTATGCAATTCTTGTATACAATTCCAAAATATATTCGGTAGAAAGCAACTGGGTTTTTAGTTTCCCTGCAACACTTAAGACGTTTATACTCATTACTCATTGAAAAGCGTATTAACGAAGTATTTTTTCGAATACAGGCCCAATCTCATTTATCAGCTTCGCTGGCTTGCGGGAGCCTGGCTTTGATAGGGGGGCGGCACAGTGACGTCATGACCCTGGCGTCCAGTGAAGCGCGCCTTCCACTTACTGAGCTCGACAAGCGCAAGCTAAAAGCATTACTGACCAGACCATACTTGGATAATGCTGTCGGTAAGTGCAAATTTGGGCGCTGCTTTCTGGTAGCCTTGCTTTGGTGACGTCATGAGCCCAACAGACGTAAGCTTTGTTTACCGGACCGTATTGGCACAATACTGTTGGCAAGTCCACTTTTGACAGGTGACTTAGGAAAGCCTTGGTGTTGGCAAAGTGATGTCATTAACCTCTAGCGGACAGAGGAAAGTAAATTATTTTTTTGCTTTACCTCTGTCTCCATCAAAGAGATCACGGCCAATGGAGACAGCGGGAATAGATATATTTTTTTGCCTATATTGAGAATTAAATTTAGTATAGTTTATGAATTCTGTGGTAAAAAACTTATCGAGTACTTTATTTCTACTTTATTCAAACTGATGCTCGTTGAAGTCTTTTACTGTAACAGCGGTATGCTACGAGTTTTATTATTAGAAATGATTATTTTATTAATGAAGCATGTTATTTGCTTTATCCGTGTAGGTGTTCGCATAAAGCAGGAACTCGGTGCGATGCTGTGCAGCGGCGTGAAGGCGGAGCTGGAGGCGCTGGCGCCCACCGCGGCAGCGCTCTGCGACGCCTACTTGCCTTCCAAGCTCATACAGGGCGACTATTTAGGGGAATAAACGGGAACTGCTTAACTTATTTCATGGCACTATAATTGAATAAAAGAAATTACACATAACTTTTTATTTTTTTCATTCTCTTTGTTATCTGTGTAAAATGTATTTAGGTTATCCTCGCATGGACTGCTACTGTGGCGTAGCGTAAAGGGACCGGGGAGGAGGCATGTAAAGGGGGCAGAACCGACCTCAAAAGATTACCAGGTGGAGTGAAAGGAACAAAATTCGAAATTTGTGTCGTCTCTGCCCAGTCAGTATATCCTCCTATTAAATCCAGTGGCAGTTTTGGTGCCGCTCCGGTTGTAGCGCTTCACTTACCTCATTCATTTTTACTTTGATTTAAATAAACAATTACATTAGCTTAATCTTCTTTTTACAGTTAAATTTTAACAGAAGTACCTCGATATAACCAATACAAATCACAGTTATTGAATAAATGGTACCTACTTATCTCATTTAATGTTTATGACTACAAATAAAATTGCAATCCTTTGTCCACGCAGATCACGGTATCAAACTATCTTTATAAAATAATACCTTTAGTAATTCATAATTTCGCGAAGAAAATTTCAAAGAGCAAGAGACCAAAGTTGCGAACGCCAGGTAGCGGTAATGTAGCATTGACTTTGTGGAGCCATTTGGAACGCGTAGCGACATTAAAAGGGATTTGTAGCAACATTTAGGGGGAACTTGTAACGACATCTAGTGGATTTTTGTGGAGACCACTACTTCAAAAAGCACACGGTGCATTTATACCGAGCCCATGACATGTGATAAAACACAGAAATAGTATGCTTTGAACTACGTTTTAGTGCATAAAATAATATCTAGATGACGCTTTTTAATTTAAAGAATTTTAAAAGGTTTTTATCTATTATTGCGTTGGTCATGAAGCGTATTGTTGGTATTGTTTTATAGTTTTAGGTTATTATTGTCATGATGACGTGATTGACGTCATCTTCTGTCAGTAAAATGGTATTTTTACTAATTTGAATCCGTTTTAGATTTGATCACAAAATTATCCAGTTATACAATCGTAATGGAAAATGATGCAGATTTGAATACTGACAAGAAGTTTGAGAAAACTGTAAACAAAGCCAAGTCTTGTAACAGCGGCTCCCAAGGTCTGCCAAGGTACAAAAGCGAAGGGGTGAAGCGCAAGTCCTTCTACGTGAACGACGCTGTGCGGTCCCTGGACTTGGCGCTGGGTAGACTGAAGAAGAGTAAATTAGTGAGTGGCGAGAACAGCAACAGTTCACAAACAAATTCCAACTCGACAAGACAAGGCGCGATAGAAATGTTTATGGATGCAAGCGGCACATTTAGCTTCAATCAAAGTCTTGAAAATACCTCCCTCATGTCTATGAACTTTTCCCACTACGAGCTGATGCGCAACTTGTCTGACACAAACTGTAACTCGGATGGCGCGTTCAGTGGAACTACTAATGACAGGTACTTAAATCCCACTGACTTGTCCGTGAAGGACGAACATTTGGAAAAGTACTTCCGCAGCGTCGAGATGTGGAGCAGAAATCATAAAGGAGGAGGTCCCAGCAACGTTCGCTTCGAGTTACCCGACAAATAGTTATCATTAAATAAAACTTCTGGATGAACGATTATGTAAATTTCAAAATTTTATTTATTCAAAGAAACTTTACAATAATAACAGAATAATCTCAGAATTTACAAATGAAACGTACCAATCTATACAACACTGTAACTCTTAAACGAGAAGATAAGATTTATAACACTGATTAACAATAGGTAACGTAGATTTAAGATGCATTTTCTAGGGCCATCGAGTGTGCGACATTGAATACAATAATATAAGTAGATAGTACAAGAACAACTAACTTTGAAAACAAAAGTACAACTTCTAAACAAGGTTTGATTAACTTCGTAATTTCACTAAAAAAATATCGTTCGCCCTATTAGTGACCAATTATGAAGGACTTGGTTTATTGTGTTCGAACGTTTGCGCAACAAATAAGAGCATTATGTATTTCTCTACTCATGATCCGCTGGGACTGCAGACGAACACGATCGGGAAGAGGTCAGGTGGAGAATCGACTATTGGTATGCCCTACAGCCAGCATGGATAGTTATTCCTTATTAGATTTTAAGATGATTACTCTGAAAATGGAGGTAGGTACTATCTAAACTGGAAACAACACACAAATATGTTACTCCCGCGGGAATCGTACCCGTGACCACTGTGAAATGTAACTCATTACCACTAGACTGAAGAGGTAGTTATTCCTAATTAAAGGCTAAAAATTAAATCTAATTTTTTAAGCTTGAGCATCACTACAAAAAAAAAACATAATTCACAGGAATATATCGTAATGTATATTCATCTGTACATGTCGGAGCGTCTTTAACTTCGGTTAACTTCAGGCAATTTACTAAATATGTGTAATGCATAGATAATAATGATAACATTATTGTAAATATTTAAAATAATTTAACGGGTCAAAACGCGACACCATTTTATTTAGTACTTAATACGAACTACTTACTGCCCGACGTTTCGGTTACGTTGCACCAACCGTGGTCACGAGCTGACTTAATCGTAAGCGTTTCAAAATGGTGTCGCGTTTTGACCCGTTAAATTATTTTAAATATTTAAAATGGAACCCAAAGGTCTTGAAGTTTACAACATTATTGTATTCAGAGTCGCACGTATCATCAATCTAACCGCTAAGGGAACCACCCGCGGCACTCTAAAGTTACGAAGGCGGACACTACTCTGCATCAAGACTGCACTCGACGTACACAATTAACATTTTAAAACAAACCTTATTACTTATACACTGTGCTTTGCTGGACTAATTCAATATGTAACTAATGCCTTTTGCACTAATATTAAATACCTACAAGAACACTCGAACACCTTGACTCTAAAAATTATAATAGCACAATCCACTAGGTATAATCGGTGCATCAGTATATCGAATAATATATAAAGTTAAATAGAACATTACATTGAAAAAAATATTTCGTTTTTATTCAATTATTTGTATGTGTCTTGAACTATGTATATTTTTGTTTTTTTTTATTTGTGGTATTTTGATATTTTTTGAGGAAATGTATTTAGGTATTTAATATTCCATCAAAGGGCGTTCCATTGCAAGAAGGATATCCTCAACAATAATGTAAGTACTTTTTTACATTAGATTTTGTATCTATTTATTAGGTAAGGTCACGTGCCCTATGAATTGACAGTTAATATATTTTTGTGATTGGTAGATATCTATAGGACATTTAACAAATACGATCAACAATGAATTAAATTCTAAGGTAAGTAGGTCGAGTACAGTCTGGAATAAATTGCAGGGAATCCTAAGAACACAGCATTACTGATTCACATTTATACCACATCCATTGAATTTGGACAAACTAGGACGAGAATCTAAATATATTTATTAGAGTTTCCGGAGGTTACACAATAAATAAACTTTACGTAGCTGATCAGAGTTGGAATATGAAATAATTGACATAGTTCATCACAAATAGTTCCTACGTTCCTGCTTCAAGAATAAGACGATGTACGGAAGCTTTCGCTATACTGGAAGACTAAAGGACTATCAAATACGGAAGGAAGATAGGAGAGAAGCGGCGTGCAAACAAGTCATTAGAACCATCGTCGTGCTAATTCAACAACAACCCGGTAAAGTACCATTTGTTTTTAAAAACACTATACACGATTAAAATTTTGTTAATTGGTGTTATCCGCTGAAAATTTCGCATTAGAGACCCCACTTTAGTTAAAAATGATTAATCTGTGCGGGCAGCGCTGGCGCCGCCGCATGGGGCCGGCGCAAGCGCACGAACGCGAGCACTCTCCATGCTCAATGCTCAATCGCTAGCAATCGTATGATATTATTGTATAACTAGAGAACAATAGCTTAAGAAATCAATACATACAACATGATGTAAAATTTAAAGCACCCGGTTTCCGAACTCTCTCGTAATTTATCTAACTATAAAATCTCATATGTTGTGTGATGTACACGTAGCCCGTATTATATTGTCTATATTTGTTTCATAACTCCTGGAGAACAAAGCAATATTGTTACATTTACAATGGAAGAATTTCAAAATATCTAAATTAACGTTAATCTTACATTAATTAATTTAATAATTACAACGAATTCGATTTCACTAGGCCCTACGTAGTTTCAGATGGAGACATTAATAATTATCCCATATAATTTATTTATCCAATATCTTTAAAATTATGCAATAGAAGAATCACAGCATCCTTAAGACCATAACGGCAATTGAAATTAATCTCATCGACGTATCGTAGGTATTAATTAGTACAATGATTGTAAAATTTAGACCAAATTGGCAGTCTTCACAAACATGGAATGTGCGATATGCGTCTATGCAGGTATCCGATAACACTTAACAAATATCGGCAAACGTTATTCTATACAACAACAATGAATTATCTAGTTACAGTTCGGTGAAATCAACAACAATGTTACCCGTACTAGCCAACAAGCTACTGCATCCACATTGGTTAACTACCAGCTTCGATCACGATTGGCTTACATTTTTGATCTAAAGTTTCATACTTGTATCTTCGGCTATCTCTCTGTTGCAAATCGACGCAGTTGCTCTTCCACCCATTGACTTGATACAAGTCAAAATTCTATTAATGCTTCAAAAGATCCAACGTTATGCGAATTGATGTTTCCAATGTCTATGGATTTATTAACTAATTCGGTGACTGCCTACACTTCGCTGAAATATTCTATCAGAAAGGCAAATTTTCTAGCTCAATTAAAAACTATTTTGTACAAGCTTATTACTCAAAATATATCGGTTTTGAGTTCTATATTGAAATAATTCACCGACTACAAATATTAAGATATTTAGGTATTTCGTTTATATGACACTTGAAATTAATGGATACTCTTAGCATTGATTTCACCCAAAGATTGGTATTTGAATCGCTCAATATTAAATAGTAATCAACCGTATCATAAGATCGATATGAATGTCTAACTTTAGCTTGTATAGGGATGTTATATGTAAAATACTTACGTCTAGGAAGAGTAGTAAATGGTGAAGTGATGGAGCAAAAGCGGCTAAGGTTAGGGGATGATCAAGGTCACTTCATTTCTAATCATTATAAGTCACTATAAAATGCGTTTCTTTCGATCAATTTACATAATTATGATTAGGGTACTTTATCTACAATGTCGTATGAGGTATTTTCAACAGCACTATAATTTTATAAAACTTAACGTTTCCAAATGTCTGTTGGTCAAACAAAACGTATTAAATTTTTAAAGGCCTAGTAAATTTCCCTAAATGATAAGCTCCTCATTATAATATATCAACAATCGGATGAAACTAATTCCGATGACACTATTTTTAGGGGTACACTTACAAGTTTTGAGAATAAAGTTTTAGCTCGTACTTTGAAGGTTGGAAAACTCATTTCTAAATCACTTGATAGTGCATACCTCTATAGGAATAGAGAAGATAAAAAAGCTTGGTATAGTAAAGGTGGCAGTAGAAAATATTAGTAAAAAGCCTAAATGACAAGCTCGAAATTCTATGAATAAGTATTTATGATCACATTGTAGGACAACAGAGAGTTACCCATCACGCCGGGGAACGGTAGCGCGTCTCGGCGAGTGTGCTGAGCGACTCGCCCGCTTTTAATTTTTTCCCTATCTAGGCTTTACTTAGAAGTAGAAGACACAGTATGATAGTTTAGCCGAAGGGTGCTGAAGCGAAGTGTCATGGATCGAATGAGGAAATATTCAATTTAAATAACTAGTCTAAGCGCGGCGTCACTGCTCCAATTTGATGTTCCAATAATACTTTATCGAAATGGGAATGACTATAGATGAAAAAAAAATTGGGAAAACCTTTTTTCAATTATTGCTCATGAAGACTTGTATTAAAAAACAAGACTGGTGTATTTATGAACAAATATAGTCACTCTCAATTATTCACGACCAGTTATAACTTAACAAAGTATTAATTACGTGAAGAGGGAAAATAATAACGATAGTAATGGAAATACATATATACGTGTACCTCAAATCCAATAAAATGTGTTTAACGGTGTGACGCGTTTTAAGGCAACTACCGCCTCCGCTTCTTTTTTTTTCTCTTGCGTTATTTCCCAATTAAGAAGTTTAAGGTTCACTTAGTTGCTATTAATTGCACTAATAAGTGTTCGCGGTGAAATTAATTACAAGTCTATGGCGCAACTTCGGATGACACGAATTAGTCTAAATATCTCCGTGCTAGCTCAGCGTTACGACCTTACATACAACTGAGTGAACTGTTTCACATTTCCTTAATGGTGAAAGTGCTAAATTTTTGTTACGTATTAAAAAAGCTCTTTACTATTCAACAGATTCATAATTGTATAACTTCGGTGTATGGACATATCAATCGATTGTGTTTCGGTTTGTTTTTAGGTTGGATTTTAGTAATCTCGACATCAAGTTGGAGCAAGAGGCGCCGCTCCATCCGCGGCTGCCCGTCCTCGCTTCATTACAAAATGAACCTAATTACTTCACTATTGCTAAGTATCGTCGTACTTGCGTCGAACAGAACGGACTCCTTATTATCATAAGTTACGATTCCTTAACCTAGTCACATTGACCTCGCTCGCACGTTGCCGCGCGTCACTTAGAAGACTCGAACTAAACGAGTAGTGTTGCCGGATAATCGAGTTTCGATTAATCGTTTGTGTCCACCCCAAATAATCTAAAAAAAAAAATCGATTGGACTATCGATAGTATCGATATAATCGATTTAATCGATAGTATTAATGTAAACTATTATAATCTAATAATTGTTAATAATCGATAATATCAACCAAAAATTAATGTCCATATTATCGATTTGATCGATAGTATCGCTTCAAAACTTGATCTTGAATATAATCATATTGTATTTGACTACGCATTAAAATCAATTAATCGATTATATTAAATAAAAATAGATATCGATATAATCGATTATATCGATATTATCCATACTTATGATTGTCATATCGATTGTTAGATTATTTGAGCCCCTTTTGCATAATCGATAAATAATCGATACACAATCGAATCGACGGCAACACTATAAACGAGGGGAACACATTTCATTAAAGCACTATTTCATGTACATATTTACAGACAGCGAGTTAACGAGGGAGTCGGGTTATTGCTCTGTCGGGTGGCGGGGCCACTCTATCTGTCCGGAGGGGGCAGCTTGGTGTCCTCGGGGTCGAGGGAGAGGCACTCACGGAGGTAGTCCTCCATGGAACGGTATACGTGCTCAATCACGCCTTTTAGATCGTGCCCTTCGTCCGCGTACGCCTGGAACAGAAATACATATTTGAATCAATAGATAGTTATTAGAGGTATATTAAGTATTAGTTCAGGCTGACTTTAAATTACTAATTTATACAAAGTATAGTACTAATGACTTTGGCGATATTTAAAGGTAATTACTAAATCTTGCTATGATGCCAGAACTCTAATGAAAATTCGTATTATATAATTATGTATTAAATACATGTAGGTTGGTATAGGCTCTTGGTTGGCGTTGGTATAGGAGTTTAGGAAACCTTATGCGCTGAGATTTGAAGAGCCTTGGGTTTTTTTAACATTGTTCAGCCAAGATCGCCATTGGTTCACCGGCGTATGTACAATCTCCAAAGAGCGGCCGATTGAACATTGCTACAAAATTGTACAGCAGCTGGTTATAATTAAACATGAGGTGTGACGTGAATGTTGGGTGCGGCACTAACCTGGTAAAGGAACAGCACATTAGTGTCGCTTAGCATAGGCCCTCAGCTGTAGCGCGTGCAAGCAGGGCGTGCTAACGCACACAATCTGTGAAGTCAGTTTTTATTACAATACTGACCTCGTAGCAGATCAGCACGCCGGCATCAGTGCCGATTACACACTGACCTGGCACCTGAATAGCACGCTGACGTCGGTGAACACGAAAGAGCTGCAACGAGTGCAGGCAGGACGTGCTCAAGCGCACCAGCTGTGCCGTCACTTTACAACACTGATCTGGTAGCGGAACAGCATCTTGATGTCAGGGAGCGCGAGAGTCAGCTGCAGTGCGTGTAGGTACGGCGTGCATATGTGTCCAGCTGTGATGTCACTGCTGATTATGACACTGACCTGGTAGCGGAACAGACTTTGGTGTCAGGGAGCGCGAGAATCAGCTGTAGTGCGTGCGGGTAGGGCGCGCTCATATGCCCAGCTGTGAAGTCACTATTGATGATGTCACTAACCTGGTAGCAGAACAGCACGCCGGCATCCGTAAGCGCGCGGCTGCAGCGCGTGCGGTTAGGGCGCGCTCATGTGCCTAGCTGTGACGTCATTGTTGATTACGACACTGACCTGGTAGCGGAACAGAACGCCGGCATCGGTGAGCGCGCGAGCCAGCTGCAGCGCGTGCGGGTAGGTTGCGCTCATGTGCCTGCGACGTTACTATTCATTACGACACTGAGCGCGCGCGCCAGCTGTAGCGCGTGTGGGTAGTGCATGCTTATGTGCCTAGCCGTGACGTCACAGTTGATTACGTCACTGACCTGGTAGCGGAAGAGCACGCCAGCGTCAGTGAGCGCGCGCGCCAGCTGCAGCGCGTGCGGGTAGGGCGCGCTCATATCGGCCATGCCGTGCACGAGGTACAGCGCGTGGGGGGGCACATGGTGCGCGCGCTGGGAGGCATCGGCTTCTACGTAGCCTTTGTAGTTCACAGACGGCGTGCCTAGGATACGCTCCGTGAATGCTGCATCTGGAATTATATCGATGTACGGTTTTAGCGAGTAAGTAATACTAGGACTATCTTGAGGTTTGCTATCTCTGAGGTTTATAGGTAACTATTAGACAACTTAATATCATACGTATAATCACATATTAAAACAAACTAGCACCCTCTACTCGCTCGTTCATGATCTTAGGGGTGTGAGTTTTGAGAGTAAACAAAGCACCAAAGTTTTCCATTAAACTTTGGTGCTTTGTTTATTCTCAAGGTGCTTCTTTTAGAGTAGGTACTTCTTTCTTCACAATGGTATTTAAATAGGTTTGATAGAACTAGTTGGTATATTCTAGATTCTAGATACTTACTGTAGTAGAGCCAATCAGTGATCGGCGATACCGCTATCCCGCATTTGAGGGTAGACTGTTGGGAGCCGAGCAGCATCGCCGTCACGTAGCCGCCGTAGCCCCAGCCCCACACTGCTACACGGGTCACGTCCAGAAACTTGAACGTTTCTAATAAATATCTAGAAAAACGAAATAAATTTCATAAAGTACAGATTATAAGCCGATAATATAGCAATGACGAGAGCCAATAATTGGGATTATTATGTGACCTATCGGTCATAACATAATAGAGGGCAAGACGTGTTTTGTTTCCTTTGTTTGAAATGTTCATTTAAATTCCAGTTTTTCCTAAAACTTCATTTAAATAATGCCTTCGTCTTTGTACGGCGTGCCCCACCTTCGATCGAAGATTTTGTAGCCGTATAGTTGCGACCTAAAAATGGTACCGGTATCTGATACTTAAGGCTTTTATTGCAATGCTTGTGTTGAAAGATAGACATCCATACGTCATGACGTAGAGGACAATAATTTGTTTGTATTTTGCAAAGGAGACATGGGAGGTTTAGTTATTTCTACTTGCCAGTGTCTCTAGGAACTATTGTTGCTCTTTTGAGGCTTTAGCCGCTACATATCCTCTCACTTTTTATTTTTAAGGAGGGAAATGCATTGAAGTACGGTACTGCTGCGTTGGTAAAGGCAACGGCTTGTGTGCGACTCTCCTGCTCTGAAAAGAGCGGAGACTACCCTCTAAAACACCTTCGGATGAGAGCATCGCCTAGTGACGGCGCCATGGGAAACGCTTCCTCTACCTACGAGTACTATCAAATTTTGATTATATCTTTTCTCCTATTAAAAATACCTAATAACAGCCAACTGGTCCGCGACCTCGACGCCGCCTAGACGGCCGCGCAGCAGAGCCCGGGGCAGGCCGCGCGCGCCCGCCACGTCCAGCTTAACGTACACCACGTCGTTCCGCGACGACATGTACGAGCCCCAGTCTACCAGGAACTCCTCCGTCACCTGCTGGCTGCCCGGCCGCCCGTCTCTAGAAACATACACACATCTAAATTAGTCCATGGTAATCCACCGCTGGAGGAACAGCGTACCTTCACTCTTTGCGAGAAAGAAGACGATAGTCTGCTGAACTGGTTGTAGTCGTCACACGATTAATTCGTGAAGAGATCGTGGGAAGCCTGAGCCAGGCACGGCCTAAGCCATTGGGTAGCAAACTAGTTCACATGTTTGTCCACTATAATGGGAATGGGGCCTATTCCTCATTTCATCATCATCATTTCAGCCTGTTACTGTCCACTGCTGAACATAGGCCTCTCCAACCGATTTCCAGCGCGACCGGTCCATTGCCACCTGCATCCAACGAGACCCAGCAATTTTTTATTAGGTCATCGATTGAGGCTACCGAGCATTTGCAGCGATTTTCCTAGGACAGGCAGTTCGTTTAGGTAAGTCCAATTTTGAGAGAGAGGTCAGTAGACGGATCCAACTCGGCTGGGCAGCGTTCGGTAAGCTACGAAATGTCTTCTCATCCAACATCCCTCAGTGCCTTAAAACAAAGGTGCACCACCAGTGATGACTATCAGCTCTGAGACGTGGTGCTTCACAAAAGAACTTTTTAGAAGGCTCAAAGTCGCTCAGCGAGCTATGGAGAGGTCTATGCTTGGCATTTCTCTACGTGACCGAACCAGGAATGAGGAGATCCGTAGACGAACTAAAGTTGTTGACATAGCCCGCAGGATTAGTAAGCTGAAGTGGCAATGGGCTGGCCACATAGCACGGAGATCGGACGGTCGATGGGGCATAAAGGTTCTTGAGTGGAGACCACGTACCACTAAGCGCAGTGTGGGACGGCCACCTACCAGATGGACCGACGACCTAGTAAAAATTGCTGGGTCTCATTGTTGGCAATGGACCGGTCGCGCTGGAAATCGGATGGAGAGGCCTATGTTCAGCAGTGAACAGTAACAGCATGAAATGATGAATCATTATGTCGTTAAATTTAACAGTTTGCACAAACTATGAAGGTGGGGTACAATAGATGGATGATGGGCTAATATTTGCTTCTTAGCTGCAGGTCGAACTATATCAGAAGAGCTAATCTGGTAAGTACTCTGACATTCGTGTGTATAGATGATATGATACTCACACATGAACGAGCACCGGGAAGGCAGCATCGCGCAGCTCCTCTCGCCACGAAGGTGGCAGTAGCAGCTGGACGCGGGCCCTGGATCCGCTGCCCAGCTGCACGTCGAACGACCGCCGAGTCGGGAGAGCCAACTCGCGAAGTCGCACCGATCTGATGACGATAGAAAACTCACACGTGAAGCTAATTCATAGAACGCAAGGGACAATGTAAACAACGTAAATCGTAGCAGTTCAATCGTTTCTTTCTTAATAAAGTGTGTCTGTAGCCTACAAATGAGTAGAAGTTTGCTTTCAGAGCTATAACGAATCATGTCAAAGTTAGGCTAACTAGCTACCCGATAACTTTTAGTCACGAAATGGGCAGTAAATTCGATGTAGTACCTACGACGAATCATGCTAATTGCTTTTGCAGAACACCAGCGATCTCTGGCATTTTGCCATTCCTGCGATACCGGTTGTAACATAAACCGCCTATCGCGTTGTTACAACTTTAGAGCCTAGTAAACATTGATGGCGCTTGTCTAGATACTATTCGATAGATAGGTATTTCGATTTCATGCTATGGTCGTTTTAAGGTTTGCATTATTTAGTCAAGGCTGATATTAACGAGCTTGATCGCTCTTTATGATTGTGAAGCACCTGCTATTCGTGAAAATGTGTAGGTACTATATTTTTAGCTACTTAACTCGAAATAATCAAAATGCAGAGGGCATTTCGATTATTTCGAGTTTTGCGCCATATCAGAATATTTATGGTGCCTCGTTTTATCATACAAGATAAAAAAATATCTGATACTAATAGATATATTAAATGTCGTTTTTACGTATTTACCGATATGCAGGCGCTGGATACACTGCCATCTAAATTTAGTAAGAAATCATTGTGCGATAAAATTCTTTGACTACCTCAAGAAACATGTCCAATGTAAGGCATGAACTGTGTCAGCCTATGACATAAAGTTAAAATGGGCTTGCGCTAATAGTCTTCATAATAAAAATACACATTAGAAATAATTGACATGAATCTTACCTATAAGGCCTCGTGTCATATAATATTCTCTCTAGCTTATGAGTTCTAGCGTCGTGCAGTCCCGCTAGAGGCGGTCCAGGGCCTCCGCACTCGAGCACATAGTGGGTGATGCCGACCCTCGGCTTCGCGGGGGAGAAGGTGGCTTTCCAGAAGGAGCAGTTGGCGTAGTGCAGGCGCGCCGGCCACACCGCCAGCTCGCAGGTAAGGCACCGGGGCTCCTCGCGCTCCGCGCGCGCTCGCACCGAGTTGCTGCCGCCGCCGTAGCTCGGGTCGCGCACCACGTACACTTGCTTCTGACCTGGCCGGTCTGCGCTACCTGAACGGTTAAGGGAAGGTTAATAAACGTGTCTGATGTATTGTCCAGACTTTTATAGGTGGTAGACACTAGGTTGTCTCTACTCTCAAAAGCGCAATATGCCGGATCCGGTGACGGACAGCAATATTTAATTCTTATAATAGTAACCATCTCTCTTCTAACGCGACTAAAGCGTCTTCAAAAAACAAAAATATAAACATCCAAATCAAAAACCATGTTTACCTCCCGATCATTTGATAAATCTTCAAAAATGAAACCTTCCGTTTGTTCGTGTCGTTTTTGGGGGAAGGCCCACAGCTCCGATTGTATTACTTTTACGATTACCCCATTTGAATATTCTAGATGTAATTTTAGAGGTGATTAAACTCAATTAGCAAGATCAACACAACAATGAATTAGAGTAACCAGCTTTCCAATAATCAGTATCTGTGAGCCCTTAAATGCAATCGGGATCAAGAATGGTACTTACATTTAATTTAGATTATGGCTTCTAATTTATTGGAAGGATAGGTTTCTTTTAACATGTATACGTAATATATGTATGTACCTTAACAAACTTGATTCACGGTAACAAGTTTGAACTTTAACACCTAAAGTGGACACAGACGCTTTTATCGCAATGACTAGCCACATTTCTATACAAAATACAATTAGTCCTTTCTGATTAAAATGAGGTCAAGATGTTTCCTATTCTAAATCAATGTTCTGAAAATATCAATGTTCTGAAAATATCAATGTAGGTAGACGGCGCTCGCCAATACCTCAAACATGATGAACTTATATAGAATCAAAATTTCTATGTAGGCACATGCTTACACACTGGTTTTTCTTCATCTTATGACAAAAAAATATCGGTATTCAAAACCTAAAGAGACGAACACAAAATCAAGCAAACCGTCCCTAATAATCAAACCAACACGCAGCTTTCCCTTTGATATAAACGACGGGAATCTAGGGACAGTTAGAATGTCAGAAATGTTGGGTTAGTAAATAATATTACATACTCAAAATGAAAAAATAAAACTCAACTGCACTCAATCTAAATACTTAATTTGATTTAGTTCTTTCACCATGTCGGGATGTAGTTTAGGTAGGTATGACTTTTCCTTGTCTAAACCTTTAATCAAAACAAAATTAAATTTGAGTATGGAAATAAATACACAATATATACTCGTAAATAAACATATCAAACAAACCACTACAATAATTGGTTTCAGGCTAGTTTTCCTTTCTTTTTAGCAAGAAGGTACTAAGGGTTTCTCAAGAAATAGAAATACTTATTTAAAGGATAAGCCATTCAAACATGTTTACAGTGCATTTTCCGCAAACATTGTCTCTTTCTTTTATTCTAGAGAATGCGGTAATTCCTGCACAGATTTTTACCCTCTAGCCTACGATATTATTCCAAAAGAAGCACACATCGTTACCTAAATAATAAACTAAATGGTTCTCCTGGTCCCACGCCAGGATCTCGGCTACTTCCACTTTCCCGTGTGACAGAACCGCGATGCGCTGTCGCAATACGTCCACGTGTTTGATGTGCGTGTAGTACTGCCCGCCGCCTTCTTGCACTGCTGCTAGAAGAAGGAAAGCACTCCCGTCTTCTGAGTAAACGGGCCGCTGGTGGACTTCTAGCCATGGCTCATCTGTTGCTTTTTCTGAATGAGACTGTAAACAGATGGGTAAAAGAAATGTTTAGTGGCACACACATAGAATTTATACCCCTTTATAGTTTAAGCAAGCATGCTGCAAGATTCTTAATCCTCCAGCAAGATGGGTGAGGAGGTGATGTTTACCATTAAAATGTGAATAATGATTCTCACCAATCGTAGTAAAAAATGATCTACCTGCAGATACATACAGTACATATTTTGGAAGTACCTCAGTGCAAGTCCAGTTCGGTGCGTAACAGCTGCTATAAACGGTAAGATTCTGCGCGCGGTTCATCCACACAACCCCAACATGTGCATTCTCTTTGCCCACCCACTGGGCTGATATGATGTAGTATTCCCTGCAAATGGTAACCAATTTAACACCTGAGTTCAGAATCCTGGTAGTTAAAAATTTGATTTGAATAGTTCTTACATTCCATCTAAAGCGTTCGGAGGTCTCACTTCCCATCTGGGAGGTGACGTTGAGTTCTGCACGCCTACGATCCATAACCGTGCCTTCGGTATTGAGCTGCCGGGCTGAAACATCGCAACAAGTGTCAGCGCGGTACTGACGTAGCCAGCGTACGGAGAGCATAAGGGCTATCGCGATCCAAAAATCCACCAGTTGTCGTGAAATAGGCGTTGGCAACGCGATCCGTGAATTTGAACATGGAATTGACATTTCTGTTGATATCTTGTGTGTTTGAGAAAGTGCTGACCGAGTAGTAGATTCATATGAATAGGAGAGAGAGAATATAGGCAATTGTGTCGTAATTTGGAAATGAGTGTCAGACAGTATGCAACTGTTCCTTCGGGAATCTTAAAGATGCGAAACGAAAAAAATAGATTTCAATCAATATCATTATTTTAGCAAAAGAACACCTACTGCTAAGCAGTGGGCTGCCCTCCTTACCCCGCATCTATATCCCAGAGGAATTTATATCTGAACCTGTCCACCAACGATAAGCAAGGTGGCGGAGCAGTGAAAGATGCTGCAATAACACCTAACTTGATTTCGGTGGACATAGGACTTAAGGAGTGAAATTTAGGGAGTTCTTTGTGAATGTCTAGCACATAATGATAACATGATGTTAAATTTTAGCACAATCTATTATAAGACATCTAGCAGTATCAGCCTTTAACTAATAGATCGTAAGTATAGAAGACAAAAATAAGCGTGGACTAAGAACCTCCGGTTTACTCAAGGGGAGAAATTTGAAAAAAAGATAAACGATTAGCAGGTCTTTAAATCACTATAGTTTTATAGGTTTCCAATAAGAGAACAACCATTTCAGTGGTTTGGGTTATAAATTGATAAATAAGTCAGTAGCGGTTGTTTTTATAAAGAACAGAATAAGATAAACTAACGATAATAACCGATTCATAAAGCCGTATTATTTAAAGTAAACAAACTAATCTAGTGGATTTTTCGACAGCGAAAACCCTTATTGGAAGAGACATTTTACCGTGGGGTATCTGATAGTAATGTGGTCGGGGAAGACAGTAGGCACGGTGTTGTTCAACGTGGGTAGCAGGAAGCCTGACCTGGCCGCCCCAACGCCTCCGATGCCCTCGGAGATGCGCGGGAACTTCAGCTCGGAGACGCTGCTGTCGTCGTATTGCACGTACATCACGAGCGTGCCGTCGAACGAGCCCCACGTCGCTGATGATGTTTTCGTCACCTCCTCTGTAAGTATAAATGCGTGGTTACCGGATACCTCCAAATTCGAAACAAGTCTAATCAGATCTCTTAGATAGTATGAAACTTCAGACTTATTAAATCCTCTTGGATTGAATCGAACCTGCAACAAAGCTTTTGAGATGATGCGTTCTCATCAAAAAATCTCTTTGAAATAAACCGCATTTACCTCTGTCTACCCATTTTGAACAAGCTTCATGTTGATAGGTAATGGATTTCACCAAAATAAAACCGATTATTCTGGACCTGTTATATTTACGTATGATTTCAATCCCTTGGAAGATTATGGAGGGTAAGCGGAAATCTACTTGTTTCAATAACCAGATTTGCTGCTTCTAGAAGTTTGCAATGTCCCGCCACCTTCCCATAGTCCTACCCGCCTTTCGATATACGGATCGAATCTCGGGAGTCGCACTGGGTACATTACGTGAGCTCTTTTCCAGGGTGCGTTTTAGAAGATCGGGATATTGTAATTGGAGAAAAGTAGATGGCTGTTTGAAAGTTCTAGAGTAGTTACCTTGGTATAACCAGTCAGAAACTCCATTGTAGACGCTGCCTGGAATGGCGTCGTTGGTGAGCCGCAGCAGGGGCGCCCGTTTCGCCGGGGGCCCCGGGCGAGCCAGGACCTCGTTGTCCGCAGCGAGCAGGAGCGTCCCATCCGCGCCAAGCCACGCAGCGTGCTGCCACTCCCAGCTCCCCTGACCCTCTCCAAACAGTGGCATGTGGTGGCTGGGGATACTCAGGCGATGTTAGTGTTTGTAGTTGACCTACGCATCAGACCCCACGGCCGTTCTACATAAAGGCGTAGATAAATACACCCCTGGGATTTCCGTCAATTGTAGTCCAACATTATATATGAGATGTTTTTCGGTTTAAAAAAATCGATTCGTTGGTGTAGCGTTAATAAAAGGGGTTTCTACGGACATCTTTCTTTGGGCTGGTGCTATATGTCTTCATGAGAATTATTGCAAACTCAATGAATGACCTATATCTTATAGCATTTCTTTCTTTTTCAAAAGCTTACTTAAGGAAAATTGTGCATTTATTTTAAATTGTTTCTTATTATAGATATAGAATCCTCAAAATGTATTAAAGTGTATGAGACGAGCTTAATAAACAAAGTTATTTTCCTTAAACGAATACCTCGAAGACACAGTATGCTAACGACCTAAAAGATGCCTCTGACCTAACTCTTCTGAGTGCTTAACATCAAAGTGGCTTAATCTAACGTTTAATTAAGTTACGCTGCAGTTTCTAAAGAGTTTTCCATCTAAAGTTAAAAAAGTTTTAGCGACTAAACAAAGCACCAACTGTATAAATCTGAAAATCTCCTCCATTCTGTAAGGCGCGAACTATTTAAAGTTCACGACTTGAATTCTCTGTAGTGCAGTAAGTTTTAGTTTACGTCGGTCACTAAAGAACGTAAAGTATGGCCCCCTCGTCCGCTGCTTCTCCCGTGCCGCATTAAAATTCCGCTCGCAAATTTTGAAATAAATTGAGGAATGTATTCACGTAGGTATCTATCGCCAAATCGATTTCTTCACCCAGGAAAGCGCTGGGAAAAGGAAATTCGCAAATAAGATATGATTTGAAAGAGAGAAAACAAACTGGGGAGAGGTCTCTTCAAAATTGCCTTTATAAAGCTATTTGCCTCTCGGAGATGCCTTTTAAAACTCTTTTTATGCAAAGTCCGGAAAGAAATGGGTGCGATGGAGTTTCAAATCATCGATCGCATATTACGAAATCTATACTAAAACTATAAATGCGAAAGTAACTCTGTCTGTCAGTATGTCTGTTCGACTTTCACGCCAAAACTACTTAACCGTTTCAATTAAATTTAGGACACAAATAGTCTTGAACCTGAGAAAGAACTTTTAATGCGTAAAAGGGAAGCAAGGGGTTGAGCGGGGTTGGTGAAAGTTTGGATCGATGTATCGGCAATTTTGAAGTTAGAAGGTTGAAAAATATTTCTAGGCTATTAATTACTTACAAAGAAATATTTACTGGTAGCGTAGAGCAACGTTCCTTACTAGTTTTCTAGTCAAATACTTGAATAAGCTGTTTGCTGCACTGCAATACTACAAAGAGCTATCAAGTTGGGGTAAAAGCTTACTTTTAGACTTTAGTCTATGTGTCGTATTTACATAGTAACTTGCCAAAACTGCTACCGAAAGTCACTACACCACGCGAACGAAGTTGCGAGCACTGCAGGTTATCAATTAAAAGGTTTTGACAACTATAAAACTACGAAAACGGTATTAGCAGTACCTTTTACGTGCTAGTCGATGTCTTAAACATACAACGAACATTTACAGGTTCTAAAGAATTTTTACTTCCAGTAACAGGATACAAATCAAGATCGTGTCGATATTTTATATTATTCGTGGAGCAAAACGGAATCGAGCCCGTCGTCGACATTTATTGTGTTTCTCGACCCGACAGATGTGTTGCATTCAGTTCAATTGCAGAAAATACTGCAGAGTTTCACAAAAGAAGATAAGAAAAATAGTACAAAACTTGTCTTAACATCGTCACTATTTGATGCGATATTTAAAAAGGGATCCGTTCTTGTTACGATAGTAATGAATAAAACGAGGCGTAAGCTAAAATCGTTCCAGGGGTCTACTCTCATAAACGAAATATGTGGGATCCGACAACGGATGGCAATTTTTAATCCTCATAACCATAAATAAATCACTTGGAATGCAAATTAAGCATTTTCAAAAAACAAAATATTATTTATGCAAATCAAAAACCACGTCTTCATTCCCAAACTTATGAATAATCTTCAAAAACGAAACCTTTCGTTTTCGAGAGTACCCCCCCCAGACTCGTAGTCAGTTCGAGAAAAAGGGTTTGTTATTATTGACATATAGCGAATCGTAAAATATTAGAACCGGGCATTAAACTACAGTCACTGACTGGCCGTTTAATTAAAAAAAAACTTTATGGTGTCCTGTTAAAATCTGTTACTAAAAGTACCTAATTTGAAAAATAGCCTTTCCGAAACGTTGACTCAGAACATAAATTGTTATCAGGCATTTTCATTCGGTTTTCGCTTTATGGACCACCCTAATGAAGAAAATAGGGTCACGATCTTGTCAGATTCGATGATACTGTTGCCGAGTGACATCTCACGAAGGTGCAGTGAGTGAAAACCAATTTGGGAATCAGAAATTCAATTTGCAAGCGGAAATACAATTATGAGTTTCTCGAGGGGTCTTTAACGGCGACCTTTGCGTAAAACCTTCAAATATCAAAAGGTACTCACTCATTTGTGACGTCATAAACGGTGTAGTGCGCTGTAAACGTCCGCCGATAAACCTGTAAAATAATAAAACTCAAATAGCAGTCGATTCGAGGAGGCGAACTTTGTAACGATCGTCTTGTTTATTTTGGAAAAAAAAGCAATTAAAAGTTTAACTGTTGGATGGGTATAAGAGAGGTATAGCTTAATAGCGATTTATCGCTTGAATTGGAGCAGCCTGACTGGTGAAATACCTCCACCTTACAGAAGACCGCAGCCAAATAACAATCATTTCGGTGTTGTTGTGTTCTTGTGTCTAAGTAAGGTTTCCAGAGATCCTGGGAGTGCTACATTAGTAGCAGGGGTCAAGCCAAGGGTGGGTGAAAAGTCCAGTAAAAGCTTTATTATGCTATACTTGTTGCCCTTAAGCTAGGACCTCATTACCATTTAATATAAGGATAAGGTTAATCTTGAAGTGCAATATAAAAAACAAAAAATGGGTGCATACCTCCTTGATATTGTGTTGGAAGAGAACGTAACGCAAGTTGGGCGAGCACTGGTATCCACGAACATTCAGCTGCCGCTGTGATAAAACAGTATTTATTTCAGTTCGGCTCGGCAACGTCGACTTTTAATAAAGTCTTCGGGAAACTTTGTCCGGCAATCTCCGCCTAACGCGGGCTATCTATATTGTGTATAACGGTCTTAATTAAGAGCTGTTTGCTCTCTTAAACGACTGCATCTTTTGTATTCACTTATGTCACAAGCCGATTATGATGTTAAGGTAGTATACTTATTTCAGGGCAAGTCCTATCACTCCTTTGACTTAACTCTATGAAATTCCATGTAGACGGTTATTGTATTATTATTCAGGTATATTGCAATTCTTGGTACAAAGCATTCTCCATGGTTGTTTTAGTCGGGTTTGTCGACGAGTAATGCAGGATATTGCAAGCAGGAATATCGATTCCATTCCTTTGAGAATGCAAATGCAATTTAAACATTCGTTCTGTATTTATTCACCTTTCAATCTAACTTTGCTGTTTAAGTATGTGCAAACGTGGAAGGTAAAGTTTTTTACACTGTAACATTGACAATATGTTCATTCCTTCCGTAGTAGGCATTTGTAAATGGAAATTGTAGGTTTATATTTGACCTTTTTAAATAAAAACTTCATGGTAAGCAGTTCATGTTTCACCGGTTTCAAAGTTTGAGGCTAGAAAATAAAAATATGATACTAATCGTTGCCTAGTGTGAAAAGATTTTATTAACACTGAAAAATTAAAGTCGTATTTTTAAACCTAACAAGAAGAATCATATTAGGTTAAGACCCTCTGGCAATTTAAGGTTCTTGGCTTACCTATTTAAATTAAAAGTATGCATTTCTATCATTTTAGGATTTTCTTGGGCTTGATTGAAAAAAACATGAGGGACTAGCTTTTATAATATACCTTTATGCATGTAGGCATATTTTACTTGGTAATGCTTTATCTTCATATATTTCGAGGCATTAAATATCCTACGTCTGTAGAAGATAAGCTTATTTTTCATAGTAGATTCAAACCCAAGACTACAGATATACAAATATAAGACCATCTTTAGAAGCTTAGTAAGGATACTCACGAGGGTGTGGTTGGTAACGAGTACAGAGAGGGTGTTGTTGAAGGTGTCTAGCGCGAACAGGCCGCCGTCGTCCGCCTGGTACACGAGCTGGTGGGAGCTGACCCACGTGGTGGGGAGCCGGTCTCCGGTCAGGTCCCCTCGCAGGAACTCGTCTAGTCGCATGCGTCGCCCCGACCAGTACAGCAGCTCGTCCACATATCTGGGAGTAAGTACACACAATGTTCAATAAATTAAATGTGCTAAATTACTTGGATTGTAAAGAAAACTGAACTTTCTTTGGTATAAAAATTTTATGCTTGTTTCATTCCTGTGTTTCATTCAAAAATATATAGTTTATGAATTTAAGATAGACCGAATGGTATATTGTTTTAAATTTATATAGATAATAGCATCAATCGAAGGTTTGGTAATGGAATAAGCCCACTAAATTTGGATGTGCTGTCATCACCCCCAGATAAGATAGAACTAAGATAACTTACCCTAATAAATAAATTGCTGTGACGATGCCCGCTATGACAAAACTGATGACCATCAATGAAAATATGATGCTCCTCCAGTTGTGTCCATCGCCTTGGTAGAGATCCTGCGGAGCGATAAAAGTTTGGAGATGAAATATGTGGTACCCGTAATGCACAATCTAAACTTAAACAGTCTGGAAGCAGCTTTGAGCGTTTGTTACGACGGATTTTGTCGGTCGAATTACAACACTAACCCATAAATTATGAGCATTGTTTAACATATTAGATATGCTATTACCATTTGCATATTAGATATTTGGAATCGAATTACTAGCGCAAGATTACTCTGCAACTCGAAATACACAATGGGTGGATATTTTAGAAAGCTTGCAAGATGAAAATGTTTAAGTATCTATATTTTTGATATTATTCAAACCATGCATATAACTTCTAGACTCTGTTTACATTAAGATTGTAATAAAAGGAAGATCACGCTAGCGTTAGGTGAATATTTCCCAACTATTTGAGCTGATAAAACGGTGTATGAAAAACAGACTTGGAAATCGGAATATGATTTATGGAGAAGGGTGTCGATTCCACGGCGACATTATGTAAATATGAGCAGTGCCTTAATCAGCATCGCATCAGACTTTCAGCCGTAATACTATTTCTTTTAGGTTATTTTCTGAATAATGTAGTTTCAGGGTTTCGTAGACACCAGGAATCCATTATATTTATGCCATTTTCGTCTGTTTGCGGCTAAAGCGCAGATAATGGTAGTTTTAAAAAGGTGTATAGACACCTGGCATGATTAGTGTCACATTGGAAGACCTCGAAAACGCTGAGGTCAATCTGGGAGCGACTTTTTTTTATTAATTTAGATTTTCTCAAATATCCGTTGTTACGAGATATAGTGCTTTTAAGTAAGATAACACCTCCTTAAAGCGAACTGGTTGGTTTTATGAATGTAATGTGAAGAAGGTATCAGTAGTATTTGAGTTGCAATAAGAGAAAAAACATTATAAAATAAGCAGCCATTGCTAATTTAAAAAACAGGTCGATCAAAAATAGTACGACGCCAAATTTTGAACAAATTTTATTGAAAATAATATAAATTGAGTGTTAGTTGTAAAAACAGGTTTGTTAAGGAACCCATTACTGCCATGAACAGGGCGCACTTCATTTTGTTTTTCCTCTTTATTACTATCGAAGTAACTTTATGTAAAATAAATGTTCATGTGTAAATTGATTCGATGTTATCTCCATTTGATAGTATTCTTAACTATTCCCGTCAGCTTTATGCTTGATTAAGGAATGTTTTATATAACACTCCGCGTATGAATGGTCGCGCGATGTAGGAATGTTATACCAAGCGGTAGAAAATGAGGGCCACGAAATAGGCGTCGAGCGACAATGTTAGCTATTTTAATCATGAATGCTTGATGTTCTCGCTGTTAACCTAATGTAATACAAGGTGGAAACTTTGAAAAAACAGCTAAAACACCACGTGAAAGGCCTCCGGTATTACACCATTTTGATGCTGTATTTCACGGCGGATAGTACGGGGAACTAAAATGAATGTGTCGGTATCGGAATGTAAGTCGATCTTGTATGATGGATGAATTAGTTTTTATGACTTTCATCTTTTACAAGTAGTTTGTACGATAAAATACTGCGCCCTTAGGCCTACCAGTTTTTTTTATTTCTAATACATGTATAAATTATTAGCTCTTCAACTTATGGTTTCTAATCTGCACTTTGACGCCCCATGCTACCTTTGTTCATATATTGTCTTTCGTAGCCGAGCGGTAAGGCAGTAATGCAACCAGTGCGTATAAAGGGGATATATCAGAATCTGGAATAGCGCCAAACCGGAGTAATCTGTTAAACAAAGCTTGTAACCACTTCCTTGGCAGAATTGGGGTCGGTGACCTGGAGAAACTACCCACGCCATATCGTAGTTTGACGTCATTGTCATACGAATAGCATAGTCGGCCGGGTTCTATAGAAGGCTTGGCTTACTCTGCAAAAGGTACTGACGAGGCAGGCACCAGTAAAGGGTCGGTCGGATAGTAAACAGCACATCACAGTTAACTTGCAGTTCTGTTACGTATTTATGGAAAACGCTTGCAGCATGTATACGTCATGCATGTATATTTTATGTATCACCTGATACTTCATGGTTCATGAGTTGCATTTTAGTAAATTTAAACAGTATATTATTCATTAAATCAAAAATTCATTTCCATGTATCACTGTTATTTTTTGATTTGGTGGAAAATGCAAGAATGCGTGCCCCATATGTTTTAGAAAATCTAACAGACGGACTAAAAATTAACATTTAGTCCGCTTCCTTATTGAAATAAATTTGTTACCTCTTCCTTGGCAGACTTGGGGTCGGCGACCTGGAGCGTCTCGTCGGGCGGGAGGCGCCACGAGCCGCCGCCGCCGCCGCCGCCCGAGCGGTCCGTGTGGCCGGTGGCGTGCATGCGCCGCCGCCGCCGCCGCCGCGCGCGCACCCGCCACCGCGCCCGGCTACGCGCCCGCGCCCCCCGCCCCGCGCACCCCGCCCACCCGCACGCACGCCCGGCGCCCCATCACTGAAACAACATTACAAAAGTTCACTTATTTGTATGTATTAGCGACAAAGTACACGTTAAGATTTCGTTTACAGTTGTGACCTAAAAAGGGCACCGGCAAAACAAGGCTTCAAACAGTACTATAATATTATGAAGTGTTTCATAATTACTGTGAAATAATTACTATGAAACACTTCATAATATTATAGTACTGTTTGCTTTTTTTAATTTAAGCACAGTCAACAATTAGATAAAATCTTACACAAACGCGAAATTTCCGTTATATTCAGGCATAGTTGGTGAATTCATGATATGTAAGCGTAATAATGTTCCCAATTGAAGCTATTATTCAATTGCGTGACAGCTGGCGATGAAAACCGCAAAGCGCGAACATACATTTCGGTAATGCCGCCAGCCGCAAGCAGAGCAGACTCGCTGGAAACAATTCACCACACGTAGGCACAATCGAATACATGGAGGAAAATCAAAGTAGTTCATAAACCAATCGAACTATAAGGTTCATTGTAGAAATATGATAAACCCACGAAGTAAATACCTAATTCGTGGGTGGATGTCCAAGACTGTACAGAGGTGCTATTGACATCACGGTAAATACCTGCAGTTCGATATTCGTTTTAATTCCAACATAATAAAGTCCAAAGAGTACCTATAGTCTTCTGAATATCGACTCTTGATTGATTTTCCGAAATTCCAGTTTAAACAAGATTTTTTTGATCGAAATAATGTTACCTATATGCATCTCAACTGATTTGATAGTCATTATAACTATTCTAGTAATTGCACGAAGAAAAATTATCTCTATAGGTATCACTTTCGCGGGTGAACTTACGGTAACTGGTAACATTTACAATCAGTACTTAAATAAATACTTCTTTAAAATGTAGACATTTTGAATATTTTCTCAAAAAAATAACGTTATAATAATGTTGAGATGAGTATGCGACTATTGAAATAACAGGGTGAACTGAAATTAACGTTCAGTTCATAAAAACAAGTACCGCATACTGCAATAAAAATATCCAGATGCTTGTATCAATCATCATTCCATCGCCTTAATATTTTTGCATATGTTTTTATGGCAAGGAAGATTACATTTGTCTGACATAAAATATATGGTGAGATTTTATGAGTAGATGGCAAGCAAAGGGCGGCTGTCCATAGGTTTTCGATCATTATAATATCTGGTTATAATGATCTAAGTATACGATACGAGATCATATATACATATATATACACTCTTGCGTCTTATCATTTAGAAATGCGATAGATATCAATGAACAAACTAGGATCTATGCATTTTTTGTATGTTTATTAGAGAGATTAAAATAAACGACATTCAATATTTGATAGAAATATTACTACTGACATAAAAAGTTTGTATCGGTGGGCAAGGATGTTTTCATCTGTCACGAAAAAAAAAATTAATTAGATCAAATTGGGTATTTAAAAATATGGCATACTAGACAAAAAAGCATACGTTTTGTCAAATCAAATTACCAGCTGGTAAAATAAACATTATGCAGGTAATATAAATTTCTAAGCGTCGTCAGACTATACGAGAAATGAACTCCAGAGAACTTACGTGTCGAAAGTGTGACAAATTGGCGAGGACGTTCCCTTCGACCAAAAGATAATTTGTTAATAGTTTCTGAAGACGCCTGCCCTATACGATGGAGTAGTGTTGGATGGGGGCCAAGTTGTGTGCCCGCGTTGAAAATCTATTTTTCAGGATAGGAAAGGGATGTGAGACCGGGCTGCAGAAAGGTATTTCGTCCTGGGAAAATATGACGCTAATGGCTATTACTATTTAGTTCGGGTAAATAAAATGCCTGCCAATTATAAGCCTAAAATCAATTTTATATGCGTCCTTGTTGTTGCCAGTAACTTCACATAATCTTGGGTTAAAAAGTATTATATTCGTTAATCTTGTATGTCATATTCCCATACACTTAATGTCATCCAAATCCATTGAGTACTTGTATTGTTTGCGCACAAGAGTAATCACAACTTTCGTAACTATACAAACTATTGCGCTTGTAATATTAATACGACGAGTAAGATTAGATGTTACGGTGTTTTTAAAAAGTAGATGAGATGTATTGAGTGGATTTATGATTCTTAAAAATTAAAGTTTAAGGCGTTAAAAATTCTTCAGCAGCTTTTAACAATATAGATACCACCACTAAATGCAACTGAATAGGTCATTAACCTCATATAGAGAAACACGTTTTTATTCAGGGGTTCAAATCTCGAAAGGAATTCGAACCCACGAATTCACAAAGTTAAACTGTTCGAACCGAACTTAGTTTCCTCTAAGCTTATTATATTTCTCACGTGAGAAATCGTAACGCCAACGAAGGAAATATGTTGTAGTTCAACATTTTGTTCCATCTGCAGTTAATAGGGATGATGACCCGATACAAAATATATATTTTTTGCTTCAGCGAGTATATAAATTTTGATGATGATACAGTGCATCAACTTTCCATGGAAGCGTATAAATATATGTATAGACGTAAACACATCACTAGGTAATGCGCAAACACTGTGAAGAAATTACGCCACACTACGCTGGTCATGCACCACGTGGACAGAGATCGTTACTACACAAAATTTCACGTTGTCTTTCAACAACGAAGAGCAACATGTCACGCGTGAATTGTTTCCTAGCGAATACGAGGCTTAAAACGATCTCTATCTTCTAGTGTGATAAGGCTGCTTGAACTTTTCGGATTCCGTTAAAACGTTAGTTGGCGGCCCTGCAGAGCGCGCACGTCCGCACTAGCTACTCTATACTTCAGCCGACGCCGAGTTTACGACTCACTAAAACTTATTCCAACTGCCCTGCGATGCGACTTTTTATATCGACTCCGTTTTTATTACGAGAATATTCAGATCAGCCAGTCATTACGCTGGATCGAATGCTCGCCAGATTGTGAGCGTAAAATAAATAAAGAACCAGCCAAGTGTAAATGTTTGCGTGATTAGTGTGTACAACATAAATCGTAGTTTACAACCTAATCGTATAAAGTTCTACAACCGGCAAATTATTACGGGCTGCTAACAAAGTTTATCACGCGTACAATGGGTAAAAATATTTGGCATCTAGAGTTTTGTAGGTAAAGTCAAACGAACTTCGTCCTATGGACATTATACCAGCCTTATAACGTGAGTATAAGGGTTATTATCGAACTCCAATTGCTTGCGGTAATTGGTGTTGGCCGTACTATTGTAATAATTAACAATGTAGTGTAGGTAACCTAAAATTATATTTTACAACTTGTAATAATTACTAATTAAGATACAAGAAAACAAAGTACGTATGTAGTTAACTTTTCCATTACTTTAGCAGGTACGAGGTGTTGTTATATTAATAAAAAAATTTGACCAACATTTATAGAAAGTACATGAAAGTCACAACAAAAAGCTTATATTTTTGACGCATAAGTGGCAGTTATTAGATGGTGTCTCAGTGTGAATGTGTTTTTTTAACTGACTACGCCGATTTTCAACAAAGTATTTTAATTGAGAGAGTTTTATTACAAACACCGTCCTTGATGTACTTAAAACATACGAGGCCGTGAAAATAAACTTCTTTTATTTTCTGGATTTAACCAAAATGTTAGAAAGCTTGCACTGCAGTGCTGGCCGAATTGTATTGCAGCTGTATAAAAGTACGACTGTGAGGTGTGGAAATGCTGATATACCTTCAGTGGGCTGTTACATAACGGTGCCTAGTTTGTAGGATTTTAAAACTTTTATTTAGTATTTTTGTAGAGTACCTACTAGAATGATTTTTATATCGTCTCTGCATTGCGTTGAAATATTGCATGCGTTGTCTAAGTTTATTTTAGATAAGCAGCCGCCCGTGACTTCGTACGCGTGGAGTTAATAATTTTAGGAGAGGTAGGGCATAAAAGGGAGGTAGGGCATGGCGATTTATCGCTCGAACTGGAGCAGCCCGACTGGTTAAATACCTCCACCATACAGAAGACCGCAGCTAAATAACAATCACTTCTGTGTTGTTGTGTTCCTGCGTGTGGGTTTCCAGAGCTCCTGGGGGGTGCTACATTAGTAGCAGGGGTCAAGCCTTCAAGGTAAGGGCGACGAGTCCAGTAACAGAATTATTATGCTGTACTTGTCACCCTTAAGCTAGGACCTCATTACCTCCCCCCGAACACTGTGGGGGGAGTAGACGGAGCCGCGTAAGCGGCTGTTCCGCCGGCGGTGTTGTGGAAGTAAAGGCTTAGCCGATCCCCCACAGCACCGCCACTAAGGCGATGGAGGTCCAACCGGGGGGTTTTAGTGGGTAGTCCGAGGAAGGTAGGCAGGTGGGAGTCCCACACACGCCGTCACCCTCCCTCAGGGTGGCGGTACGGTGCATCAAGCATTTCACCACGTTAAAAAAAAAAAAAAGGACCTCATTACCACTTAACATCAGGTGCGATGAGGTCAATCTTGAAGTGCAATATAAAACAAAAATATATATAATTTATAATATTGGTGTAGAAGACAAGCTGTAGTCTGCACTTCAATTACGTTATGAATAAGTATCATAGTATATTGAATCTAAATTTAATACAAATTCAAGAAGTCAAACATCTATAAGGGAAGGCCGAGCAAAATGCATACCTTAAATTATATCAGATTTTAGTAGAAAAAATATAACATACAAAATCAAAACAATAAGCACACATCAATATTTATTGATTGTCCTTATTCCCAGTTCTAATATTTGATAAACGATCCGTTTAAGTTACGGAAAGTCATAAATTATACGTGGCGTAAGCTAAAAACTACCGACAGACGACTGATTACTAAAGACTAGAAAAACAGATAGTCATTTTTAAAACATTACGAATCGTAAAATATTGGAACCGGGTATAAGACTACCACGTGTATATCATAGGTAGGCTCTATGTAAAATAATATTGTCTGCTCATCAACGGATAGCAAATTAGCCTATTTTGTTTAAATTGTTATTGAAATATCTCTTCGTACTGGAAACCATCCTGGAAAAATTACGGCGCTAGCATAAAAACTTGCAACATGTGTATCCCATTTTAAAACGGAATTTCGGGATTGCCCAAAAACGCTTTAATCAAACGATTCATAGCACTGACGTTCTGCTAGTTTATTTTGTAGGAATGCTGCGTGAACTTTGTTTAACAACTGTCATAAATTGTACGTTTATGAAAATGGTTTCCAGTGGTTGACTTGAAGGATTGTTTTTGGGAAAATGCAACCAGTTCTAAATGTGATCTTTCAAATACAGTTTTAATTTCTTTCGTACACAATAAATTACGCAAAACCAACCTTGGGTTACCTCTCAAATGTAAAGGTTTGATTTCAATAGAGTCATAACGCCTGATGCGGAGACTTTCATCATCGCAATAATACCGACTCCATAAGTGTTCACAGTACACCGGATCCCTTAAGAAAACCTTGCAGGCAAGTACTCACCTCAGTTGCAATCGGCCCGTACTCGGTCGATAAATTTGAGCACTATTTTGCTGGATCTGATATAATGTAAACAGTTTCATTTCAATGCTTAAGCCGCAAGCACTTTCAGCATTTCTACCGGTCCGGCGTAGTGGGAACAGGCCTGTCGGATATGTGATCACCACGTTGTATATGTAGGAATTAAAGGGTAGATATTGAAAAAATCTTATAAAAAATCTTAAAAAGTACAGTATTGATACTAACGATAACTAAAATCGAGGTAATACCTATCATCAAATGAGTGCCTAGTTTAAACTAATCTGACTGTCGAATATAGACTGGTAACTCTACTAGGATGTCGTCAATAGAATAGTTAGACAAAACGACAATTTCGGGATTCTCCTTTTCCGAGGGGGGGAAGTGCTGACGCGCCCCCTGCCCTCTCGCTGCCACAGGGGACTGTTAATTTGTAGTTTGCGGCGGCTTGGGAGCGGTTTTCAGATTTTTATCTCGCCGCAATGGATTAAGAGGCCGTGAAGCTGGAGTCGAATATCGTATCCTGGCTGGAAAAAATTGTTATCACTAGCGTGACTGTCAGTTTGAATTAGTTGCGTTTTCTTTTTTCTTTCTTTCTTGTTACATTAAAAAAAATGCATAGATATTGAAAATCAGAAAGTCTAATTGGCACCCAGCATATAATGTTGATCTACTTTTAATTTAGTAATAAAAACTGATCGAAAAAAATGCATTCGTTTAGTTAGCAATATTCATAGCCTCTATGTGCATATTAGCAGTGAGATCGAAAACATAATAATAAGAGTATTATTATGTTAAAATTTGTTGGGCTTAACTTTGGCAATAAATAAGATGTTTAAAATCCATTCCATTTTGCTGGCAGCGTACGTAAATGGTTACGTACGCTGCCAGAGATTATAACTGAATTAAATAAATTATTTTTGTTTGTATATTATTTTTAGGCCGGTGCTCATAATTTTTGTCAGTTACGATGCATCCAGCGCGCCCAAATTTCACCAGCTCTTCTTCTACAAAGGCTCAGCGAAAAAATTCCAGAGCTGAGTAACCACGGCATGAAAAAACACATGAATATTTAAAGTATTGGCCAAAGTAGGTAACCGTTGCCGCGTTTAATTTTCTCTCTAATTCGGAATATTCTGCATTGTCCGCTGAAAATGGTTAGGAAATTGCTGTTAAAATTTATGCCGCGGCTTAATTTAAATGTGCTTTTTGAATTCTATATTTAAAATAAGAGATATTTTATAACTGAAAACTCATGTTATACCTTTCCTATATATTTTAAGATTTGATTTTGTTTTTACTTAGCACTCATCGTTATGTTTGATGTTACGTTATATTAAGTGTAGTCTCACAGAGAACTGTGATTTTAGATACTTAAAAATTATTATGTTCTGTCAATAGCCGTGTCTCTTTACTTTTGAGTTAAAGCCTTTGCGCCAAAGCGGGGAATACAATAACGAGTAATACAATGTAAACATTTGACAGTTCTAATGATGATACTATAAAGTCCAGTTTATAACGAGGTTTTACACGAGTTTACGTGAGTGCACCTAAATCCCGCAATTTCGGTAACCTATACTCGTCTGCACGCTAGAGTAATTGTGGAACCCATTTATTTAAAGAACCTTGTATCATTCGTTTCATACATAATACATATTTTTTTTACTTTTAAAATGGTGATTTTTCACACTCTTTTAATTTAATGTTTTTAATTGTAATTGATCTTACACTACATACATTAATATGGTCCTTAATAAGTGGCTCAAGCTTTTGTTACACTGCATACTTTAACAATAAACACCCAGAAACAAAACAAACACAAGTGTTAAATTTCGTATTTATCCTGGGTGGGAATTAAACCCACAACTATTGGCTCAGAAAGTCTTATTTACCAATATCAAGTCAGTCCAAATTAAATGAGTATTTCGTACAATGAGAAAAGTCGTACAATCCAGGTTACACAAACTACAGACATTTGTACTTTTTCTGATCTACCTATTAGCTGAAATATCTGTTAGGTACAGTACATTTATAAAATGATGAAACCAAGTTTGGCAAACTTGGCCACCTCATAAGACTTCGATAGCAAACACGTGTGCTACACGCGAAGTTTGGCCCACTAGAGTTGTTCGCTGATGAACTTTGTCTAGATAGGAATTAATGAGATATTAAATTTAATTTGTACATAATTTACGTAAAATGATGTAAAATTTACGATAAGAAAATTGGCTTTTGAAAAAAATAGAAGTTGCTTTACTAATATTGAATGCCCCCTTAGCTTTAGTATGTAAGAAAGATTTTAACTTCTATGTTGTTAGATCAGACAGTCCTCATTAAAAGTTCCACCCTATGTTGTAACTCCAAGAGACTATAAATCATAATCAAAAACAAATTGCAACAATAGTTTGACGTTAAAAACGTTATGTCTTCAACCAATCAGTGAAGGGCATACCGATCTGTCAAAGAGTTTTCGAAGAGAGCTTCAATCTGCCAATTTCTTATTGTTATATAGGCGATTCCCGTTTCCAGAGGTAATACAGAAAAATTACTTTTCTATATAGACTCAGCACGTACCGAATTCGGGACCTCAAACATGGTGCGACTCCAAAGTTACGGCTCACTCGGCTCTTTGTTAGTGAGGTCATCTAAATTAAGTAACTAATTTAGTGTTACATGACAAGCAATGTTTGTCACAACACACAGGTATTCACGAACTACCAAACTCGGCTGGTAGTTCAGAGCCCAGGCGAACTACGGTCAACCCGGCTTATAGTGATAGCGGGCAGATAAGCCCCCAAGCCAGCAATTCAAATATTACACTGCTTCTTAAATTTTCCTAGGGATTACTCGGTTCTCGACGGATTTTGTGCATCTACGGGATTTGCACTGCAATGCAGAATCTGTAATGAGATTTGCTAATGAATAATGCTAAAATACTTAAATGTGATAGCGAGTTTATGTCTTAGTGGTTAAATTTAGCTATTCACCTACCAACGTCTCAAATAACAATATTTAGTAATTGACTCGATTACGTGTAATAACGGTTAAAAAACTTATTTTTAAATTATGCAAAAAAAATGTACCATTTTCTTGAAGCAAATGGTACAAACTTTTTAGATTTTTAAGTTTATTATTCTTTTCGATTTTATGCATTTTATGAAAATAATTATTTTCATTTAATGAAAACATATTTTTATTACTATCAAAACAAATGGACAGATTATTTTTAAATTAGGTAAAAGGTATTGTTTGACACATTGATAGTTTAGGTAAGAAAATTCTAACGCCGAAAATCCTGTAGAACCCAATAAAATATTCGGCCCTTGTATTCTGGAAGTATTTCTCAGCTTCAAGCAGTTTTAGGAATTCGGTTATCACATTTTCCATACTCAATTATTTGGCGCCTGTTTTAAAATAAATAATTTAAATTCTTTTACTGAGCCTTATTAATGTGTAGGATTGTCAATACACTGTCGGTCGCGGATTTTGGCCGCGGTCCAGGGTTTCATTCAATTTGTTGATCCTGGCCATGAAGTATGTTACACTGGCGTTAATCGAGAGATTTTTTATGGCGCAATAAAAACGATTAAGCTGCTCCGTTAATGCATCCATAAGGCCGAGGCAGTGTACAAACATAACGCCAATTCCTACTGAATGTTTGTATAACATACTCTTTGCTATCTGGGACGCGAGCCAAGAGACTCTGTCATTTTGCGTAAAATTCTAGTATGCATTGTGGCACTACTATTTTCTTTTGTTTGCGCGATCTATTCTCACTGTGTCTTATTATTTATGTCTTAATTATTTGTCCTAAAAGCAAACTGTATTAATTACCCGTCCATGCTACAGAGCCGACGGGGTTTAAGTAGTTCCTTAGCTACAGTTTTGTACAATGCAATCGTTTTGTAAATATGTATTTGAAATATAAATAAAAGATTTTTTGAATTCACATTAAAACAGTAAGTCAGTGTTCAAAACATGTTTCTCTAACTATAATCTCATTTTAGCTCAAAAGTGTTTAAAAAGCCTTATTAACACAGTGTTCTAAGATATGAATTATGTGGTGTGGTTGATTAGCCATGAAAAGCTCTGTAATCTAAAAGCAAATAATATTTCACCACACACATGCTAATAAAATGTTGTGTACAAAATTATGTTTAAACTTTGCTGAAATCCAGTGCTTATAAAATAAAATAAGAACTGAAGTCCTTATGTCTACGTGGAAATGCTAAAACCCTGATTCTTGTATTTGGAAACTTTAGTTACTGACAAAGTACAGACTTTCCAATTCGGAAATGTTTCTGACGTTTTCGACATAAAACAGGAGATAAATTAGAAACTGCGAAGAAGAATTTCTCGCTGAAGCGGACGCTTAAATAGTAAGAAAAAAGGCTTTAAATGGGAAATATTAGAGAAGAGAAATTCGATTTATCGGCAATATTTTTACTAACACAAATGTCAGTGATAAAAGGCGGGTATTTCGATATTAGACCGCAAGCGTGCTTACATGCAGCAATAGCAATTTTATGACGTCGTATTTTAACATTATGTTACGATGTTATAAAACATCCAACGACAGCCTACGTCGGTGCATAGATGAAGCAATAAAATAACAAATTGAAAGAAGAGTTTCGATATTTCAATATTGGCAATTGGCCAACCCAAGAGTGTTGACTTTTTTACGGCGGCCACTCTTCCCAAATTGCTGCCTATTTCTTCCCTGAAGGCAAAATATACGATACGGTTTTAATTATATGGGTAGCGGAAAAGAAATAGTTAGAATAACGGCAATTCGGTTCTTTGTTCGAAAGGATTATTATATTTTAAAGCTAAAAATGAAGTCAAAAGCTTCTTCTTAATGAAGATACAAAAGGAACAAAATTAGTATAGACAAATTGCAACTTTATCATTTTTAAAAACTTTCACGGTAGGTACTATTATAAAAAAGATAGAAAGAGAAAGGGGATTAAGTAATTGCACAAAGTTTATAATTTATACTACCATTAGATTAGTGAAAAAAACAATACGCGGCTTTCGTTTGAATTGATTGTTTACATTCGAAATTAAATCGCAAAAAAACACGAATACCTAATCAACATTCCAAAATCGACGTTAATTGCAATACTAAGTAAAATCACATAAATAAATCTCGAAATCCTTGCTTAGTGATGATGAATGATCCACATTTCGATTTAATCTGCTAAGTGTTTGCCTAGAAATCGGAATAATACGAAAAATACGAGAGATGGTAAACATCACCGTGCCTCCGTGCCAGTCATCGACGCTCTTAGGCGTATTGCGCGATGCGTCGCCGTCATATGGCGTGACACATGACCGCATGCAAACACTTTCGACAGACGTGACGCGAATCCGTTCCCGTCATGCGGTATTCACGAAGCTAGCGACTAGTAGGGGTGGTGAATAAGCGGAAATGAGGTTTAATAAAACAATCGAGATGGGCTCGTTTTTTCTCTACTATAATAATAAAAAAAGTACCCAAACTTTTAGGCCAGAATTCATCTGTCATGGATATTTTTAATGAGAAACATTTCCTCTACTGTTTCGGGGGTCGTTTTTCTTCGGTAATTTTTGACCCCGTCAAAATTAAAGTAATATATTTTATTTAGCACTAGCTTTTGTTCGGGGCATCGCGTAGGTATATAATTTTTTTTTCTATCTTTTTAACCTTTCTATATCCGTACAATAAAAATAATAAACCTTTTATTTTTCGACAATGCTGTTTTCTTCCTAAAATCAAATACTCATATATTAATACATAATTAAGTAATATTTTAGTTTCATTTTCTCAGGTGCATATTTACTCATCTTTAGTTTATTATTGGCAAGAACTTTTATTCAAATGTTTTAGTGTAATTCTGAATAAAATTCAAAAGAAACGAATTCTTTTACGGTTTTCGTACGAGTTTATTAGAACTATAAAAGCTGCCTCAATCACAGTTTAAAGACGGCCGTCTATTCCGGATCTTATCAAATCAGCTGACGGGGTCTTTGGATTTTTATTTCCATTATCACAGATGACTTCCTCGACCGAGTCGTAAAGTCGAGGCTTGATCTTCAACGGGCTCGGTTTTCTATTCCGTATAGATACTTGTACGTCAGCATTCGTCACGGGCAATTTGCTAAATTAGAAAAAGTATTGGGTCAGCTTCTCTGCAATAATAAAAAGATCCCAATTTTAAACCGTTACTCAAATCATATCAATCAAACCAAATATTATTTAATTCAAACCCTATAACACTCGACATTAAATACAATCCGGAGTGACTCTACTTCCCGTTTGGAACCTATATCTATCGAGAAGATACTGAGTTGAGTACATTTGTTTCAATAGTAGTACCTAACTTTGTGTAGGTACATCACACTGGAACGAGTCAAATAGTTTTGTTTTGATGAGTGAATAAACATTAAATATTTGAGAGGTACCCTATAACTGATTAACTAAATTATAAGTGGTGCCACCTTTGGGCACCTTTGTGGTGCCACACTTGAGAGATGTTGAAATTTGTACGTGAGCATTTTGAATTTTCAACGCAAGTATCATAATACACTACACTGTATTATTGTATTGTATATTAATAGTTCACAAACTTTGTGAAATAAAATTATCTTTTAACACAAGTAACAACTAACTGACATTAAGAATTTTAATGTAAGTTAGGTGACTTATAAGTTGATATCCTCAAAAAGTCCAAGAAATAAATTTCAATACGAAAAATAAAACTTCTTGATGAAAAAAAATGATAAAAACACTCTCCACTCTGTCCTAAGTGGTCTTTCGTCGCGCAAATTACTCGAAAACACTTGAAGAGCCAATGGTCCTCACGCCATTTTGTGTAGATCCCAGATCCTCCAAAATAGAAAAGGGAAGTGAAAACTGTAGCGAAATGGAATCCCGTGAAATCGCTTGACCACCAGTTAATCTCTTTATCGCGAAGCCGACACTCCGCACTGTAGGTATTTAATTAAAACACGGCCGAATATCAATGGACTTGGGATATACATAATTCAATATTGGTATTATTCATTTAACCCGTGGTATTGGTCGCTATAATATTTTTATTCAATCAGGCTAATCTGTTATTTAAACGGTTTGATTTTATTTTTCACTAAGGAAATTATTCTTCGTATTAAAGTCTTGTTTTTAGTTTCAGTAGTCCAACTCTAATTGTACACTGCTAATGAACTATTATGAAACTCCGCCAAAAGTACGTCATTAATAAGCGACAATAATTTAGCTTACGTGACCATATTTAGTATTTATTTAGTTTGTTTTAAAGGATTATTCCACTTTGATCAAATACAAAGTGGAACAATCCGTTTAATGGGGCATGATGTGGCTGCTTTCAAATGTTTTTACATTTTGTACATACCTATTATGAAAATTTATTTTAAGTTTTTTATAATGTGATTATCACTGGCAGTCCAAATAAATAAATGAATATTTAGATTTTTCATCTGTCAAATAACATGTATCTAGGTACCTAGCAGACGAATGAAGAGCAATCTGTCTTAATTGAAAGTGAATAAAAATTTACTTTATGACATTTTTAATTCAAACAGTTTATATTTCATCGACTTTTTTTTTATTACACTTCAAGATTGACCTCATCTCACCTGATGTTAAGTGGAAATGAGGTCCTAGCTTAAGGGCGACAAGTAGACGCCCTTAACATAATAGACGCTTAAATAAAATAGAATTTTAACTTCTTTGTCGTTATTTGACATTTTTAATTTCTTGTCTTTATTTTCGACATCTTATTTAATTATTTATAAATTATAAATTATTTTATAAGTTAAAAACGATGACTGAAGTAACACAACCAGTTCTAATTAAGCTATTAAATCAGTTGTACGGAAAGAACAGAATTTCTTAATAAAGGAGGCAAAACACAGTTGGGACTGTTTAATGAATCAAAAAGTTTGGCAGAAAGTTCAGAATTAACGAGCGCTCATTGAATGAAGAAAACTGAATAAATCATATTTACAGAACGACTTGATCCCAAATTGTGAGTAAATACAAGAAAGTTTTTTATGAAATGAGTTAATCTTACGAAGGTACTCCAATGCATTTACTAGTTGGGGAAGCTTTAGGTAATAAGAAATTATAATTAGTTCACGATTAGATCTTGACTTAAATTATTCTTCAGGATGAAAACATCCTACTTTAGTCTTCTCCACGTATCAGATTGCACTTTAAATTTAACCCAGATTTATTTAGCGTAATCCTGGCGTTACTGAGTAACTAACATCCATTCGTTCAAAGTTTCCGTGTAAGGAAAGCCGTATAAAGCAATATAAAGCAAAGCAATGTTAGTATTTATAAAACGATATTTTGTTAACATTATTTTTACTAGTTTTTAAACTGTGTTACTAAAGCAACCTACCAAATATAAAAAAAATCACGACGTATATACGACGGACGCCGTAGCCGAGGCGCAACCGAACCTGAATTTGGGAACTTGCTATCACCTAAAATGGACGGTTGATTCCCGGTCGGATCAATGTGGAAAACAAACTTTTCTTAATTGACTCGGATCTGGGTATTGTAGCACCATCATTGTTCCTGATTTTCACAATTGCTTTAGCTAAAAATCAGTGTAATGTATGTGATTTTGTCCAATATAAATATTTATTAATTTAACTTCTTCTTAGAATTCTTCCCAACGTAATAACGAAGATAAACAATTTTAAATAATAATGCTAGAATTTCTAAAATATAATATTAAGAATGCAACTAAGCAGAAGTAAACGAAGAAACAAAAGCACATTGGACGAGCTCACGTGCGAAAATAAAGCAATAAATCTGTGCTGGTTTAAAATTTTAAGCCGCGCTGCAAAATTGGATATTATATTGATAAATTACATCTCGTCTAATATCGTGTACCTATACCCCGTGCACCGGCGGCCCCGAGTGACCGGGCGACTCTCCATAAATCTCGATTCACCAGGGATTCCACCTGCTACCGGACTTTGCTACAGCCCCGGATAAACTTACCTCCCAGCTCTTATAAAGTTATTAGACTTATTCGACGGGGTGGTTATACTGTGATACCATTTTTTACGATCTATTTATAAATAGTGGACAGTCGGGGAAAAATGATGATGTACTGACTGATCTCCAATAATGGTTAGTGCCCATGGCTGTAGAATTAAAGGGTCTTAGGTTCGAATCCCGCCGAAGACAAACAGTCGTCTGAAGAATTTGTCATTGTTCTGTGCCTGAGTGTATATGAATGTACCTACGTATTTAAGCTTTTCCTGTAGTACCATCTTTGTTTTTGGTTTCCTTATCAAAAGTGCTTCAGCTATTTATTTTGGGATTAGGTATGTTGTTATTTGAACTTTTTATATTAATTTGATGTCAAGGTTGGTCAGTAAGGAAAGCATGAAATTCACTAGAAATTCATGATTCAAATCGAAATGTTAGGTTAAAGAATGATAAAACGAATCAATAAACTACACATTTATCTTTTAACCAGTCATGATAAGCATGAAACGGCTTATGAACGAAATACAATCTCATAATAACGGCTTTATGACTTGCGACTTTTCGCACTCGTGTTGCGTGGGAGGAACGAGAAATTCACAAATGCTTGCATAAATCAAACATCTACGACGGAAATAGATTCCGTCCATGCACAGAAATTAATGGGCCGAAAGAAACATTGCAATGGGCGATAGTAATGGGTTTGCCCAAGCCGAATTCGGAGCAGAATGGAAATGACCGGCCGAAATACAATCAGCGCTCTGGCGCCGCAAATCGTCGCAAATCACTGCAAATCGTAAAACAACAATGTGACTTAGGCCAGTGCACGATTTGACTGTAGGTGAACATTGGCTTGGGTGCGGTTAATTGAGACTACAACGACTTTTGTCTGATAAAAACGATAACATCTTTTAAAAGTGTATTTCTGGGTATGACAGTTTGTGGGATTCCAAATTGTGTGTTTGTAAATCGGTTTATGCTGAAATACTCTTTAAATAAACTGTAACCAGCATTCATAAGTGAAAATATGAGGCTATGCGAAATGTTTTTGTAATTTATATTACAAAGACAAAACATTTAATTTTGCTAACGAAAGTGCACTGTAACAATAGTGAATATTGATGACTAAAGATGACTGATAGTCGAGTATCGAGTAAGAGTTACCGTTTTGTAGACCAGCAATTTTGTCATAAAAACGAACTACGTAAACAATAAGAACGTCATTAATGATCGATTAATTATATTTTTATTTGTAAGTCACTCAAACTTATGATAAACGCATGCGTAATAACAAATTACGGGCTCAACGAAAATGCAACGACAGGTAACAACATTAATAAAACGAGCCGTGGACGAATTCCATTTACCGCGAAGTTACTAGACTGTAAAGAGGCTCTCCAAGATTTCACCGCTGTGAAAAAACCAAGCTCTATTTATACTTTATAACAGGACTACGAAGTCTTTTAAAGTAAAATGGAAATCCGACTCGTGACTTGATTGAAATGTTTTAAAGTTGAGATATAAACAAACTAGTGGTAGGCGATGGGGCTCTCGCTCGGAAAACAATTGCGAATCCCTGAACAATTTTCGCCTGTGTTAGTCTAGACTGTTTATTTTGAACTGTGATTTTCTGATTTTGTGTAACAGTGATATTGCAAACAAAGAATGCAGGATTCGGCCGAGTTCTTAAAAATGGAATTCGATTTTAGAAATTTATCGCCCACCAAATACCTAGTCGTTATATTTTCTTACTACGCTACGATTATTTTAGAAATGAACAAATACGATTCGGCTTATCATTCGTACTATCACCAGACGACGGATACTATCGGATGGTGTCAATCAGGCTCGCCCAGACTTAAGTAAATTTAGAAAAGCTCATTTTGTCAAACTGACCTGACCGGGAATCGAACCCGGGACTTTTCCCTCCTTCGATGCCCTCACCGCAACTGCATCATCAAGGTGGAAATCTCTAATACTTTTAGACTTTACGTTATCCTTAAACTAAGATCTTCACTTTCGCGATCTTAATCAGGTCGTCAGGTATTATTTTATCCTTAAACTTCCATTCTAAGTCTTTTGCTAATAATGTCTTTATTTCCGGAGCTCGAGCGGAATTGAATCGTCTAGTATTCGAGCTGTTTATTCTAAACTCTGATTTGAATGCAGCCAGTGATTTAAATAATGATCTGGCGTACTCCAACCGATCTCTACTAAGCTATGGTAATCCAGACTCGAATATTATTATCCGGTCCCCTTTAAATCAACTCTACGGCATTTCCCTTCGCTTTCGTTTCGCGCTTTGTGTGTGCCGTTATTTATGATATAATCTGTATTGTTATACG
Source organism: Glyphodes pyloalis (assembly GCA_037074685.1). Lineage (NCBI taxonomy): Eukaryota > Metazoa > Arthropoda > Insecta > Lepidoptera > Crambidae > Glyphodes > Glyphodes pyloalis. The sequence continues at coordinate 5,501,884 of JAYKKO010000025.1, forward strand.
GGGTTAATTTAGAGTGACATCTAGAATGATTTATGCTGTGGAAGTGTACTGTGTTCTGGCTCGCAGGTGCAGGGTATCTTTTAATTTATCCAATTTTTGGTTGTAGTAGTGGCAATTTAATTTTTTTTGGAATTTTACATTAGATACGTGATTGGATCGTAAATATCTTTTTTTTTATAGAGCATCACGCCACTCTAGCAAACTTAAATAGTTATAATACATACAGAAATAGAAAACATAATCTAATCTAAGTATATCATTTTCTTACAGTATAGACTTGAAAACTTTAACTTCAAATGTATAAAAAAACATATGAAATATTAAATAAATAAAAATAAATATATATTGGGCAACATCACATACATCTGTGCAATATATGCATCCGATGCAACGTAAATTGAGGAGGCAAGTGACCAACTACTTGACAGAGCCCTTAGTTAGCGTCATATGATTACGTCACGCTGCTGTCACGTGTCACGTCACGCACCAGGCCGGCTGGTGCAGCGTTGACTGACGAATGTGCATGCCATCCGTATTTGGTTATGCATCATGCTTTGAATTTGATAGTAGCAATATGCGAGCATCTGTATCTGAAGCAGTCTTTTTACAAAGAACAACGAAAACTATTTTCAATGTTTGCATTAACAACAAACTAAACAGATGCTTGGGGATTACAGTCGTATTATTTTTCCCAATTTAACCAAGCATTGTTTAATCGCAGGTTAAAACCAAGTCAACTAAGGGCCAGTTGCACCAATTTAAATTTAATGTTCACCGATTGACAGCTGTCAAAAGTGTCATACCTATTCAATTTTTTTTTTGTAATTTGACAACCACTAAATTACCTGTTATCGTTCAAAGTAAGTTGGTGCAACACAGGCTAAGGAAATTTAACTGAAATTGTCTGTATAACTAATTTGCGCATTTCAATATTATGTCATTCTCACATATGTTACGCCACTACATTGGTTTTCGCCTCCCGGGGCTAGCCAGTAATGTACGCTCCCTACTATTTCAAGATAAAAGGAGGAATATTAACTAGGAATAGAGGGCAAAGTCCGATGCCCAGTAGTGGACTAGTATAGGATGATAAGTAATAATGAAAACACAAAAATGTTCCGGGTAACTGCTAGTTAATCCCGTTAACATTATTTTCGTGAAAGCTTGTATGGATCGATAAAACTGGAATGGATATTTGTTTCTCTATTCCGCAACAAGAACTAAACGGTTTGGATGGAACTTAGTAAATATAGTAAAAAGACAAATATGTTTTCAAGTTAAGTATGTAAAATACTTTTGAATTCACATAAAACAATAGCAACCAACCATCATAAATACACAAGTCTAGTTAGATGATTTTTAATCAATCACACCAGATACTGCTGATCATACTTAGATGAAAGGTATACGTGTCAGAGATCAGAAACACATAGGATTTAAGAGAGGCAGGGCAAAGCGATTTATTGCTTGAACTGGAGCAGCCCAACTGGTGAAATACCTCCACCTTACAGAAGACCGCAGCCAAATATCAATCACTCCGGTGTTGTTGTGTTCCTGCGTGTGAGTAAGGTTTCCAGAGCTCTTGGGGGGGTGCTATATTAGTAGCAGGGGTCAAGACTTCAAGGTAAGGGCGTCAAGTCTAGTAACAGTTTTACTATACTGTACTTTTCGCCCTTAAGCTAGGAACTCATTACCACTTAACATCAGATGGGATGAGGTCAATCTTGAAGTGCGTTATAAAAAAAAACCGGCCAAAAGCGTGTCGGGCAACGCTCAGTGTAAGGTTCCGTAGTTTTTAGTGCTTAAAGTATCCCCACTTAAAGTTACAAAAATGGGCTATCTGTGTGTAACATTGACTTGACATAGGTACACTAAAAAAATATTTTTTCAAAAATTTCAAAAACTATTAAACCCATCAGGTTCAAAATATTTTTGCTAGAAAGTTGCAGTTCTATATTCTAGATTTTTTTCATACTTTTTGAACTTATGGTTCAAAAGTTAGAGGGGGGGGGACACAATTTTATTTTCTTTCGGAGCGATTATTTCCCAAAATATTAATATTATCAAAAAATTATCTTAGTAAACCCCTGTTTATTTTTAAATAGCTATCCAACGATATGTCACATGTTGGGATTGAAATTAAAAAAAATCACTCCCCAATTTACGTGCGGGGGGGGGGGGGGAGGGGTACCCTAAAAAAACATTTTTATTTATTTTTTATTTTTGCACTTTGTTGACGTGATTAATATACATATTTGTACCAAATTTCAGCTTTCTAGTGCAAACGGCTTCCGCCCGAGGATAAGGGCGGACAGACAGACAAACAGACATGGCGAAACTATAAGGGTTCCTAGTTGACTACGGAACCCTAAAAATGGATACTAATTATACAAAAGAAAATAATAACGCGATCGATTTGCCGAGCAAAAGCTATTCAAATTGCATAAACCATTTGAAACGTTCTCACCGACACCGATTCCAATTTTCTTGACATCCAGCTGGCTCGGTTCTCAGCCGCGTCTTTTAATCCCGACGTGCCTGTCCGACGCGCGACACATTTCTCATAGAGCATGTTGTGTGTTTTGGAACAAGACACGACATTAGTTTTTGCGGGAACTAAGCTTGTGGGTGTAATGAAGAAAACAGACGACCAATTCTTCTTGCTCTTGGTGGTTTAGTTAGTTTAAGTTTACTTTTTAAACACCAAAGTAGTAGAGTGTTTTCTTTGACGTCGATGTCTGTCTGTGTGTGTATTTGTATCGTAGCTTTAAAAATAATGGACCGATTTCGATTCAGTTTTTATGTATAATAGCTAATTTCCTTCTGTAACTCTAAGCTGAAGGGTTGTGTTGGGTGAAAAAATCATCTCTTCCAAAATCATGTAAGAAGTTTTCATCAGAAAATATACTTATTTCAAGTCACATTTCGATAAAAATTTCATTATTTGGTTTCCAATGACTGATAATGGTCAGGGCTGTTCCTTAAAGTTTACCTTTTATATCATTACCTTTTTATATTTTTTGATTAACATTTGTGTACTATTAGCACAATATCCTTAAATAATGACCATCACGTTCTAAAAGTATTTGGAAAGCATCTAAACTATAATACGACACCTGCACACCATATCATCATCATTTTAAGCGAAAGAAAAAATAATAATTTAATCATGCTCCAGCTATCTCATTGTTAAATAAAAAGTCTCTATTTTTATGAAAACAAACTTTTAGAAACAATATTTCTATGAAAACAAGTAAAAATCGCAAATGCGAAATGTGATATCTACTATTTAAAATCGTTTATGAACTGTAGGTGTGAATGATTGACATATTTTATCATGCGCTTTTTATAAGCCACTTGTTCATTTGTCCAATAGTCGGAATTTTCGTCAAAATATATAAATAAGTGGGATCTTTTTAAAGATGAAAGTCATCTTTTGAAAGATTTGTTGCAATGTGATAATTCAAGGTGAGGAACGATTTAACAGATTTTATTTTTCAAAAAATGTAGGCACGTGTTTGGCACAAGCTACGACTGTCAATCTGTCAGTAAGATTTAAATTAAGTAGATACTGTTGGCACTTAGTATTTAATTTGCATTTACTGAGACCAAACATTACGATTTAGCGTAGATTTAAATATTTACTTGTATGACGGAAAACAACAAGACAGTTAATACATACAGTCGCCGTCAGATATATTGGAGCAGACAAAGTGAACAGCTTCAAATTTCAATAAGTTCCATACACTATTATATATTTACTATTAATTGATTTATTATGTGGATAAAAATTATTGACTGGGCCATATATTAATGAAGTAATGTATATTTACATAATTAATAACTTTTAGTGAATGAAACTTATTGACATTTGAAACTGTCCAAAAGTATTTGGTCAGTTTGTCGGCTCCTACATATCTGACGGCGACTGTACAAATCTTTCTATTAAGGTAAGTTCTCAAATATATTACTAAGATTTCCGTGCGCTCTTCTACGTGTGTTCGACTAGATATTCATTAAGATTAGTAGAATTGGGACTCTAAACTCTGTTCTGATACTTCCGAAGAGCAGATTTATAGGCGCTTAGAGAAATGCAGCATGCACCGCTTTAAGAAGGGTAATGGCCAGTGACTACGGCCCAGTTAATCCCTACCTCTGCCGGGGACGAATAAAATACCTGCAATAAATCAAAATGCCCGAGAAATTGGAAAAGGGGCACTGGGAGTCGACAGAGTGAGACTTATGCAACCTCATTTTCAATTCTTCTGTGAAGAACGAAAATTATACCTCAGTACGCAGAAATTAATTTTACATCACAAGCACAAATATACACTTTTGGTGTTAAATCAATTCAAAATATAAAGCTCCAATAGCTCCTAAATTATATAAACGTAAAAGACAATAAAAAAATACAAATAAAGGAAACTTGTTGGGTTAATTTTGATATATCTGTAAACTAATAGTGACGGCTGATATTTAAATAACCGATTTAATAGTTCCTCATTCATAAAATGGTTACTTCTCAGTTTCGGGTCATCTAATTTAGATACTAATAAATATAAATATTGGACAACAACACATACATTGTTTTGATTCTGTGGTAAGTAGCTAAAGCACTTGTGTTACAGAAATCAGAAACAACGACGGTACCACAACACCCAGACCCGAGACAATATAGAAAAGTTCGTTTCCCATATTGACCCGACCGGGGATCGAACCCGGAACCTCTGAGATGGCGCGACGCCAAAGTCCGGCACGCTCGCCTCTCGGCCACGGAGGTCGTCGATACTGCTTGCGTATCGTAATTGAGATACGCCCATATAAATGCCGCAATAATATTGCTCTTTGTTCATGGATAATTTCTGCCCATTCTCCTTTAGTATTCATTACCCTAAGATAAGGTGCAAAGTTTTAAACGAAATAATCTTGTCATTGCTTAGCGTAGTGGATATAATGCGCCTCAACCCCTTTCTGATATTACTTTATGGGTATATTTAATAATTATGTGAGAACAACATTTCTTGTTATTTTTAAATAATACTTTTTTTTTAATAAGATTGGTACTAACCTGTAAAACATGAATTTATGTTAAGCTTACTTATCATATATAATTGAAAAAAATACTTTCAGCTAAAATATAAAATAGTCAGCAACAACATTTATCAAATCCTGTCATTTCACGAGCTTCATTGTAAATAAACATCGCTTTTTTGTAAAGCGAAAACGAGTTTCATAAGTGACCTTTAGCTCAAACTTAAAGCGATTCTTGTTCGTCATTTATCGCGATACCCCGCGAACTCATCAGTCTCCATCGCTATGGAGTTGTCAAAAGATTGAACACAAGCGGACGGAAAGTTAACCCCGATATACCTTAAAGCCAATCAGTTGGAAGACAAATCGGCTCGTTGGTCTGCAACTCTGGCATGTTTCCCCGAAGGTAAGTGATCACGTAACACACGTGCAGTAAATCTAAAGGATCGTGGCCAAAGATAAGAAAATTACGGCCCCGGGCGGAGCAACTTTATTTTCAGTTGGAGACAAGGCGTTGGGTTGAATTCGGCGGGGAATTTAAGGCTCCGTTCAGTTTAAGTAGTTTATGTGGGCGCGGTGAAATTAAGACTAGAAAAAACGTTTTTAGCTGATAGCATCACACTCTTTTATTTTTCTACATAAAATATTTCACGCGCGAATGATTCAAATATTTGAAGTGATGAAAAAAGAACAGATGTAATTTTTTCGCTCAATTTTGGAATACTGGAATTTCGAGTACTCAAAAATTTCGAGTATGGTTTTTCTATCAAAGGATTTATTCGTACTAATATATCACTTTGAATATAATTTTGTCGTAGGTACTATTGCGACTACACAATGGCATATAAACTAAAAAAATATTATATAAGTCGAAAAGGAAAAGGGTTTTCTTTTTAATATAAATGAAAGTAAGTCATTAAAGCGGCTTTTTCGTCCCATATACATATAAAAACAAACGCTTTAGCTAGTTAAATTATTTGCAATTTTTTTGTCCTGAACGTCTTAGTAACATTTGAGTCCTGCAAGTAGGTATGTTATGAGCAGTAGGTAGTGCTTGATTTAGTTCGACCTAACATTTTCTTATTTTCTTTGTAATTTAGCGGTACATATAAATGTATGTTTTACTATGTAGCTGTAGTAGCTGTAAAATAATGGTTCGAAAAATTATGCGTATAATAAGTATGAACAACGCCTACTTTGCCATGTAATATCAGTATACGAGTATTACATGCCTTAAATGTAGGCACTGATTCTGAATCTTATTTTACAGAACAATGACATTTGATAATAAATTTATATTCGATGAAAGTGTCATAAAAATAATATCTTCTTACCACTTTGTTACGGAATCTTAAATGTACTAAGATACAAAGTCATAATTGAGTCGGTACCTCCACTCGGCTGTCCTGAATAAAATTATCCATCCACCGCGAAGTAGCGGATAATCTCGTGGCCTCTGAACCGAACTCGCCTCACCAACCGAGATAGAAATTTCTTTGTCGCACTGAGCTCTGCTTTGAATAATTTTATATTAGTTGCTCCTCTAGTTCAGTATTGGGCTATTTTATATAAGAATTGGCTTTAGCCCCTTTAAATTGCTAACTATGATTATGGTTAAGACTTGTGATTGTCTTGTTTTAATCCTAAATAGTCTTAAGGACAGAAAATCAGACGCAATAGTAAACATATTGTATCAGGCTTTTATAAGGCATACGATTTTATGAGGCTACAACCTTTGGTTTGGTTTAACAGGTCATCGCTAGTACAGAACTTTCCTGAATAAGGACATATTAAATTATTGGTAAAAAAAAATCAGTATTAATAAAAATCTAAATTGTGTTCGTGTTGGGGTATACCCCTAACTAAAAGCCACGTGAAGATTGGCAGGCTAGCACGAAAAGTTACTAGGTACTCATATTTTCAGCATAAATAGCTTGAACTTAAATATTTGTTAATATCATACTCGAACATTCACACTTATATCTCGAAAATCGATTTATCTCGTATTCGAATATAATATAATTTATTTTATTTTGAACATGATCACATGGTTTTTGTATTAACCAAACAAATACGCATTGACTTATAAATTTTATTTGAAAGAACAGATTGATAACTTAAAAGGCCCTTTGACACGTTTGGCATACCATTTACGTCAAGTAGAACTAAGTTGAATCCATTTTTCAAATAAACTTCTAATCTACATACAGTTAAAATTAAGAGAAACAAATTTATAATCTATATCTGAAGTGACCAATTGGATTTTATATTTTTTTTTGTGACCCAACACCTTTTGATGTGATTCAAGTTTCCAGAATTGCATTCGTAAAGGGTCGATCCGTAACCATGATAAAATTCTCATTGTACAATAACGTTCAACTTAATCAACAGCTTCATAAGACACAAGCGGAATATAAAATAGCATCGATTTGGCAGTAAACGACTTTGGCTCTCCCGGTAGTTGCGAACTAACTGCGAACACGTTTAATTCCTGTCCTACGATCGAGACCGAATTGTGGCAAGTTCGTACCGAGGTAGAGCTGAACACGTGTCAACGGACCTATCCTGGAAACGCTCGAAAACTTCTAAAGCAATTAAATAACTTATCTAAAAGAGTTAAACGGATTTCAAGTGTATCTGATGCGGGAGTGGCTCTCATCAAGCATGTGTTTGATGCATGGGATAAAAAGCAGGATGTCGTAGGTGTATTTTGTGATTTACCAAAAGCGTTTGATTGTGTAGATCATAAAACATTGAAATTGAAGCTGCGGCATTATGGTGTTTTGAACAAATCACTTATTCTTATTCAATCCTATCTGTCTGACCGTACTCAAAAAGTTAGCGTAAATGGATCAAACTCTTCTGGCGCTCCTCTGTTCATGAGAGTGCCCCAGGGCTTGATATTGGGACCATTACTATTTTTAATTTATATCAATGACCTGCCCTTTTATACAAAAGACTTATGTGAGATAGTATTATTTGCTGATGATACATCTCTTATTTTTAAAACTAATAGACAGAGTGACAATATTGATAAGATTCATGATGCCCTGAATCAAATACTTCATTGGTTTACATCCAATAATCTTTTACTAAATGCCAAGAAAACAAAATGTGTTAAGTTTTCAATGCCTAACGTAAAGCAGGTCAATACTATAATAAAAATGAATGATGAACATATCGAGGTTATTAACTCGACAGTATTTCTTGGCATAACTTTAGACTCAACATTACACCAGAGAGGGGATACCACTCCCCACATATCTAACTTGACTGGAAGACTGAGTTCGGCTGCTTATGCGGCCAGAAAGATAAGGTACCTAACAGATATAGAAACAGCAAGATTGGTTTATTTTAGCTATTTTCACAGCGTCATGTCTTACGGTCTGCTATTATGGGGATCTGCGGCCGATATTCAAACTATATTTGTTTTACAAAAGAGGGCCATCCTAGCCATTTACAAGCTAGGACCACGTGACTCACTGAGAGAATTGTTTAAGGAAATTAACATCTTAACAGTCGCATCTCAATACATTCTCGACTGTTTAATGCATGTATACAAAAACACACACACATTTCCTAAAAATCAGACAATCATAGCATCAACACCAAAAATAAAAATAAGCTTGCTGTTCCTAAGCGTAGACTACATAAAATAGGTAGTTCATTTGTTGCTTTAAGCATAAAAATGTTTAATAAACTCCCTCAAGTTATTGTTGAGTTACCTTTGTACAAATTTAAGACATTTGTCAAACGTTGTCTTTTGAAAAAAGGCTACTACAAAGTAGAAGAGTATATGAATGCCAAGAACGTGTGGATCAATAACTAGTCTGCTCGCCTGTACTTACGTGTAGTAAGGTAATATACGTAAAGTAATATAAATACTTTGAAAATATATTACGCATTTTCTCAATCAATGTCAGAATTGGGCCTCGATGACGCATGTAAGTCATACAGTTAATTTAATTTAATTTACAAATACCTTTGTTTTATATATAATTGATTTTAAATTTTTATTTTACAATTGACAAACTAACTGTGTGTCTTAGTGCAAAATTAGTAATAAGTGTAGCTTTCATTTGTAAAAAAAAACTACTGAGTTTCTTGCCAGTATCTTCTCTTTAGTTATAGGTTCCGAACCGGAGGTAGCTTTATTTGCTTTATATAGAGACTATTCATAAGTATTACTAATGTAATCTATGTGTTCGGGCACCATCGGCGGCGCGCGGGAGACTCCGGCAGAGAGGATTCGACGGCCGTGCACCGCGTGAATAAAAAAGATTTACTTTGACTATCGGAATGTAAAAAAATATAAATAAATATATAATTTACTTAATAATGATAAGGATGCTGGAAATCTTAAGGATTCTATTTTCTGGCCATAATCTTTGAATCATAAATAAAAATATAAAAACTCGGCCCATGGCCATGATACAGTATTTTAGTATGTTATCTAAATTTAAGAAGTTGTCAATTAAAACATAATACTCTTGTGCAAGAATCACCTTTTAATCGAAGTCTATCTAATCGAAGAATAAATCATTCTTGGCATTATCAAAAAGTAGTACTATTTTATAAAGATGCTTCGGAACATGTCATCGAAAGATATATTTTGACTAGGACTCTCCAAGTGTTGAAAAAAGAAATCGAAATAGTTCTTCTTTAATCTAGATTAAAGAAATTATAAGCGGAAAATATACAAAGTTTTCAAAAATGTTCAACAAAAGGTTTTTTTTAAACTCTATCAATTCCATTGTCGCAACCCGAAATGGTAAGGACCGGGTCCACATTCTCAATAAGCTTACGGACCACTAATGTATCATGTCGGAGAGAAGTTAGTTGTGCCGGAAACTACGGCCAATTCGCCTTCAGATTATCTGGATCCCAGGTATCTAATTCGCCGCTGCATTTGTGAGACATCGTAAAGGCTGCATTTATACGTTCTTACATTAACCAGACGAGGATTTAAATTTGTTAGGGCTTTTGTTTCACTGGCTTTGCTGATCAAGCACTTCAATCAACTCAGGTTTTTTTTAAAAAACATATAAATGTGTATATCTGCTTGTAGTCTTTGCAATAATAGCTAGGTAACCAATAATCAATTAACAGTATCATAATTATCTACCTGCATATAGGTCATCAAAATCCGAGTTATGTCAGAGAAAAAATCCGCAGTAACCGATACTTTGCTAGCTCGGGACAATTTCATGGGAAACTTAGAACCTACAGATCATATCCAGCCGCAATTGATAACATTTTCCCCAATATCTACTTACCATGCCTTTTATATGAAACTCCACACAAAGAACACATTTATTTATTTGTCTTGAATAGAGATGTGAGGTGACACATATTTCTTGGCATATAGAGATATTCATTACAAATGCATCACCTGGGTAGGACAGTAGATAAGGAAAACTGCGGTAAGCACTACAATTAGGTTTGCGTATTCTTATTACGCCACTGATCCACTCATTCTGCAGACTTCAGCAACTAACGAGGTATCTGAGGGTTTTGTTGAACCAGGTCAGTGAACATTGCTCCTATTAGGAAATGCGAAATTTAAGAGAAACTGACCAATAAGTTTTAGATGAAATTTTTAGAACCAATATTTTTTCTTTTAAAATTACTTTAGGTAATTTTTTTCATGTTATAAAACAACTGTTACTATACCTGTCTTATACTTTGGAAGTTAGAAGTCTAACATTTAAATTTTAGTCAACTAGCGGCCACCTTCGACATCGGACGCGTGGACTTAGTCTTTTCTAGCAATAAATATATTTTTTATACAAGCGTCGATATATATTTGTACCAACTTTTATACCTCTAACTTTAAAAATAATCATTTTTCCCATATAAACTTTCAAAGGTAGTATAACCCACCTCCCGCCTTATTTTCAAAACAAAAAGTAGCCTATTATGTTCTAGAGGTTCCGCGTATTACGTCGGTTCAGTTGTTTTGGCGTGGAAGCCGGACAGACAGACAGAGTTGCTTTAGAATTTATAATATTAAGTGTGGATTAATCAGTTTAAGTTTCGCAATTTTTTTTTGTTAATCCGGTTATATCCGGTTTAATAATATCTAAATGTGGAACAAACATTTTGGTCCTTACAGTAACAACAACACGTAGCGCGCGTGACTGTGGTTTGTTCTCGAATGCGTCGTTTTGATCCTTGCTACGTAGTTTCTAGTCTATAGTATTTAGATTGTACCAAGACCGTCTCTTGCTGACTAACGAGAGTGCAATCCAACCAATCAAGTTGGTACGTCACTGGTTGCTATTACAATCTGTGATTGTATAAGCATTTCTCTCAATTTAGACCAGAGAACAAGCAGATTATTCATTATATAAAACCGGGATGGAATTTGTTACACCACATGTAATTATCTACCCTTTAATATAACAAAATAAAAACTGTTCAACAAGACTGAATCGATGTGGTAGTAACATCATGTTTTTATGTTGGTCATTTTTCAAAAAACCCCAGAATTATTAATATTGTCATCACAAGGTCCACCACATAATCATTAACAAGTTTCAAATTTACATTTCGCTTACTGAAAATTCGTCCAATAGTAATGAGTGGTATAAACATACATACTGTGTACGTTACGGTTAAAATCAAAGGCCTTTTGTTTTTGCTGCGGCGTTGTCGTTGTGTAAAATTATGTGAATTACCTACTTGAAAGACAGCTTGAATCGCTTTTTATATAATTTAGGCATGTTATAATGCGGTAATAAGATATAAGAGATGTAGGGCATAGCGAGTCACTGAAGCAGCCTGACTGGTGAAATACCTCTGCCGTACAAAAGACCGCAGCCAAATATCAAACACTAAAAAAACACTTCAAAGTGTTGTTGTGTTCCTATTTGTGAGTTAGGTTTCCAGAGCTCCTGGGGGTGCTACATTAGAAATAGGGGTCAAGCCTTCAAGGTAAGGGCGACAAGTCCAGTAACAGATTTATTATGCTGTACTTGTCGCCCTTAAGACCTGATTACCATTTAACCTCAGGTGGGATGTGATCAATCTTGAAGTGTAATATAGCAAAAAAAAAGTATTGGATTCAAATCAGATAGGCTGTATTGTATAGCACGTATGGTCCTAAATTGCATGCGAGCATTGATTCCTTTATTACTCTGTTAAACGATACTATTCATCTACGTGTAGTTAAGTGTGCGTCAGACGGTCGATCAAACTGAATTGATTCCAGCTCATTAGTCAGGGCAGCATATTGAGCAAGGAGAATAGGCAAACGTCACACCCCCATACATCACCACACCCGACAGGAGCCAATGGTGTTCACTAAATTGATTGTAGATACCCAAACTATACAAGTAGCGATAATCGATGTACCACTTACACTTAGTTATGTTTCGATAGAAACAGTTATCTTACCAGTTTTAATTGGATATTTATGATCATTAACTTTGCATAGGCTTGATAATAATCATACTATTTAGATAATTGACAGACAGAACAGTAAAATAAACGCATATATTTCAGTGACTTTTGCGCAATGATATGGCAAATTTTGTAATGTATTGACTTAAAATAATTAAGAGCTTACCGCTCATAGTTTTGTTACCGGACGAATCTTAAAGTAATTTTAAATTTAGGTAATTAAATAATAAAAGTGCATTTGGTCTTCTTGGTCTTGGGTTCCGGATGGAGTGGCCAGTAATACCGATTTTTGCGGGACGAAATTAGCGCAATTACGAGACGATGGGGCGATGGTGTTAATTTACTGGTAGATAATATTAAGGTACTCGCACAAATTGCCTCAGGACCAACACTTACCAGTGGTCAAGTCCTTGGGTTCATGAACCCGGAGGTGGTGAGTTCGAGACCCACGGGAAACATTTTCAAATTTGGTTGAAATGGTTTAAAACCCCTAATTATCATAAAATAATGGTTATTGACTGAATTGAAAATTACATCCTTACGTACTCGTTAGGTTATGTAAAACAGTCCTAGAGAAAAGAGGGTAGAGTCAGTTCTGCAAACTTCGGAAAAACAAAGTCCAGCAATGTTGGTTGAACTTAATTTATGGCTGTAGTTTTGAATAAATTATTACATTAAAATTTTCTTTTTTGTAAATTAATAGCTTGAGATGGACTGCAAACTGCAACCGAATTAGGAATACAAAGGTTCAGGTTTGATACAATCGATTCTTATCTTATCTAATTGGTAGAGGGCCTCGGTTGCACAGTGGATTATGTAGATGCCCATAGCGCAACAAGTTCCGAATTCACTTCGTAGACAGACTAATTAAGGAGACTCTAAATTGGCTGTGTGTGTGCTGGATTGAAGCTCCCTGTCAGTTTACTATTCTATATGTTATTTTATTGCATCTGTCAAGCTACTCAATTTAATACAAAATCCGTTTAGTAATTTTAGCGTAAGAGTTAAACACATCCAGGTAAATCTTTACGTTTATAAAAGTAGGATTTTCAAACAGGTTAAACCTATTTTACAGAAACAAGCATCATAAACAGTTTTATTCTATAGTACAGTAACAAGTATGAGTGAAAACATGTCAAATTCTATAAAGTTGAAACGATATTTGAACCACTGCGTAATCCCGGTTTCCCGATTGGATCTGGCAACACTAGTGGCGGCGCCGGCACAATCCCTCTAAACGTACAATCGCATTTATTTTACTGACTTTACTAGCTACTTCCTGAAACATTTACAATGCAGAATAGCGGTGCTTGCTCACTATTTATTGAATACAAAGACTTACTTTTTATTAGTGTGTAGGGATTTTTTAGACTGATGAGATTATATAAATTTACTTCTACCATATTTAAAGACAGGAGTGCGGATTATTGTCATTTGCATGTTATTAATATTTTTAGTCATTTTTTTATTTTATTGATTGTGGTATTTTCATGTGATATATTTTTTTGATTCCAAAATAATAGCATATGCTTTTCCAACCTTCAAGAATACTCGCTCGCTTGCTTAAAGTACCAAACTTGGTACGTAACCCAAATAAATAACATATAATTATAAATATTGTAAGCTTATTAATGACATATGATGAAAATATGACGATTTTATGTATTTATGGCTGAGAGAAACGAGATCAGAATTCTAAGTTAAAAAAATGCGTTGATTGTAAAAAACCTGATATATTCAATTAGAACGAAACAGTGACTCTCACACTGATACTAGTGCTTTCTCGATTACAACTTCCATTTTAATCAGGCTTCGCACTTCTGAAGATTGCTCTGTAACTCATTTTAAGCAGAATTCCGTGATCAATTCATTTTTCCGCTGAACGGACCTATGTAACAAATTAATCGACGGTAATCTGTAGACAATCCCGTAGGATTTACAAGGGGATATTTGGCCCCAGGAACGCTGCACAATTCAGTTTGCCGAGCGTCACACCGTCGTTGGTAGCCCGAGCTAGAACTCCGTCGTTGCTCCCAGATACGAGCAGTATTTAATTAAGAAAAAGTCTGCAACGTGCAGATCAAAGATATAATAACATTTTCTTATTGATTCCTGAAACTTTTTAACAGCTTTTTCCAGTGGCATTTCCGACTTTTTTAATGTTACATGGCAACCGAACGCCTTGAGCAAGGTATTTTTTGTGTGACGAAGTGATAAATGTAATTTATTAGAAGGCAAACATGCAGTACATTAACATGTAAATAAGAGTATCAAATTAGCACACTGAAATCTCATAAAAGAAAAAAAAAATCATTGAAGCTTTTTTCAGTACAAAACTTATTCGTTATCGTCCTGTATTTCGTTCTCTAATAATGTTTTTCGTAACAACAATCACTTAATATTAAATTAACCGCTTTCGTTCTTAGTAATTTATATCCCTTTGCGATAAATACTCGTAGTAAAGTTACAAGAATGCATTGGAAGAGTAATTTAGCGTACCTACCCACTATTTCCCAATAGCACCTAGTAAATGGCACACCATTAAAACCGGACGAATTCCGCGCGAAGTTCTTTTTAGTTTTCGGTTTCAGTGTTTTACTTCTTTCCTTTGCCGTGATATTTCACTGCGGTCCGCAGTGGACTAGCGAGGATTTATGGCGCACGTCTAGCTGACGAGCTGAGTTGTCGCGACCGTGCCCAAGAGCGGAGTATGCACGATTTCAAATTCAGAAAACGATTAAATTTTTATATTGTTGGCAGAATCAATGAAGTACAAAACAGAAGTGACATAAATAAAACACGATTGGTTGCCAATCCAACGCGATAACGAAAATTACTGATACTGAAAAGAATTAGAAGAATTTGTTTTTCCTTTCTATTTTTAAATAAATTTGTTGCAATATATTAAAAATCTAAAAATGAGTACATACTTTGTTCATAAATATAACATTGCAATTGAATTGGTCTTTATGAGACAATCACAGAATGGTGAAACATGAATTTTTGTTTGTCAAGAGTGTAGTAGAGGTACAGGTTGTCTTGACACATTGTATTGTGTGGGGATAAGTTCGCTTCTTTAGACTTACAGAGTAATAAGTAATAAACTAGTAAAGGGAATACTAATTATCGCTGCTCAGAAGTGCCAGTTGTCTAGACACCAAGGTTAATTAACCAACCAAAAAAGGTTATAAAACGAACTAAAGGTAAATGCAACTTTATTTGAACATTTACTGTTAAATTGTAGCCTTGTGATAGTTTCATAAAAATTACCGTTAGATACATTTTTGTTTGTGGTCAATTTTTTTATTTGTATGTCCAATTGTTTTTAGTATATTTGTCATATCAAGCATAGTTGGTGTAGTACAATTCTATGCATTTTGTTTCCCTCTTGCTGTTGCCGTACAAATCGTACGCTAACTTCTTGATTAAGGCCTCATAAACCAACAGCCGCAACTTCATGAACTATGCTCTGACTTAGTAACTTGTATTATATAGAATTGCGACTTCATCCATCAAACGGCTCAATATCCGGCGGCCATGTGCTCAAACTGGTCTCAACTAACCAATGTGCAACTAACTAGCTCTTGCCTTTGGGTTAACTTGTGCGAGAGGGCGGTTACTAAACGAATAAGGTAGCAAGCAAGGATTTATGGCGTCAAGTCTAAAGCCGGGGATCAAAACTGTATGGGTTCGCAGCTGTGAAATTAGGGTCTCCTTTATGATGACAAAATGTAAATGACATAGCAGCAGCGATAAAATTAAACTGAACTCGCTGTCATGTAAACTTAACTTCGAACTACTTAATATTGTGTAAACTGCACTGAATTTATTTTTAAGAAATCAGATAATCCGTTTGGGGTTATCGCACGGTGGGAATGCTATTGTCTCAGATATATGAATAACATGAGTAAATACACATAAACTAAAACTGGTATAATATTAACCAAGACACAATGGGTAAAATTTTATAAAAACACAAATTATTGACATTAATAGACTATACCTAGTGTTTCTTCTTTTTCTTTATTTTTGTTCTGTTGGTTTGTCTTCTTTTTCTTTGTTATTTAATCTATTTATTTATTTATTTTTTTAGTTTTTTCTTTGTATATATAATCTTGTTGTGTTAAGCGTCACTGAAATAGGCTGCACCGTTATACCAGCGCTGCAGCAGCCTTGCGCCGCTGCAGCATATAGCTGAGGTGTGGCCTAGTTGACCACTTACCCATTTAGTTTTTTGTTTTTTTTTAACTATTTCATGTTTGTTTTTTGTTTTTATTTTATTTTATTTGTGTAAACATGTATCTTATGTGTAGTGGTCAATAAATGTATTTTCTTTCTTCTTTCTTAATTCGCTTTGTGCGTCGCGTTCGTAGAAGCGCACTGACTGCGAGACACTGGCGGAGGTAGGCTGCGCAAAAGAAGCTTGGTTGCTATAAAATACAGGAGAAAATTATTTTCCTAACTGACTGACTGGACTGATGATAACTACAGATAACCTTTTCTTCTTTACCGGACTTACATGGGAGTAGAGGGCTGACACTCCTAAAAAAATGCAAGAAGAAAGCAGTGCACTGATTTAAAACGCGAGAGATTGCACCAGAACGGACGGTGTTGCAATTGAAGACCCGGTACTTTTTAAAAACAAATAAACGCGTAGATCCGAGTGTCAATGTGGAAACGTGTGTTTTTAATTGTGTAAACCAAGTTAAAGTAAAAATAAACGCTAATACAACGGTCGTGATAACATTTTGCCTTATGTAGTTCCGCGTCGTTTTTGTTTCCGAACTGGCTTTCATTTTACATCCTTTCGTGTAAGCATATTTGTAATGCGAGTTTGAATATAGTCATGCACCGCCCGCTCGTTTTCCGGCGAAGTATGTTCGTGAGGGAAAATTCTAACCAAACGCTAATGATACGAGAGAAATAGCAATACTGTTGCATTATAGATGCGGGAATCAGCACACGTGGCCGGGACGTAACACGCCGTTACGGGAACTTTTCCAAATGTTATTTATGTCCAAGCTTATAAAGGTACTTGTTTATTTACCTTCTTGGATTCCATGCGGGAGGCTAAATATTGTAGCAACTTAGGTGCGGTACTTTTGCGTTTTATTTATTTAGACATGATGCGATGGAGGCAAAGCAGTGTTTGCAAATAGGTAGTGGATTTGCTAGCTAGGTAGACGTATTCCGCGTAGCTACTAAAAAGCTAAGTATGTTTTATGTATTTAGTTTCATTTAAAAATGAACATTTAGACAGACGGAGATGTTGGCGTAGTTAAAGAAATTGAAAGAAAAAAAAATACTAGAAAGGAGGCAAATGAGTGTTTCATAAACAGCGAGGTGCTTGTATTTTTTTAATTGGGCAATGCAGATTTTTTTATTGGGGAGCACATCAGTTTTTCCGCATCATAAATATATATATGATTTACATGATCTATTATAAAATTAAGAATTGAATCAGTTTACGTGTCCCTCGATAATTCCCTGCCTATTAATATCCCACGGTACCGTCGTGGGATAAGGATATAAGAAAATCGCTTTTGACTTTAACATACCTATAGGTAAGTGTTTGAGAAGCATTGTCAGTCACAAAAGGTATAAATTTTGTACTAAGTATTAAATAAATAAAATAAATAAATAAATAAATATTGGACAACATCACATACATTGCTCTGATTCTGTGGTAAGTAGCTTAAGCACTTGTGTTACAGAAATCAGAAACAACGACGGTACCACAACACCCAGACCCGAGACAATATGGAAAAGTTCGTTTCCCATATTGACCCGACCGGGGATCGAACCCGGAACCTCAGAGATGGCGCTCGCCAAAGTCAGGCCCGCTCGCCTCTCGGCTACGGAGGTCGTACGGAGTATTAATCTTACCCATTTCATTAGTACTGTAACCACTCAAGCGTAATGTTATTCAACTTGCTAGCATACTAATTAATCCGTAAGTAAACCATTAGACAAAACGGATGCATCTGTTACTGGAAAGGAAATGTCGCAGTTAATTTAAATTTTTAGACACATATATAGTAACGGCTTTTCAAAATAAGTTTGTCTAAGTTTTCTAGTTGACGTGTTCAGTCATCTAATAGGTATTTCAACTGTGTGTGTAAGATTGAGCGTCCCAAACAATGTACAAAAAATACGCCAAAAGATACGATCTACTATGGCTGATACTAAGGCTGTATGAATTGTATTGTATGTAGATGCACCCACATAAATACAAGCCTAGGTATCTTTTACAAATATTGAAATTTAATAGAGTAACTAGTCATAGTGCAAATTATCTGATTTAGCAGTCGGACTGCGACATAGATGAATGTTGTAATGCAATTGAGCAGTCGAACCCTCGGCTGATATGCGCGGCGCGGATGACATCTGAATATGCAGCGGCGAGTTGCTGCTGGCACGATTGGACGTTTTGGCACAAAATACAGAATTCCAGCTTGTTCCGCTGCATTGTTTTTTAAAACATTGTAACATTGTGTGTATGTACTGGAACGTGTGTTAAATGGCGAATGGTAACATTTATAAAAGTTAATTGGAAGCTATTAACCGATGGTTTGACACGTTAGCATTTAATACCTAATGTTTAAAATGGACCGCAAATGTCTCTTTTAAAACGATAAAAAATAGATTAGGTACAAATGTAGTAGTTATGGATCTTCGGTGTCGCTGAGCCTTCTCTGAAGGAGAGCCTTATCCGCTCCCACTCTACAAGTTCGGTGAAGATGATAAGGCGTCCCAGACATAATCAAGAGTCAAGCAGGAAAAAAGGAATCCTTTTGAACCAATTTTTTTTACCTTACTCACACGCAGGAACACAACAACACATTTAAATTACTGTTATTTGGCTGCGGTCTTCTGTAAGGTGGGGGTATTGCACCAGTCGGGCTGCTCCAGTTCGAGAGTGTAAAATGTAGAAATCATTTCTAGGTCACGGTTTCTTATTTGCGCTACAACCAAACCTGTTTCTTGAACCCCTCTCCTTAGAACTTAATCAAGGAAACTAGTAGAAACTAGCCTCTAGCGAGCAGCAATCGCGTTGTAGGTAAGTTTGTAGTCATTGTTTTTTATATTTAATTAAACAGAAATATAGCTTATACACCAAATAGTTTATAGCTTTTATGTTATATAATATAGCTCTTATATGACTACATAAAGTTTTAAACATGAACCTTGCAAGGGAACTGCAAAATATGAAGTACTTAAATACCTTCCGAAGATTACAAAATAATATTATTTTTAATTTACACGTGTTGGTCTTGCATATCAAAACATATCGCCTCTGTCGAAAAATCCGTGCTAAGCAAACTTTTAATAACTTCTACCTTCTTGCCTATTTTTTTTTTCGATGTAGAGATTAGTCTATCCGTCAAGCGGTTTCCTTATTATTGTGCATGTAGATCTTTCGGAATCTCACATCATAATTTTTGAAGACCTTCGTAGGCGAGAGGCGAGCAGACCCGACTTTGGGTTCGCGGCATCTCTGTGGTTCCGAGTTTGATCCCCGGTCGGGCCAATATGGGAGACTAATTTTCTATATTGTCTCGGGTGTGGGTGTTGAGGTACCGTCGTTGTTGCTGATTTCTGTAAACTCAAACTCAAACTCAAATATTTCTTTATTCAAGTAGGTTACATATAACACTTTTGAATCGTCATTGAATACAATGCAAAGTGATTCTACTTCCGGTTCGGAACCTATATCTACCGAGAAGACACCGGTAAGAAACTCAGCAGATCATTTACAGTATCAGTATCTAACTTATTGCTATGTGTAGCTCACTTTGGGCCAAGTCATATAGTTTTGGTTTAGATGAGTGATGAAACAAATATGTACTCAAGTAAGTTTTTACTTTCGAGAGGTAAGCTGGAGCAGACCAGTCCCCAAAGGTGGCACCTGTTCACAAGCATGACGTATGTGCCAGCCATCGCTTCACTCAACCATATTGTAGGGAATGTAACGACCCGCCGAATGTAACAGCTACTTACCACAGAATCAGAGCAATGTATGTGATGTTGTCCAATATTTAATATTTAAGGTACCCGCGGGTTATAAGGCCTATCGGGCAATAAGGCCTAAGTATCAAAAAACGTACGAAATAGAGTAGCGGACACTCAAGGTTACACTCACACAAGCTCAGAGCGTATACAAGTCGCTGCGAAGCGGCAGGCGACCGCTTGCGCGTCTCCCCCTGCCAGTGTCGTCGAAATCATACAGAGGGATGATCACGCGGCACGAATTATAAAAATTGGCTTCAGTCAAACGTAAGTTATTTGAAAGATATGATATTTTCAAACCTTTATTGACAGTCCATTTATTCATTAACGTATGCTTGTCCCTAGACTGCCGTATTAAACAACTTGTAGTTATATAAAAAATATTATTATTATTTTTTGTAACCATGTGGTTGTCGGATATTAAGGCCTATAAAATTTTACTGTAGGCCTTATTATACTCCTTTTTTTTTTGAACTGCTATGTAAGTAGGAGCGCGTTTTTAAAATGTTTGCTGGTGGGTGGTACGTGCGTAGTTGTTAATTTTAAATTTATTTATCATTGTTTTCAGTATTTACGATCACGATGCCTCCCAAACGGGCATTGTGATCAGAAGACAATCTGATCGCAGCTGTTAGAGCAGTACAAAGAGGAACTTTAAGTACGTATAAGGCTGCAGAGAGATTAATTATCGAGGTACTTCAGTCACAAAAAATCTGTTTGATAAATATAATCAAGTGAAGAGAAATAGTAAAGAAGAGAAAGATAACAAAAGAAAGAAAAATAAACAAGACAAAAACTTTACTGATGTTGAAA
This sequence comes from Glyphodes pyloalis, assembly GCA_037074685.1. Classification (NCBI taxonomy): domain Eukaryota; kingdom Metazoa; phylum Arthropoda; class Insecta; order Lepidoptera; family Crambidae; genus Glyphodes; species Glyphodes pyloalis. The sequence continues at coordinate 5,523,142 of JAYKKO010000025.1, forward strand.
CAGGTGGAAAAGAAAGAACGAAGTTTAAAAAGGCTTTAAACCCTAAGAAAACTAAAGTCGTATCTGCAAAAAAGTCTACTACCGTCAAAGGGAAATCACAAAAACAAGGGAGTTGGTACTGTCATGCCTGCAAAGAAGATAGAAGAGACGCAATGCGGAAATGTTCACGTTGCTCTAAGTGGTACCACGAAGAGTGTGTCGGTTTGACTGCAGAAGACACTGATGACTTTCAATGTCCTGGTGGCTGTGAATAAAGCCAATTTATTTAATTTTCTAATACAACTATGATTCCTATTGCTTTATATTAATGATTATTGATCTCAAGAATACCAATATACGTTGTATAAGTTGATTTTTAGATAGTTTAAAGTATAGGCCTTTTTACCCTACCCTAGTATAATAAGGCCTACAGACTGTGTTTTTTAAAAAGTTATATATTGTTTTGGTTTTAAGCTAGAGAAGCTATTTTTTGTTTTAACTCTGTAGTAATTGAACTATATGACTGATTAATAATAAAACTTGTTGATTATATTGGATATTTTTCATTTTATTACAAATCTCCCTTAGCTAGGCCTTAATACCCTCAGGTACCTTATATTATATTATTTAATTTCGGCATGATCATTATTCAAATAATCCTCTTTGGACCAAAGAATTGAGCACGTCTTGTTTACGCTGCAACGATATCATCACCGCTGCTCACAGCACTCTCTTCAGAACTTAATCAAGTAACCCTCTAGTCTCTAGCGAGAAGCAATCGCGTTGTAGGTACAAACACGAGCAACGAAATGCAAACACTTGAGCTCTTACGACGTTGCCATAAGGTTCGCTTTAGAACAAGTTTGTCTACATATTAGTGCACGTGCCTGTACGTCTGTAGCCTTTGTTATCTCGATCACGGCTCTCGCCGCGATTGCCGCGTCGCGTCGATAAATTTGCATGGCCCGAACTTCACCCCGACGCAGCCGTTTGTACGCGCGGCTGAATACAAGATGCCACCGCGACCTAATCTGCTGAATAATCTAACTCTAGGTATGATTGTGTTTTAGAATTAGATATACGATCTTTGTAGTCGATAGGCGAGTGGATGGGCCCAAGGCGTCGCGCTGTATTTGAGGTCCTGAGCTAGATTCCCGGTGGGGACAATATGAAATATATTGAAATAAAAAAATATAAAAATAAAATACGAACTGTTCTGATTTGTTTCGGGTCTGGGTGTTGTGGCACCGTCATTGTTTCCGATTTATGTAACACAAGTGCTTCAGATACTTACTATAAAATCAGAGTAATGTATGTTGTCGCATATAAATATATTTTTATAAATAGTTACAATGCAGTTAGTTTAGACGTTTCATACGACATTATTCTATAATTCAATAGATTGGATACTATTCATTTGTAAAACAGCTGTTTTATCGCATTAATAAAGTAGACCTTGGTGCGTGTAATAATCATATAAGATTCGTGAATATTTCGATGTGTGGATGACTAGATTTTTATCATTTGAATTTATGTCATTTAAATATCTACAATTGTCTTTTCTACACTACCTATAAATGCGGACACAACCATCAAATTATAAAGAGAGAGAGAACGTGAGAAACGAATATGTTTCATAATACGACAATTCACAAACCTTCCTAACCGACCGACTAATTCATCTTTATTTTATAGGTCGTGAAATTTATATACATAGGGCATAGGTAGACTCAAGATTGAATCGGAAAACAAGATTGGACGGTGTAGCGGGTGCGCTTAATGGCCATCCGGGAGTCAAACCCGGGACAGAGGCGGGAACAAACAGCCTCCGATGGACCGATTCCAATTTATGGCCGACTCGGCCGCCCGTAAAAAATTTACACCAGTGCTACTCAAACTGTTTTCAGGTAGCTAGCAGCAATTTTCTTCCACCGCAACATTCAGCGTAAGGATATACCAACATAAATATTTTATATAGATTTGTGATGAATATATCAAGATGATTTGATAACATTTTTCATATTAGGTTTTTTCGCTTACCTGATATTATTCAACTGTTTTAAACGTGTCCACGTTGCATCTAGGCGATTCATACATGCAAGTAGTATGTATCTATCTAACATCAGATTATTGAAGCAAAGCGTATGCTGAGTTGCATTGGAACAACTTATTTTAACGTGTCCAGACTAAGCTATCTGACTTTCAGCAAAAAATAACGATTGTAAAACGTGTGTTTCTTGAATGCTGATTGGTGTCTAGATTTTGGTTCCGCTCTTCCAGTTTTTTGAGTGATTTACATAATACTATCTTATTCATGCATTAGGCTCAGTACTATGACATTAATAAGAATTAGATTCTTGTCGTATGACCCTCAGAAAATCAAAGCGGGTCACAATGGACAAGTTTTGAAAACACTGATTTACACGAACCGTCGCTTACTGGGAACGATTTGTAGCCGACGTTCCTTGAACAGATTTGTACCTACGCGGTTTGTACCCGTACGTACTTATGAATGTTTCAATTTGAGCATTGGTCTTTAAAACATGAATGAGATGCATGGTAATATAATCTTTATTCAACATTTCGCTCTGTTACTTTTGTAACTGTAATCTGAATAAAACTGAAGATGTAACTTTTAAGCGTATAAAACGAAAACGTTCTGATTATGAAACATTTGTCATTGTTATATTTTTGCTATAAAAATATTTTGAATTAGCCCGCATCGGTTTCCCGCGGATATTAATAATATTTTCGGCTTTTTTGTATTAACATTACACATAAAAACTTTTGTCGTGAATCACCATATTTGCTATAAAAAAAGATCCGTGCGGTAGTTTTAATAATTTAAGCGTTTATAGGAACAGACACAGACAAGCGACTATGTTTAGTACAATGTGACGAGCAAATTTTATCATATATTTATTGTATTGTATATTTTTTACTTCACTTGTTCAGTTTCAGTTGGTATTCGAAATTAAAAGCTACATTCTAATCGGTGCTCACTTACATTTTAATTCGTTAACCTCGAATGAATTTCACTTTTGTCCATTCTGGTAAGTTTTAGACTGAATGTAAACATACATGGCATAGTTGTAAAGTGGAATATTTTCAAAGTTTTTTTCCAATTATTCTTCATAGTTGACCTACATTTTACTAAAACGGGCTGTCACAATAGTTCTTCTTTATATTCTGTAGTGTTAGTGAAATTACAACAGTCATACAACGCTTGGTATAACGTGAAACTGACATGAATCGTCTAGGTACGTTGCATTAAATCTCAAATGGTTATGCAAACGCAGTGAAGTCACTTTGCGCCAAGTTGCAAGTCTGTAATATTGCATCTCTATTGTGTACCAGAGATTTTATTTTATTATTACTTTGCAGTGAAGATTTCAATGTTTGAAAAAGTTGTATTGTGCGCTGCCAGATATAAACTTATTTGAATGGCATGCCTGACAAATTGTGTTTCTTTCTTTTTTTAAAAGCACATTATATTTGCTCCTTTCAGTCTGATGGTTAGCTAGATAGAAAGTTTGTCGCGCCATTTTATGTGCATCACCTCAGTTGCGACAAGCTTTTATATCACGTAAGATTATTGATAAACTGAATATGGGTATTTTTATTTTTTTTCCATTTTTTGTGCATAATAAAAGATTGTCTTAAATTATTTTTTTAACCTTTAATTTATGTATACCAATTTATTTAAGGTTCATAACCATGTCTAGTATATGCAGCCCTGTAAAAAGAGTACGGTAATATATGTCATACGCCAAATTATGAGCGCATCAAGCTAAAACTGCAGCATTCGTGTGAAATATATATTTTTCTGTATAAGTAAAGCCGTTGTTTAGCTTTCTAAATAAATACCATTTAATGGTACCAGTACCTGGAAGATGACTAGGTAGATATGAATTTTTGGAATTTGTCACCCACCCGGTATTGGATTTCGGTAGCTCTTTTTACCTTCTGTTTCGTTCGGAGTCTTTGTAATCACGTTCTTAAAACTCGTACTCAGAAAAGAGCTTATTCAAATAAATAATTAATCGGTTTATTAATTTGAATAAGCTCTGTAAACCATAATTAATTATTAGACCGCTAGAACATTGCAATTTAAAACAGTTTGAAATAGTCATTTTTACAATAAGGTAACTTTATTTTATTCAGAATTCATTGTAAAAACTTTATTTGAAGTGCTCCAAGTTTATCGATGTTATTACGTATGACAACTGTAAAAAACAACAGTTTGTTGTATGAAAACATTCTTATTCTGCTTTCATGTATTTCTAGTGGCAACAGGAATGACGTTATCATCGTCTTACTATCACGGCTCATTAGATACAGTCTGGTGAAAAACGGACAACGGGTTTTATAGGTTCTCGTTTATTATTTAGATACAGAACTCTAAAAAACGAGTTGGGGACTCGTGCGCCTTCTCGAGCGTTTTGTAAGCATTGAAACCGTTTCATCGCTTTTCGCTGTTTGTTGTGAAACTTTTGTTCTATTTCAAGCGCCGTTTGTTCAACAAAGCTAAGAAAATTTCTCAACGGCACCAAGCGGTGCTCGCTAGTGACATTGTGATATTGAAAACAGATTTTTTGTGGATAAAACAACGTGAAAATAAAAAAAAAGTACGTTCATATATTGCGCCCTTATTTTTTTTTTCAAATTCTATCAGAAAAAAGTCTTCGAGCTCATTTGTTCATTTTAATAAAAATGTTTATAAGACATAAAATGGTTTGTACTGTAAGGTTTCAGTGTAATAATATCTACTAAGGCACATCTCAATTAAGTCATCGTTGAATTAATATGTATCTACCCTTACCAAATTCGGATAGATGATCACTTTCTGACTTGAACAAAAGTCGAAATATCCCTAACATAAATCCAGTAGTAAAAACCTAATAACTCATTGAGGCCTTGTTTTGTATTGATCGAATTGGCAATCTCCGGTGTACGATTGGATACATAGACCTGATATTTAGCTTATGTAGTGAAATCTCAATTATTTAGGGAATAACCTTCTTAAAAACTTTTTTTGAGTGTGGCAACACTTTGAATAACATCTGATTCAGCTTGTCCCGATTTTTAAATTTTGTTTTTATTACTATAACCTCAATAAGGCCAGATTAATCGTCACTAATCAAACAATTACTTGAAATACATTGTATAAATCTAAAATACTGTGGTTAAATCAAAGTTTTTTTAAGTGTTTGTGAAACAACAATCAGTGAGTGGATGACAGTTCATAATTCGAATTTGTACGATCATTGTTTATCTCTTTGGATTTTTAAAACACATTTTTGAAAAAGTAAGTAACAATTAGAAGGTAAATTTATCGAAAATCGTAATTATTATCCTTACTTACGCGCCAAAGTGACATTAAAGTTACTTCAAATTGTGTAAACAACTTCTTGGAACCATAATACATCTACGCGTATTTTGTTATTTACTCGTAAAAATTTCAAAATGCTGACCCGTAGCAAGGCCTTAGCTCGCCAGGGAGGGTCTGGACTCACCTCTGCTCGTCAGGCAGAGTCTAGACTGGACTTGGCTTTGAAGGAATTGAAGGCCACCAAGGAGGAAGTTACACAATTAGTTAGGGAAAGAGAGGACAATGAGAGGGAACTGTTGGAAGTGTTGGAAAAGAGTCGTGTGTTAAAAAAGAATTTGGCTGAATTACATTCTAATCATATGTCTGTTATTGAGGAACGGGACAATCTTCAATCTATTGTCGATGGGTTTGGTGAGTGCAGCCAGGAGTACGTACAAAACCTAAGACGCGTCACTTTACTGGAGCATGAACTACAAGAGGCTCACCACTGCATTAATGACTTGCAAAATGAGAGGCAGGAGGTTGCGGCATCCCAGACCCTATGTCTATTCGACGAACTTGTAGGTAGTGCACACAGTCGTGTTCCTGATACACCTGACATAAACCCCTCTAATCTTATATCTGTTGACCTGACACAGGATGATACCTTATGTTCTATTCCTACAGCGGGGATTGTCAAATGTAGCAGGAATAAGTTAAAAAAATATATTAGAGTTAGTAGATATATTAAGAAAACTAAAAAATTAATGAAAAAACAAAAGTGTTTATGTAATAATACTAAATGTATCAATGAAAGACGTCGTTTAGGTGATGAATTGGATTTGTGTTCTTTGACAATTAACAATAACATTAAAACATATGAGAATAATTTACAAGAGTTAGAAAATAAAATACAATTGTTACAAGTATCCTTGGACATTATGACTTGTAGGTATATAAGTTCCAAGAAGGAGAGTGAGGAACACATGCTTGCTTTGAAGAGCCTTCTGGAAACATCCCTGACACCTGATAGTAACAATGAAAATTCACACAATTTAAACGGCTCTCGGTTAGTATGTGACTCATCACTGTCAAGCACATGTAATGACTTAACACCCTTATCCAACACAGGTAAATCTAACAGTTCCCTCACCCAGTCATCAAAAACAGTAAGTACTGGTAAATTTGTTATGTTTAGTGATGAGTTGGGTAAAGATATGGGCCTATTGATGAGTACTTACCTGGGACAACCTGTATCAAATTATTGTTTACCAAATTTGCCTTATAAAGAAATTGTGAAAAAAATTTGTAAATATAAGTTTTCAGAAAATACTATTCTGATATTATTAATAGCCAATAGAGGAAATGTAAACAAAAAGGAATTTATTCAATGTTTTGAGTGTCTCAATGCATTGAATTTAAATAAAATTGTATTGTTTACACTTCCATATAGTAAGTGTTTGTCACAGTCAGAAAATGATTTTAGATATAAAATTAATGTTTTGATGAGCACTTTGACATGTAATTCTAATTATTCTGAAAAGTTTCATATGATAGATATAAATAATATGACATTTAATTTTTCAAATAAACTGACATTTAATTCAAGTTTTAATTTGACAAGGGATAATTTTTATCTTTCAAAATTGTATAAAAGACAGATAGCAATGTCGCTATCATATTATATTAAAATTTCAGCCAAAAAATTGGCTACTCAACCTGCTTCTATTGAGCAGAATCATGACATTTTAAATAAGACTTTGGAAGATGTTCCAAATAATTTAAATTATACCATGAGACAATAGAGAATAACTCTAGCAAATTACTTTTGACCAAGGGTAAATCTAGTTATCTAAATATTGTTCACCAAAATATTCAGGGCTTTGCTGGCAAGGAACTGGAGCTAGAATTATTTTTAAATGAAATGAATATTCATGTTTTGTGTATAACTGAACACTGGTTTAGACAATATGAGCTATTAATTAATATTGATAACTTTAAGGTCATTAGCTCGTTCACTAGAGTGAATGCTGTTAGAGGTGGGTCACTTATTCTGTTAAATAAATCATTAAAATCAAAAAATCGTAAAGATATAGCTTCACTCTCTGTTGAGCGCACTATTGAACTTTCGTGTACTGAGCTTGAGCAACATATCATAGTCTGTGTATACAGACCTCCTTCCAGTGATTATGCCTTGTTTGAGTCTACCATGGAGGAGGTCTTGAGGAAAATATGTAAAAGCAATAAAAAAGTAGTTGTATGTGGGGATTTTAATATTAATATATTAGACAAAAATTCTCAATACTCGGTTAGGTTCCTTAACTTATTCAAGTCTTTTAACCTACACCACCTTTTTGCTGAACCAACTCGAGTAACACCCACGTCAGCTACCTGCTTAGATAATATATTTTGTAACTGTAATGTATTGGAAAAATCAATAATTAATTTTATAAGCTCGGACCACAGCGGGCAAAAAGCAGTGCTTGAGCATCATCTCAGTCCAACTTTTTCAAGCTTCACTTGCAGACCAATCACTACCAGTCGCATTGACAAGTTTAAGAAACAAATTACTGAAAAAATTTCCCTTAGGCCAGTATTGAACAATAACATTGACCAGTTATACAAAACACTGTTTGATACAATTATAGACAAGTTTAATTCTAATTTTCCTAAAAAAGAATTAAAATAGACAATCCTAAAATAAAATTTAGTGATTGGGCCACAAAGGGTATTTACAAAAGTCGAAGAAGACTTTTTGAATTGTATGAAATTAAACATAATAGTACCAATATTAAAATAATAGAATATATTAGAAACTATTCTAAACTTTTCAAAAAAGTTTGTGCTCTTGCTAAATCAAATTATTTGAAAGAAAAAATTAAGAAATCCTCAAATAAAATAAAGGCTACATGGAACATTATTAACAAAGAGACTTGTAAAAATAAAACTCGAGAAAACAAGTTCTCTCTTAAAATCAACAAAAATACTATTGATTCTGACAATGAAGTGGCCAATGTATTTGAAACCTGTTTCTCCAAAATCCCTATAGTTACTACTAGTCGTATAAATTCTTGCCCGCATCTTGCTCAATCTCTGCTCCGGTCTAGTGTATGTGAGTGTCTAAGCTCCTTTAGTTTCAAACACGTTGATTATAATACAATTATAAAAACTTTCAAAAACTTGAAAATTAAAAAAACTGAAGATTTATGGGGAATTTCTCTAGAGATAATAAAAACTATTATTACTACCATTGCCCCTCACTTAGCTTACATATTTAATAAGTGCATTGATCTGGGACAATTTCCGAATCTAATGAAATTTAGTAAAATAATACCCCTGTTTAAGTCGGGTGTTAAAAGTGACCCATCTAACTTTCGACCTATTTCTATACTGCCAACGCTTAGTAAGATCTTTGAAAAAATTATATTCGATCAACTAATAACACATTTTCATGAAAACGATTTGCTACATAATAAACAGTTTGGCTTCACCAAAGGTAGATCCACCACTGATGCAGCATCCCGATGCATGCGTGGCACTTATCAAACATATATTAGATGCGTGGGAGAGAAAGCAAGATGCCATTGGTATTTTTTGTGATCTGTCAAAGGCGTTTGATTGTGTCAATCATGAAACTTTGCTTTTAAAGTTGGAACACTATGGTGTCTCAGGCCCTGCAATATCTTTATTGCAATCATACTTAACTGGTAGAATACAAAAAGTTAATGTTAACGAAGCCAATTCTTCCGGCGCACCACTTGTTATGGGCGTGCCCCAGGGCTCTATATTAGGACCTCTTCTGTTCTTAATATATATAAATGATCTTCCTCACTTTACCGAAAATCTATGTGAGATTGTATTGTTCGCAGATGATACATCTTTGATTTTTAAAGTTGACAGGCATAAGCAATCATATGACGTTGTAAATAATACTCTCTCACAAGTTTTGCATTGGTTTTCTACTAATAACCTAGTCCTCAATGCAAAAAAGACTAAATGTATTAAATTTACAATGCCTAATGTAAGGCAAATTAATACTGATATTATTATGAATAATGAACATATTGAACTCGTTAATTCAACAACTTTTTTAGGAATCACTGTAGATTCTAAACTACAATGGGGTCCTCATATAGGTGCTCTGGCAGAAAGACTTAGTTCGGCTGCATATGCAGTCAGAAAAATTAAGCATCTTACTGATGTTGAAACGGCGAGACTGGTTTATTTCAGCTATTTTCATAGTTTAATGTCATACGGTCTACTGTTGTGGGGCTCTGCTTCTGACATATAAACTATTTTTGTATTGCAGAAGAGAGCTATTCGATCTATATACGGCCTAAGATCGCGTGATTCACTCAAAGAATTATTTAAAGAAATTGATATTTTAACTGTAGCGTCTCAATTCATCTTTGACTGCATTATGTATACTCGTAAAAATCTTAATTTATTCTATAAGAAATCTGATATACATAGTTTTAACACAAGAAATAAACATAAGCTCGCCATTTCAAACCATAGGCTCCGCAAAACCAGTAAAACATTCGTTGGATTAAGTATAAAAATATTCAACAAGTTACCGCAAGGTATTATTGACTTACCCATGCATAAATTTAAGGTCTATGTTAAATCATGTTTAATGAAAAAAGGGTACTACAAACTTGATGAATATTTTAATGATAAACATGTATGGACATGATTATTTGCTCGCTAGCACACCATATTTTTAAGTTCTCTAGCCCAAAATATTGTAAAGATTAGGATAACTACTGAGTTTCTTGCCGGGTTCTTCTCGGTAGGATTAGGTTCCGAACCGGCTGTAGCTTCAATTTTGGTTTGTATTCATTTTGACGATGCATAAGTGTTACTTGTAACCAACATGAATAAATGAATTGATTATGATTATGATTATGATATAATTTGTGTTACCAATTGAAATATCCTCGGGGGCGCATAAACCTGAGGCTAAAGGAGCGCGACATTTCCAGGCACCTTTTTTGATAAGCTTATTTAGTATATTTTTTATTGCTGAAATATAAGATTTAAATCTTAAATAAATTAAAGAGATATTCTGGAATGAGGTAAGGTATAACTCGAACAGGAGCAGCTGGACTGGTGAAATAATAATAATAATAATAACTTTATTTATTAAACAGTGTTTATACAGGGACTCACCCTGACATTGAAACTAGTTGTAAACTGTATTTTAAGTGTCAGTGATTCTTCGGCTTATTTGCACATTTGAAGTTTAAAATTATTATTTAATTCAAGGCAACTTAGCAAAACTTAACTTTTAAATTTAACATTACAAAATTACTACAAGTCTAAGTGCCTGCACAATTTTTAAAACTAGGTGTTAATGAAGAGTAACAATGATGATAATATACGTCTACCTTATAGAAGACCGCAGCCAAATAACAATCACTTTTGTGTTGTTGTGTTCCTGCGTGTAAGTAAGGTTTCCAGAGCTCCAGGGGGTGCTACATTAGAAGCAGGGGTCAAGCCTTCAAGGTAAGGTTGACAAGTCCGGTAACAGACTTACTATGCTGTACTCCCTCATTACCACTTAACATCAGGTGGATGAGGTCAGTTTTGAAGTTTTATATATAAAAAAAATAACTGAGAAACAAACTCGTTCAATTTCACAAACGTTGAATACAGCCATAATCATATTATATTTTTCCTCACTAGATAGGCAGTAAAGGTAACGGCTGACCCAGGGCGCAAATCTTTACATACTCCTCTGTATTCCTTTTCTTGTCATCTCAGATCAGCATTAATCTGATTTTTTTTAGTTTTCCGTTTGTAATACGAAATCGTATCACAATTTACAGGCTGATCGAACACTCCCACGGCACGCGAGTGACACAGCGCCCGCACTTGCGGCATTCACTAGCCCGTGAAATAAACCTCCTGTATTTAAATGAAACGATTCGCTCCAGAAATTTTAGCTTTTTTTCCCCCGATTATTTATAACAGACCTGGGCGCGCTGGAATTAAATGAGTGGTGCTCTGGTATTGTTTTCCCCTTCGTTTTTATTTAATCGGAACGATTCGAATCTGTGTCGATATTTTTATTAAATGACCAATGGAGCGCAATAAATACTTCACTTGCTGGTAAACGATAAGAGGACTTTGCCTGAGTCTGATTTCCTTATGCTTAGTGAAGTGCGAATGGATTTTCACGTTCTGACTAAAGAATCGTAAGCGACGAAAATGTTTTTAAAAAACCCGAATGACAAAATTAAATACAGTGGAGCGTCGATTATCCGAACGTCGCTTAACCGAACGACCGCTTATCCGAACAGTAGTAGCGCGCGGGTCAACACTCCCCCGCACGCCTCCCGCGTTTTAGTTTTCACGCACTTGTCGCGACTCGTTTCTCTGTTATTGTACTCGTATGTTACTTTTAAGAAACCGCTAGTTGATAAACTAAATTTTACCGCGTGAAAGTAAACCCTTTTTTAAAATGCTTAAACGGTAGCGATTTTTTCTTCATTTCCTATTTGTCATTAAAGATATAAATGTAAATAATATGGTTTTAATTTACCTCTATGTAAAAATGTATGGCTGAATAAATATACATATAGTTAGTTCGATTATCCGAAAATACCGATTTTCCGAACACCCTCGTCCCCCAATTAGTTCGGATAATCGACGTTCTACTGTACTTTAAAATGCATTTTCATATTTTACTGGCTTGTATGTACATCACAGTGGCTTGCATTTGTTGGTTTTAATTATTATAAAAAAGGATAAGAAAACAAATGGAAATTGAAGGAAGAAATTGAATTTTTAGGTATATTATATACCCAAAAATCGATTGTTAAATAACAATTATAAAACTTATTTTTTTTTTATAATGCACTCCAAGATTGACCTCATCCCACCTGTTGTTAAGTGGTAATGAGTTCCTAGCTTAAGGGCGAAAAGTGTAGCATAGTAAAACTGTTACTAGACTTGTCGCCCTTACCTAGAAGGCTTGACCCCTGCTACTAATGTAGTACCCCCCAAGAGCTCTGGAAACCTTACTCACACGCAGGAACACAACAACACCGAAGTGATTGTTATTTGGCTGCGGTCTTAATATTATGGTTTTTGTTAAAGGTAAAGTAAGAACGAACATTCAGGAAATCGATCCTGAAACCGTGACCTGTGTTCCGAACTGCTTATGTGAAGATGTGACCACGACAAAAACATCAGACGTAAAACGTCGCAAAAAACTTTACCCTACTTCTTGGTCTGGGTAAGTTGGGTAAAAAAACGATCTGACTCGACTCAGTTGAGAGAAAACTAAAGAAGATAAAAACATGAGAACTGATGGTCCTGAACATTCAACTACAAGTTTCTCAACGGTTGGTTGGCTTTACAAAGTATCGTTAGCCCTAGTAGACGTTGCTATCGTAGAATTATGGGCTCGCTAATTAGCGTTTTCTGTAGCTCGTCTTAAGTTGCTTGCAGTTATTTTGGATCTCGACTCGTCGCTCTTGAGATTTAAGTCAAATTATAAATCGCTATCACCAACGTTAAAATATTGCGGAACTACATATTACCCATAATTGTTTGCTATTGCACGGTGAATTATCATCAGTGTCGCTGAAATGGTGATCACTTATTCTCTCTACGACGATTTGGCAAGCAGGCCGGTCTTTTGCGTCGTGCGATCACAGAGCTCCCGGGTTTGATTCCTGGTCCTGTCAATATGGAAAATTACCTTTTCTATTTTATTTCGGGTCTGGGTGTGGTGGTTCTGTCGTTTCAGATTTCTGTAACATAAGTGCTTTAGCTACTTGCTGCAGAATCAGATACACTGATCTGTTTGACAAACTTGTTTAAATTTGTGCCTGGGAAATGCAACCGCACTAGGTTGTGTATTACAAATCACCATCAACATAAAACGGCGCTGTACGGAAAATGCGTGTTTGCTATGGCACCAAACATTTTTAACAAACTTCAAAACCACATTAAGGACTGTGATCACTATATTACCTTCAAAAACAAATTATTTGAATATTTAACTAATAATGCATTTTATGCAATTGATTAATACCTACAAATAAAAAAATAATAATCTTAACATCAGGCAATACAATTAATATTAATCTTAAATTCTTTGACATTTTATCAATTTAAATTTTACTTTTGGGGTTTTATTCTGATTGTGCGCCTTGGACTAAGTTGGGCGTCGCTTTGCGCGCTAGTTTAAAATGGACTGGATTAAAAGTGACTCTTTGACATTTTAAATATGTAATATCATTTTATTTAATGATATTTAATATTTTTTTTATATTCATGTAGACTGTAATTTTACACTGACATTTTAACTTGATAGAAGGGTTTTTTAATAGTTTTCTTTGAATTTCTTTGTTAATAATATTTTTTATAAATATATATATAATTTAATGTTCTAATGAGTCTAATGTTATTTTAATAATTATCAATTTCTAATAAACGAGAAACTTATTTTAAATTGTATATTTGCATGCCGCTCTTGGCCGAATATGGCAGCATTTATATTAATTTGTCATCTATTGTACACTCATATTTCGCAAATAAAGTATTTGTATTTGTGAGATGTGACATTTTCAAATATTCACCTATGTATTTATTTACTAACTGAATTAATCATCATCATCATTTTTATGGAGTTAATAATTGTATAGTTTTTTATTATTAGGTAAAAGTACTTTAAAGCGTTTATCCCGGTTGTTCATCCATTACGGAATCGAAGGTCCGTTAAGACTGATCTGATTTGGTTAATACGTGGAAGCTATTGAAGTTGGGCCTCCCCAACGGACCCCAAACCTTATAAAGCAAGCCAGATTTATTTGAACTACAGTCAGAAGAAACGGTTTGAAGTGACTTCCAATGCACGGGATCATTATAAATGAGCAGATGATTCGCTTGTTTATTGAATTAAAATTCTACCTCTTGTTAAACTTGTATCACTTGTTATTAGTGGAAAAAACGGTTAACTGTTATGGCAACAGCAATAAAAATAATAAATTAGATTTGTTTTAATTGAATCATTGCCATGCAACATACTCACTACATGCCGACACATGTATTTAGCCTTAAGAATGTCAACTTGTACGCCATGTGACGCGCAATAAAGAATAGAATTGAATATTTTGAACTTAATTGTTTTGAATTTAATTATAGAGGCGGTCAGAGATGTTCATATTTGTATCATTTCGTAATAAGTCAAACTATCTAACAATTATAGTTGAATATACCTAGGCAACCAGAGATCTAGGATCTAGATTACTTACACACACGTGAAGACGTTATAGACTCGGGAACGTTTTATTCTATTTGCTCTTAGTTTCCGATTCTCCACACACCTGGAACAAATAGAAATGCAATTAAAGCCTGGACATATGGCTAGATAAGGACGTATTTTCAACTTCAATGTCTGGATTTTGAAAGAAAACTTATTTGATTTTGTCTTACTACGGGTGTTTAACCTGATAGGAAAGTTGTGTGAGCTTTTAGCTACCAAAAATACATTTTTGATGACTAAAACATCACACTGACGGAGGACACAGTGATATCCTGTTTATAGAATATACAAATTAAAAAAAAATGTTAAATTTCAATATAAATTTTATGATCGTAAAATAGTACCAATGCTTATTATGTTGACTAGTAACGTAAAACAACTAAGCTTTGCTTAGCCAATGCCTATTATTGTGATATTAATTTTTAGGTACGTAATAGTAGTATATATTTCCTTGTACTTTTGTAACTGCTCTTATCCAAAATAAAAGATACACATATTCGGTTTTTACTTTCTATTGTTTCTATGATAATACATAATATGTAAGTACAGGTATTTTAAACTAACTCTAAACCTACCAAAACTAAAAATGAGATAGACGAGACGCAACTGAGCGGTGTCAGTATTCTAGAAATTGTTCTTGAAGGGTCGATGCGCCGATAAGGGCTATAGGAGAGGTCGCCGCACCGGGCTGAGGCCCAAGTATGACACAGTATAGTAGAAACAGTACGGAAATGTCTATTATACGCATGGTCATTCATTGGCAATCAGCGTTGACTTGGCTTCTTTGACAACATGAGCTCTTGTTTTATTGAAGTTTATATTTTAAGAGACTGTATAGTAAAGGTAACCTAGTTCGGTTTTTGTTAATTTACTCTGTTAGATTTTTGAAAAAACCCAATAAGGCACATGAAATATGCGCTAAATGCAGTGCGCAGGGTGCAACCGCAATACTGTTGCCCACATACCAGTCTTTGGTGTGGCTTGCTATTTATTATTAAATTGAGTCTAGGAAAAAAATACGAGTTACTAGGCCGTTAGGTATGTGTTTTTAATTTGCCAAAATTAAGGAGAGCTCTGGTACATTCATTTAAATAAACAATTAACGGTATTAGTAAAAATTTGGATAAGGGAATGGCGTAGGACAAGACTGAAGCCAATAACTTAAGGTTTATTTTATATTCAACATACCCATTTTGGTTTTTATTTAAAATGAGGCCCTTAATGTCCGCAAATTATGAAGCACACGAATATTTTGTATTAAGTTCTAAAAAGTAAGTTGTGTCTGTTGTAAATTCATGTTTTGCGTAAGACAACTAAATGACATAGCTGTAATGGTTTACCTACTGGTATCTTCTTTACAATGCGCTGAAGCGAAGGGGTGTGGCTCACATTTACCTAATGATACGTCCTTGACTACGAGCACAGTACATTTGGGAAAAATGGTAGAACGGAATGCTAAGTGAAACTAAAATAAACTTTTCAGTCTTGGAAGACTAAAGTTACAACGTAGCTTCATTTAAATACACTCAAAATAGAATTAGAATATTTAATTCAAATTTACTCTCTTATAAATTATTTAACTGAAATATGAGGTTTACCGTCAGACTATGGTGGTCCTTAAACAAGCATATATATTTGTCAACTTTAGTAAAAGTATCGTATATTATTAAAATTATTAAGTACATACGACGAAAACGACGTATGATTGCAACGCATAAAAGTAATTTTAACTGTCAACAAAGTATCATTTCAGACATCTACACGTGTTATACAACACTAAAAGGCGAACCAATTTATTGCTGTCAATTTTATGATCGATGCCCGTTGTGTTGCCAAAATTGCTAAATAAATAACACAAAAATAAATCCCCTGCTACATTGTTTTGATAGAATCGGATGGTGGTTCATTGATCATAAAGTTCGTTTAATCTGTTTCAATCCTTTATCTTTTATCACTATTTCGTAAATATCGTTGCTTCCAGAGAGCAGAGAGTTTTTTTCTGTAGATATCTATGTACAAAAATTTGATTAGGGCTAAAGTTTGTAATGTTCGGTACAGTAAAGACCTCTGTAGTGGAGAGGCGAGCAGGCCGGACTTTGTCGTTGCGACTTTTCTGAGGTCTTAGATTCGATACTGAGTAGTTGAGCGAATTTATTAAATATAGGTACAACATAGGTATTTTCGTATTCCACTTAGCAAAAAAATAATTAAGAACAAAAAGTAATCACTTGAATCTATATAAGCCTAAAAAACCATCAGCTACCATAACATTATCGGAATACAAATTTAATTTCATTATGATCTAACAAAAAAAAAGAAAATGTGTATGTTGATACTCGTCGTTGTTCTGGCAAAAAAACAATTTCACGTTGAAGAAGCAGATAGATTGAAGAAGGTTGCGAACTAGGCCGGAGTGGCAAAGTGTTAGGGTGTGGTTGCATTTGGCTAATGATACGGCCGCGATGGCATACTGCAGATAAGAGAACAGTAAAGTCAACGTTTATTGTTTGTTCAATAACGCCTTCAAAGTTTCTGTTGTCTTGTTTGGTTAGGCCCATTTTTAATGGTTATTATCGAATATTAATTATATTTATTTATTTAACAATCAGTTTTGAATTTAAAATAGTATAGTAGGCAATGAACGTAATTTACTTTGGAATTAAAACTTGACCTGTTGTATAGTCTGTTATTTTTTGGCAAAATTCGTCGGTAAAGAAAGATACTTATATGTACATTAAATGTACGGTCAACAGCAAGTTACTGTAAACATTTACCATTAAATTTTGGATATTATACAAAAATATAAGCCGGTTCAAAGTCAAAATGCCTGACGTGGTATTAACTGTATCATTGAAAATATAAATAAAAACCAACGACGAGGTATTAGTATGTAAAAATGAACAAACAAGCTATTTTCAGGGTTTGAAAAAATCTTAGCATTCATATTTCATACAATAATTGAATGCATCATTCTCTTGAAACTACATCACGTTCGTGTCGCTGTAGGTATCTGTAATATTGAAATTACGACACTAGGTTGAATGATTCAGTCAGACTACTTGTATTGATACAAACGTTGCTGCGATTCGAGCCATTTATTACCAATTTCAAAGTTAAATTCTAAGTTGAATATAAAGACAAGACTGCTTGCTGTGCTTTGTACTACTGTGGCGCTGATGCGTTGACGTGTCCGAAATATAGGCGACCTCTAAAAGCGGCCCACTTTGTTTTGCCCATTAGCGGTTAATGTTGGCTATTTATAGTACCCGTTTGCTATCTATTTACACTCGCTATGAAATTTGTACGTTAATGATGTGGGTACAATATACGTGCATTTTATGTTAAACATTTGACGAAACGAATGGGTGTGTTATTTATTTAAAGCATCGTAATTAGTAAGTGCTCGTTAGGATTTGCTGAGATTTAGATCCTTATAAAAAATAGCTTAAATTTAAAACAAGAGATTCCTTCCTTCAAAAGTAGCAGGATGAAAAAGATAAGTTCATCTAGAATTCAAATAATTTGATGATTGAATTCATCTATGTTAAAATAATTCAACACAAGAATTCAACGATTGGAAGCTAAATAGGTATAAGATACGAAAATTTTTCTTCAGTTTATAGATAAAATTTTAAGCAGGTACGAATTTGCATAGGTTTTTATGTAATCCTATTTGTTGCATTAATTTTATCTTAGTTAAATACTACTACACACGAAATTTCCTCGAAATTCCAACCTAGAGATTAAACTTGAAACCGCCGATAAATAAGTAAACTAAAGTTATTACTGAGGCAATTGAGCACTCTCTTAATAACTTAATGGCGAAAATTGACTCTAATACGTAATGAACTCATCACGTGAAGTATTTGCCGCAACTCCGACTAACTTTAGGCGAGGAATGTTGCAAAGCCGATTAACTTAGATTCAGACATCGACGATGAAAATTTATATCATTTCCCATCGGCAAACCGGGTCCGTAGGCTCGGGCCGAACAAATGACTTCATCGGAACGTGGGACACAAGACTTATGGTCTTAATTCGTTTCCGTTCGATGTTTTGGTTTAAGCAAATAGCTTTCTACATCTATCGGGATGGGATTTTTTTCAAATGAGCTACATTAATTCGGAAATGGCTCAGCCAGCCTTTAGTTTCAAAAATGGATATATCCAAAATAGTTGTACACGTTTCTAACGCTTGAAAATAAATAAATAATAAATAAATGCGCCAGACAATCACACCAACCACCTGGTCTCAAACTAAGGTTTTCCCTTGTACTATGAGTACCAGACGACGGATACTAACTGGGGGCGTCATCCCAGCACACCCAGACCCAAGTCAATTGAGAAAAGTTCGTTTTCCAAATTGACCTGACCGGGAATCGAACCCGGGACCTTACGCGCTTTGGGCGCCTACCTTAGCCACTGCGCCACCGAGGTCGTTGAAAACCACAAAAAGTAAGGCACGGTAGGTATGCCTTAAAAAGTGAGCTAGCGCTCGTACGAGTACGAATTACGGACGCCGCTAGTCATTGGCGCGAACCAATCACAGCGCGTGTTCTATGAGATGACGTAACTAATTATCCCTTTAACGAAAGACTTTGTGGACCTAAACGTTAAGGTTTATTTTCAAGTGTAGATACTTTATTACTTTATATATTGTGTATCTATGGCTTGTGTGCTTTATATTTTGTGTGTGTTTTGGTGCCAATATTCGATTGAAGTTAGTATGACGATAATTCTTCCATGTTTTTTGTCGGTCACTCTCGTACACCAACTAGCAGTTCAGACTACACTGATAAATTTTGTACCGCCCTTATATTGTAGGCCTTATATTATAGGAAGAACTATTATACTATATATATGTCACCGTAAGATTGTAAAAATCGTTAGATTACAATCTATCTCGCGAGATTGTAAACTGTCGACAGATTGTGAACCGTAACATTATGATTGCAATTTAACGCATTATTTTTCGCTTTATTGTAATCTATCGATGGGAATCGGTCAAATTGTGAACTGACGTAGAACGAAATGCATCTCGCGCGCTGATTGGTTGAGGCATTCGCCATAATTGTTTGTTATTTCGTTTGTTGTCTGAATGAATGAATATTTGTTATTTCGTTTGTTGTCTGAATATGAATAGTATAAACTATTAATTTATGGTATGTTTAAAGGACTAAATATTTTTTTATAAAAGTTTCTTAAAATTTTCCAATTTTCATTTGTGTTAAATGACGAAATAATTGTTTCATTTTATTGTAATTTTCAATTATAATTTTGAGTGTTTGAAGAATAAATATTTCGGAACAATTATTTCTCAACATATGTCAGGATTATTGATTACCTAGTAAATAGTAAATAAATACTTGAAGATTTTTTGAAGTGCATTTATTTTATTTAAACGACATCTCTATTTCTTTAAATAAAAGAAATGATTTGAATTGAATTTCATTCCTAACTTTACGCGGACATACAAAGGCTGGTCGTGATTGGTCGCTCATACAATAAACTGACCAATCGGGAAGAGCTTTCGGACAGTTGACAGTTTGACGCCTAACAGATTGTAATTTAACGGTTTCACTTCGATAGATTACAATAAAGCGAAAAATAATCCGTTAAATTGCAATCCCCAGTTACGGTTCACAATCTGTCGACAGTTTACAATCTCGCGAGTTAGATTGTAATCTAACGATTTTTACAATCTTACGGTGACATATATATATAAGAACTATTATCAAACTTTAAGTACTTACTGTATTTGCTTCATTTGGAAACTAAATGAAGTAAGTAAGAATGTTGAGTTGGGAAGAGACGTATTGGTAATGTAGTTTCTGTTTCCATTTGCACAAGCAGCTTACTTCTATAATTTTCTGCAGATATTTTTACGTAGGTACGTACTATTTTGGTTGAAACCAATTTCTGTACAGCTAGTGAAAGCGAGATAAAATTTTGAACGACATTATCAAACTTTCCCTCGGTTCAGGCCATATGCAAGTTCACGTTGAGTCTCGAGAGCTATCCAACTATTTGAATATTTGGTTGTACGAATATGAAGTATTATAACTTCGTACCGGTATATAAATATTTCACGAAAAGTTTTATAACCAAGTTGCTTTAAACCCATTTCTTGACAAAAATAACAATCACTTCGGTGTTGTTGTGTTCCTGTGAGTAACACCTTACAGAGCCCCTGGAGGGGCGAGGAGGTTGCATGGGCGACAAGCCCAGTAACAGCTTAATTATACTCTATTTGTCGCTCTTAAGCTAGAGCCTCATTACCACTTAACACCAGGTGGGATGAAGTTAATCTTGAAGTGATTAATATAGAAAAAAAACACGTACGACTGGACATTAACGCGATGAACAATTGTATGGTTCCGTATTGACGAGTTTGTAACTCTATTTTATTTGCTATTTATTCTACTTTTTTGCTACTTTTAATCTGTCAAACATATATTGAATATTATTTCTCGACTGTTTGTGGTACATTGTTTTGTACGTTCCACAACACAACAAGGTGAACACTGGCATTTCAATTTTAGTGTAAGGTCATAACGTAAGTTCGGTGCAATATCCAAAGTGCAGCCCAACGTGTTTTTGTCTGTATTTTGAAAATAATCTTTGAAATAATGAGCAGAGATGTGATGCTTGATGATAAGGATTTCAGTATCATCAACATAGTATAAAACGAAGTCGCTTTTTCTGTCCCTATATCCCTTTGTACGCTTAAATCTTTAAAACTACGCAACGGATTTTGATGCGGTTTTTTTTAATAAATAGAGTGATTCAAGAGGAAGGTTTTTATTTGCAACAAAGAATAGAAAAGTCAATATTTCTAAGTATTTACATTACATCCGTGCGAAGCCGGGGCGGGTCGCTAGTACAAAAATAAACCTGTATAGTGGTACCACCGTGGACTCTAGCATAACACAAGTGCGGGAGCTTCTTCTATTTAAATACGTATCTGACATCAAGATTTGGTTCAATGCTACACACTCGTTTGCGTGTTAAACAATTCATTCATAAAACCAATTCAACCCGCATCAAATCGTCATTTTAAATGCAAGTGAGTTTTATCTATAAAATCGCTTATGAAGCGATATGCGACTGTGAAAGTTTATTTACATAATAAACGATTTTCATCGCAATAAAATGGCAACGTTCAATTGCTGTCGACCCGCCTGAACGATTGTAGAGGGCGATCCAATCAATTATCATTCACACTTATTTTTTTACTTAGGTAATAAGTGGTTGACCTCCTACCTTACTTCAATAACTTTCTGTTTCTGCTAGAAACCACAATTGGAATCAAGTTTTGGTTCCTTGATTTGGTTATTGAGATCAGTGGCGGATTTACCAGAAGGCTGAGTAGGCTGGAGCCTAGGGCGGCAGATTTTGGGGGGCGGCAAATTTGCCCCAATTTTTTTTGTCTTACAGAAATAGTAAAAAATGAATACCAATTCCAAACTCCATACAGTTCCAATTTTGAAGGAGCGGTAAAATTTGAATAGCCTACTGGCGGCAAAAGTATAAATCCGCCACTGATCGAGATATTGGCTTAAATACCACACTAGCCAGATGTGGGTTGATGCCGTAATTTAAACTAATTAAAATAAAGCTACCACATTTAAAAGTAGATATCGAACATGGTAGTGCAGGAATAATTGAAGATATGAAGATTGGGAATAAAAAGGCCCGATAGTAAATTTGTACGTAGCCCTGTCTGCTGAATTCGACCCTTGTCAATTGTAATTCTATATTTTGGCACATTAAGTTATTTTTTTTAAATATGTAAATATCATGCGGGCCACAAAAGAAACTCTGCTTACTTAAGGGGCCTTATGGTCATGTGAGGAAATATCACAGATATTCATTAGATTTTCGAAAAAATCACGAGAGATAAAAATCTATACTATGGAAATTGAAAAAATAATGTGATTGCTTTTAAATTGTTTTAGTAGTCTATCTGTACTAGTCTCAAATTATTCTGGTAGGCTTCTGATATACTTTATACGTGTTTTAGAGTATCATACATTCGGGGTTAATCCAATAAGAAGAATCATTATAAAAGTTATTCAGGCCCGCATATTCGGGATATATTGCCAATCCGTGGTGCACATTTCGTCAGATTAGGCCCCGCGTCCCCTGGGAATCTACTATCAGCCACCACTACGATTCAAAGGAGAAAAATTTACATTGGAATTCCTTTTTATATCTGCCGAAGTGTATTTTACCAACTTGTAGGATAAATGGAATTGGACGCTTTTCGTCTTTGCTGTGTCATATTTGCATGAGAAAGTTCATCGTACCTATCTATATTAGTCTTCTTTGTCTGTGAAACCAGAGATATTCTTTAGTATATATTTTTAAATTGCTAGATCAATTATAAATTAATCTAGTTTTCAAACAATTTATTTACTTTATTTACATGTTTGTTTGTCTTCTTACCACTTAACTAAAAAACGCAGGTAATTGTCAAGACACTAAAATATAATGTTACACTTGAGTATAATGTTTTACTTCGATAACACAAAACGGTAAGGGTTAGTTAAACCAACTTATTTTTCATTTATAAGTATTGGCTACTAGACAAAAAGAATAATTTATAGTTAAGGAGATTCGATAAAGCATTTGAAATAAAAATTGAGTACTGACTGATTAAAATAAAGTTACTTTGTTACTCAACTTTAGTGTGTAAATTTGGTGTAATTTTTTAAAGTAATGTTCAGATTCCATTCAAACGCACATCAAGTATCAGGAAACTTACCATATGAAAAATTTCGCCTTCAAACGACCTTGATGAGGATCATTGGCCTCTGTGGTTGCCATGGAAAGCTTTAGATTAATACAACTTTGACAATTCTCACGCGGCAGTTGCAGAATAATCTTTGATGAAAAAGTTTACTCACCATTTAACTTAAAAAATCTATTTTTTAAACCTGGTATCACTCAGTAACCGTTAAAGTTGCACTGGAACAACCATATAGCTTTTTTTTACTCATGTCATGGATGGATCATCCATAGGATTAAAGTTTACTGAATATTGAACAATATTGCAATTTTTATACACGATACTGTATAAAACACGATATTACCATTTAATACAGCGCGAGTCAGTAGCAGTAAATCAATATTCTCAGCCGTTCCTCCAGAGATTAATTTTAAATGCTACCTTAATATCTTCCGTTGGTAACAGAACATCGCTTTTAAAATTGGTATTGCTTCCGCAGTTCTGAAGTAATGAGGGGAACAATTTTTCAAACACGGAACTGTATACTAGTTGCACAGTGCATTAAAAATCAGTATGATGCTGACAGAAAAATAAACTAGCCATCGAAGTGATACATAGGAAGCCTTATTTAAGAGTAATAAATACATTTTGTCACATAAAAATACACAGACAGACGTTCAGTCAGCAGCCTTAGCCCGTGTACTGCTAAAACAGGCTTTCCTTTATCAGCTCTTTTACCTATAACTGAAACACGGTCTTCACTCAAAACTCGTCTGCTCCACTGGTTGTCGGTTTCGTGGCAGATATCACCAGCCCACAGTTACTTCAGCTGACTTATATGTCCTTGGCCAATTGCAATATTTTTAAATTAACTTTTAAGACATCGTGTTTCTTTATAAAACCTTGATCTCTCTGTTAAGACGACTCTCTTTTATAGACGCGAGGAGGTGTCCAATTTTAATAAAGAACCCTCGAGGTGCAAATTGAGTTCGACTGTAAATAATCTTACATCTCCATTTTACGGTCAGAATCATGTCAGGACAGTTTGGACTTTGTTTCACCGTTATAGCTCACTTTTGACTTCAATTGCGCTAATGGTATCTACACGTGGGTGTAGAAGGTATCTGTTCACTTTGACCTTAAATATGTCCAGTTTAAAATAATCGGGTCGTATTTAACACATGAAACATTTGGATTTGACCACTCATAGTCAAGATGAAAATACAGTTACTTCACTGCATATTTTGTACTGTATTTGGGCCGATCTCAAAGCAGTTTCCTTTCAAAGTAGTTGTTTCATAATGAAAATTTATGTTCGAGAATAAACGGCTTTGTCTCGAGCCCGGCTGATGCTGCTACCTCGTTGCTGCAGGCTGCACCAATCAGAGGCGGCGGTGTAATGAAGCTGTAATTATTTTATGAGAACTAACTTGTCCAGCAATTACACGTAAGTATTCTTTAAAAATTTTATAGACTGTTGCACTAGCAAATACCAATGGAATAATGATTCTGTATGGGCCGGACTGATATATACATATGTATATAGATTACAACCAATTTAAATAAAACTTTAACCTACATATTTCAACAATAAAGACAAATACGTAGTCCAACAGGATGAATTGTATGTATGTTATACGAAAGAGGACTCTTTATTTATTATAAAATATTATATATAAAATATTTATTGCATACAATTCACTTCTATAAAAATTTATCAAAACCAACTCACTTAGCTATTTGTAAAAAATATAAGGGATTTACTAAATTAATTACACTTCCAGAAATGTAAGAAGTAAACCAGTGGTCGAATACATTTAATTCGTATAGACGATTAATAAGCATTACTGTTTTCTTCAACACACATGAATCAAGCAAATTTAACACGTATGTAGCAGTAAGATTCTTTACGAGTTCGAAACATGATAGTCTACGGATAACCGTGGCAACGCTACAACGTAACCGTTGCCTGTTGTTGGGATGTCGCGCTGCTCCTGTCGCGTCGCGTCGCCTTGTCTCCGCAACAATAGAGCAAGCGGATTCTCCGCTTCGAGATTACACTGGCTTATCTAGATCAGGAACACTCAACCTGTGGCCCGCGGAATACGTGCGGTTTGGAACTGATTGCGAATTCACCTTTAATTTATACGTTATTTTAAACGTGTCTCGAGATATGTTAATAATAGCTTTAGTTGAGAACGATCTCTGAATGGATATAAGTAACATATAAAGAACAAAATAACGCTTTGACCTTATACAATTTGGCCCATCCTGTATGACTATATCATATTATGATTGATTCATGCTGTATTTTACTTGCTTTGTCTCGATAATACGCTACGGGCAGCTGTAGCAATACTACATCGTAGCTGTAGCAGGCGGGTTCTGTGAATGTTGTGAAGTAAGCGGATTCTCCTGTTCGAGATTATAAAGACTTGATTAGTTACACCCAACTACGGCCCGTTGTACCTAAGTGCTCAATCGAATTAATATTTGTGGTCTTAGTATTAAATGCGTTTAGATTACACTGTTATCATAATAATTATGGATTAAGTACGCACTATGCGTTCTATTCATAGTTGAAATTGTGTCCAGCACCAGGATATGTGTGGCTTAATATATCTTTTTTTATTTCCGATTTCTCTTAAATTTATTTATTCTGCTCCGGCTAGCTGTAGTAACAACGCTACAACGTTGCTACGACTGAACCAAATCGTTACGACGTTGCACGGCTCCTGTTGTGTTGCGCCGTAACAGTAGTGTAGGCGGATTCGTCGTTCCGAAATTACGTGGGCTTATCTATAGTGACATTCAACCATACGCAGTATATGTTAATAGTCTTAGTTCATTTAGTTGCAAATTCTGCATTAATAATTAACATATTTGTCCAAACTCTAAGTTGTGTAAATGTGCACAATACAAATAAGTGCACCCTTCGTATTTGCTTAAGAGATTATACGAAGGATCAGAATTTTGAAGTGGTAAAATAAAAATTTACAATCTTATCACTTTACGTGCTATTTATGATAGAGTTGCAAATAAGAAAGAAAGCAATCCTTTATAAATTGTTATATTATTAGATAAACAATGTAATCGAAGTGCATAAAATGCTATTGCAAAATTATAAAGCAATTTTATTCTAGGTAGAAAAACATCCATGGTCAAAGTACCTACTATTTTATTAGTTTATAATTGTATATGAATAGCTTACACTAATATGTTTGACTCTTTATATAGATAAACAGATTTTTTTTATATTGCACTTCAAGATTGACCTGATGTTAAGTGGTACTGAGGTCCTAGCTTAAGGGTGACAAGTACAGCATAATAATTCTGTTACTGGACTTGTACTGACCTTACCTTGAAGGCTTGACCCCTGCTACTAATTTAGCACCCCCCAGGAACTCTGGAAACCTTACTAACATGCAGGAACAAAACAACACAGAAGTAATTGTTATTTGGCTGCAGTCTTCTGTAAGGTGGAGGTATTTTACCAGTCGGGCTGCTCCAGTTCGATCGATAAATCGCTATGACCTACCTCTCTTCTCACTTACTAACTAGATTAACTAAACATAAGATTTCATTCTAATATGTGGTACATCACCTTATATTCAGAATAGGGCTACACTTGAGTACTCTTCTACAGCCTCTATCTTTGAAGAATCCGTAGGTTGCAGTCATCCACTATATTAAATATTTGGATTTATATTCAATATTCATTTCATTAAACGTAACGTAAACGATGAGAAATTGCCTTTACGTCTTTTTTGTTAACACAAAACAACGTAAGTTACAAGCAAGTGCATCTACAAAACTTTTTAAAAGTTGATAAAAGTTGAGTATCCCTGATGTAGATGTCGCCTCTTTACTGGAAACAAGACATGCAAAGCGGTCGAGGGAGCCTGTCGGGGACTCTTAAGACAAATAGCATATATTTTAGTCACGTATGCGAGTACTCGACTTGAGACGATTGTTTAGTATGCTTTGCAATTTTCTTCAAAGTTCTTTGATGAGGCAAGAAGAAAACTCCGTTCCAAAGTATTTGTTTTCATTGCATCCAACGAGTTTGTACGGAGAAAGTGGGGATTATGTCAGTTAGCTAGCTGAGGAAAAGTTAAAACATATTGTATACTGCACGAGTATTTGCAGAAGAAATTTAAATGTATTTATTTCAACAAAACTCTTCGACAAAAAAAAGAAAAATGTTTTCTTTTGCCTTTATGTTTCATTTTAAATTCTTCCTCAAATAATTCAGACCCGTTCGGCGTGATGAGTACGTAAACCTTTTGAGTGAAAAGCATGTGAAGGCTTAGCCGTCCCTACAAAGTAATAATCGCCGTTTAAGCTGCAAAAAGAGTGGTTGAAGAGGTCGAAATGAATTCCCTCTCGGAGGCTGCAACGGCGTAATTAAATTAGGAGGCAATTGGAGCGGTGCGGCGCGGACGTGCGCCGAATGCTGCCGTTCGACAAATTTCATTACCGGCTATTGTTGCATGCACAGGCGACAGGCGCGGGCTGAGGCGCTAATGGCCAGCCCTTTCAGCTCGTTACGTTAAACTTGCAGCATTCGGCGTAGCAAAGCCGCACCTTGCGGTTTTAAGTTTTAGGCGCCATACTAGAACGCAAGCCCGTGACTATTGCTTTATTTTGTGCATTTTTATTAACCAGTGTTCAATGTTCTTGGAACTGTTTTGTTTGAAACCAGTAAGTTTTTGTAACTACCGTCCAAAGGCTTGAATGTAA
This sequence comes from Glyphodes pyloalis, assembly GCA_037074685.1. Lineage (NCBI taxonomy): Eukaryota > Metazoa > Arthropoda > Insecta > Lepidoptera > Crambidae > Glyphodes > Glyphodes pyloalis. The sequence goes on from JAYKKO010000025.1 coordinate 5,551,185, forward strand.
CCATATTAGATATACGACCGATTACATTAGTGAACAAGGTTTTTGTTCTTTAATTCAATTAATATTTTTTATATACATATAATGAACTAATTACTATTTTTAATATTTCGTTTTATTGTTAATTCCAATCACAGTTTTTTATGGGGCAAGAGTTCATATAGATATGTTGTTCGAGGAAAATTGTTATGTACACAACGAACCATGGTCTGAGATAAAAATATTATCTTCTGTTCTATTAAAAAACAAAAGGCCTTTGTTACTAAATAATTCATCCATCAATAAACTCTTAGATAGATGTTCCGTTAAATTGAGTGGTTTTATAAACACGTTCTTTGTATGTGAATTACACCAGTTACACTTCTATATAAACCAAATTTATTTTCTAACAGGAAATAATTATTATACCTATTATGATTCTTGTTTTATCTAAATTATGTAAAGTTTTAATATGAAGATAGATTATTTTTAAAAAAAACCTAGTACATTATTTTGCCTTTGTTTTAAGTTTCATTTCGTTAACACCTTTGTTGCAGCCTGTTAAAATTACTAGACGCTTTTACCGAGCTGGTATCCAAACAAGAGTTCCCAACAAAGTTGCCTAGTTGGCTAACTAGGTTCTCATATAAATTATTACCGGTACAAGTGAGGAAGTACCTCGGTGCGGAGGCTGTGTGCTAGCGGTAGCGGTTCCGTAAAGATAATAGTTGAGCAAGGTACAGTGTGTGCCGTGTCAAGTTCGACATATTGCGGGTAATTAGGGGTGTTTATCTTCTGCTAATCTGGTCTGAGACAAAGTGGATAGTTTAAGACTAGACGAACTTTGGGAATACTCACCGCCTAATGTAGGAGTCATCAAATATTAGGTTTCGACATGCAATCATGTGCATATTGTTTTTGTTTTATGTGAAACATCGTAAAAGACATTATTTTTCTGTACCAAACTTTATAAACTATTTATTTTATGTTTGCGATTACAGCTGTAAAGAGAGTAAATTATTTAAAAATATTTAATGTCCAAATACGAGTCGATAAATAGATTTCGGCTGCCAATCCACGTGTGAAATGATAACAGCAAATCAGCAATATCAATATTTTTGTCACCTTATTTGATAAACTGCGTATGCTGGGCCTATAATTTGCACTTAAACCAATTTGATAGGAGTGTCTATTAAAATGAGTTCGTAAATTTGTAGATGCCACTCTGCCGATCTAGTTGACTACGAACGAACTTCAGAATTCAAATAACGCTTCCATGTTGGAAGCGCTTAAAGCGACAAATTGAAAACTCCGGCATCTAAGTAATTGATTAAATCGAGGCACTTTGTTGAAGCACTATCTTTAAGTAAGCGGCTGAGATAACGCTCATAAATCAGCCTGATAAAAAGTGGGACAGCGTAACTACACGATTATCTAGTTTCCTCTTTGGAATGTAAACAAAAAATATATATCCTCAATGTTGCACATATACAAACAGGTTTCTTTGCCTTTTAGAAATGTTTGCAATAATTCTTCTTAACTCTGTAATTAAAACTTCTTTTAGCTTCACATTTAATAAATTATAGGTTAATCTGTTGTAGGTACTTTAAGTCGGATATACCTTCAACTAACAAGTTCACCTGTAAAATAGAAAGAAAACTTACAAACCCAGGAATTAAGTTAGACTTTTCACATTATCATTCAAATTAATAATCAAAATAATAAAAATGCTATGCCTAAATACATACAGTCAAGTCTATTCTTATCTAAGATCATATACAGTAAGTAGACACACAATCTTGAATTCATGATACCGTTTATTAAAATCTAAGTTTTCATTGAAACTTCAAAGGTTTAAGGAACGTCCGAAATTGTTATCATAGCGATGTAAAGTTGTACATTTCCAGCTACTGAATTGCGGTTATTCGTTTATTCCATGCCATGTAGCACATCGGACGATATATCGCTAACGGCAGTAGGTTCCTTGTCTAAGCGATCACGAAAGCTCCAAAATCAATTCCGCGCGACGCATGTTGGCAATATTTCAAATTCTCTCTGATGCAATATTCTTTGCTCCCTACTCGTTTTCGTTATGCAGAGTTAAATTTTGTGTTAGGGTGGGAATCTTTGAATAAAACGTGTCAATCTTGTGCAAGTAGGTTTTTAATACTTTTATCCTAAAGCGCCCAGGATAAATACATGAAACTCGGTTTGGAAAGCTGATGCCCAGTTCCAATATTTTCGGAAACGGTCCGTTATAGTAACGGACTGTAACGAATTACACGAGGCGTAAGGTAAAAACGAACGACAGACGACTGACGACGGCTGATATGGAAAGTAACTTGAAACTAGAAATAACGACTCGTAGAAAAACGGATGGTAGTCATTTTTGACACATTACGAATCGTAAAATATGATGGGTCCTTCTTTTCACATTTTTTCGTGGTTTAGATGACTTCGGTGGCGCAGTGGCTAAGGTAGGCGTCCAAAGCGCGAAAGGTCCCAGGTGCGATTCCCGGTTGGGTCAATTTGGAAAACGAACTTTTCTAAATTGACTTGGCTCTGGGTGTGCTGGGATGATGCCCCCAGTTAGTATTCGTCGTCTGGTGCTCATAGTACAAGGGAAAACCTTAGTTTGAAACCAGGTGATTGGTGTGATTGTCTGGCGCATTTATTATTTTATTATATAGTTTTTGTTAAGGATTTTACAAATGTTAAAACAACTCCGATTAGGAATATCTGTCTGTCCATACGTTTATGTCAAGAAAGAGATAAAACATACGAATAGCTCCCGAATTCGAGACCAGATTCCGACACACTACAAGCTCATGCCAATAGACCTCACAAAACATAAATTCAGAAACATCGTCACCTGCTCACTTTCACATGCAGGTCATATTTCATCCAAGGGATGTACTTCAAAATCAATATATAATATTAGTTTTCTTATTTTTACCTGACTGAATAGAAACAATCCGACTGTGCATAGTCATGTGCAAGAATTTTTTTTTTAAGACAACCTTATAGTAATAACATAAGTGCTGAAGTGTTTAACTAGTTTTGTTGCGGAAAAAAGGTTCTCAAAAAGCAACAGTTTTATACCCACATAATATTCATAACATGACAAATCGAGAACGATTCCCAAAGAAACGTGACACTGGCCAAATAAGTGAACTCACATTTTGATTTGGTCAATAGATAAAGTGCCTATACCTATTCGCAAATACACAACAGGTTTGACTATGTTTATGAATGTTTCGCTTGTATTGTATTGTTAAGAGAGCCATTAGTAGCAGGGGTCAAGCCTTCAAGGTAAGGGCGACAAGTCTAGTAACAGTTTTACTATGTTATACTTTTCGCCCTTAAGAACGCCCTTAAGAACTCATTACCATCAGGTGGGATGAGGTCAATCTTGAAGTGCGTTATAAAAAAAAATATATGTGCTTTCAAAATTATTCAATGTTAATCTAACTAACAAAATATTTATAAATAAATAAGTACCTAGTGGTCAACATCATGTACATTGCTCTGATTCTGCTGTAAGTGGGTTAAGCACTTGTTTTACAACTAGGGTACCAAAACACCTAGACACGAGATAGTAAAGAAGATATCGTTTTTCATAATGACAAGCCCGGGAATCTTAACCGTGACTTCAAAATGGCGCGACTCTTAAGTAACTTATTTACCTACATTTGATAAATAATTGTTTAGTTTATTGTGACCTATGAGCCCAACGTACGGAACCCTCTCCACGCGAGTCCTACTCGCACTTGGCCGGTTTTTTATTTAGTAGCTATACGAACTACTTACTGCCCAACGTTTTGGTTAGGTTGCACCAACCATGATCACGTGGTGAGCTGACTGACTAGTGTCAGTTTAAAAGTACAATCATATTTTTCATCTCCGTTTAAGTCTGCAATATTACAAGGTATGGTTAGTTAAGACATTACAAAGTAGAGTGATATCTGAAAATCAGTAGTTGGTTAAAGTTTGATGTTGACGAACTCTGTGAGCGCAAGCTATCCATCAAAGTCTCATGACTCCGCCCCAGGGCGATATCACGTCTCTACAACTAAATATTACTAAAGTCTGGAAGCTAAGTATTAAGCACGGCGGTGCTGTAAAAGGGGTCTTAGGTTGGTTATAAAAGTAGACTGTATAAAAAAACGTGAGAGGCGTCAAGGCACAACCGGATGGAATGAAGTTCCTTTCGATTCATTAGTAAAGGAATTGTAATAAAAAAATATAATTAATTGACGATGAGTTTTTCCATTAACAGCCATTAATGGATATTTCTGATACTATAGCATCTGTACGAAAATAAACTGGCTTGCTTTCTACGAGAGTGAAATATTTGTTGTTTAAAATCGAGTTTTATGCAATCTGTTTTAAACTAGGAGCGGGCATACTAATAATACTATCTGTCGTAATAGTAAAACCTCATTAGAAATTAAATCAAGTAGTAAGCTAAAATATAACTACTGCTGATAAACCAATAGGTTTTCTTTCCAATGCATTTACTCAGAGCGTAGCTCTTTACGTCCTACCTGTTGCACAGCCTTTTATTACTCGGATTCATAGTAAACCCAGTTCCATTCATATACTTAGTTCAGTAAGCACACTCATATTGCTTAAAACTACTTGGAAACTTTATGACATTCCCTGGAGTGTACTGCACTTTTATAGCTAGCTTATTATGTTTGCATCTAGTTCGCGTCCTTGCGGAGCCACCTAGGATTCATGTTTTGTTTTGTAAAACACTTGTAGTACAAGATATTGCACTTTTCGTGTCGCCACATCAATTTTTCAGTGACCGTGGCATTTAAAGACTTCTTTAGGAGAATCATTTGCTGTGAAACTTTGTTAGGTAAAGGAAAAACATTTGTTAAGTATATTGAGTTATTGTATTTGTGCTCATACTAGCAGTTTTAGATTAAATATGCATCGTCTATTTAAATTCTGACACTGAATATTGATTGATAAGATCTCTTGGAATACTTCTTACTTTATTTAAACTGTTTAGTTTAATGCTATTATTGTGATTTTAATACTTTATAATCTATCCCCACAATATGTTCTGGGAAGTGCAATAAAGTTGAAAAAGTTTGAAGACATTGACTTTCATTTGGTAGGTTTGACGCGACACGTCATAAAAAACTAATCACAACAGCTGGACGCGACGTTTGCGTCATACCATCTGATGCAATATTGGATCAAAATTTCCCTAATTTGAAGTGTATACCTATAGCAGATAAATGCTAATAGGCAAGCAGTCGTATTTTTTGTGCCATTCTGTCTGAATTCGTTACAACCGGTCGTTTCTGGGCCCAGAAACTAACATCACTTAAGCTATATAATGTAAATCGTTGTGATTATACGCTCAGTGAACTGTTAGAGTAAAATCGCGACCGCAAGCATGTTAATTGGCGTGTTGCATTGAGTTAAGCCTGGCATTTGGCGAATGCATCGAGGAAACAATCAGCGTGGAACGCGTCGACCGCCCGCGCCGAGCGTGCGCGCAGAGGGCTGTCAGCGAAATGAAACTGTATTATACCATTTCTGGGTAGTAAATAAACTCATTCTCGTATATTGCGTTACAAATAACTCTTTTTTCTTATGGGCGCTGTAAAAACTGCCTCCACGCCGCGGTTTAGTAGTTAAAACTTTGAAACTTGGAGGTTATTGTAACACTATCACTTTATGATCTTTTCCTATTATAGCCAGGGGATTGCTGGCTTTGTGAAAGATTTTATGGTGGTAAAATTATGGAAACTCATGTAAACTTGAATAAAATACCTATTAAAAGAACCAAAATTACAAAAAAGAACCTAAGCAATACTTCAAAACCAATGTTACACAATAAGGAAAAAATAAGTCAGTCATACACAGTAAAAGTAAGGTGCATTGTGCACAAGCTTTAATAACCTAACACATATGAAAATAATGAAAGTATTTTTAGGACGATTTTAAAACTGTGTGTGTGTCTGTATTGGGATGAGGCCTCTCTCATTGTAAACATATCATCATTCAACAATGAGTACTGGCAGTCAAATTTTGGCGGTGTTAGAAACATACTGCGACCGCCATTTGCACTTAGCTCAATGAAACAGGGTAAGTAGTGGAGAAATTTTACAACTGTTATTTTAAATGTCCTATACTAATGAATAAAAGTATTAAAAAATACATGCAAACAGAAACTAACATTTTTTTTATATTGCACTTCAAGATTGACCTCATCCCACCTGATGTTAAGTGGTAATGAGGTCCTAGCTTAAGGGCGACATGTACTGCTGTACAGCATAATACATCTGTTACTGGACTTGTCGCCCTTACCTTGAAGGCTACCCCTGTTACTAATGTAGTACCCCCCAGGAGCTCTGGAAACCTTACTCACACGCAGGAACACAACAACACAGAAGTGATTGTTATTTGGCTGCGGTCTTCTGTAAGGTGGAGGTATTTCACCAGTCGGGCTGCTCCAGTTCGAGCGATAAATCGCTATGCCCTACCTCTCTTAAATTAAGTTAAAATAAATAATTTTAATAAATTATTTATTTTTACTAATAGCTATTTCCGGCGACCTTGTTCGCATTGTTTTGCAATAAAAAGTGTTTGTTAATTTATTATCTTTTTTTCATATTTCTATTAAATTTCATCCCCATCCATTAAGTAGCTGTTGCATGAAAGAGTAACTAAACATACATCCACACATTAATACATTCATAATATTAAAAGGACAAGTAGGATATTATTATTATTTTGCTAATCAGTAAGACTCTTAATGCAAACAATTAACTATAGAGAAATTGAGTGATCGGCAAGGTTAAAAGCTGAATAAGCCATCCATCGTACAAAATATTGATATTAACATTCACAGAATGATGCCATAGGCATAAGCGATAATAGTTCCGTGACTCAGCCCTACACAAACAGAGCTGAACTCCGACTCGCAGATTACGCTAATATGTGATTTAAATTTATACCCGAACCTACCTTCTAAATCCTCTTTTATTTGGCTACACTCTGTGGCCATCTCTGGGATATAAAAGAAATAAAAAACATCTCTTAAGTTTTACAATCCTGCTTTTAAATTAAAAAAAACGTATTTGCCTGGTTACATTAACGAGATATTCAATAATCATTAAAAAACCGGCCAAGTGCGAGTCGGACTCGCGCACCGAGGGTTCCGTATTAAAAAATATATATTTTGTAATGTAACTAAAAATTTAAGGTTTTCGGAATTTTTCCTTTATGTGTGCTATAAAACGTTGCTTCATGCCAAATTTCAAGATTCTAGGTCGACTGGAAGTACCCTTTAGGTTTTGATTCCCTTGCGAGTACTTGCGAGTTTCAAAATATGCAGCTTAAATTGCTGTTTCTTTTGATTGCGTTGACATAGAAGTTTGATTTTGTTACAGCTTAAAGGTATTATAGACCTGAGTATTTGGTATGAATTTCAATTTAATACCTTTACGCGTTTATGAGGAAATGGGTAGTAAGTTTAAAATTATTAAAAAAATATATATTATGTGATGTAACTAAAAATTTATGGTTTTCGTAATTTTTCCTTTATCTATGCTATAAGACGTTGCTTCGTACCAAATTTCAAGATTCTGAGTTCACGGGAAGCACCCTGTAGGTTTTGATTCCCTTGCAAGTGTCGAAAATTTGCGGCATAAACGGCTGTATCTTTTGATTGCGTTGGCTTAGAAGTTTGATTTTTTCCCAGCTTCAAGGGACAGTACCTGAGTAATTGATATAAATTTCAGCTTCATACCTCCACGCGTTCCTGAGAAAAAGGGTCTTGACAGACGGACGGACAGACGGACAACAAAGTGATCCTATAAGGGTTCCGTTTTTTCCTTTTGAGGTACGGAACCCTAAAAAGTATGTAAGTAGTATGTTAGTGTTGATGCAGTTCCTATGTACCTACATAGGTACATAGGTACTGATAGGTACATACCTATGTACTGCATCAACACTTACATACAGTATAAAGACTGACAGGAAATTCGAGAATGAAATTTAACCTCCACAGTCCTTACAAAGTTTACCAGGCCTAAATAGGCCATACGTACCATACTAGTTATTTAACTAGTATAGGTCTTTACAAATGGTTTGACGTGTTTTTTGGAGCACGGTATCGTTAGAATTAGAATAATAAGTAAGATTGAAGGGCATAGACATTTCTACATATATCACAGAAATAATAATAATAATAATAATAATATTGGACAACATCACATACATTGCTCTGATTCTGTGGTAAGTAGCTTAAGCACTTGTGTTACAGAAATCAGAAACAACGACGGTACCACAACACCCAGACCCGAGACAATATGGAAAAGTTCGTTTCCCATATTGACCCGACCGGGGATCGAACCCGGAGTACCTCAGAGATGGCGCTCGCTAAAGTCAGGCCCGCTCGCCTCTCGGCTACGGAGGTCGTCAAATTTAATTGTATTTTAAGCTAGTAGTGATTTACGTTCACAATTTTTTTCAGCACACCCCTACAGAGCAGGGCCGAACTCGGACCGTACGGCTTATGCTAATGTGTGATTTAAATTTATATTCGGCCATACCTCCGAATTTGCTCGTTGTATCTAGCCACACCGCAGTCGAGTTGCTTGGTGGAACGAACCGTGAAATTGCCGACCGGCAATTCCTATTTGTGTAGTTAAAATTGTTCGGAATTGCCAAAAATGTGCCTTTTCCAAACGCTTGACGGGCCTACAAAAGAGGTTTGGCAGAAGGTAGTTTCATTTTAAATTCTTATTCCCTAAAAGGTACGACGTACATATTCGTTTTTCTTAAAGGATATTTTTGAAATAGAAATAAACTAAATTTGAATGGCACGTTACTAAACGCTATGTTCACGGAGAAAACGACGCAGTTGCGTTGTGAAATTTATTAAAATAAAATGTTTGGTAATTAGTTCAGATCTAAATTATGTTATTTAACATAAATAAGAAATAAAAAACTTTTTCGTATCGAACACGAATCTAACATTTGTTCATAAGAAGGCCAGGTCCCCTATTTTATGTTGCAATCGAATGTTCCGCTAAACAAATAAATAATCGACTATTAATAGAATAATCGTAACTATGCTTTATAATTTTGTAAACTGTGGCGGTGCCGCGGCGAGTGAGGATATTTTCACGAGATGTTTAACACGCTATCGTAAACTTTATGTCTCGGAATAGCAGTTCAGTGGTTTCTCGAAGGCACTAAAGCTAATTCCGATAACACTATCTAGTTCACATTCTCGACCCATCTTCAATTACTTTACAATTAATCGAATCGTTAACGATCAAGATTACTAATTCGATTGAACTAGACCCAAAAAAGGGATGATGTTTTTTACACGTAATGTGTGAACCGCAGACAATTTTTTTATTCACAGCAGAGAGTAAGTTAATTCACATATGCACATAATTAATAAATTTATATGCATTATTCCACTTAATTCATAGACAGATAATTAATTAATGGCTCATTACTTAAGCAAATTGAATAATTATTCTGCTGTTGCATACTGTTTGGATGCCATTACATCAGTATGTGACATGTGATTAGCTCATGAGCATTTACTAAATGGGTTAATGATATTAATTTGTAGTTACTAGAATGATTGCTGTGTGGACACATCAGGGCTAACATGCATTACCTACGTGACTAAATTTTATCGCGCTCTTAACAAACGTCAAAATCAATTGAAGTCAATGCGTCAGCTGCTGATTGGCTGAGAGTATGAGTGCGGTGTGATATTAGCCGATCAACTGATCGAAACTTTTGTCGTCTCATGCGGTAAATTTGACATATTGCGCATGCTAGGCCTTTAGGCCAATGTACCAATGTGTAATTTATGACACATCGGTAAATTTTCTCTTAACTGCTTAAAATGACAGTCGACAATGGAAAAAAATACGTTGGGATATGGATTGGGCGAGATATTGTCGTATGTTGGTGATCATCATACGAGTATAACGTTGCTAGCGGTAAGCTAGATAAAATCGATTTTATTCTTTTTATAGTACTTTACGCCGTACGAGCGAACTTTAAATATTAGAAACAGAAAATTTTTATCTCCCCTTTCTTTCTGCAACGAATGTACCACGGGCCGATAAGTATGTAGTTCTAAGCATATTCGGCAGAGGGCACTTACCGGAGGCTAACGGTTGATACAGAAGAAAAATTTCATCGCCTACGATAACTTGCGGTTAGCTCAGTTGGTAAAATCAGCACACGCGATATGTGAAGGTCGTGGGTTCGATTCCCGCACCGCAAGGGGAGATAAAAATGTTCTGTTTCTAATATTTAAAGCTAGATAAAAATCCACCAGAAGCATTCGTATTAGGTAAAAGTACCTGATCCGTTCAAAAGAAGTAATGACAAGGTGCTAATTAGAAAATAAATAACGAGCACAAGAATTTATTGCAAGTCTTCTACTAGCTGAAATTAATAATTTCAATTATAACGATATTCTGTCGAAAATCCCAGTCGCCTAGGTTCAACGGCCAGCTTAAGGGACTGAAACCACTATCGGGACGGCACGGTAAAGCATTCTTAGGTAACGAACAATAGTGCAACTTATTATTAACGTATTAATTGTACTTAGGCTGAAATTTGCAATTTCAATGATTTCAGCAAGCCGCGGTGTACGCGCGGTATCGATCCTATGGTTATAGTGGGATGGTTCCCTGAGGCTGACTCCATATTGAGCGTGCGCGTTTATAGAGCGTGCTTTAAACGCAAACGCTGCGTGTGCATTGCAACAACACAGCATGAGGGTCGCGTTTTATGGGCGTGTGGCGCGCCACGCGCACGCTAACCGCACGCCTCGATCTGTGAGCGACCGGTTTTAGCGGAAACACGCTCCAGAAACGTGCTTGCCATATAAGTGGTTTTAGAAGTTTAGAATACGTATGCTTATTACCATAGCTGGGCATTAACTCGTTAATCCGTTAATCGTTAATTAACGAAGTTAACATTTTGAGTAACGGATTAACTTTTAAGTTAACTTGAAAAACTGTTAACGGACTCATTAACTTCCGTTAATAATATTGAAGTCCGTTAATCGTTAATCCAATGCCAGAGCAGGTATATGCGTTTAGGGTGATGTTTGTGTGTGCGTTTGCGTGCAAAGTAATGTTGCCACCTATCTTTTAAACTAATAATCCGATTTGATCCGGTTTTCAATAACGGGTTTGTGTTTGATGAGTTCATGTTCTTAGACAGGTGTTATGACTATAACCGATCGATTGTAATCGATTATAAGATTATAATTGTTTAGATTAGACAATACTTATCCGGCAACACTAACGTGGTAGCTTAAATGCATGTTCCCAAATAATAAAAATTACATATGTAACTCACGATTTCAAAAAATATTATAGTCTCAAGAGTATTGGGGGCTGCCATTAATCCAGCTAAAGTTTGTCTAGTGACGTGAATACAATTATTGAAGAATTGTAGATGTTTAACGATTATATAAAATATACTTTTGAGAATGATTAAATTTTTGTTTAAATTTCATATAGGAAAGGCAGCCCCTGACGGATTGAGCCCCTCGTTTATGTATTATGGTAAAATTATTATCGCTACATTTACTCGTAAGTATATCTTCGAGAAACAGACACGTTAGGAAAAAACTGTAAATATCAATATTCATTGTTTAGGAACTTAAGTAAGTTAAGTATATCTATTACCGATTTTTCGAGATATCAACCCTTTTTTAGAAAGTATTTTTACGTCCATTATTATATTTCGTTACATAATAATTGGGTAAAGTCGGGGGTTTTGAGTTATTTTTCTCCGATTTTTACTTTCGTGAGTTTTTTTCAAAATGTTTAATGTTCATTTGATTTCAACATGCCATTAATTACTTAGAGTCGGTGTTTAGTTAAAATGATGACTGCTGTGTTTGCTTTAAAGAAAGGAGCGTTCAAGTATTACGGAACGCAATTTTTTAAGATTTTTTTATTCCAGTTTCATATCTTATTTTTTTATTGAAACGCATCGTAGCGTTTTACTAAATGACTGTCAGTGATCCTATCATGGAAGACATGGAATCGGATTCCAGGTCTGGTCCATTTTTGAGATTTCGGATTCCATCATATTTTAACGGATTAACGATTAACGTTAACTTGCGTTAATTCTTTCGAAATGTAACGCTTTAACGTTTAACGAAGCTAACTTTTTTAGTAACGGATTAACGATTAACGAAGTTAACTGTTTGATTAACGGTGCCCAGCTATGCTTATTACTACTAAATGAAATTGTACTAACTCCTGAATCACGCAACAAATTTTAAGACTGTTCCATTATAACCATCTTCGATTGTTTCCAGAAATAGAACTTTATTTCATAAGAACGTTCAAATGCTTAGTGGATAACTAGTACTTTCTATATACAAACAATAACATTTCCATTTCTCTTTACGACTTCATATTTATGGCTTCATCCATTTATTCCGCTTGATAGGTAATATTAATGCTCACCAGTTATGCCAAGTGCAGTGAAACCTGAAGTGTGGTAAACCATTGATCCATAATAAGATTTAACTAAATCTAATTAGGCATAATTAGGTTAGGTATACACAGTGCGAAAGCTTGTTAGAACATGAGGAAGCGTAGGCATGTTCTACACTTTGTAACTAGCTCTAACCGTTGTTCGGCTTGATTGAGACAACTGCAGAATTCTAGATTCTGAACAAATAAGTAAACTTGTATGTAACTGTTCGTAACTTTGTGTAGAACAAATTACTAAAGGAACTGCATACTAAATGATTATTATTATTATTATTATTATACTTAAGAGGCTTAGAGCCTATTCTAATTTCATTTCTTACCATGTTTTATTTCTACATAGTTGGATAGAGAGAATGGTGTCGGAATTAGGTACAGTTTTCATTGCATCGAGCCGGAACTCCCGGTCACTTGTCATGAAACGTCAAATAGATGGTGGATGGATGATGGAGGGCACTTAGAATTATGGGCAGCACCAGTGAATAAAGAACCTGCTCAGACGTTTATATTGTTTCAATGATCAAATAACACAAAAGACAATCTTGTCAAATCTAATTATAATGACAACATGCGTGTCGCCCTAACGGGGTTTTCTTCACGTATTTACCATCATATAACCGTGAAGTAAACGCACAAAATCACATACGTCAAAATGAATTAAAAGTTTTCGAACAATATTTAGGTTTTATATTTTTTTTACTTTTAATAGCTTATCATGGTAACAAGAATATGTCAACGTTTTTAATAAATAATACTTAAATTAAAAAACGTTCCTATCAAAGTACATCTCTTACGTGGCTGTCAAAAGTACGTAAACCTGTCGAGTAGTTATACAAGTTAGTACTCTGCAACAATGACAGAAGACGCAAAGTCGGATAATCTTCATTACCGCAGCTGAAAATGTCAGCCAGTCGTAGAAAGGCATGTTCATTAGCGCTCACAGAACTATGCACTCGGATAAAAATAAAGTAAAAATTATCACGCTACGTCGGAAGTTTGGAAAAATCACGGGAGATATGAGACGGAAAATCTGAGCAGCGAGTCTTACCGATGCGCGGGCAATTAGCTTGTACAGTCGCCGTCAGAGATATCGATACAGACAAAGTGACCAAATACTTCTAAACAGTTAAAATGTCATTAATATCTGAACATTCATGACTTCAATAATATCTGAACAGATGCCAATAACATCTGAACACTCATAACGTCAATATGTGTCACGCACGTTATGTGTCTCATTTAGCTATCTGTCTAAATGAGTGTTCAGATATTATTGGTAAGTTGTGTGTATAGAAATTACTGACTAGCACCTGCTCAGATATTATTGAAGTAATGAATGTTCAGATATTAATGGTAACTTGTGGTGTATGGAACTTTTTGACATTTTAACTGTTCAGAAGTATTTGGTCTCTTTGTCTGCTCCGATCTATCTGACGGCGACTGTACCTCCATTATGACAACAAGTCGACACGTGATTATGTTGTCGGATATATATTTTTCATATTTTTTTTTGTTTAGGCGCATTTAGACTGAATTTGTGGGTGTTATAATATCTACCTTGTGGCTTGTCGCTTACCGACTCATTAAATGAGTATCCACTAACTTTGCTGCTCATACATTCTGAAATACTATAGATGACTGTTACCTTAAAATTGAGTATGTATGTGTACAGTTGACTCGTTTTGCTTCTATAATAAAGACATAATAATAATAAGACCAAAACTCTGTTATAGAAAAAAGTAAAACAAGCTTTACCTTCTATAACAGTTAATATAGCTACTTATAGTTATCTTTAACTTTCAAGGCTATGTGATTAAAAAAGCTGCATCTAAATAATATGAAAAGAAAATACGACAGTTCAACTTGTAACGTCGAATTTCAAGATAAATGCTGAGAGTAGAGACTTTGTTAGAATAGGTTTTCTACAAAGTCCAAATTACACCTATCGGCGTGTTGACGGAGGAAACTTTAATTGGCAAGTAAACACCGAGGAAACAAGTTAGTGCAGACCGCTAGTTTAAGGTTTTTGTTTCACTAGAATGTTTTAGCTGCCTGAAAATGTTTCAATTCAGGCAGAAATTAGTGTTAATGCATGAAGCGATGAAACAATTGAATAGTAGGTAACTCATATAATTATCTACCTACCTACCAAAGAAGGTATTAGTTAGTTACTGATAATAATGTTCTTATAGAGATAATGCCTCCGTAAACAAACAATGATTTTATTAAGCACGGCAGTTAGATTTTCAATATGCATTCCGTATTCCATATAAACTTGATATTATTTGCTTCAACAAATAAATGAAATTTGAAAAAGCAAAGCTCGGTATGTGGCTTATTGAAGGGTGTGTTACGTCAACGTTTAGTGAAAACTGTACGAAAAAGTGACGTTGTATTAAATCTTAAGGGTATCTTAATAGTTTTTGTACTGATGCAACAAATATATTATTTTAGTCATTTACCTACTGGTTGGATAAGTTTTACTTTATAAGATAGTGTGTAACAGATTTTCTGGTTGACATGAGACATGTGTCTTGTCTAAAACACTAAACGTAAGACAAAGTCGAAGTGTCAAAATTATATTCCGTTGATTGTGATCAAAAATTAATTTAAGTAAAGCATTGTAGGAAACATTAAATAGTAATTTTTATTATTGTTTAGGTAACAGGCTAACTCACCTATTTACAGTCCGCGGAACATACAAGATAAACAATGGTTGTAAATTACTTGTTAGACACTGGATATCCAAGGTCTTAAACTTCAAAATAATCTATGTCATTGCATTTGTTGTTACATTTTAACAAAAGCTGAGTCATATGCAAAGCGTCTCAGTGAAGGAGGTCTGTCGCAGCACCCAGCTTGCTCTTGTAGCGGGAAAACTAACATGAACAATGCACTCTCATCAGGCCGAATTGGAAGTTGGACGAGTTCTTCGATCATGGCGCATTCAGTGAAACGCGCAGACTAGACAGTAGGTACTAATCTAAACTAACGCCATAAAACGCCTGTCTACGCTCCGGGACGGTTCGCTTGGAAAATTGAAAGCGGAGGTGAAATGAGAAACTGAGAAAGCACATTAATAGATTCTTTTATAGACTTGGACTTTTCAATTACAGACTCCT
The DNA here is from genome assembly GCA_037074685.1 of Glyphodes pyloalis. NCBI lineage: Eukaryota > Metazoa > Arthropoda > Insecta > Lepidoptera > Crambidae > Glyphodes > Glyphodes pyloalis. Next base: position 5,566,810 of record JAYKKO010000025.1, read on the forward strand.
AAGCTAGGAAAACAGTAAAAGAACGGTTGAACAAATACAAAAGGAATTAGTCCTACTGGATAACGGATTGATATAATATATACCGTCAAGACCAGATCCAGGGTTCTTTCAAAAAATTGTATATTCATAAAAATCATAATCTTATATATGAGTTTGCATAAAACATGGTACATTCCAAGATCTTATCTTATTTATTTATTTAATTATTTATTTTGATTGCCAGAGAAAAATCACATTAAAAAAAACTTAAAAATTAACTTTTACAATATACGTACAAAATGTATCTAATAATCTTTTGAAGGCAGTCACATCATGCTTAAACCAAAACGAATTAAATACTAAATTAAATTAAAAAAAAAAAAAGAATGGCCCAATAAATAACAGATACATAGATATAAATATATAGGGGTAAATATATATAACAACAATATTTTTCATCAGCAAAGTATGATATCTACTCTTCCCTTATCAACTCGTGGAATTTCAATTTAAACTGCCGGAGAGAGTCGAAGAAAATATCGACATTGCTCTTGCAACACAGCTTGTTATAAGCATCAGTCATTCGGTACAATGCAGCGTCTGGCCGTTTGTGCGGGCAAGTGGCTTACTGAAAAGTGGAGCTGGGTTGCGTGAAACTTTGTGAGGAACTCTTACATTTATTTTACTGAGAATTAGCGAACAATCTATTACGTTTCAAACAGTCTTAAAAATGAACATTAGGCCTTATTTTAACCTTTCGTCTAGGAGAGAGTATCCATTTTAAAGAGATGGAGTCGATCAGAGTAATTTCCAGCTTTTTTACCCAGTCCATTATGAAATGAAAGGTGCCTTGTAAACCGTTTTTGTATGCGTTCAAGACGAAGCTGATGAACATGGTACTGAGGGGACCACACTTATGAGAGAACAGGCATGTATATATGCATACATTCATAAATTGTTGGGCACATTGAATGAAATGGGGCAAATGGAATGGGTCACCACTTTACCACGTGCGCCAAATGCGAAGTGGCGAACCAATAAGTGTAAAGTTATTTTCAAAAACTGCACACCGACTGCTTCAATTAGAACTAGAATGCGCATTATGTCAAATTTATCGCATGGGACGACAAAAGTTTCGATACTGTTGATTAGCTAATAACACATCGCACTCGTATTTTCAGCGATTTTGACGTTTGATAAGAGCGCTATAAAAGTAATCGCCGTGCGTATGCTAGGCCTGCATGACGCTTTTAAAAGACATTTGACGATGAAGACTTTTCTATTTGTCACCCATCCATAACTATATTACTTCGGTATTGTTTCCAGAAAGCGTCCCACGAGCAACCATCAAAATTGTATAAATATTTAATATAAAATAATACATAACTTTAATCTGTGATTAAATTAAAATTAAAAACGTACCAAACTAATTATCTATGGTAATAAGCATTCGAGTGCATCTGTTTTAAAATGCAAATGCAAAATAAAGCGGAAAGTGTCGGTTTGCATTTTTATCTAGTCTTTTCTCATTAAAAAGAATCTTTTTACAACGGTGTTTTCAGTAGGATAGATTGCATATTGTTATTTTGAAAGAATGCACCGACATATTTGTGGAAACCGTTTAATTCATGAATACTTAAATTGTTCTGTTGAAGATTTTAAACGAATCAATGCAAATAACTAATAAGACAGTAAATCTCATTTGTGACTTTACAATAAGTATTTAGTGCTAAAACTCCTTTGAACAGCATTATATATTTAGGTATACATTTTTTTCAATGAAGGTGCCGAATCAAAATTCCACAAACATTCCGATACCGTTACACCTATTCTAGTACTTAGGCTATACGCTTTGAAATACAGCGCCAAAATGGCTAAATTCACAGCTTAGATAAAGGAATTCAATGTATGATTCACGAAGTCTCGCTAAGTGGTAACTGCTAACTCCAAGAAACTATACAGGTCATAATCACCGCAATAGAGAGACGACCATAAATTTCTATTCTTATTTCAACTAGTCAATAAAACGACACGGTACTCACCAAGTATTCGTTCTTATTGGACAACTATAGAATTTGTTACAAATAATACTTTCGCCTACTTCGCTGTCAGGTAGTGGGACAGTAATTGTGTACCCGCCCTGGATATGCACAATGTTATTGCAACACTGGGAAGTGTTCATCTGAGCCCGCGAGAATATCCACACTTTTGTAAGTGGAATAGTGTGATCCTACTAGTCGTTTAAAATTACACATAAGGTACATGACTTACATGACTGGAGTTTCGCGCATTAAGTGAAAATGTTATTTAGGGGTAATTTTAGGTGTTACTTATTTTAAAGAGGAGATCTGGTAAATATTTTGTTCTGATGTTCTTAGTGCTAATCTGTAGGCGAGGATTATGGCCTATGCTGGAATGACGATGATTATTACAGCACGTAATAATGTAAATTACAAGAAGGAGATCTTTTTATTTTGATTCTTTGCGCCCATCTATGGTATATTTTCCAATATATTTAAACATACTGGCATTCTACTTAGTATTTGTTGCATATAATACTTCCGCCCACCCACTCGCTGTCAAGTAGTGGGACAGTAATTGTGTACCCGCCCTGGATATGCACGATGTTATTGCAACGCTACAAATACCGAAGTGTTCATCTGAGCCCGCGAGAATAACCAGACACTTTTAGAAGTGGAATTGTGTGATCCACAATAAACGAGTTAAGGTACCTTCTGTATTCTACAGACTGCTTTGAAAACATCGTTTTCAGTGCATATATAGCGAATTTTATCGACTCGTTTTAGGTGTGCTGCGCTTTTTCAAAGCTGCAAAAATAAATAGTTTTTGCATTCAACTTTATTCACGAAAGTATCCTTAATGCTATTATAACTTTATATCTGCCTAGCTACAGTTTAAATTTATAATACTAGTAGGATAACAAAAAACAAAAAACTATAGGGACAATAATTTTTTAGAAAAAAGAAAACGATCTCCACTCCATTTCTCTAGAGCGCCATCATCAGATCTTGGTCTATCATGGGTGTATGTATACCCTATCATGATACCGTCGTTAGAATATCAACTTTCGAACTAAAATTTATAAAAAAAACACATAAAAACATATACGGTCGAATTGAGGAACCTCTTTCTTTTTTAGGAAGTCGGTTAAAAAGAAAATCTTTAAACTGAATAGTGTCCTAAGCGTCAAGTTTTCTGTCCTTTTTTACCTTTCAATCTAATTGTGCCTTAAGTAAAGTGAACTACTTAATATGTTACCTTATTTGAAAATGAGTCTAATGCTAACGGTGAAAAAATCGTAGTGTTTACATGTTTTTGTTCTGGACTGTACGGTCAACATCGTTAAACACTAGCTTGTTAAATGTCCTTGACTGAGGATAATACAAAATCCTAAGTAAAGTAATCCTAAGCATGACGCACTTTCAACTGTAACAACTCTGTATTGTACAGAAATTGACTTCCACAAAAAAGTATAGTTGTCATACAACATTAAGATAAAACACGTCACGCGAATGTTTCCCAATTTAACAAGAACGCCGAACACAATCTCTCAAAGAGCTTCCACCGTAAACAGCATTATTACGCTCAGAGCGAACCCGACTGCGCGGATATATATCTACATTACAAGTAACGTCGCGATGAACCATTATTTTCGATAAAAAGTCGCACGTGCCACTGTGTCGCGCGGCCCTAATTACAAACGTGTCTCGTAGTTCCGCTTGTACCCACCCCTTTTGCTAGGGTTGCCACGTTGATCCCGATTCCCCCACAACTGCGCAGGGTTGGCCACTGAGGGGGTTGTAGTCGGCCCGACACACCATTCTCTGTTTCCCGCAGAGAGAGACGGTGTAGGTATATCCCCCTCGAAATAAAAGTGTTGTCACATTGTACTGAAGAAAAATCCTATTTGTGATATACTCGCTCTTGCCAAGTGCCAGTTGTCAAACTTCGTTTTAAAGTTTTCGGCAAGTCTAAAATGTATGGGATTGACATTTCAAGATCACGTGATTTCTAAGTAGACTTTCATTAACATGCATTTTAAATTTGACGGAACGATATCGAAGTCTATTATAGGCCATTTTGCTAGGTCTTTACGCCTCCATAGTAGCTATAGTTCTATCCATGGCAGCTATAGTTTTACTTTATTTCCATGGTGCCATCAAGACTATGAGGATGTGCGGGAGGTTTAATGGGTACCCACCCACTTTGAAGGCGCGGGGGAGTCCCACACACGCTTCTGAATGAACATTTGGATATATTGTTTGCTGTTTTATCGAAATGAAAATGATTATTTAAATACATGCCTTTTTTCAATTATTATTCAATAAAGCCATACCGGTATTAACATAGCTAGTCTATTTTTTCCTACAGAAGATAAAGACCTATTGTGATTATTACGAACATTATTTTTTTCATGTTCAAGTCCAAGCGCCTACCAACCCTTGTTCCGTCCCGTCCCTACAGAACCGTTTCGCTGCTTGTCCTAACTGAATAGGGTTGCCACCTTCTCCGACGTAAACGCACAGACACAGATATCGACTGACAGGAAAATTGTGTTTTTTCTACGAAGTTTCGCGCGCTACGTAAACATGCCGTATTATGGATGAAATATTTTCTTATAACTGACATCTACATTTTTTTCGTTTTCGTGTTAAATTGTAATGATGGCTCTGTGCAATAACAATTTCTTTAATTTGTGAGAATAACGGAAACTAGGGTTGGTTGAACTAAATCTATTTTTAACTGGTTTTCAAAAACTGACCACTACAAACACTCAGTAACAATTAAAAGTAGGTCATCATCTGACCTTTCAGAAAATGAGTACCTCGTTTCTTGTGATTGACTTAATCGTACAAGTATACAGTACATGTGTGAATAGTGACCCAGGAACATATAATTTTTAATTGAGTCACAAAACGAACTCAGTCAGTCCGAGCACACCGTGTATTTTTCGTTACAATAATAATCTAATCCAAGTATATTAATACTTCGGCCCGTTTGTTTTTTTAATCTTAGCTGTGTTAATTATAGTAATATCAGTCGTAAAGCCAATTTTTCTTCGTTACCTTTATTATTGATTAAATGATTAAACTCTCGTAAACACTCAAGCGGTAACAGGCAGTCGCGTGCGAGTGACTCATTGATCCATTAGTTCTAAGATGGAGGGGTTGTTGGTGTATAAAAATAGGCAGAATCCCACAAAACGGTTAACAAAGTTCGTCTGCGGGATCAGAAGTCTCATTAACAGAATGGCGTCAAAAGTACCTGTGTTCTTCTTTTTATTATTATTTTCTAACAGTACAGTTTGTTGCTAACAAACCAAGCGTACCTTCGACTTGGTACTGGTAAAAAGATCGGGTATTTTTGTGTCACCGGTATCATTTTATAGTTAAAGTGAGTATGTGCCTTAACATCCATCAATAGTGCAGTATAACGTATCATAGGTTTAATATAGGGGTATTATTGTGTTTATATACTCCTGCCCAAAAGGCCATAAAGGTTAAATCGGCTAAATAGTCAGCAGCAACCCTAAGTTCAAATAAATGTCACTGCTCCAGGCTCTTTTGTTTTCTTTCGTTTTGTTCATGGCTTCAGTTTATCGGTAGAGTATAAATACTATTCTGTAATAATGAATATTCAGCGCTTTCTGTGTTTTGTTAATCCGAACAGTTTTAAAGTCACTTACATCATATTTAGAAGTCTTACTCATCTCATAAGCTATACGAATAAATGCGATTTGTATTAACATTGACTGATGAAACCCTGCTTTGAAGCAAGTGGTTCCTAAAAAGATACTATGAGTAGTTAACTTAAACTTCCTTGTACCGCTGGTAGACAATTGTGGTCTTCTTCTCCTTAATTGAGATTAGGCCTTTATTCATAGGTAGGGCGAGCATGAATAAATCATTTTACTCATTTAAAAAGTTCACGTTCTTTTTTTACAATTTTATCGAAATTTAATTTATAAGTTAGAGTGAACAGATATCTTTTAAGCAAGCGTTTACTATCTTAACTACGCCTTCTATTAAAGCGAGATTGTAGTTAATGAACCTATCTATCTAAATAGATAAAATGTATGTATGTATGTAGTATGTTCATGCACACCTCAATAAATACTGAATTAAATTGTCAGGAAAATATTTTCATAAACGTCAGGACTTTGTAGCTAGTTTCATGTAAAAAAAAACGAAATTGGTTAAACGCGTAACGCATTTTTTTGTTGTGACACGATTCTTTACATCGTTGTGAGATGGTTATCAAATACCTAATTACATTTCTTTTATTTTCCAAGACCATATTAAATGGTACTTACACACATTCCTAAATATCCTAACGGCATGTTAGCCACTCTAACATTAGCGCTGTCAAATTTTTATTAACTGTCAAGTTGACTAAATATTTAAAAAAAACACAGGGTGCCATCTCATCATCATAGCGCGAGAAAGCGCTCGTTACAGCGTGATTGATGGAGCTATGTCTTACTGATACGTGCCGCGGATGATATGATCGTATCGAACAACGTCTGAAGGATGAACCGCCTACTTTCTTTCTCAAAAATGACTAGTCAACGAAATGCCATACTTCACTAAATAATGTAGCTACTTAAACAGTAAATGGCACACTGAATGAAACAAACAAGCAAGTGTGAAGATTTCGGCATTAACAAAAAGAGTGTAAACTGGCTAGTCCACCGGAATACATTAGATTGCAAATTTTTAAATTTGTTCCTAAAACATAATTTTTTGTGACTCTAAGTATTTATTTAATTAATTAATTTGAATATTTAAATTCATTTCATTTGTGTAAACATTAATACGCGGCTCCTATATTTACGATTCGTAATATGACAAAAATGTCTATCAGTTTTTCTCCAACCGACTACGAGTCGTTAATACCGTTCCATAATTTACTATCCATATCATCTGTCATCAGTCGCCCGTCGGTCGCTGTTAGCTTACGTCTCGTATAATTTATCACTATCCTATCCTTTACTAGAACGGATCGTTTTTGAATTAGAACCGGGCATAAGTGTCACAAAATGACTCTTTTTTAAGTTAAAATGAAAATGATGCAACTTACGCTTGATGTTTCTTTTATTTTACACGAGATGACTGGTTTTTAATCTTGCACATATGTATGTACCTGAAACAAAATTAATCAAATGTCAAAACATCACCAAATACCTTAAGAACTTAGTCATAAAAACAAATTAATTAAAAAACAAAATAATGTAATAAAATGATAAAAAACTACTCGAAAATAATAGATTTATTACAATTTTAATCTTACTTAGGTACGCCTCTAAGTTTCAATAGCACAAGTTTTCATGCTATTTAGGGTATAAAGCACAAAATATCCGTGTTTAATCGTAAAATTATATACATTTCTATACCACATTGGCAGAAATAGACTTCGCCGAAGAGACTAGTTGCCATTTAACATAAAAACTACCATTAGTCATACTGTAGTAATTGTAACAAAATGTTAATTTAGTACCTTTCTAACAATCCGGCTGTCGCGAAATTAACACCTTTTGTGGCCTGGTTCGCGTGTTCTGCTGATTTTCCAACCCGGAAATGGCGCTGGGGCTCAGACGGTCGGCCCATTTAAATATCAAACCTATATTTTTCAGTAGGTATTTTTAAAGTCGAGACGCAGTAATTCAAAGCTTTCTTTGTCGCAGCAGGAAAACGTTTTTACCAAACGGTTAAGACTTCATAACTCTTGTACGTGTACGCGTGGACATTTTTATTTAGTGTAGAATGCTGGTTTAAATTTACTTCAGTGTTATTTTGACTTATACGGCTAGCTACTTAAAGATTAATATTTATTGTAATATCAAACATAAGATTGTTTCATAGTTTTTCTTGTTGTTTTTGATTATAGTTTCCACATTCAGCATCTTTCGTTTGTAGACGATTCAGTATCTACTTTGTCGCACTATGCTAACGATTTTTATGCTAAATTGACTTACTCAGTCTCGCGGATGTTTAATGTGATAGAGTACTGAGGTGTATACTGGTTCAATCAATCAATCAATTTGACGACCTCGGTGGCGCAGTGGCTAAGGTAGGCGCCCAAAGCGCGTAAGGTCCCGGGTTCGATTCCCGGTGAGGTCAATTTGGAAAACGAACTTTTCTCAATTGACTTGGGTCTGGGTGTGCTAGGATGACGCCCCCAGTTAGTATCCGTCGTCTGGTACTCATAGTACAAGGGAAAACCTTAGTTTGAGACCAGGTGATTGGTGTGATTGTCTGGCGCTATTTATTATTAATCTAATGATGTCGATAGATTTCACAGCCCTTTTAGATAACAGGTTTACATTTATAATGAACTAGTCACCCGTTTGGCCTTTGCACGTTTTCTAAGTAGCTACTTATATGGAACAGAGTAAAAGTATTTTCTAAATCTTTGCTAGTGAAGCATGAAATAAAGAAAGTTTTGATATAAATATAATACTGTTCACTCTCTAAACTGAAGAAGACACACAACTACCTAATGATGTTCAACTATTTGCAACATCGTTGCCTAACAATGCGTTATTCTGGAACACGTTTAGGAACACAAATTCTAGGCGACATAATAATGTAAATATAAAATAAATATAAATAAATAAATATTGGACAACATCACATACATTGCTCTGATTCTGTGGTAAGTAGCTTAAGCACTTGTGTTACAGAAATCAGAAACAACAACGGTACCACAACACCCAGACCCGAGACAATATGGAAAAGTTCGTTTCCCATATTGACCCGACCGGGGATCGAACCCGGAACCTCAGAGATGGCGGTCGCCAAAGTCAGGCCCGCTCGCCTCTCGGCTACGGAGGTCGTCAAATGTAGGTAAAGCGCTTTAAACTTCATCTTGGGAGGAAAAGCTGCAAACTCGTTGATAATGCAAAAAGTATATTATTAGGATTTTTTATTGTCAGATGTTCTTAGGCCGCGAAATGGCCACTACGCCTAATAGTGACATATCTGCTGGGACTGGGGATGGCACCCTGACCGCTTAACGAGCCCTGTGAGCAATCCGACCAATAGAGATGGTCGTAATAATGTCACTTAATTAGGTCAAAGTGATCACCCATCCTATATCAGACCGCAGCATGCATAGCTTAACTTGGATTCGTTTCCGACCGGTTTTTGCTATCACGCCAAGACCAACTCAATTTTATATCCTTGCTGGACTATTATTCGGCTTTATTTTCGTAATACTGTAACCCGTCTTTGTAAAGAGCATTTAAAACGACAAATATATTTTTTATGTTAGTGTTATGTTTATTTTATTCAGCCAGGGTTACCAGTCGGATATTCAGATTGTAAACGGCAGGTATCTACCTGATATTTATCGCAGCGCACGGCTGCAGCGATAGCAAGGGCCAAGGGACTTGATTAGAATTGCTAAACATCTAAATGTGCGACGTGCCCTTCCACGGCCCTTTATGGACGCTTTATTTTTGTTTGTTATCAATACAGATAACTTAGGGCTGCCCCAAAATGTTTGGCTTAGTTGCACAAGATTTTAGTAATTTTAAACAACACTTTTTAGCACTCATATTTAAAATCATAACATACTGTAAGAGTGACTTGTGTGATAATGTTAGGAAAAAATTGGGCATTCTCTCTAGGTCATTTAGCATTTTCCTATCAATCTCATATAAAAACTCTGAAATACCATTTTGTATAAGTATAAATATATGCCAATGAAGATTTCTACTATGTACCATTGATCATGATTCCGCATTTCATGGGAAGTAAAACTTTTAAATTAAATAGGGAGGTAAACGAATGAATAGGACCTCAAATCACAACTAATCAACTAAGCCTATCGGCTTCAAAGAGTATACCTGGATAATACCAAATAAAAATAATAGTACCAAATAAAAATAATAGTGTCGCAATTTTATCGGGAGTGCCCTATTTTTTATAGTATTTAGCTGGAGGAGGAAGAATGGCAACTAATGGACAGAATTATCTTAAAAGAAATGTTCTTAAACGCCCTAAAGTCAAAGTCAAAGTCAAAGTCAATCTTTTTTATTCACATAGATTACATTAGTAATACTTATGAAAGCAGAGCAACCTGTATTATAGCTCAATGGTTGACAAAATGTTAGGCTATTCTGGTTCTTATGTTGCGTTTAGTACGTACCTATACATTACGGACGACACCGACTTAGTATTTGAATATTTGTCCATGCTGAAAATAGTAAGTGTATTAACAAAAATGCAAACTGATTTTGTGATGAAATTGAAATTTCCAGAGAGGCCGACGGACTCTCGGCCTCCAGCTATAATGGCAGCACAATCGATCATGCAGGCGCCCGTGACGAATAGCTGCTCCCGGCAAAATCTAGATAAACTTGCTCCAGCCGAGGCCGAGTATTACTCTATTAATTCCACCGTTTCCACCGAAAACTAAGCCACGTATTAGACGCGGAATTCAATTAGTTTCTGTAAGTAGTCATGCAAATTCAACCACTTTAAAAGGGACGTCGAGAACCGAGCCAATAGGAACACTTTTTAGTAAGATTTTTTTGGCAAGATACAGACAATTAAATCGAAAGCGTGGATCTTTGTTAAATTAAGTGTTTTTTATGTAATTAATTCAAAATTTGAAAAACATTCCTGCATTATATCTCTTAGTAAATAAGTATAAAAGTATTTATAAGTGGGTCGTGTAGGTAAAATTCAGCATCTAAGAGTTCTTTTATAAACTTGTGAAGATAATGTAAGTGTAAGTGTCGCTTATAAATCGTCATAATAAGAATTGAAATAACATGTGAACTGTTAAGCTATATAAATAGTACACGCCTAAAAGTATGGTACACGTACTGAACCTGATTGGATAATTCTTTTTTTATATTTGTAATTGTCATAAGAAGGTATGTAAGACAAAAATAATTGGAAATTCACCAAAACAGTGTCGCTACAGGCCGCCAGTTTCATACATTTTTTTTTAGAAAGCCAAGACAGCTGCAGCTGTAATGGCGGCGCACAATCGATCATGCTGACGCCGTGATGAATGGCTGCCCGCGGCGGCATCAAGATAAACCTGCCTTCGCAGAGGCCCAGTGTACTATTAATTCCACCGTCTAGGCTGAACGTAGACCAAACCACGTATTACTCGAGGAATTTTATTAGATTTTGTTAGTAGGCGCCTTTATGCTACCACAACGCAAAAACATGTCCACTGTTAAATTTGTTAGGTTATATTTTATGTAGCTAAGTCTTTAGCAACCTGTTTTTTTTAAAAGTGCCTTAGACTCATGTTTAAATTAGTAACTAAAGGAATTTTCACTTTAGATTTCTATCGAGTCCTAGCTTAAGGGCGACAAGTACAGCATAATAAATTTATTACTGGACTTGTCGCCCTTACCTTGAAGGCCTAACCCCTGCTACTAATGTAACACCCCACAGGAGCTCTGGAAACCTTACTCACACGCAGGAACACAACAACACAGAACTTATTGTTATTTGGCTGCGTTCTTCTGTAAGGTGGAGGTATTTTACCAGTCGGGTTGCTCCAGTTCGAGCTAATTGCTCTCTTAAAACATGTTATACAGTCGATTTTTGCAAATAATGGTGGGTTTTCGGCTTCCAGCATTAATGGCAACGGCGTATATTCAATCATGCAGACGCTCGTGATGAATAGCTGTCCGCAGTAGAATCAAGATAAACCCGCTTCGGCCGAGGCCGAGTATTATTCGATTAATTCTGTTAGGCTTGATGAAGACTAAGTGAACATAAATTATGAAACACGGGCTAAATTTCTTCTAATTTTATAATAAATGGCAAATTTTCATGCATTTTCTATATTGAGGCAGTTTTAAAACACTGTCGAGAAAAGGGGCACTCCTCTTAAATCATTTTGAAATTAATGTTTGTATGTTTGCTCGCTATCGTAGCGTATAAACTGTCTTTATTTTTATTATTTTAGTAGTTTGTATGTCATGTCTCATGTCGTCTTGTCTGATAAATGATAAGTTATCTTACTTAAATAACATTTTAAGCCAAACCTTCATCCAATCCAATATTTTCCATTCAAAAATAAAATTCAGTTCGATTTTGAAATGTTATTAGAATTTATTTGGTTAAATATGTCATAAAGCTTGTACCAAATAAAATTAAAACCGTATCTTGTTTCTTCATTACTTCAATAGAGTTTAAGACAACCACTGATTCCCGAAGCTCTAAAAATATATTCGTATGTAAATACCTATTCGTATATATAAATATATATATATACCGCGACTAACTAGCGACCTATATTCATATAAGTGGACCCTTCTTTCTGTTTTATTGCCGACCACAACGAACTACGTGAATAAAACTCGCATAAATTGAACCCGTACTTCAATAATTAGTGAAAAGGGTCTCCAAGGGACTTTAGCCAATCGTTTCATGTAGATCTATTCAGGATATCGATTCTATTTGAGTCAATGTATCCATTTACTTGTACAACTCAGAACATAGAAGAGTAATGTTTTAATTAGATTTCCGAAAGATGCTAAGTTTCGACATACAACATTTCTTTTAAATGTCTTTGCTCAGTTTATCAGCCGCGCTTCTGTAGCACCTCAGGCATGTTCACGGACGCACGGACTGACGGGTTCCGTGCGATAATGCGTAAAAAGGCCTCGTCCCTATTGCGACTCATGAGGTCCAGTAGCAACAGCGTTCTAAAAGCAATTATTGCTCGCCCTGACTGTCCTATCCAAAAACATTGGATAAAAACAGTTACTGAGCAAATAAAATAAAATAATAAAAATAGAATACACTAACCATAACTAACCTAATTTTATAAGAAAATTGTTACTAACATACTACTAACGATTCTATGGATTTGAAAAAGTCCGAAATAAATTATTTTTATTTTTTATTGTTATAAGTTTTGCTTTATTTTCCACCAGCTTTTTATTGCATATATTTGGTAATCTTGATTCTAAAAATCATAGCAATTAGCATGTCTTTCGTTCCTTAACATTGAATGTTTGAATAAAAATTCAATGATTCTATTCTATTCTATTCTAATAATATAATAGTAAATATAAGCTCGCAAAACACATACAGAAATTCAGTTCGTCTGACACAAGTCCGTCTCTATTGTATCCAGAAATTCACCTATTCAAACTCACCACACTCGCTAATTCACCTATCAGAACCGTAAGTACCACATAATTACGAGTTGATCTACCCTGTCACATCACAATAAAGCCGACGCGATAGTGTCGTCCACAAGGACGCCGACATTGCCCGACGGTAGATAAATGCTGTCCTTCCGTCGGATGTTGCGTGTACGCAATCACGACCCTATTTATAGCTCCCTTGATGCTATCCGACTTTTGGGAGTTCAACGCATGCTGAAGGGTATTTAGCGGATATGTAAATTATTTGATGGAATTTCCGATAGCTTTGCGATTAGGGAACTTACATTATTTTGTGTACAATGTCGGTTACATAACCGCTCGATCGCTCTAATTTTAGGTAGTCGCGTTTCCCTGTGAAATATACGTCCTCACAACTTTCCCAAAAGACTCTGACATAGATGCACTCATCACAATAAACATGGAGAAGTACGATTCAATTCTCTACTTAATTTAATTTGCTTATTGAAGACATTTTAAATCATTTTATATTCATCATTAGTACTTTTACTTTTGTCCCTAAATTTACATATGTTTTGCGGTGCTCTCCACTTTGGAAATTTAAAAATGTTATGTCATCTTTGGAAAATATTTTAAAAGAAAAACTTTGTGAATATTAAATTGCCTAGACGAAAGGTCATGGACTCAAGCGTCGCTGCCCATTAGTTTTGTAGGCCTAGGTACTCGCAAAACATCCAGCATTGCATTACCAGCTTTCCTCTCTTCTGCTTACAGCACGTTAAAACTCGTCAAAACGATTATTAATCCATCGCTTGGCGATGCTGAGGTTGCCTGCCTAGCAGAAGCGAGGAATGCTTGGACCAAAGGTTGCCCTAACAATACTCACAACTTAAATAGTTCATAGCGGCAATGGGACGAGCTTCTCTGCAAGATAACTTTTGAGGGTACTTTCCACGTCTTGCAGTGATTTAGAGCGAACTCGTCTCCTTGCTGTCGCAGAGAGGGAATCTGGGTTTTGGCTACATGCTTTGCCCGCGGCTAACATGGGAACCGTTATGGACAATGTCACCTTGTCCATTTCGGTGTCCCTTCGTCTCGGCTTGAGAGTGAACGCTACACACACCTGCAACTGTGCTGACGGGTTGACGCTCATTCCATGGAGTAAAGGCAAAGCTTTGGTTTGGGATGCGACTTGTGCTGACACTTTTGCTCCAAGCCATATCCACTCCACCTCTCGGAACGCGGGGGCAGCTGCTGCCGCGGCGGAGACCCGTAAACGTTTGAAATACTCTGACCTCGACGGCTACTATCGTTTCGCCCCATTTGGAGTGGAGACTTTGGGGCCGTGGGGTCTAGACGCCCGAACTTTATATAAATAATTGTCCGCTCGCCTCGTAGAGGTTTCTGGTGACCAGAATGCTGGTAAATACCTCGGCCAACGTTTAAGTCTGGCCATTCAAAGAGGCAATGTTGCTAGCATTCTAGGCACCCTAAAAACTGGAGCGGACTATCTTTTGTAAATATTTTGTATATAGGTATTGTGTTTTTAAATATTTTCATGTATGGTTTTGTTACTGTATATAGTGATTTTCATCATTAGTTTTATTTAAATGATTTTTCTTTATTTTTAACAGCTGTAAAGGCTTAAGTTAAAAAAATTGTCACCAGCGAATACTAAGTACAAAAATCTGTGCCTAAACCTCCACAGCGAATCCTGTACTTAGTTTAGTAGGTTCCTACTGCCACGCACTATACCGACGTCATTTTGTAAAAATATATATGTTAAAGTAAAACTCGTATGTCTCCTCATTAATATATATTTTTTTATTTTCTTTAAAGTGCATCACGCAGTAGTAGCGATCTTTAAATATTTTAAAGAAACAGTAAAGGAATATCTTCTTCGTGGGATTCGAACCCACGATCTTCACGCTTCGCGCATGCTGCTCTTCCAACTGAACTAACTGTCGTATTAACTCTTAGCCATTCGGCAAGTACCCTCTGCCGTATGAGTTCAGAACTACATAATTATCAGCCTGTAGTACATTCGTTGCAAAAATGTTTGAAAACAACGGAATCAAAGACACCTTGGCATCTGAATATGTAGTAAAGTAGGTATAGCAAGGGAGATAAACATTTTCAGTTTCTTTAAAATATGTATCATAAATATGATAAAGTAACCATTCTTATTTAAGAATAGTTATTTTGATAAACGATTTGATATTTGGGAATTTGATGTAACTGTTCGTATTCCGCTTAAGAAGCCTAAAAATTTCAAGAAAGTCATATTATGAAAGTTAAGCACAAGATCAAATCAGAAAACTGTCTAAATTACTAACTAAATTTAATATTTTTCAGACGATATGGCTCATCATGCTCATAATTCCTTAAGCAAAGAAAGGAATTATTCCTCGTGATGAATATTTGAGAGCTCATTAGGAACAGGTTGCGACCCCTGAATTATTCCGCGCTATTTACCCCTTACCAATTAATCATCACTCCAAAATAGTCATTAAAATGTTTGTCTAATTGTAGTGATTTTACAAATGATTAATGAGAACATGTTAATTAATAGCAAATAATATAAAATAGCCACATTGACGATGATGTATTATTTAAGGTATTCACTAAGTATGTACGAGTAGAAGCATTGTAAAAAATATTTTAACAGGTATTTTTACTATTTCTTTACGTCTTTTAATCAAATTATTTATTCTTCTATGTGTTGTACTTTGATTAATTTCCGTTCGTATATCTTTGAATCTATTTTGAGTTCTTTTGTTGATACGATTAAAACATATGTTGTCATTCAACGTAAAGCGCATACCCTTATCAAAAAATTCGGCAGCAGAATCTCATTTCGATAAAATTAAAACTATAAATAATTAATCAAAATCTGCGACATCTGAACGAATTTAATCAGAAGTTTTAATCCAGACCATCTGCACCCGGGGCCAACGTCAATTATCGTAGCCACATTCATTTTTCAGAGGGCTTAATTGAGCCGATCGCAGAGATATCATCTTAATAGCGCAAATCATAACTTGCAAGGTTTCCTAGAACTGTTAGCTGCATATTCATATGACTAAAATCGTATTCTGAAAACCTTGGTTTGATTGCGATATTTAAAACTGTTTTTTATTTTGATAAATGTAAAAAATATTAAGACAAATAAAGAAAAAAAGAGTTAGTTGAAGTAGAAATGGTATGAATTTAAATGAAACTTTAACTTATGTACATTAAATACGTTTTGTAGGCCCATCTCAGGCCTTATCTTTGCTTCTTGATAGAAGCAAGAGAGACTGAGTTCAAACGTAAGCCTATTTTGTATAAAAACAAAAAAATAATGTACACATATTAAAACTAAGGTTTGTTGTGCATTTAGTTTTTTTAAATGTGCCAGCATGCAATATGCTTTCTTATATTTCCTATAAATCTGTGTTCCCTATACAAAACCCTCTCGACACCAGAGATAATAAACGCATGTCAAAACGGCAAGTAGTATATTGTTTTTTTACGTTTTTTCAGCAATTATACAGCTACGCTTAAATATAATTCTGTGATGCTATGGAAATATACATATACTATGTGTATCTTTTCCAGTGACAAAAATCATAACCCTTTCCTTTTGATTCGCCGTAGTGGGGTAAAAACTAAGATAGATCCAAACGCAGGTAACACACATCAAAAAATAACCATAAACTGACAGTTCAACAAAGCAGACCCATGAACTCCGGATCATCTGATATTACATAACATAATCTGATATTATTAATTCATGTCAACGGGCAATAACACTGCACTCGACGGATTAATTAGCGCTATGCAGGTGCACATTTGCATTGCAATATTCATAACAGAATCGGCTATTAAAACACGTGATGGGGAGCCAAACGATTTGCTGACTTTATGACTTTGGTATTATAACATTTAACATAGGTTATTGATTTAAAAAGAGCCTTCCTAATAAATATTAACTAAGGGATATTTCATTAACTTTCTTATCCAAAAAAATAATTAAACTGAAATCACTTTAAGTGAATACAGAAAAAAAAAACACAGTCGGTTTTTATTAACCTCATTTTGAGATACCTCACATCACCCAGATCCGAGAGAATATAGCAAAATGTGTGTGACCTGACATCATTTCGGGTTTTTAGGTGTTATGATCACCAACCCACATTTCACAAGCATGCTGATTATCTCATTACAAACCTCCGGGTTATAGTGGTTATAGTGTATGTAATCCTTTACATACACTATAAATAACGTACCTACCTAGTGTTTCTTGACTCACTAATAAGTCGTTGTAACGTGAAAGGTTAAGACAGTTATTATTGTTGTAATTATGACAGTAGGACAATAAATAGGAAAGGTTTCTTACGTATTTTATGTCTTATTAAAGTTCATAAAGATAATTTAAAATTAGCTGTCACTACCGGTATTTAAATAATGTGTCTATCTGAATCATTGACAGTGGCGGAATTATCGCGTTGCTTGAGATGTGAGATTGAGTCTATACAAAAAAAGTTATGCACAGAGGCATTACGTTTTTCTGTCCAATCAGATATCGCAGGTTGTTTATTCGCAATGCGTTATATTCGTATTTTATGGCGCAAGTAAAGGATCCGTAATTTCGGCCATAAGGAAACATAAAAAGGAATAAAGACGTCGAAGGGAGGCGCGGATTGAGCCGACAGTGGCGCCACACTAAGTCACCCTGCGTTATTTACGTAGAATGCATTTGGGGAATGAGATGGCTCAGCGTATCCCTATTAGTTTGGCGGTGATGCGGGAACGGCGATTGTTCGGCGGAATTAGCCGGATTGCTTCTTGATTAATCCTCCTTCCTTCTCCTGCTTGCCTGGTGTTTCTAAATGTTTTTGGTAATGGACTAGGCCGATATCAACAATAAACAGATGAGTTATATTTTGAAACGCTAAGTTTCTACGCTTTGCTTCAATTATTTTTGGTTTGTTAAATTTTTTTTTTGGATTGCAACCTAACGTATTAAGACATAGGTTTAGTAGCGAGAGAGTTTAACGATGAAAATGGAATTAATGTTAAATATTTGATTGGCATCGAAATCCTAAAACACACTTGATTTTAATCTTAAAATTTTTTAAGGTAATTCAGCCCATATTTCAAACTTTACTTTATTAATTTGAAAGTAATATTTGTATTTTTGTATGTGTATGTATTACTTCAGCCCACATTATCAAACACGATTCCTTTCTGTAACCATATTTCATGGTAAATAAGTGACATGCTAGCAATGGACAACAGAGAAAAAATATCAGAAATAATGGGTCCGATTTCGTGAAGAAGAAAAATGTTCTCAGAAAATAAAGATATTTGTCTCGGCTTCCGCACGCGGTTTCGTCGATGTCTCTACTCACTTCGTTCTATGAAAATATGGAATCAGGTCATGCATTTGTTGTGGCGATGTGTGACTACTCACATAAATGCATTTGCTGAAATAGGACACAAATCTTCGTTGTCATCTCATCTCTACATCTTCATTTTCTGCCCTTCAATACTAGCAAGTGACTTGTTTATTGACTCGGACTTAGTTCGTTTTTAAAACCTGATTCATTAATTTAGTATAGCTAAGGGTTCTACGAAGGCATCGCTTCTCTGCCAACAAGAGATAACATGATTGATCCTGACGTCGAAAAATTTCATATTAAAAAATCTAGATTTAGCTATCAGTAGAGACCTATTTGTGCCCATTGTCTTAGATTTATCAGGGGTTCGCAATAAAAAAAAGCTTGAGAAACTAGATGAGCTTATTAAATTTACTACTAAATTTGAATAGGTAAAATTAAACTGGCCTAATTTCACTAACTGGTGTCAAGAGAGTTTTATGTTTAATTTTAATCTGGTTAGCGTTCATTTTATAAAAAGAAAATTCGGAAATGAGGTCAGAGTGCAAATACTCAAATATTTTTATAGAAGATAGTTATAGAACGATACAAATTAATATGATTGATTTTACCAATTAACTTGATGTGCATTTCTGTTCTGCTTTATTAGATTTCTTATCAACAAGGCCGCATTTCTAAGTAATAACAACATATTTTCGACAAAGTTCAGCTTCCATCGAAAGTATTAGAAGAGGAACGTTTCCGGGTAGAACGAAATTGGTTCTCACCGCAGACCAACTAAGTATAAATCACAACTACGACCAACATTGCCGATAAATTATTGCACAGGGGAAATAATCCCGATACAGAAAAAACAACGGCCATGTTCCCGACGATCGTGTCGTGAATGTATAAATTACTGAACTTACTCGATATTTACTTAGCCCACGCTTTGAAAGTTCGGTTAACTTCGTAACTTTGAAGCTGTAAGTCGTGATATAGCTATTCTATTCTTAGAATATAGCGTACTTAAATGTAACTCTGAGAATAAATGTGACAAATTCGCGCTTTCCAGTAACGCTTTAGAAAATGTACCTGGATAAATTTTACTACAGGAAAAGTTAAAAATATTCATCATCGTCATCTGAACCTTTATTTCAAAGAATGCCTAAAGATAACACGTTTTTCTGACAAACTTTTGCATCCACTCTTTTTCATTATCATTGATTGATAGTAAACGTATCTACTTCTTCTGAGTCTCCCTTTTATGATTTTTTCGACGCTTATTTAAAACAACGTTCGTTTGTAATTTTTTTTTAATAGTTCGCAATTGTCATTTTAGCATGAACGAACGGTTTAACAGCTCACACGCGAGCTTTTGAGGGATCACAGAAACCGATTTGAAAACTTCTCTGAATGAAATCTATTTATAACGAGGCCGATAAAACTCGCTCAACGATATAACGTGCCGTTTCCTCAGCCGTGAATGCTAAATTGCCCAATAATGGGACAAGTTTGAGTAACGCAAACACCGACGTCACGCACTCCCCTGTTTCATTACGTAAGGACCGTAAATTGGTTTCCGAAAGTGAAATAGAAAGTTAATGACAGATACAAACGATTTTCAAAACTATATAGGAGACTTAACGTTAAGTAGGAGCTGGAGTGCAAATAGAAAGAAAATATATTATTATGTTATGACTTTGGTTTAAAAATATATTTTATTTTATTTATTGCAAAAAAAAGTACAACAGGTGAACTTAATGCTAGGAGCATTCTCTACCAGTCAACCTTTGGGTCATGCAGAGAGTTTATGGGTAATAGAGAGAAGTGCATTAGTAATCTAAAAAAACATAATAAACAACAATAGTACCTACTTAAGCGTTATAAAAGTCATTACGGAAACTATTAAATATACATAAACACACATTAATATATATATAATATGAAGCTTTGCTTACATTTAGCTAGTATCTCATCTACTTAACCTAGTTTTGGCGTGCAAAAGTAACAAACTAAACAAATTTTTAACCTCTAGAATATAAATGCCATATTCAAATATCTGATCCTGGTCCCCGCAGGATAGGCTTAAATGGATAAATGTTTTTATTAAGTTTTGATTTATCACACTAGTTGCAGTCTTAAGAAATGTTTAATAACGAGCTACATTAGGAAAAGTACCTTAATTTTATATTTCAAACAAATATTTTTTATCAAAAGTAAAAAAGAAAATTCACGGTAGCTACCAATCACAGTTTGCAATTCCCATATAATGAGGAATGTAAGCGTTCCTTACTTACCTGTACGTGCTTTTATAGAGCCATTTACGAAACAGCAATAAAATCATCATTTTACTAGTTTGACTCCAGTTTAATGAAAGACGTTAAAACTTTAGCAATAATTATTCAAAGCGAGACCCATGAAAAAGTTTCCCACCCACAAAAGTCCGCAATTGTAATTATTATTTAATTTTGGTTTATCATGTTTTGAGACCATCGCAATTAGACACTAAAAAACGTTTATTTTGATACTGGACAATTCCATATGTTTGCATAGTTTTGTAACTTCAAATACTAAGGTTATTTCTGAAAATGATGCTTTATGAATGATTCAGCAAATTAGTTAGTAAATAGTATTGTTTAAAAGAATAGGATGGTTATATATGTTTTACTGTTTGATTAATGCATGGAACTGAGGTGTTGGTGTATTATTAATTATTTATTATTTAATGTCACAAACTGTCATTCCATTGAGTAGTTATTGCTTCTGATTCTTTTGTTTTTTTTTAATTTTTCCACTTTTTTTCTCTCCTTAGATTTAATCTTTTAGTCTCTGTCGCCACTCGCATGCGTGGAGTAATGACAAGAGCGCTTGCTTCAGTTATCTTTCCAAGCAGGTGGGTTCCACCAGTATACCGGCGCTGTAGTGGTGTTAGAAATAATTTTGACAGTCAGACGGACAGCAAAGGCATTGTATCTGGGTTCGATTAACCTTTTAAGGTACAGAACCTTTAGTAATTGTATGGAGACAATAAAATCACGATATTTAGATTAACCAACGTTTTAATTAAGAGGAGGGGGGTGGAGGGACTTGGCGAACTGAGTGGCCGGAAGGCAACTGATTGAGGATGTGTTCAGCTCAATGTATTCCGTCGACCGTTGTTGTTCGAAACCGGTACTCCATTTAAATTTCAAAAGATATTCCATTCACAGGGTTGGTCGATTTCACAGCGGATTCGCTAGATATTTTACATCTTACACAAATATATCAGCAAATACAAAATTGGGTACTGGCTTTATCACTAAGGGAATAAATAGGGATTGGTGGTCACGAATGGTACTAAAGCATACACAAAAGCTATTTTCTGTAATTATAAGTTATTCGTTTTTATTAACCGATTTCAAAGTAATACATTATATTTTTGCGCACCGAACATTTCGCTTAAGGTTCACTTTGTACGGAACTTTACAAATCAGCAATTTTATGATACAAATTTGATTTGACGAGTTTCACGCATCATTATAAACATCTATTAAGCATCAACATGAAATGAGAGTTTTATACCAAAATATCTAACTCCAGGTAAAAGTACGTGGTAACAATTGATAAGAACATTTTATTATATAGCTATAAATAAGTGTACTTACATTCGCCTTGTATCGGATAGTTATTCTTGTTATTCCTGTGAGCATAAATATTTCACTCAAACCTTCAAGTACCGACAGCCCTACCCGTTTCAGGCGCTCCCGACTCCCCACGATTTGGCCACAGTATAAAAATATCCTACCTAGTCAGGATCCTCCAAGAAAAGGAGTGAGGAAGGCTTAAATTAATAAGGAAAATATCCCTTTTTATCTTTCAGATAGCAAGTATCTTATCGTATACTATGTACTTCTCTAATTCTCAAAAACGAATACATATATTTTCTTAAAAACCTTTTTTGATTAAAATATAGATATGATTGAATGTGGGGTGAATGTATTTTCTAAAGGGGGAAAGAATTTAGACTCCCCGTGCTGCTCTCAATATTTAATTATGTACTAAAGTATAAATGACCGATTTTGTCATTGTTACAATCAAAGAGAACTTTGTTCAGAGCATAAATTTATATAGGTAGTACCTTTCACTCATTTTATTCAACTCTACTTTAGTGAAAAGGTATCCTTAGTCAGAATAAAACGCAAGTAGCTCTCCCGATTGATTTGGCTGTTGTCATATAAACACATTGCCATATATATATTTAGGGACAAAGGTTTAGGTTCCGAACCGGCTATACCATAGATTTTGGTTTATACTCAGTTTGAAGATCCATAAGTATTAACTGTAACCTACATGATTAGATAAATTGATTATGGTTATTTTATTTTAGCTTCCTTACTGCAGTTATATTTAGAGTGTGTGTTCGTCGGTCCCGCGGGTCCCGGGGTAGCGGCAGGGTGTATTTTGAATAGAAATGACGCGATCGACGGAATTTTGACGCAGCCGCTTTGTCCTCATCGCAGCTACAACGCTGGATTTGGCTTCTTAGCGCATCGACAGATTGATTTTGGTTCGTTGGAGTAGCTTACTAGGTAGGTATGTAGTAAGCAAACACAGAGATGTTAGCTTAAGTAGATTAGGCGTAGATTGGATACCTATGGTTCAATGAGTTTTAGACGAGGTTTGTCTAATACATGGTAGACTTGTGATACATTTATATTAAAATAGATAGGTACATGAGGATTCTTCGTTGCGCGTATAGAAACTCGAATAAAAAAATCCTCTCATATCTTCTTCGCTCAATTGAACAGTATTACACTCTTTATATTCAGGGTTTGAGAGTTCATTAACTTCTTCTGTTTCTTTAAAATAGTACAAGATAAAACACTTATCCCCTCACACTGCTAATCTGTACTATATGTAATGTAAAATTATAAATTAATAATAAATGAAAGCATATTTTAAAAAAAAAAACAGCGAAAAGGAATCTTATAAGATTCCAGTAGAAGGTTGTTCGTGGTAGGAAAAGATAGTTTCGCCAAATCTACTTGAAAGCAATACTTTTTGGAGTTTGTTTTTACAACCCGAACCTTGTTGTTACCTTAGTATATAATAATTTTAATAAAATATTAAAAATGGAGGAAACATTTGGAAATACCACTTTAATTTTTAGAATTGTTCGTTGCAAATGTGTTACGATTGCGAAACGCCCTGCTCCCAATCTAAACTGGAAATTTATTTACTGGATGAGTATTTTTACGCAATCGCCCAAGACGAATTTAAATGCGACCAGCGTTCATGCTACCAAGTCTGCAAAAGTCAAATTGCGCGCTGACGTATTAAGTCCAGGGTTGGCAAATAGCTGAATCCATCTGAAAACTGGCAAGATCGCAGGTCCGCCCCGAGAGCCAAGCATTACCACGGTACAACGAAAGTCCATTAGGTTTTATGGGCACCACTCGCGAGGACGAATAGCCCGGCTGAAACGTTGAAATTAATTAAATTCCGACTCAAATTCGCACCCGAATGCGACTCAAAAGTGAAAAGAGTTATTAGAAGACGCCTCGGTCTGTGACGTTACGTTTTGCGGCTTGGCCCGTTCTAGCCGACTTCATTTTTGACTCGGGGAATTGCGTTCTCGCGCGGTTTCGTGCTTTTGTTTGGCTAATGAGGAAGGGTAATACCCAGTTCCAATATTTGAAAAACTATCCATTCTAGTTACGGATAGTAATAAATTATACGAGACGTAAGCTAACAGCGACCGACGGACGACTGATGACAGCTGATATGAAAAGTAAATTTTAATTTAGAATTAATGACTCGTAGTCGGTTGGAGAAAAACGGATAGTAATTTTTGACACAATACGAATAAGATAATATTAGCACCTGGCATTAGTGAAGTGCAAGAACATTTTTGTCAGGTTCCTTCATAATCATAATCAATTAATTTATTCATGTTGGTTACAAGTAACACTTATGTATCGTCTAAATAAATAAATAAATATTGGACAACATCACATACATTGCTCTGATCCTGTGGTAAGTAGCTTAAGCACTTGTGTTACAGAAATCAGAAACAACGAAGGTACCACAACACCCAGACCCGAGACAATATAGAAAAGTTCGTTTTCCATATTGACCCGACCGGGGATCGAACCCGGAACCTCAGGGATAGCGTGACGCCCAAGTCCGGCCCGCTCGCCTCTCGGCTACGGAGGTCGTCAAATATAAACCAAAATTGAAGCTACAGCCGGTTCGGAACCTAATCCTACCGAGAAGAACTTCGAAAGATACTGCTCCAATATCATACGTCTTTTATTTTGATTTGAAAAATATTGTGATTTGCGATTGCACGCGTAATTAAAGAATTTTTATTGCACGAGGCACACTAAACATCTTGCACAAAGTATATTTACGTTAACCTATAAACCATTTGTATATGAAAACTACATAACATTTGTTATTGGATTATTTATATTATAAACCGTTTTTTTTATCAACAATACAAAAATGAATCACTAACATTAAAACACAGTGTCCGAAAGTTTGATTCTTTTTAATATTTCTTATTCTGAATGTCTGATTTGCCAGGAGACATATTAAATACTACGTACTTTCCTTCTTTTTTTAACTTCATTTATTAATAAAGGAAAACTATTTTTTCTTCTTTTGCTTGATTGGAAATTGCATCAAAACCGCATTCATTCAAATGCATGGAACCGCATAACAATTACCTAACCTAATTAACCAAATAAAAAGCATCAAGCGATATTCAAAACTGGCTTTTAATATTCATGCAGTAATGAAATATCGAATACGTGTTGTATAGACAATAACACAACTCTGTGTTTGAACTTCAGTGGAGCAACAGTTGATTTGCAGTTGCGAACTGTAGGTATTCAAATTGTATGGAAGTTGGTGCAGCTTTTCAATTTATACTGCATGCATTGAATGCCATTGATGAAACTTTCTTTGAAACCGATACATACTTCGTTATAATGCGCCTAACAAAAATGGCTTATGTATCTAATAAGTTGGGTTTGAAGGTCCGACCTTTGCATATTTTTCGATGAATACTTTTGATTGGTAGGTATTAAATTTTTTGAATTTTCAGAAAGTTTATTTGCCTGAAAAATTATATATTATATTCATTATATTATTTCATTTGTAATTTGAACATTTTATTTTTGCATGCCCATTTCTTGTTTACTTTTTTGTTTACCTGGAGATTATTTGGAGGAAACGCTTTCTTGCAATAACACTACCTAAATTTAAGTATAATTTGTGTGTAAAACCAACTATGTATGTAGTTTGCGCTATAAAGTATTTTAGACTTCTATGCAACAAAGTTTAAAAATGAAAGTTTTCAACCAGTACCCCCAGAGAGCTATGGAGAGAGCCAGGCTTGGAATTTCTCTAAAGGATAGGATTCGTAAAGGACACATCCGATAGAAAACCTTGAGTTATCGAAATTGCTCATCGCAAGGCGGTGGGATCTTCACATCCCACGAAGAACCGTCAACCGCTAAGATAAACGGATTCTTAAGTGGATAATGTAATGAAGGACGTTCTCCGGCTTAGTGGGATGACGACCAGCGAAAGATTGAAGAAAGGTGCTGGAAACGTCAAGCTGAACGATGACGCTCATTAGGGTAGCTTGATTTTCCATTAGGCCTCCACTTATAATGTTTCTTCCGTTATAATGATGTACCAAGTATCTACCGTTCACATTTTATAATATTTCAATATTTAATACTAATCTTGACAAAAACCAAGTAAACATAATCCACCACATAGGTGAAAATGTTTGTTCAGATTAATTACGCAGGAGGTCCTAAAGCTTTTGTTTTAACCTGCCTATTTTGAAACGCAAAAATGAGCAGTGTTTTATTAATGAGGTAAAGTAAAGAAGCTGCGGGAATTAATTTTTTCTTGTAATTTTGCTGCAAAATCTCGGAGCCATCTTCCAAAAAAGTTTTAAATCCCTTTGCTTGCATTGTTAATTCATCTCTTACCTTTGGGACTCAAGTGAAGACTAGAACTTTGCTTTTGCTGTATATAAAGAATTTGGGTAAAGATGCAACGAACAAATATATTATTATTAAGTTATTACATTTTAATTAAGTTCAAACGCCATAGATAATTTTGTAAATTTATAAAAAATCAAACGCGATATAGAATAACATAAACTTTGCCAGTTAAACAAAAATTTGACAATATGTAAATCGTCATTAGTTTATAATCATTGAAGTGGTTTTGTCTAAAGATGTATTCTTTTCTTCGATTGTACAATTTAAAACAAGTTCTATGAAAACTTCGAAAACCAATTAATTTTCGGCTTTTATTTGAATGTAATATTGGACCATATGTAAGTAAATTAAAAACTTACAACCATTGTGTACTTACTTTACAACGACACATCGTCTACCTATCAGTTTCCCAGGGATGATTCTCAAAGAGACGATGAAGAGGGCGCTGTAACGAGAGGCGCCTTGTGTCGACACCTAGCAGCAATCAGACGGCCATTATGCTCTTTTGCTTCTCGGCTCAATAGGCATTCACAAAGAGTCTTTCTTTGGGAGATGCTCCCAGAAATGTAGGTGAGCTATTTGAATCAGCTCGAAATGAATTTATTTCAGAAATAAGGACGGACGCTCCACGCCCGTAGTTTGTAAATCGCGGGTATCGAAACACATGCACTAATGGCCTAGGCTAGAGTAGGTGTTTGGTGGTTAAGGCGGAGCAGGTAGTCTGTACTGAAACGTGCTTGAGGTTTTATCTGAATTAAAGATAAAAGTTCCGGCTATTGCCCGCTATCGCGTGCAGGCTATATTTTTCTTGAGAGGATTAATTAGCTGCTTTACATCGTATATTTACGCGATGTTGGCGATGACCATGCTGTATATGGATGCGTCTTGTGCCGACACCTCGCAGTAATCAGACAGCCATTATACTCTTTTACGTCCCGGCTCAATGGGCTTTCATAAAAAGTCTTTCTTTAGACAATGTTCCGTGAAATCTCAGTGAGCTATTTGAATCAGCTTGAAAGGTATAGTAGGAACTCCTTTCCAAAAATTTTAAAGATGAATTCCGTTTGCCCAATTCGATACGCACAGCCTGATTGAATCTCAATTTTAGACACATGACCAAATAGATTACAAACATTTGAACGCTTATATTGACGCTTCTTTAGATTCATTGTAATTATTGGAATATTCTGAAATCCGTTGGCGTTAATAAGAATGTTCCAGGGCGTCACATGTTACTTAGCCTTAAGAAATTTAACTTTCACCCCACGTGACATGCAATACATAATTGAATTGGATTTTGTCTGACTAAGCCTATTTTATGAATTTTACTTTTTCTGTTTCATTTAGGTTGGTTGTCATTAAATGACTCTAAAATGGATTTATGCAAAACTTTATCTCAGGACACATCTCCAAGTTCCGAAATAGGTGCTTCACTCCAGCATTATAATCCACTTAAAACTTCGGCGAAACTTCAACGCAACCCAATTTATCTTCATTGCACATGGATACACAAAAACGAATTGCCGTCCGGCTATTTGTGCAAATGCAAAATCCAAGTTTAATCACTTCTCCGTAACGGCTCGGCTCTTGGACATTATATCAGAAAAGTTTTCTCGTAAAAATCCACCGTTTTCGGGAGAACCGTAAACCAGGGTGGAGCGGTCTTTCCGAATGTCTCACTCCGTGTCGAAGTTCCAAAGTTACTACTGGAATTTTAATAAACGAAAGCGGCTGTGCCACACAAATGAGTTCTGTCGCTTGGCTCGGCAACAAATTATAATAAAATATAACTTGAAGCTTTAAATTAAAATTCCAGAAACGCCTGTACCAAACAATCGCCAATATTTAGTTTACTGGCGGAAAATATTGGACGCCCACTTTTCTGGCTATTGACATGATCGGCGTTATAATACTTGATGTATTTTCAAATATATAATTGAATATGAATTCTGAGATCATCATTGAGTATTTCAATAGTACTATTTCCATAGTTATATTCCATAGGTAGCTTCAATAAATACCTACTATTTGATGAAACGAAGATTAAACATTATTTGATCGATTTTCCAATTTATTCACTTTTTTGACATGAGTAAGGCGTTTGATTTTGTAAACCATTCTACTGGCAAAATGCGATCTGTTTGGGATTGGGGCATAGCAAATGATTGGCTTTACAGCTACTTAAGCAACAGAAAGCAGTATGTGAAAGTAATAAAGGTTGACAATGGAAAAGTAAATACATTTAAGTCAGATACTAAACAGAATAGAGGGGGCGTGCCACAAGGTAGTATATTGGGCCCTTTGCTCTTCCTCCTATATATCAATGACCTCCCGGACATATTACAATATAAATGCACTCTATTTGCGGACGATGTATCCGTTGTCGTACCTTGCACAGATGCTCAAACATACAATCAAGAAATTAATAACACTATACATAATGTAATGAAATGATTAAATAAAAACAATTTAAATGTTAATTTAAAAAAGACGACATTTATCCAATTTATAAATAGAAATGGCAAAAAGCTACCATTAGACATACATTTTGCAGATGAACCTATTAACGAGTCCTCTCAATCCTTATTTCTTGGAATAGTTTTAGATGACCGCTTCTCTTGGAGCGGTTATATTGACAGATTCTGCAGTAAAATAAATTCATTTGCTTACGCACTCTGGCGCCTGACTAAAATAAGTGGCAACACAAGCATATCACGGCTATGTAGGTTCACTTTTAAGATATGTTATCTTGCTTTGGGGTAATTCTTACCATGCAAATCGAGCGCTTATAGCACAGAAACAATGTGTTCGAGCTATCACCAACATCGATATTAGAACATCTTGTCGGCCATTTTTTAAGAAACTCGAATTATTGACAGTCCCATGTTTGTATATCTTTGAATTGTGCCTTTTTGTCAGACCTAACCCTGAATTATTTAATTCAAAATCTAGGCACACTACTAGATTTCCTGGTAAACTTGCCTTACTGCGTGGCTCGACAGAACTATACAAAAGAAACATATATTGTATGGCAATCAAAATATTTAATAGATTAGGCGACGATATAAAATTATTGCCACTCAATGTTTTCAAGAAGAGATTAAGAATGTGGTTAATCAAAATGTGATTTTATTCGGTTGAGGACTATTTTGATTCATTTAAACGAGTAATGTGGTGACCCAATTAGTTATTTACATATTTTTTTTTTGACATAGGTATACTTTTTAATAACTGACTTGTGAAACTCTTATGAAATGTTAATAACTTGTATTTAATTCGTATTTGACTTGTACTGAGCTAATTGCATGCCAGATTCTGGTGAAATGTGAGCTCATTTTTGTTTGTACTATCGTTACACCACTTTTTACGCAAATAAACGATATTCTATTCTATTCTATTAGTAATGACAGCCATGTGTCACTCTTAGCAATTATTCAGAGAATCATGATACCAGCGTTAACCACATCAGGCTTAGTCTAAAGTCTAATTTAGCTTAGGTAACTAAAATTGAATTAGCATGCCCAAATTTAAATGCGGGTAATCGGAGATTGCATGGAAACCAATTGTTTTTGAGTGGTAAGGAGACATCAGTAAGTTTTTTTTTATTAAAATACATTCCCACTCATTGTGAAAATACTTTTCCAAACATAGTTTTGGTATTCTTATGCCACAAGGGTTTGATAGCGACACGCTCAAAAATAAGAGTCGATCACGGATCGCGTGTCTGTCGCCCTACCCGCGCGAGCCGCCCCTAACAAGCGCCTGGAACTTGTAATAAATTTAACACTTTTCAAAGGAGAAAGTGAACTGCGAGAGGCGTTCGATGCAATTCACTCTAGCGAAACACGCGACTAGTGTTACCTAAAATCGATACGCTAAAATCATTTATACTATTGCCAGGACAATCACTGTTGGAGCAATACTATCAGTAAACGGAAATGCTACCGATATACCGATAGTATCGCAGTTCCGATACTATCGGTAATTTTACACTTTTAAAAGTAATATTTTAATTATTGGTATTCTATTAAATATGAATTGTCTTTGAACTGACTTTGCAGCCTATCGATTTTATCATTTTTTCTTAAAATCTTATCGAAAGACGATATTTGACCTTTCGAGCCGCAACACGTTACTACACGGGAGGCTATGCAACAAATTATTTTATTGGACACGATTCTGAATGTTTGCGCCCGTGCTATGAATATGTTTGATATTTTGGCACAGTCCACTACCGTATCAGCACATTCACATATTGAAATCTTATAACACGAAAATGTTCTCGTTGTTGATGTTTAGCTATTAATGGAACAAACATCTAATTTAACCAATTAACGTCATCAAAAGTGTCTTCTTGATTGGTTTACACTTGTAATGCACGTGCACGTTACACAATACTTCAGTTATAAATTTTATAAGCAATCAAAAATTAATAAAGCTCATGATTGATTTATATATTTTGATTAGGTATTGATAGACACCATATACATGTGATATGTCATAATTATTCATTTTGTACTCGCGTTAGTATGCTTGAGGTTTTTTTCCGTCAATAGATTTGAAACTTTAACATGGCAAGATATTTGGATGTTGACTAAACACGCAAATTATATAAACAGTATTAAGTTAAACGTTTTATATTTTAAAATATTGTGTTTACAACGCATTAATTTAGTGATTCTACTTTTGATGTTTGCTTTTACATGGTTAATTATTGATACATACTCATTAATTTGTTTGTTATAAATTCCTATACAGTAGAACCTCGTTAATTCGGAGAGGTAAAAACAAGACCCCTTGCGGATTATCGAGGCGTCCGGATTGTAGTATGTAATATTTAACAACACTTCATATCTTTGTAACTCGCTGTCAGCACCATCAGAAAACCGTTTTTGAGCTTCTGCCTCACTTATTTGAGAATCATTGGATCCTCTAAATATGTTAAAAAGCTGACCATTTGTTAATAAACTTAGAATTAAAAAACACTCAAAGTTTTTGAGCTACGTCAATGAAAAGTACCTTTAAATGAGAAGGAAAATAATATTCCATTTCAAAGTGTTGCATGTTCAACACTTCACACGAGCAACGATCGAGTTGCCCCTAACGAGAGCCGCTGCAACTTGTTAATAGATTTAAAACTTCTGCGGCGAAAGCAAACTGCGCGACGCTGTTCATGGGAACGAAACACGCGAGACATGTAAAATATTATCCTGTTATCTTGCTTTATGTACCTATTCTAAATAGCAGTGACTGTGACACATATTACGTTTGCGTTGCGTCCCATAAGTTAGTTCACGACTGACGCGCGAGTTGCGGCCGTTTCGTTCTTTAGAGCTAATGAAAAAAGTTTTTAGAGCTTCGGTAAGCTGTTTGTGTTATTGCGTCAAATGTGGAAAAAAACTTATTTCAAGGCTAAATAGCACGAATGACGGTGGATTACTGTATTTTGTTTTAAAACTAACACGAAAACATAAGTTACCAGGATAAAAATATCTACCCTTATGGTTTTCCCGGTTATTAGTGTTACTACTTTCTTGCAAGTCTTAAATTTGCATCAAAATATTTTCAAAGCGGTAATTTTTTTTTATTTACATACCTATATAGGTACGGCAAAAAAATTGCTTAGTCAGAGCATTTTTTGTTGGTACCCACTTCACTACCTAGTCAAATACTTTTTGTTATTTATTTGAGTTACTTATTATGGCAGAAGTTAAATGTGCCAAAGCACTGAGACATGCAGTAACGAATAATTCTGGCCGAACATGAAGCTTGGCATTACGAATATACGCTAATTGCGGACAAAGGATGCGGGAATGTCTTTGCCCAACATAACGAAAACAACATGCGCAAAGAACCTTTTTTTTAATCTTAACCCGCGAACGACCTCAATCTGAATCCCGCCCGAAAGGGCCCGTCACCCAACAGGTAGGGTGGAATGCTCGTCGCGTGTCTAATCTCTCTCCACGCGGCCTGTAAACGTCATCTCGACTTATAATCAAACCCTCGCCGCCTTTATGACAGGTTTCCACGCGCCATTCCTGTTTCCGCGTGAACATACTCGCGATACCGTAATACAAATTTGCTAAAACATTTTTTATGTGCGTGCCGTGTAAGCAGTACGGTTTTAGCACTCACAGTTATAGTGTTTTTAGTGCGTGAGGCCGTATAGTGTGCGTAGGTAAGCAAATGTGATGTAAATTACTGTTTTACTACGCGCACTTGGCTCTCAAAAATATTATTTACCATTGGTAGTAATGTAACTGATACGCAACACATTCCCAATTTTTATCTCTACCAACAAATATCAATAACAAACCTACTTTCATAAAAACCAATTATTTGACATCTCGAATAGAACGCCTAAATACATTTTAGGTAATCTCCGTTCCCAACTATGTTCTATGAACATTGCATTCCTAATAGATAAATTATTATTAAGTTGTTGCTGAAAAAGTAGGGCAAAAATAAACAAAATAGTATCAATATTTGATAGCGACAATTGACAATAGAGCGTTAACCTCGTTCCGGGAATAATTCCGGCAGTTGCCTGTGGTTGGGCTGTTCTGAGCGAATGGCGATGGTAATGAGATGAGCTCTGGACCTTCTCCGCAATCGATATGCTCACCTTTCCTTAAAATAATATGTTCGTTGTTTTTTGTGAGCTAATATTTTTAATAGAGTGGGCATACCTACGTAAAACAAAGATATCGTATTTGTATTTACAGCTTTCTAAAGAAGGGTATCATTTACGAGTACTGTACTCTGAAAACCGTCAAGCTTGCAGATGGTGTCGATGGAATTTAAAAGAAGTCAGCGTTTCCAATTAGTCATAGATCTCTGTAAAGCAATAGTTAAGGTTGGCCCTCAAAGTGCTAACACACAAACAATAACAAAAATATCATTCGAATAGTTTTAGGTAGTTTCAATTTTGTATGGCATTGTCAGCTGTTCCTCTACTCACCCCTACAATTGCTATAATATTTTCTCACTACGTAATACTATCCGATTATCTATTTTGTTCATGCTAAGGGCACAAATCAATATAAGATTTTTAGATCTGGATGTGCTATTATTCGCCGTCTGGTACAAGTGCATGACAGATTGATGATTGATTTATCCAACAAATAATCAACTACCACTTATATGGTTTGTTTTCACATGAAAAGCGTAAACGAAATGCCTACATTGTTTTTGCAGGGTACGATTCTGTTAAAGTTCTTAAATAAGTATATACACCTGAGGGCGCAAATTAGAGCAACCTTCATTTCTCGATGTCATATAACAGCAAAGTTTTTAGGCCGATCCCAGTAAAGCGTCTTTATTTGACTTGGGCCAAGTTGAGTTTGTTCGCTTCAAAGGTATCATTGGCGAGTTGAGAACTTCGCCGGTTTATCAATCTTTAAAGCGTGCTGGGTTTTGCCATTTGATTGGGGGGAGGAGGGGTATTATTCTTGATTTTAAAAACTGATATCAGTATGAATAACAAAATATGCTATGTGGATTCGTATACGCGCTGCATGGTTACACTTAATTATCATGTTTCCGAATGTCGAAATAAGACGATTGAATGAATTGATAAAGTGTGCTATTCAGTCCATTCGTACTAAAATCAGGCTAACTTAAACAAATCAATAAGCTATAATTACCTCTCTGCTCATTTATTTAGGCGCAATTGATGAGCGAACCAAGACTTAAATGTTTCATTCATTTACCTGTAACAAAAACAATATATTTTTTAGATTAAACAAAATATAATTTAAGTAATACAGTTACAAGCATTACAATACCTTGATTTTAAGTTAAGTAGTTTACATTACTTTGAATCAGTATATCATTTAGTTAAAGGTGTAGCATTTCATTCCATATTCTAATTCATATACCAACTGCAACCGAAAAAAATGGTCGGCTTCTTTTATTCCCGATTCCAATATTTTACGGTTCGTTATGTGGCAAAAATGACTTTCCGTTTTTCTTCAACTGACTACGGTTTTAGCTTACGCCTCGTATTATTTATTACTATCCGTAACTAAAACGGATTGTTTTCAAATATTGGAACCGGGTATCAGTTTTTCATCCAATATTGGACCACATCACATACATTGCTCTGATTCTGTGGTAAGTAGCTTAAGCACTTGTGTTACAGAAATCAGAAACAACGACGGTACCACAACACCCAGACCCGAGACAATATGGAAAAGTTCGTTTCCCATATTGACACGACCGGGGATCGAACCCGGAACCTCAGAGATGGCGCTCGCTAAAGTCAGGCCCGCTCGCCTCTCGGCTACGGAGGTCGTTCTGTATGCTTTAAAGTTATCTACCACTGTGATATGAACCTAAATGTACCTAGTTATAGCAAGGGTACTAATTTATTTATACCTTCAAAAGCAAAGCAAAATTGCTAGTTTCGTCACAATGCAATATTCATCAGCGGAAAATACAGCCTTAATTCAAGTAAGTAGCCAATCACGTGAGGCCCGCCCTTGTAATACAATGTACGAGCAGATAAGCGGGTCATTTTAAACGCATTTAAAATTAACTTCACTGGCGATGTGACCTAGGCAGTGCTGGAAGGTAAATTGTGAACTTAAAAAATCAAAAACGAAAATAACACTAATCAGTTTGTATAATATCC
Organism: Glyphodes pyloalis; assembly: GCA_037074685.1. Classification (NCBI taxonomy): domain Eukaryota; kingdom Metazoa; phylum Arthropoda; class Insecta; order Lepidoptera; family Crambidae; genus Glyphodes; species Glyphodes pyloalis. Next base: position 5,601,925 of record JAYKKO010000025.1, read on the forward strand.
TAGTGCAGGGCACTGACAACAATAAAGTTAATATCACGAATCTGAGTTTAAATATCTTATATATAAAAATGAATCGCTGTTCGTTAGTCTCGCTAAAACTTTACAACGGCTAGACCGATTTGGCTAATCTTGGTCTTGAAATAATTGTGGAGGTCCAGGGAAGGTTTAAAAGGTTAGAAATAAAAAAAAATTGGCGTTAAGAAGTTCGCCGGGACAGCTAGTCTGATATAAACGTTGCCCAACCCAGGCATCGAACCCGAGAAAGTAATTCAGTTTTCAAACCACTAGACCACGCAAACTTCCAATAGAGATCACGTGAAGAAATGGGTAATCTCACTATGATCAAAAAAGATAATCTTGTAACTTGATGATAAAATTTTGACATGTTTGTCTCCGTATCAATTACTTTGAAGCCATTTTCGCTATGAGGTAAAATACCCGAAGCTTAACTATTTAGTTTCTATCCAATACACAAAATGAACGATCTGTTATTTACATGTGATTTACATTGATGCATGTCTAGATGTCAATAATCTGAATTTTTGACAAAAAAGCATGAGACTCTTATTTGGAAGCAAATTATGTTAAGAGAGGTGGGGCATAGCGATTTATCGCCCGAACTGGTGCAGCCCGACTGGTGAAATACCTCCACCTTTCAGAAGACCGCAGCCAAATAACAATCACTTCTGTGTTGTTGTGTAAGGTTTCCAGAGCTCCTGGGGGGGTGCTACATTAGTAGTAGGGGTTAAGCCTTCAAGGTAAGGGCGACAAGTCCAGTAACAGCTTTATTATGCTTTACTTGTCGCCCTTAAGCTAGGACCTCATTTCCACTTAACATCAGGTGGGATGAGGTCAATCTTGAAGTGTAATAAAAAAAAAAATAATAAGTGGAATTATTTTTAAATTGCTAATTAACGTAATTATAACGAAGAATAAGGATGATTTTTATAACATGGATCACACCAGCGTATAAAAAGCGTTATATGAAAGTACAATGGACTAAGGCTATATGAATAATCCTATACATATAAATAAATTACAAACACTAAGTCATTGACTTTTTTACAAACTTTCTATGTATTGTGAATCTTTACTGTTTATGTGCAATACACTTAATTTTATTTTATTAATATTAAGCATAACACTGTTGTCCCCAAGAATAAATTTACAATAATAGAGTAAATAATGCGCACAGAAAAGGTATTTTACAAAAGTGCTTTTCAAACCATGCATAGAACACCGCATCGAACTTTACCCGGAATTCGGTCCAACACTTGTCTGCTCATTTAACAAAACGGATTAGTTGCAAATTCGCGGCGGACCGCACATCACTAGTTGGGGGTAATTGAGCCAACAATGGCACACAATCCTTGAAACTGCAGTGGTCTGGTGCAGATTGTAAACTTGCGGCCGCACGCCACTGGCTAACCTAATAACCGCCTAGGAGCTCAGCAGACCGCCATAAACTCTGCGATGGTTGGTAAAGGCAATAATATTTTGCCCTTCAGTTCTATTTTTGCTTCACACTTAACAAAAGAAAAAAGTTATATCCGTAAAATAGCTATATATTATATAGTTAAACGTTATAACATGAACATATAGTAAATATACGTGTAAAAACGTATAACTGTATGTGTGTCTGTTTGTTTGTCCGTCTTTCAAAGCAAAATAAGAGATGTATTGACGTGATTTTTAAGTGGAGATTGTTGAGGGGATGGAAGAAGACATAGGATACTTTTTATTACTTTCGGAGGTGAGGAAGTCCACCCACTTTCTTAAAATGGGGGTAAAAGGTTTGTATGGAGTATTTCGCAATTTTCAACGAACAAAGCCAAAAATGTGTATGTGGTCTATTTATGACTAAAAATGATGCGGTAAATTTTTACATGGTACGTTTCGCAGTTTTCAAGGTTAAAAAAATAGCTGCCTCAATTATAGAAAAACCATGTTCCCCGAATTTAACGCGAGTGGAGCTTGGGGTGTAAAAATATATTTTCCTTATTGAGAGTTTCTATAATAATTTCAGTTTAAAAAAAAATTTTTTAGTAGAAATAGAAGAAAGTATGTTTTGTTAAAAATTTTTTCGAGTAGCAACATTTTAGTACAGCCACTTTTAAAACTACAAAGGCAAAAATTTACAAAGTTGTTTCTTTTTGTATGCAATCAACTAATGATTATTTTTATTGGTTTTTGTATCAAACTTTACACAAACCTTTCAAGTGTTTTTTTTTTCAAAATCGTCAATAAAAACTTTCGTGATTATAATATTAACTGGATTCAAGTGCTTGAAACAAGACTATCAGATTTACAACCGACTAAATAAATTGACCGAGGAGTGCTTATTCCTGAAGCATGCAAACATTGTTATCGTAGTCAAGCTACGAAACTGTCGTAACGAAGACTACGAAGTTTGCCCGTAGCTGTAGTCGTTAACTACGCAGTTATTAAAGTCTTATAAAATTTGACATCTGTCAAGCTTTTAAGTTTCATGTTCTGTTATCTACTTTACTTAAATATGAACCAAATTAGCGCTTGAACTTTGATTTGTTTCTAAGTAAACCAAATAACTCAATGGCGTTCCATTGCCAATAATGTTAATGCGTTCATTTACATTATTTTTGACGTAATTCTGACATAGTACAAAGTCGGTCTTGGTAGTCGGTAGTCAAACTTGGCTTGACATAGTACCGCGTGTATTAATAGTGTGAAAAATATTAAGTCAAAGTCAAAGTCAATTCATTTATTCATGTAGGTTACAAGTAACACTTATGCATCGTCAGAATGAATACAAACCAAAATTGAAGCTATAGCCGGTTCGGAACCTAATCCTACCGAGAAGAATCCGGCAAGAAACTCAGTAGTTATCCTAATCTTTACAATGTTTAGAGCTAGAGAACTTAAAAACTATGGTGTGCGAGCGAACAGACAATCATGTCCATATATGTTTATCGTTTAAATATTCGTATCGTATATTATTTAACAAAGTCTTATAGTTTTTGCCGATGTCGCATGAGAATTGACATTATTTCTCAATTGAACACAGGTTTTTGGTACTCTATAACATTCCAAGGATTTAGTGGCGATCAACGTTTAAGAACAATGGTATAAAATAAGTGGTTCATGTGAATAAATAGCTGGGATGACGCCCCCAGCTAGTATCCGTCGTCTGGTACTCATAGTACAAGGGAAAGCCTTAGTTTGAGATCAGGTGATTGGTGTGATTGTCTGGCGCATTTATTTATTTATGTAATAGCTTGAACTAATTAACATACTAAAGTACATTTAATAATAAATTAAATGGAACGTATTGAAGATGCTTCCACAACTCTGCGTGAAACATATTATTTTTCAAATGTTGTCAGGATTGCAAAGGCTTTCAAATTCATTTTAGTGCTAAAAACCGTCAAACTTATTGGGTGTTAAAGTTTGCTTTCCACTGTAACTCATTGCACAGTAATATAAATTAATGTAAAAATTTACTTCAATAACTGTACAATTTAAAAATGAAGATCATTGTGTGCCCGATGGAAGCAAATGTAAGCCTATGAATAATCATATGATTTTTATTAGTCGGAATGTAGTTAACATTGACTGTATAGTGTTAGCGATTATATCGCCGATCAAACAATTCACAAATGGCTAATGAATAGCCAATACGTGATAATTACATCCAAACAACTCGCGTGCCGGAGTTAATAGAAGCGAATATGTATCTGAATAGCCCAGGAGCGCTCATAAGTCATTACATAGTATAGAACAAAGTAGCTTCCCGCTCTCTGTCCCTATATATACTTAGATTTTTCAAATAGCATGCGTTTTGAATATTTTTAGGTAGCTTCATTTGCTTTATATAGAGACTATTCATAAGTATTACTAATGTAATCTATATGAATAAAAAAGATTGACTTTGACTTTTGATAGATTAGGCGATTCAAGCAAAAAGTTTATTCAGCGGGCCGGACTATGGTTGTGCCATCTCTGTCCCGTGTGATTTCCGGTTGGATCAATATGAAAAGAGATTAACTTATCACCATCATGCGTCGTGAGAAAATTAGTTTTGGTAGACAAACAAACGGACAAACCATGAACTGATTTTATCAAGTGTCCTTTTTTAACTTATAGGTACGAAACTATAGTAAATAAAGCCTATCCACTCCTTTAAAAAGTCAAAGTGACAGTGACATTAAAATTTTGAACTTCGCATTTTATTTTGATTGACATTATTCGTCATTATAATGTATTATCTATAAACATAGTGGTGGGAAAAAAAAAACGGTTCCATAGTCAGATTTCCGCTGCCGCCCCCCGCCAGTCCTAATTCCTCAGGCGGCAAACAGTTGTAGGTCGCTCTAATTTTTAATGTTTAACGACAAAATTGGCGATCAATTATTTGTTACACCGGTAATATACAGCCGTAAGTGATAATTACATCCACAGGTCGCGTGCCGGAGCTAATAGAACGCCGACGGGCGCGCGAGATTGCATCTAAATAGCCCAGGAGCGCGCATAAAAGGTCAGATAAATAGCGAACACGCAGGAGCCAACGGTAGAGGCATGCAACGCTTATCACTGTAAGGGGATAGCGGAATTTGTGTTTATTAGAAAATAAGGTCAAAACTGGAGTCGTAACCAGGCTTAAAAACATGCGAAAGTTTTCATTGATGTTTGTTACTTATTCACGTAAGAACTGCTCGTGGCTTATGTACCTAGTTGTTAGAGACTTTAAAACTCAGAGGTTGCTAGTTTGAACCCCGCGAAAAACCATTCAATGTCTAATGGCAGGAAAACTATTTAATCACGTTAGGTTTTGCCCACAACTAAAAATCTTTTTTCATGTAAATTACTCTGGGAAACTAAGGGACTAAATAAATTTCAAGCGATTGAAATTAGTTTGTGTTATTAAAATATCAGCTTTGAAGTGTATGTGGACATGTATTTTACTACAGTATTTCAAGTTCAGTCTTCAAAAACCACTAAATTACAGTAACACAGGCGCATTTCTAGGTCTCTTCTTCTATATACTTGTCTGTATTATTTTATCTAATGGTATTAAACCTCATTAAATAAAAAACTCACATACCTAAGCTGGGCTTTACCGGATTGCTAGTGCACTAAATTCCAAAACAGAGGCGCGCTTTTAGTCACAAAAGAAAGAGTTGCCATTAGTTATTTGGTCCGCAGAACTGAGTGACTACTTTCTACGTGTTTTGCATGTTTTTAGAAATGAAAATAGTTGGTAGCTATTCTTTCTCTTTGATATCATTGTATTCATTGTATGAGTGTGAAGGTAAGGAATATCTTCGTGGAAAACTTTAAGTTTATAATTATTAGGAAATATTACTGTAGTGGAATGGGAAATGAAAAAAACAAATGTAAATAATCGAAATATATTAATGCCAAATAAATTAAATTTACCACACACACGTCTTCCACATCGTCGTCGTTCGTCGTTCAAATCTAACTCTCTGTCATTCTCACCGTTCGGATATTCATTACCCGAACAGGCATCGCACATGCACTACGTTCGGATACATCCGCTATCCCACATTATTTATATCATAAAGAAATAAATAAATAAATAATAAATAAATATTGGACAACATCACATACATTGCTCTGATTCTGTGATAAGTAGCTTAAGCACTTGTGTACCACAACACCCAGACCCGAGACAATATGGAAAAGTTCGTTTCCCATATTGACCCGACCGGGGATCGAACCCGGAACCTCAGAGATGGCGCTCGCCAAAGTCAGGCCCGCTCGCCTCTCGGCTACGGAGGTCGTTCTGTATGCTTTAAAATTATCTACCACTGTCGATATATGTACAATATTAAATTGTGGAAACGAAAACTTTTTTGTCGGAGTAGTTCTAAATTTGAGAATATAAACAATAAAAGTATTTAATACTTAATAAATCTATATCAAAGTGTTTACGCTACTATTAAGACATAGATTATTTTGAAATTTGCGGAGGCTTACCTAGATTTGTATTCCAACGTAAAGCACAATTATCAAAGCAACAAACGATACCAGATACCTACAAGCCTAGTTGGGCAAAGGCTAGTGATGCCACAAAATCATTTGCCAAACAACCAGATAAAATACGTAAGCAGAAGAACAGAATAGATTAGCAGGAAGTATTTAAACGTCTCCCTGCTGGTGCAACCGGGATTAACCCTGAACCCCCTCCACTCCATCCCGCCCCTCTCTCGAGGATCAACGGTCCCAGGGGCCCACGCAATCGGCCCGAATTAGGTACGCTAGAGATTACCCGACTGACCAAACAGAATTTGACCGGTGTGTATTTTTAGACCGGGGTCGAGGGTCACAGGGGTTAAGATGAAGAAAGGTATTTTTGCTAAGTAGACACAATGTGCTAAGGCTGTGTCTCAATAAGGAAGTGATCAGCGAACATTGAACTCTATAAGTAAACAAGGTACCTACTACAGATAGTTTCTTAAAACAAAACAGTATACATTAAGTAAAGAATAAAAAATAATAAAAAAAATACAATACACTGATAAAAAAGTTAAAATATAACATATTATACTGAATGTATGTATTTACAAAAGGTAGTCTGCTCCGGTTTTATAGGTGTCCAGAAGGTTGGCTACCTTTTACCACTCTGAGTAGCAAGACTGAATCATTGACTGAAGTAATTGCCAGCGATTCGGTAATCCTACTACTTTATAAAGGCGAAAGTTTGTAAGTATGGATGTATGGATGTTTGTTACTCTTTCACGCAAAAACTCCAGAACGGATTTGGATACAATTTGGTAGGAAGACAGATGACATACTAGATTAACATATAGCATACTTTTTATACCGAAATAACGCGGGCGAAGTCGCGGGCAACAGCTAGTTTTCTATAAGGCGAAGGGATAATTCGCAAAATAAAATTCGTCATTCATTACGTTTCAAATCGGTTCTTCCTCCCTGATGTCTTTGAGGCATTATAACTACGAAAATAATTGTGATATTTCACATTATCGTTAACATAAGTTAAAATGGGGCCATAGCTAAATGACCGTTGTCGAATTGCGTTAGCGTTTCGAAAAGTACCAAATGTATATCCAATTGACATTACAAGACCACGTGAGTTTCCTAAGTAAAATATATATATATATAAAAGAAAGTCGTGTTAGTTACACTATTTATAACTCAAGAACGGCTGAACAGATTTGGCTGAAAATTGGTGGGGAGGTAATTTAGAACCAGTAGAAGGACATAGGATACTTTTTTTATAAATTTCTTTTTGCTTTTTTCAAGTCATTAATTGCCTCTAAGGCGGAACAAAGTTCGCCGGGTCACCTAGTTGTAAATAAAACATGCTTTGATAAGATAAGCACAACACTGTCAAGATAATTGCTTATTTCTTATTTAAGTTTATTTTTTATGTTGTCTTTTGTTTACATCCTAACAACGCTCTGTCTATACTCTATCTACCTCTCAAAATATTATATATCTCTAGTTTTCTCAGGCTTTTCATCGATTCTTAGAAACAGGTCAACCCCATACGTTTTAAACTTGACAACAAAATATCAAATTTAAAGCAAAAGTGCATATTATTCACTGTTAACTGAATGTGTTGACTAGTTAATCGCCGCCAACTACGTAAGTACTATGCGCAAACAAGCAAACAAAAAGCAATTAGTCAGCCATTTACTGTTAACCTAATAGGGACATGGCCCAGTTTTTCTAGTGGTAATAATAGTAAAAGAGTCTCCCATATTATGTTTTTCACTGACGCGTTAAGAAACGATTACCTAAGCTGCATGAAACTTAGCATTTGAATCTAATCTAGGTATACTTTTGTAGACATACATGTTTGTTGCATGTCTTCAAAATAACTGAGACATCTTGAAGGGAATTAAATTTAGTTTTTAAATAGATATTGAAATGAATTATTTCGATTTCAAACGTATACTGACTTTACTACCTGCTTTGATTTGGTGAATAGTGGCAGACCACATGTGCATATAAGTTTTTCAAGCAATATAAATAATAATAATATCGTCCCGACCGATTTCGGCCAATTTCATTGATGTTAACCATTAAGCAGGACTTGCCTGATCGTTTGCGTTACACACAATGGACTGTAGACAAACATAATAGGTATAGAGAATACAAAAGAGATCAGGAGTTTGAGTGATCAATCCGAATATGTCCTGTCTAAACGGAAAATAACACACAAAGATGTTGCCGCCCCAACCGCTCTAAATCACTAGATCGCAGAGGCTTTTTTTAAATATAATCAGAAAAGTAAACTACCAGTTTTGAATGTACCATTATCCAATAATTTTCCCTCGCCTCCCTTAACCAAGATCCCAGTGACTTATTGGTACGTCAAAAAATAGGGCTTCCATTGTGTCTAGAATTCTGGTCTATGATAAGATAAAAGGTGACTGATCAAAAATACATCAGGCAGCTTCTATCAATTTCAAATGACATAAAGCAATGTGAGTAATACGCCGTCCCAATTAAGTTTACTATCAGCCGGTCGCATCGAAACATGTAAACGGGTCATTATTTAGTCTCTTTATACAAGAGCCTAATTAGGGCCATTCATACAAAATTCACAGCAGAATAAAGCTTATTCATTGAATCGTAGTTTAGCATCCCAATTGCATGTGACTACCATTTATCACTTTTCAATAAAGTGCCAATGTGCATGCAATGTAGTCAATAGAACCGATAGCTAACGAAACGTAAACCGTTTGATGTAATAACCATATGATGAACTAGCAGCCGCCCGCGACTTTGCACGCGTGGATTTAATCTTGTCTAGAAATAAATATAGTCTATGTTACAGGGTGAATGTAGCATACCAATTGCAAAATATGTTTTGAAATCGGCCCGGTAGTTTTTGAGTTTATTCATCACAAACACACAAAAATATAAATCTTTCCTCTTAATAACAATAGAATAATAGACAATCTTGTTACGGCATTAAGACGTCGATCGAAGCCGAGGTGTGGAAACCTTGTTGCTAATGTTTAGTAGTGGGCCTTAGGCTCAATCATGATGATGTTTATTATCGACTCACATGAACAAACAGGCTTACAAAATTAAGATCAAATCTGGGGGCGGTGGACATTGACACAACGCTAGTCGATACTATGATTTTGAAACAATCTGTGTTTAAATACTCCACTTGTTGTAGATTTTATACGTGCAAGTAAAAAAATAAAGCTGAAGTAAATTATCTTTGTGATTTTGGGCGTAGATACCAATCATAAGAAACAACGGACTTTGCGACCTAGAAGAGTATTTTTATTATGTGAATCGTGTTAATTTAAACCTTGTAATATTATTTCAATTAATTTTGACACTCTCTGACTCAAATTAATAGATAGATACATTTTTGGTACTACAATTTACACGATCTACTAGCAAGAAAGCTTTTTTTATAGACAACCAGACAAACTTCATACAATTAAAATAAGAGTACCTACTAATAAATAATACATTTATATTCTGACTAAATTTATTACATATGAGTTATACCAACATATTATCTCAGTTTATGGCATGTGGAGACTATCCACGTATTTAGATTAGATAATATGAGTAGAAATTCTAAGTGGTCTTAGCAGGCTGTATTACTTTAATTGCGTGGTATAAACAGAACACTTACCACCAGTTTAGAAATCATCTACTTACTGGCCTTTTGGAACAATTATTAGCTTTCCTGGCTGTTAAACCTACGGTAGCGGGTTCGATACCCAGTCAGGACAAACATCCGTGTGATGAAGATTTCTGTTTGTGTGTGTGTGATGTTAAAGAATGTCTATCTAAGTTTATACTGTAGTACCACCGTTAGTTATATGTCCATTACACAAGTGCTTGTATGTACCACATACTATGGGATCAGGTCCATCCATATAATATTGTCTAATATTCTTTATTATTTACCAGTGGCCCACAAAGGTATCGCACGCGAATCCTAGTGATGCAAAATATTAGCTACAGTTTTTAATACCTGTATCGTCAGGTTCAAGGCGTGATGTCGCGAAGTATGTTTTGTTTTTACTCCATTGTTCTCCAACTAAGTTTGACAGCTAGTAGAATGCCTATACACGGACGCCGTAAAGAAAGAGTGTTGATCACTGAGGCAGGGAAGATTTTATCAGCACCGTCTTTTGTTTCGACATCTCATTATGCTCGTAATAACTCATTCACTATGAGTTTGCACATAAAGTGGCTTTTTGAATAGCGCCCAAATTCAATTTTGGGCTATTTTGATAAATTTGGTATATTTTGTGAAAATGTTAGACAATTTTTAATAAAACCGGTTTTTGTTTTGTTTATCTTATGTAGTTAGATGACCAAACATATTTTACATTTGGTCCAACATTTACATTACTGTGCAATACATCACACATATTTCTTTAGTTTATTAAGTTATTCAAAATATACATTGCGTTCAAATTTAGCGTGACGTCACTACTTTCCTCAGTTTTTTTAAATTATTTCCATAAACACACGTGTTTAAATGTACTTTGACACACTTTATAATCATCAACTTGTTTTAATTAATTTTTTGAAACAAAATATACTTTTTTATTATCTCTCAAAAATCTATCTGAACTAACTACGTTATATCAATCCCTATTTTGCAGGCCGTATTTAATTCGGAAAATCTCAAGTTCGAGTATTAATAACAACATTTGCATACAAAAAGGGAGAATAATAATATTTTATTAAGCTTGCAAGCCCCATCGCATTTTCAAGAATATTAACATTTTGTAATCGTTTAGGCTTTAGGAACATTATAAATTGAACCTCAGTTATATAGTTCTAAGGCACACATTCGAAAGCCGTTTCCCTCAACTGCTCCTAGTGCAGTGGCAAGTTCAAAGCATGCATCATGCTTCTTCGTGCAGCAGAAACTTTGAGTATTATGAATGTCACAGTTCCATGCCGAAGTTGAGGATTTATTATGATAAAGTTGCAGCCGAGTATGTGGGCTGGTATAATACGAAGCCTTCCGCAAATACCTCTTCGTATTAAAAGGTTTTTAGGAATGTGTTACTTTAGGGTTTAGCATTAAATTTGTTATGGAACCTGATCTATCTTATTTTGAACCTCCAACGACCTTTGTTTGTAATGAAAATAAAAAAAATGTAATGATCGAAAACATTACCTGTTTTTTACAGCAAATAAAATAAATAAATAAATAAATGCGCCAGACAACCACACCAATTTTCTGGTCTCAAACTAAGGTTTTCCCTTGTCATCCCAGCACACCCAGACTCAAGTTAATTTAGAAAAGTTCCTTTTTCCAAATTTACCCGGGAATCGAATCGAAAATCGTCACAGTGTTCGTTATAAAAGCACATACCCAAATTGACGTTCAACGTAAGTACTATTAGAAAACAAGTCAATAAAAAGTAAAGCAGAATAAATTTTGAAATGCTCTTCAGATCAAAATCACTAAGTATCCAGGCTTTCCCAAACGACATTGTTGCAAAAAGATAAAGGCACATAGGTGCTATTTCAAATTTTAGAAAGATTTCACTTCGGCATCCGGACAAATCGGATTTGCGTTCAATTTTCCTAGACTTTCGGAAGCTAGAAGCAGAAGTACGAACCCAAATACGTAGGAAGAAAATTCGACGATCCCCGCCCGCCCACGTAACTTAGAATTTGAAGAATTTAAATCTCCGCTGACTTGCAGAGATTGACCTCAATCGCAGTTCGTTTTTTTTCATCGTATCGCTCCCAATCATCGTTATTTGAATTTTATTTTCCGTCGATGTCAGCAAAATACGAACTCCGCGTTTGTTTTTAACGGAACACAAATAATTTACGTGACTTTTCTTCCGTTGCAGTTATTACCTTTTTACCATTTTTTTTTTGTTTGACAAATATGCTGCTAATTTGTGTCATGTTTTTAAAAAAATATTATTTAACCGCGCAGGGGGCCTAGCCTAATAGATGATGTCGAAATTCGATATCTTTCGACATGTTTCAAATCCATTTATATCCACTAATTTAAAATCACGTGACTTCTTTTAGATCAAATTTAAATCCCATAATTTATCAAAAGGATATAAAAATTTGTTTCATCAGTGCTTTTTTATAATACGCGCAAAAAAAACTTAAATTTAACATTAGCCGGTAAGAAACTTCAGCGCAACTCGTCATAAAACCATCCAGCATTTATGAAAAGAAAATGATATCCTAAATATCCAGCACTATTCAAAGCAGGAAGGAAAGACTTGCGCAGGTGGATATTACGTGTCGCCTAGAGGTAGTTTCGAGGCAGAAAGGCAGAGCGAGGCGAGGCAAAAGGAGGCAGCGAGGCAGGAGGCAACAGAGGCGTCACCCTCGTTTGTTAACTTTACGAGCAACATTTATTATGCCCCGACGTGCGACGACCGGTGCGCTCGTCTCAGTAAATATGTTTAATTAAAATTACCACACGCGACCCCGGGGACTCACATATGAACACGAAGACGAGTTGTGAGATAAAACTTTGGTAAAGGTCGGCCGGTAAATTTTATCCGTGTTGGTACTTTTGTGTGCGTACACCTTCATGCGGTGAAAATTAAGCCGAAGTTCTGATTTTGCTTCTTGTATTTAATGGCGATTTAGCATTTTTTTTGCACAGTCTACCTCTGCCCATGTCACATAAGGTGAGAATTGATAAAACTTTACCATAAAACAAGGGTGTTTGGTCCTTTATATGATAGCTTTTCTTGAATTCCGTGTAGGCCTATGAAGGGACAATCGGGTCTGCCTGAACTATTGTTAAATGAATCCTGTTCGAATGCAGTTAATTTTTAAGATTATCTTATTTATTACTCACTTGAACTTTTCTGTACAAATTAACACTTAATTTATACACTAAAACTCAGGAAATCATACATTATATTCAACAAACCAACAACAAACAAAAATTGTCAATTGGTTATCTTACGTCACACACAAAATCGCTGTACTACATACACACACACACTCAATGAAATTGTTTTTCTTAAATTCTAAAGTTTTGTAACACTCGTGTAATAATTAAGGTTAGTTTAAGTTAGAATTTATTTGTTAGGCAAGAGTAGATGAGGAAGAGTACTTAATAGAGGAAGTCAACATATGAAATGTAATTTAAAAACTTGTTACATACCATATGCCTACCGTCTATAGAACCTTAGTAGAGGTAGAGGTTCATTAATGTTAAATCTATTAAGAGAAGACTCGAATTGAGCATGACCTCAAAGGGGTTTCTAAGAACAAAGTTTTGCAAACAATCAAACTAGTATTTTGTAACAAACAGATGGACATTTTGGTCTTAATTACTATTCACTACGAGGGAAACAGTATACAATGACACGGTAATAAACATTTTTACTACATAAATAATTGCTCTTTATAAGTAGGTATTTACAAAATAATAAAAAAATATATTATTCTTACCCGATAACTGCGATGCAAATGTAAAGTTATGATTAAGACCGATATTTATTACCGTTGTACTATATACTAGTTGTAAACCGCGACTTTGCTTGCGCTAATGTGCAATAAAAGAATCCTAATCTCGTATCTAATCTATCAATCTATCAAATGACATGTGAAACCACATCTTATTTTTTGTATTAAGTATTTATTTATTTATTTAAATAGGTACACCAACAGCATAATATATAAAACATTTATACAAATTAGGTATGGTAGTAAAATTCTTATATATATATATATATGCCTATTAAAGGCGTACACAACATTGAGCAAAATAAAAACACATACTAAAAACTAGAATTAGATATTAATAAGTATCAATTTATTTATATAATACTCCATTAAACACCTATTTATGCTTATATCCATGGAACCATCTATTCATGAATCCACCTATACAACATACATACGCACATCAATTCATATTTAAATGTACTAAAAGGTTGTTTATAGATAACATTTAAAAATAAATTGAAAAAAAATCTTAAACGCTTTTCGTATGGAGAAGTGAAATTCTCGAGCGATATTCCCGCCGCCTGCAAACTTTATGCTTGCACTCGTAAGTTAAAAACACTCTACATGAAATTTTGAACAAGTAAATTGGTTTCCGAAACGGAACATTAACAATTTTGTTTGGCTATTAGCTTGCATTTTGTAAAGTAAAGCGTTTAAATTCATAATTGATTCATGGCAAATTTAAATGCTTTCGATGAGTTTTAAAGGTTTAATTTAAAGTATAAATGGAATGAATTGGAGTTAAATACATTCAGCGAAACAATTATTTTTTTATTTTTAAACTACTGCTGTGCTGATGATTGACTATAAGGGCGAATCACAATTTAGCGTTACGCATTAATTACTAATTTAGTTAGTACTTATTTACAATAGTTTATGACATATCTATTTCTGTGTTTCATTCACATGTAACTAAGAGTAGCTATGCTAGCTGTAGATAAATAAATAGCTATGCCATGATGTTGTATGTATGTCAATTACTCGTACAAAACTTGCGACTATTTTCACTATGTTGCTAAATGTCACCAGACATACATAATGATGTCATCATATTGTCACAAGTCTCATCCAATTTACATATATATGCTACAATAACCTGACTTTATTATATAGTTATCTCACCAGAAATCTCTGCATGACCTAACGGTTACTTGTAGCATCAAGTCCGTCTGTTTTATTTTTTTGTGAAACTTCGTTATCGTTAAAGCCCCAACATTTTTTTTATATTGCACTTCAAGATTGACTTCATCCCATCTGATGTTAAGTGGTAATGTCCTAGCTAAAAGGCGACAAAAACACCATAATAAAGCTTAACATTATAGAACATTTCTTTGTTAACACTAAAAAGCATACTAAAAGCAGAAAATAGTCAGATCCGATAATGAATGGCAATTCTTAATTCTCATATTCAAAACCATACACTATCAACCACCACCTCCTCAGATGCGAATGGAGTGCTAACAAAAAACATAGTATAAATTGTGTAAATCAAAACCAAATTTCAAATCCCGAATTTCGATTTATATTCATCAACGAAAGCTTTCGTTTTTGGTAGAGGGTTTACTGTTTCTGTCACACGAGCGCATGCGAGTTACATGTGCAGCAAAACAAAGAGGTGGGACGTTGCATGTGCACTCATTGTGCCCTTTGTGGGAAGTTTGACAAGACCGCGGTGCACGCCGTGTGCCAGATATCACCGCTTAATGACTTACTATCAGCTTCGAGTGCGAATACGGAACAGGTTAACACATGGTTAACCCGCATAAATGAGTGCACTTTCTATTTGGTTTCGTAACTAAAGGGTAAAACGGGTCTCTATTACTAAGACTCCGCTATCAATCCCTGTCTGTCTATCCATCTGTCGTTGTCTGTGTATAGAATAAAGAAATTATACATTATCCACGTTCAAATTATCAAGATATGTCTTTGTATATTTTTGAATTTATTCTATCAAGAACGTTGCCCAAAAACAACTCCAAGATTAAAATAATGGTGCCAATTAATCTGAAAACACGAACGAAAAAGGCTTAACCCAAGTCATGGTTTGATGAAAGGTCAGCTTTCGATGACAGGCAATTAATTAAGAAGCGTCAACATTAATTTGCAATGTTTCACAGGGGTGCAGGTACGAATGCGATAAACGGCCTCTCGAACCCTCTTAATTATTTATAGCCCTTTGACATTTTTGGGCATATACAAGCAAGGTTCGAAAACAACTATTAAACCATACATACTAATGATCAAAGGTTACATACTGTTTATTGCATAGAATTCGTTGTTAAAATATTATAGACGTACGTATGTGGATGTATTATGCTACATACTGTTATCAATTAAAATGTGTTTGGTATTTGTTACGCTGTCTCAATAAAACTTTACTCACATTGTTGAGACTTCGATGGCTATAAAGTGTTTTCCTTCGTCATTTTTAATACGCTAAAGAGTAAAATTCTTTAACAAAGTTAAGGGTGTGAGCGCTCCGCTCTCCCGTCGGTGAAGATTAAGGCCGTGTCTCCAGTAGGCAAACTGTTAGCGGCCGACTGAGTTAGCCGCAAATTTGTGGCAAACTGAAATTTGAGTTAGCTGCAAACTCTAATCAATTTTCAAAACAACCATGTCGCCGCCGCCGACTAGAACCGGTTTTGGTGGGAGTCGGCCGTTCACTGCTATAGTCAGCGCGCGTAACGCTGCAAACTGCGTATAGTGAGCGCAAAACTAGCAGACTGTGGACACTCCATTTCAAAAATATGGAAGGGCGTACTAAATCGGTACGCCGCAAACTCAGTCGGCCGCTAACAGTTTGCCTACTGGGGACACAGCCTAAAGGCTTTTTGCAGGCATAACTATGGGTTGTACCAGAGTACAAGAGCTACTGCCGTGTTAGAAATAATGGCGTAGCACCAGTTGCTGCCGTGGATAGGTTGACCAGAAAATTTTGAGTGTATTATCTTATTTAGAGTATGTTGTTAAGATTAATAAATTTATTTATTTATTTATTTATTTCTATATCAATAATCAGTTAGGAAAGAAGCAAATATTGTATTTTAAGGTACGTGCGACTGTATGTATAGGTATGTACCTACAACAGTAAACTTTCATTACAAGCGCTGGTCAGTTTTTATGAGCAGTGTTGCTATCAATAACCAAAATAATCGTAGACTGTTACACAATTTCAACTTTTTTTCTTAAGATATACCAATATCATGACACTTGACCCGTGCAAAAATACAATCAACCCCTGCGCTATTTTGGCAATAAATCTTATTATTACCAAATAACCTTCTCCATCCAATATAATAGGTTTGCTAAGTGATTGAGTGATCTATCAACACAAAGTTCGTTCCTTTGGGTTTGCCATCGAGCTCTAGAGCCCTAGGGATTCTGGAAATGGCGAAGGCATCAACGAAGAGGGGATTTTTAGGCATTCCCATGAGATCCGCCCCGGCTGCCTCGCCATCTGTAAATGAAATCTTTAAACTGTCACGTTTCATACGGGCATAATATCAAAGTGGGAATTTACATTCTATGTTATGAACAGTCAAAAGTATGTCAGGCTATACACCTGAGATTTGTACCGCCCATTTATTTGGCTTGTTTATTCTAAGGTATCGCCGTTATCTCGTAGGCAAAATAACTAATATCATGCCGCATGTGTTTACCGTGGCGTTCTTTTCACCGTGAATTACCTACATATTGACGGTAAAATACAAATACTACCTAACGTTTTTTTTGAGAATTGTCTCATGATCATGTATTGTTTTTTTCAAATATTACATATTTAGCCTGCAGTAGGTAGAACATAAAGTCCTATATTCAACTGTCAGATAAGAAATAACAGCTAAATATAAAGTCATATAACTTAGTTTATTATTCGTAATTATTATTAAATGACGTTTTTAATTCAAACAGCTTATTAATACTTTATTATTTGAATTTCACGAAATTTCAAAAAATAACCCCTTAATAGGCTAATACTTTCGTAAAACTAACAAGAGACACAGACAAGGTCGATTTCCATACAGCATGCAGTGTTTTGAGTCGGATGAACGCCAGACAGGTGCAGTTGCGAAACCAATTTATAGCCAGTGCATTGCAAGAGGGATTAGATTTTTGCCGATTCAATGCCCCTATGTGATATTGTGCCATACTGTGAAAGTTATCGAAGTTTGATATCGTTTCGACCAGTTTAAAATGTATGAGTACCTACCTCAAGATCACGTGACTTCTCTTAGCGAAATTTTATTCTTATACACTTTAAATTTGTAGAAACTAACGTTTGTAAAGTTCGATAGATGCTACTTAGTAAGGCTCCCTGTAACTACATATGTAACGGAACAACAACTACTGATGAAGAGACATCGAGTGTAAAAACTTGAATTGATTGCACTACGCAATTACCATATGCGTCGTCAGAGAGGTACATCCCCTTATCGGTGACAAAATAATTCAAAGATAAAAATAACCTTTAAAAATTGTCATATACGTACTGTCTTTAATGGGCGGCCCATTCAACAGTGACTCTTTGATTTAAACCCACCGCTGTACACAGCACTTTTGACAAATAACTAAACATTTTTCCTTTTTGAGACATGTAAAATTAATCAACAAAATGTACGAGTATGTGGAACATTCGTCATTACGGAAAACCATTAAACAGTAGTGGGCCCTGGCAGGCTATATTTCATTAGAAGAGTCAAGAGGTTCGGGTGACGCCCTAAATATGCGTTGGAATAAAGTAATCAACGTCCTGGAAACGCTGTGGTTTATGATATCACGGAAATGGCAGTTTCGCGTGTCCCGCTCATTCAATTTGCTGCGGAATTCCCACACTAGCGGTTCGTTATTTAGTTCATAGATTTGCGAGTTTCGGCATAACATAAACAATGCATTTTAGTGCGTGTTAATACACGTTCGATAAACGAAATACTTTTTTGTTTTGTTTGTTCATTTATGTACCTAAATTAAAATGTTTTCGTTTGAAATACATGCCTATTTTTGCGTTAAAACCAAACCAAAAATTGTTGATAGCTGAAATCACATATTTATTTTGATATATTGGTTTTATCGTTATAACAAACGCATTATCATACTATTTTAGCTTATTTATCAGTAAACAGCTTTAACCTTTAAATATGTGTATTAAGTTGAACCTAGCCAAATACGGTAACGGTTATATTTATGCCTACCGCATAAAAACTTAATTATGATGCTGGATAGATGCAAAGTATAACATATTTTGAAGACTTCCTAACGAATGCGTATCAAATATATTTTTATCCATACTTACTACGATAAGCAACATCCCCTACAAATGAGCGTATGAAAATCGGACTTTGACACAATTTATACAAGATACAATATTGTATAAACTAAGTCCACGAGTAAGTAAAAGTACATAATGCAGAAAACACCAAAAAAAAATACGTCCGTAAGTTACAGTTAAAAAACCTAGCCAAATAAAAACAAATTATCAAACATTCCAGACAGGAAGGACACATAAACTGCTTTCCTCCGGTGGAAATGTCCTAAGCATTTCGTTTAGCAAAAGACAACTAGATACCTAAGCTTGGCATTCGTTCAGCGCTCAGTCATAATGTTCTAAGCAAGATACGGATGCAGTTTCACCGGTAATGGCATTGCATTATAGCATAGATTTCCAGTAGATCCACAACTTTCAATTTACTTGATAGATATTGAAAAATGTATCTCATATTTTTGCTCGCTTTGAGTCTATGATATCATATCAATTTACGTTCAGTGCTCTAACTCAGAACGAATAGGTATTATTTATGCAATAGGTTTTACCTGCGATATTTCCTTTTATTTACCTATATTAAATTTTAGGCGTATCTTGTGTATTACTAATTCATTTAAATATCATTGAAAATCACAGATACCTACTTCTAAATGGCAGACAAGGTTAAATTAAAATTGGTATCATTCCAAATCTTTAAAAAAGTAATTTCTTAAATGTATTATTTTCCCAAAAAATATCTATCTACTAATTTAAACAACATGACAATTATTATTGTGAATCATTTGGTGTGGATTTATTTAAATTTTCAACTAACCTCTTTAAACTTCAGTTTATGAAACTATGATTAATTTCCTTTCCGTTGAAAACAACTTATGTAAACTCATGATTAATTCACTCTTGAATAGTCCAGATAATACAACTGCAAAAAATATACAATCCCGAGCTCTTTGGAATATCATTAGTCTACCATTAGAATAAATGTATGTCTACGTAGTCTAGACTCTGTAAAGCTAAATACACACTGGATGTATGACTACATTATTTCAATGAAAACAATTGTCCACCGAATAAGAAAGAGTATAGTACTAAAATTAAAATAATTTTGTGAAAAGTGCATTAAAACTCATGGTAACATAAAACATGGTATGTACTAATCAAAAGATAAAGGCCTTCAGCGCGATTTATTTTTTTAATTTAAGTCTAAATAAAAATATTTTTCGGGCTGATAAATAGATAACAGGATAAATTTACTTTAATATACAAAACTTTAAAGAAATTGGTTATATAGAAAACTATTGCACTATTTAGGATTTCATTTACAAATACTTATGGACACGCCCTAGGACCTACAATTGGTTTTGATCTAATTTGTATACCTCCTAACTTAAGTACACTTCTTATAAGAGACCAATCCAAAAAAAGAAAAAAACAACTTACTACCTTTCTTCATACTAATCTACTAAGTAGTTGTATAAATACTTGGCTAATAGTAAATAATTGCAAGTGATACTTCCTTGCATGATTAATGTAAATCTCAATTTAAAAAAAATAATTTAAATTTTTCGGTGCAAATCTCTATAAAGGAGTGTTAAAAATATATATAAAGCAACTTGCGTACCTACACCTAACCCCGTTTGTTTGGCGAGTTGTTTGTATTACAAAGTTTTAATTGGGCAAACAATTTACTGTTAACGAACCAACGAAAGGGCCCGCGCTAAAACGAAGCTAATAGATTTTTTCCTAAGTCACCCATAAAACATTTTTAAGATTGTTTGTTTCGTGTCTGTTTGAAAATATTTTGCATGAAATTTTAATAAAATTTTGTTGTTGTTTTTGGAAGAACATAAACGCGGTGTATGTTATGAACACAAGGAGGTCCCTTGGAACCATTTGTGAATATTTGCAATTAAAATGTTTCTTTCATTATAAACATGCAAGTTTGTATAAATTAAGTAGGTATAAAATAGTATGTAAACAATATGTTTTTGATATCCTTTACGCATTATACTCAGATTTAATTAAAAAAACTTAATATTCTTTTAGGTGCGTCTTATTTGCCTCCGATACCTTAAATGGATATCCCTACTAATATTATAAATGCCAAAGTAACTCTGTCTGTCTGTTACGCTTTTGATGAAATTTAGCATAGGTATACGTTGAACCTCAAGAACGGAAATAGGCTACTTTTTGTTAGAAAGTAAGGGGGGGTGGGGGGTAATGCCACGTTTGAAAGTTTATATGGGATTTTTTTTAAGTTAGAGATATGAAAGTTGGCGCAAATATAGCTGTATTAAAATAAAGACTACTTTTTGTTTCGAATATTAGGGGAGATAGGGTTAAAACCTGGGATGTAGTCCACGCGAACGAAGTCGCGGGCACAGCTAGTTTAAAATAAATCAAAACGCGACACCATTTTTATTTAGTAGTTAATGCCCGACGTTTTGGTTAGGTTGCACCAACCGTGGTCACGAGCTGACTGGTCTTGCTCGCCTTCGTCTGTTCGGGGGAGCTTGCAAATGTTCATCCACCCTCACATTCTCACATAACAAAATGTTATTGAAGTCACTTCGACACACTACACTGACAGGGTCCGGAATAGTTTTTGATCGTTTTTTTAAATGTTTAAAATGGAAGTCTTAAAGTTTACCTAAAATGGATGTTTGAAAGATTTTTACTCACTTACTTCCTGCACAAATTTGTGTGAAATTTGATAGAAAGATATATTCGATTCTAAATCTGTATAAGAAATCTACTTTTTCTCTCGTTTTAACAAGAATCTAATCGTGGATTACATCAAGAACATAATAATATGTATGGTTATATGTGATGATTATATATTTTGTGTTTCCATCATTAGTCATAGAATATTTTGTCTTAGTATTTTCTGTCTGGCACATTCAAAAATGAGCAAACGTAGAAAGGATCAATATTAGTTCCTATGCGCACAATTTAAAGGAAGTAAAAAATCTATTGTATAAAGTCTGACATTTTTTTGACTGTACGTTATAGCCACGAAAACTAAAACTGCACTAACGGTTTAATAAGTAAAGGTTTTAGCATTATATTAACTAGCACGAAAAAGGCATACTGCGTATTTCACAGCCGTGAAATGGCGTTTAGCGTCATAACGCTACTTACCCGAAAAGCAGTGACAGACGTCTACGTGACTCGCAAACGAGTGCAATTATGCAGATGAGGTGAGTGAACTTGCAGCATTAATGAAACACGACTCGACGCCAACAGAGTATTAATGCTACGTGAACCGACAAATAATTACTAGCACTTGCTGCCGAGTTGCAGTTAACTTGCTCAAAGTTGGTGCTAACTCGTCGCTAGGACAAGGAAAGAAAGGTGCTTTAGGCGAAATTGTCAGGGAAATGCAGTCGTTTATCCCCAGAGTAATGCTTGTTTTATGCTTCGCTATAAACTGAAACTGATCGCTCGATCAGCAAGCTATTGGCGTACACTAAGCAGAGGTTTTTCCCATAGTCTCGTGGATTTTCTGTAATTAACATTTCAATCAAAATTTATTTTTAATTTATTGTCCCAGATACCGCTCTAGAGCGATGTAGTTAATTGTCACTCCTATCCAATTTATTGTGCAAAATATAAAATAGTCAACGAAAAAACGAGAAAGTAATTAAGTACTGATAAAGTTTTGTAATAGTATTTTTTTTTAACTCGATAACTTTACTTTTAATATAATTTTGATTTTTAAATTTAGGCAGGCTAAACCCATAATGGCCTCGAAACCAAATTGGTAATCTTCTGTTAAATAAAAACTAAGTACCTGGAAACATTTACTTCCTGAATCTGAAATATTGTTTTGTCTGAATTTCAATTTCACTTTCATAAGATGTTACTCGATATTGCCTACGACTTAATAAACGTTATTCCGGAATATTTTTTTTACAAGAAACTGTCATGTTGATGATATACTTGCTCTGCAGGCGGAAGTGGTGCCGACAACCATACAACCTTCTCTAGACCTCCACAATTTTATCATAATCAAAATAAGTTAAATCAGTCTGACCATGCTTGAGTTTTGGCGAAACGAATGAACCTCGATTGACTTATTATTAATATAGAATATAGATATATGATATATATAGTTTGCAAAATCACACATGCAGTTAATTGCAAAATCACACATGCAGGAATGTGTTCTAACTGTTTTGTCGAATTAGGCAACAATATCTATACCTACATATAAATAAAATTACTACATGCATATGAATATAATTATATACAAATGGTACATAAACCAAAATATTTTTTTTTTTAATTTTTGTCCATTGGTCTGTCTGTCTGTTGATTACGGCTAATCTCTGAAATGGCTGGACCGA